>CM022947.1:114187986-115387986 GCA_012931725.1 Litsea cubeba | reverse complement strand
TAGATGAGGGGAAAAAAAAGACATAATCCATGATGATGATTCTGGTAGCTCTTCCATTCCTCCCGCTTTGCATTTACACTATGTTTGGGAAGAAGGGAAAAATAGGGGAAGAAAAACAAAAGAGGGGAAAGTGGAGGGAAAATAGAAAATGAGGGCTTTTGGGAAGGGGAGAGGGGAAAATGGGGGAAAAAATGTGTGGGGCCCACTCAAAAATTTTCCCCTCAAAACCGAGGGGAAAATGAGAGGCAAGAGGGTATTTGTGTATAAATTACTAAAATACGCTTTTTTACACTATCTTTCCAAATCTATTTTCCCTCCACTCCCCTACTTTACCTCCCTATCCAAACAAAAGACGAGTTCCTCCCCACCCATCCCCTTCATTTTTCTTCTCCCTCAAATTTTCCCTCCCCTTCCCAAACATAGTGTTAGCATTGCATGAATTTCAATGACAACATCGACGTGGGGCCCACCTGGATCATATTGCATGTGCATGACCTATGGTGTTACGTCATATTCGAGAGTTCGAGATTGGTGAGATAATGAAATAACAACGGTATATTAGATTAATGTCTTAAAAAGTGCAACATAGATTGAACGCAAGCCATTGAATCAGGAGCATCCATATTGTGGGACCCACCTAGAAGTGATGCAGATCATTGCGACATCCTTCCGAAAGGTAAACATCAATTTAGACCAAGGGCGTCGGTACAATGAACCAGGACGCACTAAGAATTGTTGACTGAGGGTGTCATGTCTCCATTTCATGGCCCCTAATCCAAACTAAATCATTTCCATCTTTGAAGCAAAGTAAAATCTAGAGACACCCTCAAAGAGGTAAGAGTGTTTATTTTGAGCTGTTAAAAATTTTAATTGATGGGCTCTAATGTAGAGTTTCATACGGAGAACGATTGTACAACGTAAGACGGTAACGGCGTCGGTAAAAAAAAGTTTGACTACGAAGGTTGATAGCCTAATCAGAGGAAGGGGTCCGCCTAAAATAACGTGGATGAAGATAGTAAAGATAGAACATGTTTTTGGCAAGGGGATTGGCCCTATTTCCAAACACATCTGGCCGAAATCCAAACTAGCAGTTTAACTTTCAAATTAGAACATGTTTGAGCCGGTATCGAATTCCTCTTTTACTTTGCGATTTCGAAAATCTCATAATCCTTCTGAAAAAAAAAAAAGTTGGGCCCCTCTCCAGATCTTCTGATCCCCCATCTCTCCCATAATTGTTGGACCCCAAATGAGCCCCACTAGAGAGTCCCCCACGATGGGTGCATTTGAAGAAATTGCAAAGGAGCAAAAAAAATATGACATAATCCATGACGATGATTCTGGTAGCTGTTCCATTCCTCCCACTTTGCATTTAGCATTGCATGGTTTTCAATGACAACATCGACGTGGGGCCCACCTTGATCAATTTAGACCAAGGGCGTCGGTACAATGAACCAGGACGCATTAAGAGTTGTGGACTGAGGGTGTCATGTCTCCATTTCATGGCCCCTAATCCAAACTTAATCATTTCCATCTTTGAAGCAAAGTAAAATCTAGAGACCCCCTCAAAGAGATAAAGAGTGTTCATTTTGGGCTGCTCAAAATTTTATTTGATGGGCTCTAATATGGAGTTTTATTCGGAGAACGATTGTGCAATGTCGGATGGTAACGGCGTCGGTAAGAAAAAATTCGGCTATGAAGGTTGATGGCCCACCAAAAAGAAGGAGTCCGCCTAAAATAATGTGATGAAGGTCGTAAAGATAGATGTAAAAAAGTGTGACTTAAAAAGAACTTGGGTTCTCCTTTTTTAGGTACTGGATTCTTCTCTCTATAAAAAGAACTCACTTGTAGACAAAACCCAGTTGAAAAATCAAAGCTAAAAGAAGAGCAGCAGCAGAGCAATGGCAGAAATCCCTCTCCTCGCTCCATACAAGATGGGAAATTTTCTTCTCTCCCACAGGTCAGTCACAGTCATTCTCAGAAAAGTTTATTAGAGAAGGCACTCTGAATTACCTACTTAAAACTAATTGTACCAAAAAGAAACAAGTCCACAGGGACCTGTTTTATGGTGTCCACCCCTCTAAAATCATGTTAATTTGATCGTTTTTCAGAATAGTTTTGGCACCATTGACAAGAAATAGATCCTATGGGAACATTCCTCAACCACATGCTATCTTGTATTACTCTGAGAGAGCCACCAAAGGAGGGCTTTTGATAGCCGAAGCTACTGGAGTTTCTGACACTGCGCAAGGGTAAATTCTTGATTCATGCTGCACAGTCTATGAGTATTACATATTGTATGTTGATGTGATTCACCTGTATTATAAAATCAAGGAAAGGTTTGCAGATTTGGGTTTACTAAAAACTTAAAAGTTAATGTGACTAGCCCTTGGATTGATGGGCAATTAACTAATCCATGAATCAAGTCTTGTCATCAATTATAATGGCTTAACATGTATTATAATTTGCTTATTTGCCATCTTTTTCCCCTTTTTTTTTCTTTAAACTTCCTTTTTTTTTTGTTTTGAACGATTTTTTTCTTCTATTGTGGAGATGATCAAGCCAATCATCATTTGTCCCCATGTTCAGGTATCCAGAAACCCCTGGTATTTGGACAAAGGAGCAGGTTGAAGCCTGGAAACCAATTGTGGAAGCTGTTCATAAGAAAGGTGGCATCTTCTTTTGCCAACTGTGGCATGTGGGCAGGGTTTCAAATTATGGTATGTTTTGCCCAAATATGGTAAATCTATCTTTGCTTTGAATTGAAATTCAATTGGACATAAATGTGTTTATGGTCACAAGGAGAGACTTTTGTATCTAAATGGACAATTTGGGTCATTTATAACTGAAGTCTTCAACAACTACTCTGGAACATCCCTCCAGGGAGCCTTCATGGCTTCCTGAGTCTGTTAGGTCCGACAATTCTAATCAAAGCCTTCTATATTTGTGAGAAAAACAAATAACTAAGGTAAGGCAAGCCAATGCCTTGGGAGCAGAGTGATTTGGGGCACAAGGCTTGCTTTTGAAAAGCAGACTTGATGGACCATCCATTGTCATTCCAAAAACAACTCAATACATTGTTTCATGCAACCAAAAGCTGATTCATATTATCTTTCAATGTAATTCCTATTTATAGGCTTTCAACCCAATGGCCAAGCTCCAATCTCCAGTACAGACAAGGGGTTGACACCCGAGACAGAATTCTCACCTCCAAGGCGATTAAGGATAGACGAAATCCCTCAAATTGTGAATGATTTCAAACTTGCTGCGCGGAATGCCATAGAAGCTGGTAAGCCTTCCATTCCTAAATTACAAGCAAAAATTCATATACAACCGTCAAGAGGAATGATCTCATTTATGTCTCAAGATTCAGCTGATTGAATTATTTTGTCCCTTGTATTATTGTGACAAAGCCGCGGAGAAAGTATCATGAAGTTTAGGCTATGGCCCATTCATGTACCTAATTGACTCATCTCCTTATTTATGTTGGACTTGCTTGCACATGTTTATCTATGCAGGTTTTGATGGGGTTGAGATCCATGGCGCTCATGGGTACCTAATTGATCAGTTCTTGAAAGATCAAATCAATGATAGAACCGACGAATATGGTGGATGCTTAGAGAACCGCAGTCGCTTCGCTCTCGAAGTAGTTGAGGCCATCATCAATGAGATTGGATCAGATAGAGTAGGCATTAGACTCTCTCCATTTGCAGATTTCATGGATTCTGCAGACTCTAACCCACAAGCTCTTGGCCTTTATATGGCTGAATCGCTGAACAAATACAGAATTCTATACTGCCACATGGTTGAGCCCAGGGTGAATGGCAATGTAGATAGGGTTAGTGTTGATTTCCATAGTCTTCTACCCATGAGAAAGGCTTTTAAAGGGACTTTTATTGCTGCTGGGGGCTATAATAGAGAACGTGGGAACATAGCTTTAGCTGATAATCATGCAGATCTTATTGCATATGGTCGTTTGTTCTTGGCTAACCCGGATTTGCCAAAGAGGTTTGAACTTAATGCACCCCTTAACAAGTATGACAGAAGCACCTTCTACATACCTGATCCTGTTGTGGGCTACACTGATTACCCATTTCTTGAATCACTTCAGTGAATAAAGAAAAGAAGCTCAATTGAATTCTGTTATTTCAGAATTTGTTATAGTCTTGTGAACTAAAAACTACTGTATGGATCAATAAGATTAGGTTATTGATATTGAAATGAGCCTTTTTTCATATCTAGCACTATTTGTGTCAGCTTTTACCTTTTAAATATACTTTCTTTCTCTGTTAATCCTCATTTGTGGTCATGTAAAGACTATAACTTTTTGGACATGTTTGATCTGAGCTAATTCTTAGGAAGGAACAATCCAATTTTGGTCAAAAAAAAAAAAAAATGGAATTCTCATGTTGGCAGGTTCTTCATTAAGCTAAAACTTTTTTTCTTCTTCTTTCTCGCTACCTAATCTGACCTACAGCTTAAACCCACCACAATGGTAAATCAATCTAAGCAAGTTTTATCTTGCCAACATGAGGACTTTTTTGGGTTTCTTTCATTCCAAGAAATTTTGAAGGGTTAAGTAAATCTCAACAACCAATTTTTTTTCCCTAAGAAATCGGCCCTGATTTCAAGTTGATTTAACTCTAATCCTATGTCCTCATCCATGCTTCGCCTGTGATTGGAACTCCAAGATTTCATCCCGGACGCTTTGATGAGAATGGGATTTTTTTGGGTTGAAGGTTGACATGCTGCCTTATTTTTTTTAGTTGAATGTAGCTCTACTAATAGAGTCAAGTGAAGTAAAGATGATTTTGAAGAAAGAATAAAATATAAGTGGGTTATGATGATATTTTGTTTTTAGTTTTTGTTATGAAATCTTTTTGACTTTTTATATGGAAAAGTGATTTTTTTTTATATTAGTGGATAAAGGTAGTTATTTTTTTACTCTTTTTTTTTTAAATGGAAAGAGTTTTGAATAAAATGCATTTGATGTGACATCTTATCTGAAAAATAAAGACTTTACTTGACTTTTATTATATTAATAAAGTGCCAAACTAGGCCCTAATAGCCATTGAATCACTGGGATACATCTATTTGAGCTTCATACTTTATGCCCAATGCAATTTCTCCATTGTAAAAGGCAGCGTACAATAATGCAAAATTAGTCCATTGAGCATATGAGGCATTATCTTATGCGGAAAAAAACAAGGTAAGCTTTTTCATTGTTTTTCAGCAACACCTCACAGAGTGGAGCCCACCTTCATTATTGTAATCTGACCTTTTCATGTGCATGACCTCAAAATCTTACCAAGACAGTGACCTCTCAAATTTTTTTGGAAGGTTCCAAAGAGTGTAGCAACCACATATTAATTTACTTTTAGACTGGACATCCACGTGATAACGCACCTTTTTTTTTTCTTTTTTATTCATGCTAGGATGCAAATGACTATCCAATTCTCTAATTATTTAAATATTTTAATCTATAAAAAATGAGATTTGAAATTTAATTTAGGTTTTAAGTTTGGAATCTAATTTAGATTTTAATTGACAAATGGTTCTGAGTTCATTTCTAACTTATGGACTCGGAACCCAACATACAAGTCTTTAACGTTGCAAATTGTTGCTTAAAATCATCTTTTGTTGGTCATTTTTATATTTAATTTAGGAGGTAGCAGATTTGATGCACTTTTGTAAGTTGAATAATATCTTTATTTTAGAAGAAAAAATTAAAAAAATGAAAAGAAGATGGACTCGGTTTTAGAACTACATTCCAATCCGCTAGTTGAAATTGATTCTGAAACTGAATCTAGGTCCTCCTATCCAAACCAGGTATGAAACCAACAAAATTAGGTTTCGAGTCGGAACCGAAATTGTTATTTAGAAATGGGTCTAGGCACAAGTCCAGTATGGTTCCAACCTAAAGTAAAAGGTTTGCATCTTGGGTTGGGCTAAAACTGAATGGCATGGCCCGCGCTAAGCCAGCATGAAAATGTAGTATTGCAATGGAGATGTGCTAGATTTGGGTTCAGGCTTAAGCGGGATTTGGGTTCGTCACAAGTTTGCTTCTCAAATTTTTTATATATATATATATATAATGCTAATTTATATCTCCATTCTAAGGGCCGGTCTATTTAAAACTAAATGGAATGGACCTACATGGCTGTGTTTTTTATTTCCTTCTTTTTTGGCTAGAAAGTATGATTTATATTAACAATCTGAACAAAAAAAATTAGGGAATTTCTCAAAGAAGGCCTTAAGGTTTTGCCTTATTTCAAAAAATGACATCAATTTTAAAACTTTTCAAACTAGTAGTTCCTAAATTTTTCTGGAAGTTTTCAATTAAGGACACCTGTCTATTTAAAACTATTTTTCGGTAAATTTTTCTCTCATTTGTTTAAAATACCCAAATTAGCCTATATTGAAATAAAACTCTCCTCATTTTCCTCACCAGTGTCCTCACGGTGATCAATGACAACTAGTGTTCCCACAATAATCAACTATACGCAGTGGTTGTCGGAACTGTGTCATGGCTTTAAATGAAGGTTATTTTGGGTATTTTAAAAGAATTGAGAAAAAAAGATTTCCAAGAATCACCTTTAAATTAGGGTAAATTAGCGAGAAGTCCCTTGTATTGGTCTTGTAAGGCCTCCAGTCCAACAAATTTTCCTCTATGGCCTATGGTCCATACAGCTGTACATAGTTTGGCGAGAGATCCCTACATACGCCACATCAAACATTTTCATGACTGATTTGCCCTTTTAACTTTTTAAGCATAAAATTTTAAATTTTAAAATTTTAAATCTTTGATTATCCCCCTCATTTTCAAGGTGGGCCACGATTGTTTAAATTTTGGTCCTGGTTGGGCATGGAGTGTGCGACGAAGACAAGTCTCTAGTTTTATTTATGGACGACCATGATTTCATGAAGTGGTAAGGCTTCGTCCGCCGACAAACACGCAGTGGAAGCAGATGCCAATAGAGATGCCGGCTTTCGAAAAGAGGGCCACTTGCAAGGCTAGCAGAGATGAGGCTGTGGGCAAGTTGGGGACGAGAGGATGGAATCCATGTGTCGTTTTCTTTTTCTTTTTTTTCAAATATATTTTCATTTTTCAATGTGTAGATATGCTGTAAGTGGAGCTGGAAAGATAGCCATGCACGTCTTAGAGAAGCTTCATTCATATGGTGCAGTCCCGATCACCATATCAGGTGGTCTTTGAATGCTTGGGCAGTTGATCTGTTTCACGTGAAACAAATGCTACAGTTGGGAACTGTAGCAAGGGTCGGTTCCAGTCTTGGTTCGGGTCGCGTGAATCTGACCCATTAGCAGAAGCCTAGCACATAACAGCAGGTGATCCACGGCTAGTTACGAAAATTTATCTGAGTTTAGAAATTTATCAAAGTTTCTAAGAAATTTATCTGAGTTTTTTATCAAATTTATCAGAGTTTCTAGGAAATTTATCTAAGTTTTTCTCAAATTTATCTTAGTTTAGAAAATTTATCATAGTTTCTAAGAAATTTATCTGAGTTTTTCTCAAATTTATCAAATTTTCTGACAAATTTATCTGAGTTTTTGGCAAATTTATCTTTATCTTAGTTTCTGAAAATTTATCTGAGTTTTTGGCAAATTTATCTTTATCTGAGTTTCTACAAAACTTATCTGAGTTTCTAATAAATTTATTTCAGTTTTGAAATTTTTAATTGAGTGTCTAAACAAATCTTTCTTTGTTGTTTGGCAAATGTATTTTGCGTTTTTTGAAATAGATTTGTGTTTTTTTAATTTTATTTGTGTATTTTGAAATTTATTTGCGTCTTTTCAAATTTATTTGCGTGTTTTGAAATTTATTTGAATCGTTTGAAATTTATTTTCGTCTTTTTAAATTTATTTGCATTGCTTTGAAATTTATTTTTTTTTTAAATTTAGTTGCGTTATTTTAAAATTTATTTGCATCTTTTGAATTTTATTTGTGTTTTTTGTTAAATTTATTTTAAAATCTCATTAATGGGATTTTCATTAATCGTGGCAAATTAAATAGTCGCTGGCCATTATTAATGGCACATCCCACTAATCATGAGATATGATTTATCTTTAAATAGATAAGAGCTTTTAAACAAATGGCAACTTGGGCATTTTAGATCTTCAAATTTGGAAGTAGGACCTACCACACTATGAAAAGAGAGTGTGGATTTAAGGTCATAAAATCAAATGTTCAGGGACCTATCACCAAATGCCCCAAATTATCATATGTCTTTAATTTAAAATTTACTAGAAAACTTAGGGACTAAATTGAGATTTTTTAAAACTTGTGTCTTTTTTTAAAATAAGTCAGAAAGTTAATACCTTATTTAAAAAAAATCAACAAATTAATATTAACTCACCAACCATCATTATAGCCACGATTCACTCAATTTGGACCACCAAATTATTGGCCCCACCTAGAAGGTCCTGCTATTCAATTTAGGCCATCCGCATCAGTCCATGAACCTGGACGCATCAGAAGTTACATTCAGAGGCCTCCCCAGCCATTGGATGACAACGACAGAACACGAAAATTTCACGAGTAGTACAAGGTGGGTGTAAACTATTTGAAAATGATAAAGGAAGTACTGGATGCAACTTTACTCGTCCTTTTAGGGGTGCACATCGGTTGGGTTCGAGGTCATTGGATCGGGTCTCACCCGATTCGGTATTTTTTTAGATCTCTAAACTCAGTTCGGTAACTCTGTTAAGTAAAATCGGATTATCGGGTTACCGGGTCACCAAGTTACTATCGGGGTTCGGATTTCAGGTTACCCGGGAAGAAACTGCAAATCAGTTGCTGATACAGTGATGCATAGCAGTGCATATGCAATTATACACAACCACCAACCGTTCAAATAAATTACTGGCAGTAGAATTCAACCTTCAATGTATTTTTGTACCTATATAGGGCATTTTGACCTTTATAAGAAGGGGCAAATATAGTAACAAGTGAACCGTAGTTTTATTTCCTAAGCTAGCTCCTCATCAACCTAGTAGACGAACTAGCAAGTAGCAAATGACTAGTTATATTGGTACAACATTTGCTCAAAACGGCATTTAACTACCACTGCTCTAAGTGACTGTGTTAGGCAACAAGAGACTTGGTATCACCGTATCAGGCCTCCATTTCAACTCCTTCAGAGTAGAGAACAAGGTCCAAACTCCAAAGTGCAGGAGAGACTTCCCCATACCAACTAGGCATATTTTCTCTTTTCATTTTTTTTATTTTAAAATTATAATTTTGTTTTAATTTGTTATCGAGTAACTTATAAAATACAAAATCGGAACCCGGACCTGTTAAGTAAGGTTCGGGCGGGATTGACCCGGTCCGATAAATTCTTTATCGGGTCAGCTCGATAAAGTCCGTATCGGATCGGATTTCAAGACCCGGTTGCACCCCTACGTCCTATACACCAAAAGAGTTTCCCTTCCTTAAAATCTGAATTCGATATCGATTAACTCTCATGCCAATCTTAAATTTATTTTACTAATCATTTTTACCAAAATTTTAAGACAAAAATAAAAGAGTACGTCATAAATATACAAACTTTTCAATGCGCTCAACATCTCCTCACATTTCACTCAACCTATCCTCGACTCCTGTCTCTCATACTCCCATCACTGTTTCTCACCATATCTAATTCTCTACCAAGAATGCAGATTATTGTATGTAATTTACCAGAGTGAAAATATATGATGAGCCGTTTATAACCATCTCATCGTCTCTCCTCCTCAAAGTTTGATATCTCAACATGAGACTGTTGTTAGAGGAGTTGAATCATTTGAGCCATTGCCAGTTCACATGTATATATAGCCTCACCCTTAATCTATAGCCCTCAAACTTAATGATTTTAGAAGGCATCATTCTTTAAGATTTTCAATCCAACGAGTAACAATTTAATGAGCAATAAATTAATATGGGCTCGTGCAAACTTAATTGGAGAAATTAAGAGGGAGAGGAGTGGGCCAGGTGTTGCGAGTGTAAAGTGGGATGGAATGACTTTATGGGTCCCACATGTTTAAAAAATGGGGTCCGGATGATGTTACGCATGAGAAACGTCTGCATATGGAACATTATTTTCATGTGGAGCATATGTGATAAAATGCATTTAAAGATATATATATATATATAGGTTTTATGTATGATATATACACAACCAACATTAATATTTGGGGAAAAAATCAAGCTGAGTTCAAGTTAGGCTTCTAAAGCTCTTGACTTGAGCTTGAGCTAAGCTTCTCTAATTTCAGATACCTAAGCACAAGCTTGAGTTTGAGCTTGGTCAGGCTTGGCTCACATCATTTACTTCTAATTTTTAGGTACAATTTGGGCCAACAATCCCAATTCTATTAATAAAATGAGCAAGGTCCGAACTGAGCTGCTTATTCATGTTGGCTTGAGATTGACATATTGATTACTAAGAATGGACTCAACAACAATTTCAACCCATTTTCTAATGTTCTTTCTACTCCGGATAAAAAAAAACAGCCAATTTGCCAGAAGGGCTCATTGGTGTCGACCCAAACCCTGAATTACAGGATCAAATTAATTCGGGTTAGGTTGGCACATCAAGCTAGGAATATAGACACCTCCTAATTAGCTTACCAAATCATTTTATAATAGCTACAACTAGAAATCAGCTTTTTAGGAGAAAAAGAAAAAGAAAAACCCTCAAAAGATTAAACTTTTCTCAACATAGAGGGTAATTGTATCAATTGCTAAAAGTAATTTGAGTAAATAGACTCCACTTTTATTAAGTCAAAAGGTGGAGGATGGTATTAATATATGACAGATTTTTGTATAAATATGTACAAAGTTCGGTTGTATATCCATTGGACTTAAACCCACCGTTAACTAGGCCTAAACAATGGGCCAATACCCAATTATGAATCTAGCCCAAAATCAACCAGTAACTAGGGTCCATTGACAGCTCTAGTTGCAAATCATTTTCTAGGGCTATGAATGCACTTAATCCCACCCCAATCAATTCGAGACCACATCTTCCCAAATCCAACAATGTTAAAGTAAAAATTGTTCATTGGAACATACCAAGGTCAAGAAAAGGTTGGAAGCTTATATTCATACAAATTTAAAACGGTGATTCAATCCAAATCCAGGTTCCCATGGGCCCAAGCCGCCTCATAATAGGGAGAGGTTGAGGTGCAATTCCAATATCCACACATTGACAACTTTACCTTTCACTTTGATAATAATGGAGGGAAAGCACCATTTGCAACTTTTCCTCCGGTAAGAAGGGAGGAAAAGCTGCATTCAAAAAAGTATTTGCTAAGTTTCCGCCAATACATACAGCGTAAAGTTGTATTCTCCACTTTTCCACATACTGAGGTAAAGCTGTATTTTCCATTTTTCGGTCAATACGTGCAGCAGAAAAGTTATAGTTTTAACTTTTCCACCAATAACTACAGTGGAAAAGCTGTATTTTTTACTTTTCCACCAATATATACAGCGGAAAAGGCTGTATTTCTACTTTTTCGTCGATACATACAGCAGAAAAGCTGTATTTTCTACTTTTCCACCAATAACTACAGTGGAAAAGCTGTATTTTTTACTTTTCCACCAATATATACAGCGGAAAAGGCTGTATTTCTACTTTTTCGTCGATACATACAGCAGAAAAGCTGTAGTTTCAACTTTTCCACCAATAACTACAGTGGAAAAGCTGTATTTTTTACTTTTCCACCAATATATACAGCGGAAAAGGCTGTATTTCTACTTTTTCGTCGATACATACAGCAGAAAAGCTGTATTTTCTACTTTTCTGCCAATAAATACAGTGGAAAAGCTGTATTTTCTGCTTTTCAAAAACTGTATTTGCTACTTTTGGAAAACCTGTAATTTCTACGCCAATATATACAACGGAAAATATGTATTATGTATTTTTCTGAAAACTGTATTTTCTACTTTCCGCCAATATATAGCGGAAAGCTGTATTTTCTACTCTTCCACCAATATATACAAGTGTTTACTTATTTGTTAATAGAATCTGATTCTGAAAACTCTCACAGTTGTAGATGTGCAATCTCATAGTTTTAAATGTTAAAAAATACAAAATCTACTTAAGAATTTATTCAGTAAAAGAATGGTGGCAAATCCTCACTTGGCCTCAGTCCAGCCCGGAGACTCCACTTAGACTCTGTTTATTCCCAGGTGGGATTGCATCATTTTGTTGACATTTCCAACTTGAATAATAAATGGGTCAGGTTTGGTTGGCTCCATACTTGTGAGCTGACTAGCCAACCCAACCCAAGCAACTCATTTTACTTTGCGACCTATCAGATCGACTCAAACCTAACCTGTTAATCTGGGATTGGGATTGGGATTGGGATTGGGATAGGGTTCCTCCTAACTTTCGGTTGGGTTCTGGTAGAGCATTTATATGATGGCTGTTAGGAATGTTCATCATCGTTTGTTTGGACTAGACCCGTAAGGGGTCATTTATTTGCACTTATTTACATATCTCCTCACTCCATACAAGATGGGAGATTTTCATCTCTCCCACTGGTCAGTCATTCTCAAATCTCAAATAAGAATATGGGTTATAGTCCTCCTTTTGGCAATGTTAAGCCCCACAAATTTATCAGGAACCGTTTGTGAAGCGGGTCTGGTTCCGGTTCCGGGTCTATACTAATACTTGTATTTTTCTTTTTTAAAAAAATATGCTTTTTCCATATTTCAATTGGATCACGTACCTGCAAACACTAATGTGACCTTTTGTCTATCAATAACATACACCTTTAACCAAAAACTCAGAAATCACATCCAAACCAGCAATGAGATGTAGAAAAGTAGAAAACCCTAAAGTAGAAAAGTAGAAAAGTAAAAAGGGTTATGTTCTCACATACTAAAGTTACCTTATGTTAGTGTATATTAGGTCGGATCCCGGGTCTACGGGTCTAAGCCACTGTGGATCTGGAACCGGACCCGTTTAGGTATCGATTCCTAAAAAAGGATCCGTAACTGGAACCATTTTCTTATCGGGATCAAAATAAGGACCCAGACCCGGATCCTAACGGATCGGAACCTTCGGGTAATCGAAGAATCGGGGACCCATTTACAACCCTACATAAGACCTTCGGACTTAAGCAGTCTCCAGATTAGGCATTTACTGGAAAAAAATAAAAACCATAACCTCATCTAATGTCCTAGTCTATGAACTTTGTGACAAACATGTCATGTGTCCTATATCGACATTTTTTTTACTTATCATGTATTATGATTTTTCCTCCTTTTTCTTGATGAAGAAGAGGGTGTATTAATTCTTGAATATGCATGCTTTTAATCATGCAACCATGGTGATGCAAGGAAGATTGGTCATGTATTATATTTGTTTGGCCATCATTTCCCGTATTTTCTGCACCTATGTTTTTTCATTTTTATTTTCAAAGCACACTTTTGTTTTCTACGGTATGAGATGATCTAACAAACGATCATTTTTCTCCCATTTTTAGGTATTTGGCTACCCCTGGTATTTGGACAAAAGAGCAGGTTGAAGCCCGGAAACCAATTGTGGAAGCAGTGCACAAGAAGGGTGGCATCTTCTTCTGCCAATTAATTCATGTGGGCAGGGTTTCTAATTATGGTATGTTCTGCCCAAAACTACTGAATCCATCTTACACTGAATTGAAATACATTTGGACATGGGTGACGGGTACAAAGAGAAACTTCACATTACCATGCCACAACCAATTGAGGATCCCTCGCACCCATCCATTCAAAATATAGCAAAAAGGACCATTAATTTGGATCATTTATAACTGAAGTCTCCGACCACATCTCTTAATTATGCATTAAGTAGACCCTCCAAAGACCATCCATGGCTCCATGCATCTGTTTAGAGCAGAAAAAATTCTATTCCTACCACTACCATTATATATTTTCCTCAACAACAAATTGCTGAGGAAGAACAGGCCGATACGTCAGATGATCAGTGTGATTTGGAGCACAAATTGAGTTTATAAAATGTAAGGCATGAGAGACCGCTTCCATTGCCACTCTCAAAAAAACTCAATGCATTGTAAATCACACTCCTTTTTCTGTTTTTATACCTAAAGCCCATTCATGCTTTATATTTTATCTTTCAATTCATTACTGTTTATAGAATTTCAACCCAATGGCCAAGCTCCGATCTCAAGTACAGACAAGGGGTTGACAACCACCACAGAACGCTCACCACCAAGGCGATTAAGGATCGAAGAAATCCCTCAAGTTGTGAATGATTTCAGGCTAGCTGCACGTAATGCCATTGAAGCTGGTAAGTTTTCCATTCCTATATAACCAGACAAAAATTCATTTTTAACCTTAAAAAATATATCATTTATGTTTTTGTACTCAACTAATTGAATATTTTGGTGCCCTGTATTTGTGTCACCTTCGAATGGATAGTTGAGGCAAAGAAGGTGCTACAATTCACATTCAAAGGTCACTAATAGATGGATGGCTCAAATAACCATGATGTTTAGTCCACATACCTTATTTGATCATTTCCTTTTCTACACTTCTTTTCCTTATGCATGCTTATATTTGCAGGTTTTGATGGAGTTGAGATCCACGGCGCTAATGGGTACCTAATTGATCAGTTCTTGAAAGATCAAGTCAATGACAGAACTGCGTGGATAGATGTCCGATAATAAGATAAAAACAAGTGATGTCATATGCTCTGTCCATTCTATTTTACTGTATTTTTTATCTTTTTTGTAAGCTTTCCATTCTAATTTATAAGAATGTTATTCTAGTCTTCATAAATAAAAATTTTTACCAGGGATGAATAAGATGTGGTTATAGATATTGAAATGAGCCATTTTTCATATTTAGCACCATTTGTATGATCTTTTAAGTTTTGGACGTTCTTCTGATTGCTTTTGTAATCCTCACTTGCATTACAGAAAAATTAAAACTTTCTGGAATGGCATGTTCTTGGCTAATCCTGATCGGCCAGAAGAAATTTGACCTTAATGCGCCCCTTAACAAGTCTTTTCAGACCGTTAAACTTTGGGTTTATGTATCAAGGAGTTTGGATTATCTAATGAACTTGAAAAGTTTTAGATGGGTAGATTTCATTCAGATCTCCCCAGACCCACCTCTAGCCTGTGTTGAGTCCCAAGTGAACCCCAGAACGGATTTCTTAGGGCAGGTGCATGCTTTGCATAGGAGAAGGGCATATGCTTAAGAGAAAAAAAAAAAATGACATAATCCAAGAAGATGATCCGGTAGCCCTTTCATTCCAAGACAAAACCAAACAAAAATTCTTCCAAGACAGGGAACCCTCCAAATTATTATAATCACAGTCATTTCGAGAAAATGACACATCCACGATGATTAGGGTTGCAAACAGGACGGTTCCGGGTCGTAACCATATCGGACCTGGACCCGTTTCTAAATAACGGTTCCGATTTTGATTCGTAACCTATTTTGTTGGTTCCAGACCTGATTTCAATAGAAAAATATTGATCCGGTTTCGAAACTGGGTCCACCTAGAGGACTAGAATCTAGTTCCAAAACCAGTTATAACTTCTCTTCATTTTTTTAATTTTTATTAAAATAAGCATATAATTCAATTTATATCAGTGTATCAAGTCTACTAGGTCTAGTATTATACAGAAATATTAGACATAAAAAAGTTGATTTGAAGGTACAATTTGCAATATCAAAGACTCATATGCCGGGTCCCGAGTCTACGGGTCAGAACCTATATGGATCTGGAATCGGACACGTTTATCAATCGGAACCTAAATTGGGTTCCGGACCCGGATCTGCTTATGAATCGGAACCTAAAATGGGTTCCGGACCCCTTTTATTCGGATGGAAACTTTCAGGTAATCGGAGAATTGAATACCCGTTTGCAACCCTAACGATGATGATATATATTGGGTTGGGCCAAACCTGAAGAGCACGGCCTTGCTCGGCCTATGTGAAAATGCAATGATAACACTTTGCTAGTTTTGGGTCAGGCTTGGGCTTGAGCCTTGATTTTAAAGCCCATTTGAAATTTAGGATGCATGAGGTTCGTTTCTTGATTATTCCCAAGATTATATAATATATATAAAAGTAATGCTCATGAATAAGCTTTCCTTACCATTTTACGGTACAAGCCACCTTATGGGGCCTCTTACTGGTCCATCCAATCGAGCTATCAATTCAAACTCACTCCTCCTATTTACACAGATCCCACCAAGTTTTGGTAGATCTGAATGAAATGGACCGTTGGATCGAGGGTCAATTTTGTTGTTTTATATAAATCCATGAAACTAGTGGAACATGGATGAATGGATTAGATATATTAGATTGACTTCAGATTTAATATCTAGATTGACCCTACTTGAACCTTTCAATCCCGCATATTCCATAATTTGTGGGGTCCATTACTCAAGGCGCGTATATTATCTCTGGGAAATTCTATTTGCACCCACATTTTGTGCTGAGCTCACCCACATGTGTACGATTTTTTTCATGTAAGCGGGTGTATTCGGAAAAAGTGTGGGTGCAAATAGAATTCCCCATGATCTCTACATGCTCCCCTGGTTGGAGTTTGAGAAAAAGTGTTGCATGGTGACGGTACTAGATGCCACGGAGGGTCCGGACTAGAAGAGGTAACCATCGACTTAGACCAGGGGCGTCGAAAAAGGACCCATTAACAAGAACATTCAGGGGTGGGACTGGAGGCCTCTAGGAGCAATTGTATTGCACTCAAACAATTATTTCCTCTATAATATCATTTGATTTGCTATAATTTTTTTATGATTTGAGAGGCAATGGTAAAGAGACTCTCATGGCAAATGCTTAGTTGGGTCCCACCTTAAAATCAATGAAGATTGTTTTCACCATGGATTTTGCACATAATTTTTTTCTCTGTCGATTAAGGGTGGGTGTCACATCTCCATTTCATGGTCCCATATCCAAGCTTGGCCATTTCCATCCTCGAAGATCTCCATTTCACGGTCCCATATCCGAACTTGGCCATTTCCATCCTTGAAGCCCTTACCCCATCTTCATATGTGGTAATGTTTTAGTTGAGCCAAAGCCCTCATAGGCCAGCCCCAGCCGTGCCAATCCAATGAACCGGGACGCATTTGAAGGACCATTCAGAGGGCATGCATCATTCACGGTTGAATTATAGTCAGACATAGTTGAATAATAATACTTTATATTTCGTATAATCTAAACCTGATAGAATAGTCAAACGAGGCTAGCTCAAGTGACTTTCATGGCGAGAGCCCCCACTGGGCCCCACCTTTGATCTCTTCATCAAACATCTTTTTTTTTTTTTCTAACGGAGGAGGGTTTCCAACCCTCAGGCCCGGCCCTGAGGCAGGGCAGTAAGTGCGCCTGCCCCGGGCCCCCCGGGCCCTCACTTTTCAGAGGGCCCAAAAATATTTCCTCTCCTCAAGAAGAAAATGTTTCCACTCCTCCAAATCCACCGACCTCCTTCTCAAACCCCTTAACCTTTCATCAATCGAACTCCTTTGAACCCCATCTCAACCAAACAGCAAGCCAAAAAAAAAAACAAGGAGAAGAAGAAGAAGAAGCAGCAGAGAACTGGACCGCCATAACCGGTTAGGCCCAAATCACCGCCATCGCCAAAACCGGCTGGCCCATCATCTTCGTGCTAGCGTCTAGCAGTCAAGCATCATCAGTCCATCACCACTTCGGACGAAGCACCCAGGCTACCCAGCAGTCAAATCCCTCAACCATTCATCAATCGAACTCCTTTGAACCCCATCTCAACCAAACAGCAAGCCCAAAAAAAAAAAAGAAAAAAAGAAGAAGAAGCACCCAGCAGGCCAGCACCACTGGTTGATTGCTACAATAGCAATCAAGCACCATCAGTCCATCACCACTTCGGACGAAGCACCCAGGCTACCCAGCAGTCAAACTGTCAAACCCATCAACCCTTCATCAATCGAATTCCTTTGAACCCCAATACCCCATCTCAACCAAACAGCAAGCCTAAAAATAAAAAAATAAAAACAAGAAGAAGAAGAAGAAGAAGCACCCAGCAGGCCAGCACCACGGGTTGATTGCTAGTGCTGCTCCACGCCTCCACCGTCCACCCACCCGCCACGCCACATCTCTTTGTTCTGTACACTTCAGTGCTTCCTTTCATTTTTCCTCCAACACGAAGACCGAGGCAGCCCAGTCTTCTTAGTTCAGGTAGAGTTCGGGTCGGGTTGGACCTGATCCAATGATCCATTCCGCTGACAAGCCATTTCCTTTGGTAACAAATCAATACAGGTCCGGTGGACCCATTCACTCGCCTGAGTTTGAGTTATGCCCAAATCCAAAACAACAGTCAACAGCAACTTACAAAAAAAGCCACTTGCATCAGATTTGTAGACATCAACACATGGGCCCGTAGCTTATAGATCTTCTTCAATCTTCATAACATCCATATCATCGTTGTCTTGGTAGATTGGGAAGATTCCAAAATCCAAAGTGTGGCTTTTTTCAATGCAAAATTGGTCGTTGTAGAAATCAATTGAAGGTAATTTTTTCATGATTAGAAAATCTTGAATTTGAAAGCATAATTGAGGATTTTGCTTCTCAAATGCAAGAAGAAAATCATTTCAATAATACTTTTTTAATTGTGATTTTGTTTTTCAACTTATCTTCTAGATGGTGATGCTGGTATGAGGAATTATTTGGCCGACGATCTGGTACTCTTACCGAGATGTTGGTATGAGAGATTCATTTATTTATGTATTAAATGTATTTTATTTATGTATTAAATGTATTTATCATATGATATTATTTGGTTTTTAATGAAATTATTATTTTTGGGCTAAATTTATGAAAACATGTTATATATATATGTGCATATATTAAAAAATTATAAAAATGAATAAAGGGCCCATTTTAGTGATTCGCACCGGGCCTTTAAAAAGTCAGGACCGGCCCTGCCAACCCTTTGGGTTGGACAAATCCCTCCGGGGCCCAGAAAAAAAGCCGGGTAATACCCCTGTGGCCCCAGGTGATAGCACTGGCTAGTGGACTCAACATTCAGTTCATGAAGAGAGGGAAATCGGGGGTTGATACGTACCAAGACCTCTAACTTTGGAAGAGAGAGGAACCGTGGTCCTGACCACTTAGCCAACCTCTTGGGGTTCTCTTCATCAAACTCACTACGACAATAAAGGCCCGTTTGTTTCATGGAATTAAATTCGTAGGAAATCTAAGAAATCTATTTGTAAAAGTAGTTAAAGTTCAAAATATAAAGGTGATGATTTGCATTGTAAATATCCTCTTATTCAATGGAAAATGAAATTAAATACCAAGCCATCATAGGTAAATCAAATTTTAGGAAAACCAAAGTTTATCTATATTTCCATTTGCAACTATTGCTCTTCTAAGAAGGGAAGAAAAGTTTTTTTTTCTTTTTTTGGAAAGTGGAGAGTTTGTATTTCCAAAGAGAGATTACAAAGAACAAAAGAATGAGAGATAGCTCCAAGATCGCTTACCCACTCTCGACAAAGAAAAGGAAAAGAGATGAGCTAACCACAAAAATTCAAACCCGCTGTGAGACCACCCACAAGCCCGCCTACTAAAAACTCAAAAAACTCAACCCGATGCGCAGCCATAGAAGGAGGCAAAGGGAGAGGGCGAAAATATAAGAAAGACCAAAGAAACACAGCAACAATTCGAGTGAAATGGGCAGAACATAGCAAGCTTAATCAGCAAATCCAGTTGACTGGCCATTATTTCTGTAGCTACTTGCTTTACGAGAAAGATGGGTCTATGAAGATTTACTAAAGACCTCAACCTTTAGAAAGAAGTGAGGAAAAGTTGCACCTGCTACTTTGGTTGAAAACGAGTTTAAATACCAAAGCCATCATCCGGGTTGATTAAATATTAGAAAAATCAAGATTTATCTACATATTCACCTTTTATCCTTTCCCCTCTCAAAACCCTATAATAATTCTATGTTGGGACCTATTTTATCGTGGTCAAAGCATCAAGTCAAGGCTGACCGTGTCAAGTTTGTAATATGGTCAATATATGAGCCCATCCGTATACATGCAGATTTAAATAAATTAATGATACTATGGTCAATATAAGCCATGTTCCTTTAGTTTGATTGTAACCTTGAAAAACATAGACGTATCAAATTCATACTTTTATTATGTTGTCACCTGTTATGTCATTGCTGGTAAAGCTGCTTTGAGGTATTGGATTCCCAACTCTATAAAAGCACTCTTTCATGTAAGTTAATCGATATAGCTAAAACCCAATTGAGACAAGAAGGCTAAGAATAAGAAGCAGCAGAAACAATGGTTGAAATCCCTCTCCTCACTCCATACAAGATGGGAGATTTTCATCTCTCCCACAGGTCAGTCATTCTCAAATCTTAACTAAGAAAATGGGTTAGCTCACCTTCCATTGAATGAAGGTGGCACAGATTGTAGTCCTCTTTCTGGCAATGTTAAGAGCCCCACATATTTATCAGAGAAAATGCTGGTTTAACATGTGTAAAAATGCTAGGTGAGACTTATGGATGGCAACGGGTGAGTTAAACAGGTGACCTGACCTGACTCGCTAATCTTATTGAAGTTGGGTTTGGTTGTGGGTTAAATGGCTTTGGGGCGTGCATGTGATCTGGAATTTGGCCAGATCCCAGCTCAGAGAAGGTCTGAATTTTAGTTGCTACTGACTCATCCACGGTCCATCCCGACCCATTGCCATCCCTAGTAACCAAAAAATGTTGGGGATTCCATCCCCGTCTCATGAATTTGCTCTCAAGTTTTCTTGCCATCCCATTAATAAAACAGGCTATGGTACCAATCTGATCCTTTTTTTTTTTTTCAGGATAGTTTTGCCGCCATTGGTCAGGATGAGATCCTATGGAGGCATCCCTCAACCACATGCCATCTTGTATTACTCTCAGAGAGCTACCAAAGGAGGGCTTTTGATAGCTGAAGCTACTGGCATTTCCAACACTTCTAAAGAGTAAAATCTTGACTCTTGCTGCCTAGATGAATCCCTATATATGCACGTCAATGAGTGGGACACATTGTATGTTGGTGGGATTTATTTATATAACAAAATAAAAAAAACAGTTTGGAGATTAGGCATTTACTAAAAAAAAGGTCAGGCGCACACGATGTCACTAGCCCTGATGAAAAATCGTCTTATTTATAAACAAAATCTGGTCACCAACATGTGCCGTGTCCTCTATTGACATTTTTGATGACTTATGATGTATTATGGTTTTTTTCTTCATTTTTTTTAATGAAGAAGAGGGTCATGTACTAATCCTTGAATTTGCATGATTTTAATCATGCGACCATAACGATAGAAAGAAGATTTATAGGCCAACTTTTGTTTCTATGGTGTAAGATCATCTAACAAACCTTCATTATTCTCCCATTTTTAGGTTTCGGAATACTCCTGGTATTTGGACAAAAGAGCAGGTTGAAGCCTGGAAACCAATTGTGGAAGCTGTCCACAAGAAGGGTGGCATCTTCTTTTGCCAATTGATTCATGTGGGCAGGGTTTCGAATTACGGTATGTTTTACTCAAATCTATATAATCTATATCTGGAATTGAGTTGAAATTCTTTTGGACATGGGTACCAAGAGATCCACTACCGATGCAGGATTCCTCGTGCCCATTTATTCAAAGTCATGCAAAATGGACCATTTGGATCATTTATAACTGTGAAGTCTCCAACCACTAATCTGAGTTGTGCATTAAGTAGACCCTCGCAGCCAAAGGAGCATCCATGGCTCCATGAGTCTATTTAGACCAGACAATTCTAATCCTACCATTATAGATTTTCCTCAAAAACAAATAACTATGCGTGACACGATCAGTGTGATTTGGGGCACAAGCTATTGTTTTGAAATTTAGGACTTGAGGGACCTTCCATTGCCATCCAGAAAACAGCTCAATTCATTGTAAATCACTCATTTTTCTGATTCATGCTTTATATTTCATCTTTCAATTTAATTCTTGTTTATAGAACTTCAACCCAATGGCCAAGCTCCAATCTCTAGTACGGACAAGGGGTTGACAACCACAACAGAATGGTCCCCTCCAAGGCGATTGAGGATCGACGAAATCCCTCAAGTTGTGAATGATTTCAGGCTAGCTGCAAGAAATGCCATTGAAGCTGGTAAGTACTCCATTCCTAATATAGTAGGCAAAAGTTCATTAACAACCTTCATAAATAATTCAACTGACCGAATGGATAGTTGGGGTGAAAAAAAAAAAGTGCAACAATTCACCTTCAAAGGTCACTGATAGGATCAGGATGGCTCAAATCACCATGATATTTAGTCCACATGCCAGATTTTATCATTTCCTTTTCTACACTTCATTTTCTTATGCAAGCTTATATTTGCAGGTTTTGATGGAGTTGAGATCCACGGCGCTCATGGTTACCTAATTGATCAGTTCTTGAAAGATCAAGTCAATGACAGAACTGATGATTATGGTGGATCTTTAGCGAACCGCAGCCGCTTTGCTCTTGAGGTAGTTGAGGCCGTTGTCAAAGAGATTGGATCAAATAGAGTTGGCATTAGACTCTCTCCGTTCTCTGATTATATGGACGCTGTAGACTCGAACCCAGAAGCTCTTGGCCTTCACGTAGTTGAAGCGTTGAACAAGTATGGAATTCTGTACTGCCATATTGTTGAGCCGAGGATCAGTGGAATTGAAGAGAGGGATGATCCTCGTAGTCTTCTACCCATGAGAAAGGCTTTCAAGGGGACTTTTATTGCTGCCGGGGGCTATGATAGAGAAAGTGGGAACAGAGCTATAGCTGATAATCATGCAGATCTTATCGCCTACGGTCGTTTGTTCTTGGCTAATCCAGATCTGCCAAAGAGATTTGAACTTGATGCACCCCTCAACAAGTACGACAGAAGCACTTTCTACACATCCGATCCTGTTGTGGGCTACACTGATTACCCATTTCTTGACTCACTGAATGAATAGAAGTCCAATTCCATTAATTAATATGATAAACAAGTGATGTGTAATGTTCTTTCCATTCTATTTTATTAAAATGTTCTTTTAGTGATCATAAATAAAAACTGTACAATAAGATGTGGCTATTTATATTGGAATGGGCCATTTTTCATTTCTAGCAGTACCATTTGTGTCAGCTTCTAAGTTTTGGTTATTCTTCTTGTTGCTTTTGTAGTTCTCATTTGCAGTGCAGCAAACCTAGATAGTTTTTGTCAGAGCCAATTCTTGGTAGAAGCAATCCAAGTTTGGAGAGAAAAATAAAACAATGTTGAGCTTGAAATGTTCTATATCTATCCTTCCCATTCTGGCACACGAAAGACTCAAAACTAATGCACTCCCGCCTCTAAAAGGGTATTTAGTGACCCA
The DNA here is from genome assembly GCA_012931725.1 of Litsea cubeba. NCBI lineage: Eukaryota > Viridiplantae > Streptophyta > Magnoliopsida > Laurales > Lauraceae > Litsea > Litsea cubeba. The sequence goes on along the minus strand of CM022947.1, from coordinate 115,364,621 downwards.
ACTAATTGAGCTACAGTTTCAACTCAATCGAATCAAGTTTTATCTTGCCATGAGCTCTTTTGATGTTTCTTTTTTATTTCAGAAAATCAAACAACTAAGTAAATCTTAGCTAATTTAAGATTTTTGGCAAGGGAATTGGCCCTATTTCCAAACACATTTGGCCGAAATCCAAACTAGTAGTTTAACTTTCAAATTAGAACGTGTTTTGAGCCGGTGTCGAATTCCTCTTTTACTTTGCGGATTCGAAAATCTCATAATCCTTCTGCATAAAAAATAAAAAATAAAAAAAAAGTTGGGCCCCTAACTGAACTTAGACATTTTCAGACATGTAAGGCTATCCAGATTTTTTGATCCTCCATTTCTCCCATGATTGTTGGGCCCCAAATGAGCCCCACAAGAAAGTCCCCCACGATGGGTGCATTCGAAGAAATTGCATTAGAGCACAACTGTTATATGTTTATGGGAAATTCTATTTGCACCCACCTTTTGTACTTACCTCACCCACATGTTGGGTTGTAAATGGGTATCCGATTCTCCGATTACCCGAAGGTTCCGACCCGTTAGGATCCGGATCTGGGTCCTTATTTTGGTCCCGATAAGAAAATGGTTCCGAATCCTTTTTATGGAACCGATACCTAAACGGGTCCGGTTCCGAATCCACAATGGCTCAGACCAGTGGACTTGGGACCCGACCCAATATACACTAACATAAGGTAACTTTAGTATATGAGAACAAAATCCTTGTTACTTTTCTACATTAGGATTTTCTACTTTTCTACATCTTATTGCCGGTTTGGATGTGATTTCTGAGTTTTTGGTTAAAAGTGTCTGTTATTGATAGACAAAAGATCACAAGTACGTGATCCAATTGAAATGTGGAAAAAGCATAATTTTTTCAAAAAGAAAAATACAAGTATTAGTCTATACCTGGAACCGGAACTAGACCCGCCTCACAAACGATACCGGTTCCGGTTTTGGTTCCCATTAATATTATCAGTTCCAGTTTCGGTTCTGGTTCCCCTTTTTAGAAAACAATTCCGGTTCCACCCTGGACCCGGACCGGAACCAACCCGTTTACAACCCTACCCACACGTGTATAATTTTTTTTATACAAGTAGGTGTACTAAAAAAAAATGTTGGTGCAAATAGAATTCCCGTGTGTTTATTATCAAATCTGTGCTAGTTGAGGAAAAAAGAAATATGACATAATCCATGACGATGATTCTGGTAGCTGTTCCATTCCTCCCACTATGCATTTAGCATTGCATGGTTTTCAATGACAACATCGACGTGGGGCCCACCTTGATCATATTGCATGTGCATGACCTATGGTGTTACGTCATATTCGAGAGTTAGAGTTTGGTGGGATAATGAAACAACAACGGTAGATTAGATTAATGTCTTAAAAAGTGCAACATAGATTGAACGCAAGCCATTGAATCTGGAGCATCCATATTGTGGGACCCACCTAGACAGTCAACTATGCATATGAAGTGATGAAGATCATTGTGACATCCTTCCGAAAAGGAAAACAGCAATTTAGACCAAGGGCGTCGGTGCAATGAACCAGGACGCATTAAGAGTGACCGACCATTCAGAGGCGGCTTTAACAGTTGTTGACTGAGGGTGTCATGTCTCCATTTCATGGCCCCTAATCCAAACTATATTGTTTCCATCTTTGAAGCAAAGTAAAGTCTAGAGACACCCTCAAAGAGATAGAGTGTTCATTTTTAGCTGCTCAAAATTACGGGCCTCAATATAGAGTCTCATTCGGAGAACGTTTATGTAAAGTTGGACGGTAATGGCGTCAGTAAGAAAAAATTTGGTCATGAAGGTTGATGGCCCACCAAGGAGAATAGGTAGACCTAAGAGGACGTTGATGGAAGTAGTAACGATAGATATGAAGAAGGTAACTTAGCTAAAGATTTAGTTCAAGATAGATCGGAATGGAGAAATAGAATTCATGTAGCCGACCCCAACAAAGTTGGAACAAGGCTTTGATGATGGCGATGACTCGAAGAACATTTATGTGGACGGTTTTCTATAAAATAAATGAGAATTGTGAAAATACTTTTCTGCACCATAGTAAAAAATTTGTATTTTGCGGTCACTTTTACATGATAAAAACACAAAAATAAGCCAAATTTTCTATAATTCTATAGAAAAAACTTTCCTATTGATAGCATTTGGAAAAAAAAAAAAAACTATGGAACAGGGAAAAAATCCAGATAAATGTTGCTCTCATACATACAAAACCATACCCTTCAACCATGCGCACTAGAATGGAAACTCTACGGCTGCTTATAGACTCCTTCCAAACTCGAACATTTTAAAGTGAATGTTTTCCTTTTGAGCCGTTAGTCTTCTGATTTTATTCCAGCAGGATTCTGTTCTATGTCAAATTAAGTATATGATTAATAATAGGGACATTTGCCACAAAAATCCCCTTAAATAGGGTAACCACAGTTGAAGACCCTAAACTTTTATAATGACTGCCAAGAACCTCCGGTCCAAATCATCTCTTCTTCTTCTTTTTTTCATTTTATCCTTTTTTTTATGTCAACATAACCAGTTTCTTATTCTGTCATGAATAATATTTTTTGACATCAACAAAATATTCGTGAACATTAACATAAAATTGTGTTGACATCAATAAAAATTTTGACAACAGGATTTAATAGGATTTTTGAAGTAAATGTCACTTTATAATAATATCAATCACATATATATGAGAAATGCTTTTATGAAAGATATCTCTCACCTTAAATCAAATATTGGAATAAGACATCTGAATGTGAGAGGGCTTAATCTCTTATTTAAAGTGAAGATATCAAAAACACACACCCCAACCACATATATTAAACTATATTTAGACCAACATGAATAGATTCGCTCATGCCGGCCATTCTAGTATAAGCTCGTATATATAATAACAACCACCCCAACACCTTTTGCTCTGTGAGAGGGAGAGTCGAGAGTAGCAAAGAAGGAAAGAGAGAATGGCAAAATCTGCAGTGTCTGGAAGTGAAATCCCTCTCATATCTCCATATCAGATGGGAAAATTCCAGCTATCTCACAGGTCTTCTTTCTCCTTTTCTTTTCTGCAATTCATTTACACCTTATCTTACAACAACCCAAGAAGAGAAATTACTCTTTTCTACACTTACAACTCCGCTCTATTTCGCACAGAAAAAAGGGGGTTTTTTTCTTGGTCTTATGGAGAGAAGATTCTTTTTTTGAAAAAAAAAATCCCTTTGATTACAAGGTTTTAGCTCTAATCTTCGAAAGTCTGGATTTTGATCGAGGAGGAAGATTGAAACTGTAGACTTGTCACTTCCATTGTGGTTAATTGCTTCAAGGAACCCAACCTTGGGTTTTTAAGGAATCATGAAAGCTTTCACCCCATTTGGCAAACAGACAAATGAAATGAAAATTTTCTTGTGATATTGGATTATCTGGTTCTACTTTTAGTTGAAATCAATACTGGATCTTAGCCTCTTCAGTTATATGGAATTGTTTTTTTTTTTCCTTAGAATTGTTTTGGCACCATTGACGAGACAGAGATCCTTTGGGAACATCCCTCAGCCACATGCTATCTTGTATTACTCTCAGAGAACCACGAAAGGGGGACTTCTCATAGCTGAAGCCACTGGCGTTTCTGACACGGCTCAAGGGTAAAATTCTAGATTTATTTATTTATTTATTATTATTATTTGCTATGGTAAATACTCAGGCACCCGCACACGCCCTACCCAAGTCTCTCATCATCAATGCCGCAACTAGGGATTGATACCTCATTATTTTTGTGTCGCCGCTGAGCTACTTGTGGATTGGCGAAACCCAAAATTAACTAAAATATAACACTCAAATTGCGGATTCAATTCCAGTAGGGGGGTTCTATTTTAGTGAAATTTTGGCAATTTGGTATGTAGCCCACCTTCATCATCTGTTAATGAACACATCTATTGATCAGATGATGGGCGTGGCCGGCTATTGCAGTGTTAAATTGTCCAGCAGGTTGTGTGCGCTGATTGAATGATAAAGGTGATTTATATATAGAGAAATGGTGATATATACTTTTTTTGTTCCTGTAGCGAATAAGATACCTGTTCTTCTCACACATGCCCACATATCCTGCTTCAACTTTCATCTAACTGTCAAAGTAACTAATGATAGAATTGATGTAAAATTGTGAGATATTATTCTCATTAGGCTCTTTCTATTACATGTGTTTTCCGCTTGGCATCTGCAGCTATGATTGGCCACAGGGATAATTCCTGCAAGGTTTCCATGTTCTGCAATATTGCAATTTGCAATATTAAACACATTTATTTGGAATTCGGCTACTTTTTATTATTGTTGCTTTTGGTACAAGGGAGAACTGAATTTCACACATTGTCTTTGGGGCCTGTGGATTTTGAGTTTAGACAGCCAATATGACTAGTAGTAGTAGTTCTTTTAAGTTGAAATAAAACATTATTTCAACATTCAGGTTAACTGAATGCACCTTGCCCATTCGATGGTCCTTTGATTATTTATTTTCTGATTTCACTATATGATTTGATTTTTCCAATTTTGAAGGTACCCAGAGACTCCTGGTATTTGGACAAAAAAGCAGGTGCAAGCCTGGAAACCAATAGTTGATGCAGTTCATGAGAAGGGCGGGATCTTCTTTTGCCAACTTTGGCATGTTGGGAGGGTTTCTAACTATGGTACATTTCAAATTCTGTTTACTACTACCAAGTTATCTCCATGACAATGAACCAATGAAAAATACTACAGAAAGATCTATAACTTAGAGCAACTGCATCTTCTGCATATAGGTTGTCAATGGAAGTAAATGTGTAAAATGCAGTGGATAAGTAGTATCTTTAAAATCATCTGGAAGTGATGTTCACACGCTTGCCTTGATGTCATTGTTGCGAAAGAGTGTCTACCTTATTGTAGGATCTTGTAACATATTATAAGGTGATAGAATAATGGGTTGTGTGCATGGGTCATTTGCTGTCCCATGTATGTAACATCATAGTTATTTTAGCATCAGAAATTGAGCTGCGTATCCCATGCCTGGGTGGTGGACATTTCTATTTGTAGCAGCACTGGTTGCAACTTGTCTAGGTACATGCAACAATTTTTTTTTAAGAAAGAAACTTTGTGGATGCATCTTTATGGGAACACTGCTTTTGTTTCTTGTATCCATAGGCTTTCCTTTGGTCCACTTGTCAGCATGTGCTGTGACAAGAACAATGTCTGTTTGATCCTGGTTAGCCTCTTTGATGCGCTTACTTTATGGGGGATTGCACAGCACGACTCTGACATTTCTTGTTCTCATTTCCCTTGACCCCATTCCACTTAAAGATGTCTTATCTCAAGGATGCATCTCTCTTGTTTCTGTTCTTCTAATTTGGTCATTCATTACAAAGTTTAATGTGCCAGGAGGATTTTTAAGGCTCGATCTTTATTTATTTATTTATTTCTCTCTTTCCAATTTTCAGGATTTCAGCCTAATGGGCAAGCTCCAATCTCCAGTACCGACAAGGAACTTTCACCTCAGCTTCGAGCTAATGGCATAGATCTGGCAGAGTTTTCTCCGCCACGACGATTAAGGGTGGATGAAATCCCTCAAATCATCAACGATTTTAGAGTTGCTGCAAGGAATGCTATAGTAGCAGGTTAGATGTGCATATCATCTGTGAGAATGTGAGAAAAGTAAACAATGAAATAAACTCAACTATGTTATCTTTTAGGAGTGCTCCCCCTTTGATGTTCTATATTTACTGAGTTTTTAGGAAAATGAAAATTTTACAAATTCATTGAATTACCATGAGAATTTTAGCGCTATCATTAGTGGTCCACCAAGATAAAGTGGAGGAAGGCACGAGGCAGGACGTGTGAGTGTGAAGCAAGTGCATAGGGTGTGTGCTCTACTACCATAATAAGGGAGAACTTAAAGAGAATTTCCTTGATGTCTTTGTGTATTAATCATATGTGTATTTGTATAGGTTTACTAGCAGTTAAAGGATCGGGATTTGGGATAAGAAGGAGAGATAGCTGCATAGCAAAAAAAGATAAGGAAAGATAGGGATAGGGGGAAAAGATAAGAACGAACACACACACACACACACACAGAGTGTGTGTGTGTGTCACGCCCCAAATTCTGAGATCCTTGTGACCCTCAGATTTCTGGAACGCGACGGTCCCATGTCCCATATTGAACATGAGGGGTCAATCCCCTTAATAAACATAATGGAGACAATCTAATCAACTAATTTAAATTAATGCATCAATGAACAAACCACTATTAATTAAGTTGAGCAATAATATCAAAGCTCAATAGTCTCAAAATATCCAAATAAATATAACATGGTCCATCTAAGCCACTACAAAGAAAATGAAATCTAAGGTGCTAAATAGTGATTCGCTTCTCAAGCTTCGCTCGTCCCTGCCAAGCTAAGATTCTTCATTGTCGGAATCAACCTCAACATCTGAGGAAAAAAGAATAATACGCATATGAGCATAAAGCTCCACAAGTAAACAAACTATAGAGCTATAGCAAACTATTATTCAATCAAATGATTGCAAGTTGTGTACGATGAACAAATACGGTTAATTCAAGGGTATTCCAATAAAATTGAAATGCTAGGAAATATTAACAAGATAATTTGAACAATGGTGCATGAACAATTTTGCAAGGATTCATGAATATTGACAGTAATTATAGATCACATGATCTAATCTAAGAAAAGGCATATCCACGGTCACAATACACAAAAATACCCGTCAGAATTAAGCCTTGACCAGGTATAATATGATCACACATATAAGGGCCTGAAGCCATAATAACACACACATAAGGGCTCGAAGCCATAAGGGACTAGCTGCAGTCTAGTTATCACACACAAAGGGGTTCCCAGGCCCTAATGCCATGCCCATAATGAGGGCTAAGTCTGCATTTGGGTTACCCCACATCACGTTGCCCAATACGTTGGATGATGCCTTAGAGATCAAGGTTCACATTCAAGGGTGGACCATAAAACTCAGAATTCAGGTTTCTAATCAAAATATGATTTGGAGCATTTTTCCAACATAATTGGAATTGTGTCATAATTTTGAAGTCCAACCATGATATAAATATTTCTAGCAAGGATTCATATCAAAATTTCTATATCTCACGGTAGGATCAAATGAACATGGAACAAGTTCGATAATTACAGTTTTGATCATTGATGAGTACACGGATTAGTTCATAAAGGTACAATTATATCAATAAAATCAATGGCCCTAAATAAGCTAAGATGCCAAGACTGGGCCCCGCATGAAACAAAATAATTGTATATCAATTTAACATATTGGAAAGCAAGGGTTGGAAAACTCTAACTACTAGAGGACCATAGTAAGGTTACTTGCCTCAATTAGCGGTAGATGGTGGATTTAACCTAGCCTAACTTGAATGCTGTGGTGACTCAGTTTGGGTCCCTGTTACAGATGGTTTGAAAATGGATTAGTACTGTGTAAAGGTGTAAACCTAGGGGTATGAGCTACAAAAGTGATGAGTGGGCTTGGTTTGGATTGGGCCCAAGGTAAATAAGTTGTGCAAGTGGGTTTAATTTTGTGAAGCAAAGGTGGGCCTGATCTGGGTTGGTTTGGGGTGGGTCATGCGAGGTGCATTGGCTAAGATTTTTGTTATTGCTTTGTTTGTTTAGAGGGATGGAAGAAATGAAGCACAACTTAGATGAAAATTGATAATCATAATGGGTCCAGATTCGTTGGGTTTGTTTATGAGATGGAGGGATGATTCAATGGTGATGAGAATGGCTAGCTTGGTCCTGGTGGTGAAGTTTTTATAGAGATGGAGTTGTAGATTGAAAGAACAAAATGTGGATATAGCATACAGTGACTGAAATAAAATAACAGAAACACATAAGAAAGGCCATGTCAAGCAGGAATCAAGGGTGGGAAGAATACAATGACTTCAGGTCGGTAGGTTAAATGGTTAGAGGCTATGTGGGTTAGGTTTAATAGAGAGACTGGTTCATGTTTGCTTTGGATGGAAATGGGTTGTCAAAGAAGAGAGTTATAGGCATTTATTTGTGTTAGTTTGGGTTCTGCAGATTGTGCAAAGAGAAAAAGGAAAATGGGTTCTGTACTGAGAAGAGTAATGGCAGGGCCCGTTTGGTTGGGTGGATTCATGAGGTAGAGAGATGAAGATGGAAACGGGGTTTAGACGTGGCAGCACATCATATCATGGAAAACAAAGAATTAAATAAAATAAAGGATAACACAACATAAAAAGTAAAAGAATAGAAAGGGAGAGGAACAGAGCTACATGCAGTCCTAGCAGAAACAATAAATGGGAAATAAACAGAAAGTAACTATAGTAAACAGAAGAAAACAAGAGAGAAAGAGGGGTGAGGAGTTACCTGGAAGAGAATTCTTTGCAGGAGAATGTTAGGGGAGAGAGAGAGAGAGGTTGAAAGGTGGTACGGAAAAAAATGGGTTGTGCAAGTAGGATTCCTCTAAATAAGGAAGAGATGGAGTTCTAGTGGGAGGAAAGATCGTGAAGGTGGAGAGAGTTCTCTAACTAACAATATCCACAACGTGGGATTCTTATTTGACTGGGTCTAATTCCCTTTAATGAAACCAAGTATAATGAGATTTTTATCTCCATTATCAATATTGGGTCCCACTCAAAATATGATGAAATTACACAAAGCACTAATTTAATTCAATGAATGGGTGGGGTCCAAGCATGATCCAATCTATGATCAAAATTAAATAGCAAAAACAATAATAATAATAATAACAATAATCACAATAAAGACCTAGGGATTGGGTCCTTAGAGAGAGAGAGAGAGAGAGAGAGAGAGAGAGAGAGAGAGAGAGAGAGTTTGCATCATGTAATATGCACCTTCGAATAGAGATAGAGATCCATAAAACGCAACAGGTAATATGTGCCTTCAAAGCTTATATTGACCTCCATGAACATTCTTTACATACTGAGCTACCTTCAAAAAAGAAAAGAGAAAGAATTGCATTGGCCTCTGTGCATTTTTTACATGCGAAAACCCTTTTACTTATAGGGCTTCCTAATTTTGAACGTCACTTGAATTTTCCCCCTGCATCTGGATGTGTTCGGTAATTTTTCCTTTGAATAATGACATTGGAAGAAGTTTGCGCTTACTTGTGATTCAAACATTCAACTGATAAATGTTGTTTATGACAATGGAAGAAGTTTGCGCTTACAGTATTATGACTCAACCCTTCCACTGACAATTGTTTTTATTTTTTTCATTTTTTATCATAGTACTGAACCTTCTAGATATATGGTCGGACCTACATGAGTGTAGGGAATTGTTGTAACTGTGGCTACTTTTGTCAAGAGAGAGATTCAGGGCGCTATCAATATAATTCAATGGCTATCAGTATAATAGAATGAGATAATTATAGTTCTATCTTATTTTAAAATTTTTGGGTACTTCTAAACTTCTGTATTGAGCTTGAGAGTTAAAGAGTCATTAATATATATATATATATATATACTGGCCCCACCATATTGCTGAATTGAGGATCTGTATCAGTTCACGCTGTTGATTCACCAGGGCCAATATTCCATTGATAATCCTAACCATCCTACTTGCAACATGGTTCACATTCAGTGGGTGAAACTCCATTGGTTGGATGGTTATTTCGTATTGAATTCTTAGGGATTCAGAGTAACAGGGTTTTATTGACGAAGTATTAAACAGGTTAGGAGTAAGAGTCAAAGATTTAGATGAGACTAATTTCCTCAGATTTAATTTATTGGGGCAATGGGTGGGTTATCATTTCCTATCAAGGGGAGATTATTTAATGGTTCATCATGGTTCTTCACCTTTCATCTTTGCCTTTAGTCCCTAAGTTACAACGGCATTGCGTCCTAGGAACTTAAGTCGATACTGATTAAACAAACCCTCAGTATTCCTTATTAAAAAGCCTAGGTAAAATTAGCCTTCCTATAGAATGTGAGCACTAAATTGCCATCTCTATTATTGTAATGAAATTTGTATCATTTTTATTTTCATCGTCGTCGCCGTTGTCATCATCATCAGTATTGTAGTCTATTCCATCTATCATCAGTATTTTAATAAAAAAAAGGCCTTGTCACTTAACGTATTTCTTTGGTTCATATAGGGTTTGATGGAGTTGAGATACACGGTGCTCATGGATACCTCCTCGATCAGTTCATGAAAGACCAGGTAAATGACAGAACTGATGAATATGGCGGAAGCTTAGAAAACCGTTGCCGTTTTCCTTTGGAAGTTGTTGAGGCTGTTGCCAATGAGATCGGAGCTGATAGAGTGGGCATTCGGTTGTCTCCTTTCGCTGATTACATGGAGTCAGGGGACTCAAATCCAGAAGCTCTTGGCCTTTACATGGCTAAATCACTGAACAAATATGGAATTCTCTACTGTCACATGGTTGAGCCGAGGATGGGCAAAGTAAATTTGGTGGTAGAAACTCCCTACAGTCTTAAGCCCATCAGAGAGGCTTTCAAGGGAACTTTCATTGTTGCTGGAGGCTATAACAGGGAACAAGGAAATTCTTCTATTGCTAATAATTATGCAGATCTGGTTGCATATGGACGTTTGTTCTTGGCTAATCCAGATCTACCTAGGAGATTTGAACTGGATGCACCCCTTAACAAGTACAACAGAGACACTTTCTACAAACCTGATCCAGTTATTGGGTACACTGACTACCCTTTCCTAGAATCGACTGCTTAGATATTGCATTCAAGATTATTAGGGAAGCCTATGTGATCCTATTTTTCATTTCGGTCGTGAAGATTTTATCAGTATCACCATTAAAAAAAAAAGATTTTATCAGTATCAGGAAGTGCTGACATTGCGGAAGAAATGTCAAATGTTGCAAGTGCCAATTTGTGTAAGTTCTTCTTGTATCTATATTTGCTGCCTAGCATTTGGTTGCTGATTACAAATGTAAGGGAGCTTATGATAAAGATATAGTTCATGTGACCATATACAATGAGTCTTTATCTTTGCATTCATGGAAATTTTAATTTGTGATCAAGACAATAGAAATCATCACTACAAATTTCTAGAACTTTGAAGTTCTTTTTTTCCGTTATTGGTTTTTGGGCCAACTATAGTAGTCTATGTGTAAGAGAGAAGTTTTTTAATTGGAAAATCAAGAGATTTAATAGAATTAACTTTTTGTTATGATATTTAACACTGAAATCATTTCCAGATCCATCTTCTCTCTCTTACCCTCTGTGATAGTCATAATTTTCATCAAAACATTGATATTAAGCAACTGATCTCCCTGCTTCTAATCATCTTCACACCTATGTACACCACTCTAAATAGTGTCAAAGTTTCGAATTCAAAAACAAATGCTATGGATCCGATGTTAAGTGTAGGAGAAATTTGGATTCGATCTATATTTATGTGCATAAGATCTAAATCTGAACAGAAACTGTGTAAGTGTTTTAAGAGTAGTTTGGAGAACTTGGATCATATTATCATTTTGAAAGCCATTTTATATGCTCACAATAGGGTTTTTCATTATTTTTCTTTTTCTCCCATTGAAATCCGATATTAAACTCATTATAAAGGATTAATATTTTAAAAACTAAACCAACCATTGAGCCGATGATGACCACAAATTGGGTCAAATGTGGTCCCATTAGTAACAGTTGGCTAAGGACTTTGCACCTCAAAAAGCGGAGAGGCCTTGTGTTTGATATCCACCTCTGTTGCCCACCTAATATTTTTTTATCCGGTGCACGTGGATAGGATGGTTTGCATGTGCCCCCTACGGATTAGTTTTCAGCTATTGAGAATTGAGTATCCGTGCTCAGGGCCAAAGACATCTAGGCTTGGATGGGTAGGAGATACCCCATCTAATAAAAAAAAAAAATGTATTCCCATAAATCCCATTAGTGGTTTATTTTTCGTCAAACAATGAGATCAGTACAATATTATTATGAAAAATATTTAGAAAGTAAAACATCATACAAAAACATACGACTTTAAATAATTCTGAAGAGAGAGAGAGAGAGACCTTTTTGAATTCTCAACTGAAATTGAATCAGATGTCAACATGTAACGTTTAAACATGGAATGGAATCAATGGATGACCATCCCAAGAAAAACATTTAGATCCAAATAGATCATGATGATTCTACTGGTATAACCTGACTCATTTGAGATTCTTATTTAATAGGCCCATGTAAATTCTTCATCTTCCAAAGACAAATAAATCCCAAGGAGTTGACCTATCTCTCAGTCTCCACCTACCTCTCCCTCATAAATCAATTCTCTTTCTCTCTACCAATCGATTGATAGTTCCAACAGTCAACATCTAACCTTTCTTGACAGTTGGTGGACATGCACTCCTCTGAAGCAAGCAACAGATCCGACCATCTGATCCCTTGTCAGAAGCTGATGAACGCTCAATACCTGCATCAACAAACAAATAATGCGTTCGTTACTGTAATCAATTAATGGGTTTGATTGTACAGAAGAATGCTCAGGGGACCAAAATCAAGTTGTAGAACAAAAAAAAAAAAAAAAGTTGAGCTCTGGGGTTGTCTAATCAATGTATTCTCTTGGGCATTTCTCCATCTGGAGTGGGCCACTGGATTTGGATGTTGCGGATTCAGGTAGTATAGTATGCTACCTGACCAGTGTCTGTGAAATAAGGTTCTCAGTGGGTACTATTGCACTGGAAAATGTATCGAGTTGCTGACCCTCAGTCCCTGTTTTTTTTTTCTACCTCATTACTCTCCACTGTGACACTGTCCATGCTGAGCAGAAAGGGTTACATTTTGTTGCATCTGGTTGGGTTTCACCACAGAGGTGGTACAGATGGCATAGTGTTAGCCGTAGCTCCATTGGTTTTTTTTCTTCCCTTTATGGGGTCTAAAGTGATAAGACTCTCAGAATTTTTTCATATTTGCACATATAATTTGATGCATGGGATGTGATAGTTTGTTTAACCAAGGATTGTCAGTCCGTGAGAAGGCTTCCATTGGGGGTTAGGGTTACTTTTTCAAAGCACTTCTGCAGGCTAGCATTTTTTTAAAAAACTTTTTTACAACTTCAACCTTTTTACCAGCATCAAATTGGCCTGGATGTATCTGATCAGCCTATTTAAAGGTTTAGATCATCTGTCACAATCTCACCACTCAATTGTAGAGAAATGTTTATAATGGATTGGACTCATGTAAAAAGTCAAAATGAATTGAAGGGAGCATAGGACTAGACTCTCCTGTAGTGAAAGAATGAGTTGGAGAGAAAAATTTGGAATTGTACAGACTCTTTATGAGCACTAATACAATGGGGATAAAATTCTATTTCAAATACAGTCTTAACAGCAAATTAAACTCTGGAATTTTAAAGAGAAGATATCCATCCCAGTCATCTTCATGGTATCCATATGGGACCAACTGGATTCAAGCTATCACCCATCCCTACCTATCATCCATCTCAACAGTCCTAGTCAAAATTTGACTTACTAGTTCCAACTCACATGTGAATCGATATGCTTAAATCTTGGACCCATTCAATCGCCTGCCCAGTCTTCATGGATGCATTAGATCCAACCCATCCATGTGAAATCTACTATATGAAAGACCCAAATGGGCTCATGTTGGTACAACATAAATGGGTAGATAGGTTAAATTGGTCTGTCCCATCCTTCATCTAGTGGTTCTAAGTAAACAAGTGAATCGGTTAGATCTAGATCTTCAACTTAAGTGGGTCTTTTCTCAAAGTAGAGTCATGGATCTGATGAGTGTAAGATAGGTGGGACTCTTCCTTGGAAAGCAAATGGTGGTGGGGGCTCCAACTGGTGTAACTCATTAAACAAAGAACCAAAAGACTGTGGTCCAACGTTGATGGTTGTAACTAGTGTTTCCTGTTTTGGCTTATTTTCCATAAGTGGAGAGGCACTAATTAATGAATTCATGGAAGTGCTAGTGTTCCCTTCCCTGCCATCATTATTCAACCTTCAAGGAAATTTACAGGCCTTGGTTGTACCTCATGGCCCACGGAAAGGCAATAAAAAGTGGGACATTTTTTAGTGGAGAATATCTTTTCTCTTGTAAAAATAAAAAACTTTTTCTTGGTTGTTGTGAATGTTTTTCCTGCAAGGATAAGTGTGAAAATGAATTGGATTCATGAAAATGGTTTTTATGGGAAAATAGAAAAAAAAAATTCTGTGAACAGTGAAAGTCTTCACAATCGATTTTCTAATTAAGAAGATGCTACATCAACATAGTCGCTTCAAATTGGGGGTTTTGACTTGATTGAAGGGGATATTTTTTTTACTTAAATGATTGAGTGTTAGGCTCTAGAACTTTGAGGTAATTTATATTTTTATATCTTAGTCAAGAAATAGATTTAAAATTTAGGGCACATTCTTGTAACCACCCTTCCACGAAAACGGCACAGAAAGCGGGAAGTCTTTCCAGTTTCCATAAAAACTCTTTTCATTTTTTGATGCGAACACTTTTCATTGAGGAAAAACATTAAAAGAAATATAATTTTCTGCGATTCTTCTGGTATTTTCGATTGGGAGCATGTGGTAGGAAAAAAAATCCGCTAATGGATAGTCTTAGGAGAATTCAGGTAAAACAAAGCTCATAACATGGTGAAAAGTTGTCGTGAGTTTGTTAAAAGTTTATTTGAATTTATGATATTCAAATACTTCAAAGCAAGCAACATATTGTAATTGATATTTTATTTTATTTTTATAGGTAAAACCGGTATCTCTACCTTGCAGTATGTATAATCTATATGTTGTTTATTGGATAGAATGCACATATACAATCTAGAGACCCATTTGCCTACTTCCTGTTGAATTCATGAGAAATCCTAGTAAATGGAGTTTTATACAATACACACTATTTTTTATTTTTGAAACGGTAACAAAAACTTTCACTAAAGAAAAAAGAGAATACAAAAAGAGAAATAGAAAGGGAGGTACAATAGTAATGTACCACACCCAACCAAGCTTACATAATAAAATCCTCCCAAGTAGATATCCAGTCAACTCCTTATTTAATTAAAGTATCGGTCATAGAGTTAGTTGATCTTAACTTAGAACTGTAAAAAATCAAACTATTTCGAGGCACATCCAATATTCTCATAGCGCCTTTGACTGGAACTAAAAGGCATTGCTTCGGAATTTTGGGATTTAACACCAAGTGAACAAATAGAACCTTCGTGAAGCATTATTGCTGATGATTTTCTTTTAATCTAACATTGTTAGGAACTTCAAAAAAGTTCACTTCTAATATACTTCTAAAACTACTGTACAGGTTCTAATTGCCATTCTTCCATCTTACATCAATTTTCCTGCCTCAAGAAATCCTAAACCCTTCCCTTTCTTTTTTATTATTTTTAAAGGCACAGTAAGAGCTCGTCTCATCTCACACTCTCTTTTCATCTTTTCTCCTTTCCACGAAAAGTGATCTGAGCATGGGAAAAACTCCTTTATGCAGAAACAGTGTTTGAAAATAACAAGGCAAAACATTGAATGATTAATCATACTTTGTTCTTATACCAAAAAACAAATAATATTTTGTTCTGACGACCTACGAGAAATGACATGAAGTCAAAAAACTAAGGTAGATTTCTCCAAACAGGTAAAATACTAGGGGACATTAATGACATTTACAAAACCATCCACTTCACTCTATTAACTTCTCAGTTAAAAACACATGCATTCATTTATTTCTTTTCTGTCAAACACCCACTCGGGCCACTCCTACCTTCTATAGAAAATAAAAAAACCACACACACACACATCCCTACTGCTATTAATCCCCCTCACATTCTCACTTTACTTCTCACTTTTCTCCTCAGGCCTCACCCCTCTCTCTCTCTTTCTCTCTCATGGCCTGCTTTAGCTGCTTTACATTCTTCTTCTTCTTCTTGGGTTTAATAGTTGAAGCTCAAGAGGGTGGAGGAAATGGGAGAGAACTGGTTCCAGCCATGTTTATATTTGGGGACTCCCTCATTGACAATGGAAACAACAACAATCTTCCATCTTTTGCTAAAGCCAATTACTACCCATATGGGATTGATTTCCCTGGTGGCCCCACTGGAAGGTTCTCCAATGGTTACACCATTGTTGATGTAGTAGGTGGGTTCTCTAGCTCTCTCTCTGTGATTTTTTTTTTTTTTACAGGTAAAAGGATGTCTCTTTGCACTTTGGACGTACTTGGATGACTATTCTACTTTCAACTGAAAGATTAATCAGCTACATCCCATCTCCTCCAATGAATAAAAAAAATCTTCTCCCATGTGGCACTCCCGGATTGGACCAAACAGGGATCTCACTAATCCGAAGATTAGATGGTTGTACAAGTCCACATTCCGCATTTTCATTAACTTTCCTTGCTCTGTTTCTACAAGTCCTTGGAATTTGGATTTGACGTTTCATATACTTTTCCTTTCATTTTCATTAACAAGACCCTGTAGTCTTTTTTTTTAGGAAAGATGTCTTAAATTTTATTGAAAAGCAGCAAAGAAGTTTTCAGACATTTAAACAAAATGCAAGGGGTTATTTACAATTATCAATGCCAAACTGTTTTTCCTTTTTTAGAATAAATAGGCAAAAAGCAGGGTGTAGAATTAAAAAAGTTCCTTGGGATGACTGATAACAGTCGGTTCAGATATCAACGTGTATTTCCCATATTGGATCTGGAACGTTGACTGTTGAAGTTTCCCAGTTTGCATGTTGATTCTTTTTTATGTGATATGTGATGTGGATGGTCCACTGTAGGGGTCCATCCATCAGAGAGTTATGATTCAGATGCACCAACAAGGTGCCCAACCCCAGCAGGGCACGAGTAAACCTTTTTTAGGGGCTATTATGAGCACTTTGTGATTTTTCTATCTTTGGAGAAAATCATTTATTTCATGTTTTTAACCCTTCATAACTGCATTCGGCACTTACAGTCCCTAGGTATTCTAACAATGCATGCTTAGAATTCTCTAATTAGGTTTATATATATATATATATATATATATTTTTGTTAAAAATAAATGGTTGACATGTCCTATTATTATTATTATTTTTTTGGTAACATGATTCGAAACCACAAGATCAAGAGCTCAGTGTTGAACACCTTTCCCTGTGCAACGAGCTCTTTTCCTCTTTTTCTCCCATCTAGTTATGCATATTACATTTTGGTGTCATTTCCAAAAATTGATGGAACCATTGTTGCCTTACTTTTGAAAAATATTGCTTTTCTCATGATATCCTCATATTATTTTTGATCAAATGAAGAAATTTATGAAAATAATTTTTCAGCATTTTTACATTTATTTATAATTTTATTCATATAACAATAACATCGTTTTCCTTAACATTTTCCTCATATTATCCTAATAAAAACCCCAACTTTGAAAACATCCTGGAATTTTTAAGAGACAATAATTTGCATAGACCGACATTTTTGTTTAATAATGGAGAGGGTATGGACTGCTAAATATAAGCTTTATTGATGAAGATTTGACAAACACAGTGACTGCAGATTACTGAAATATGGTTGGATATAGATACGGTTTAATGGTAGGGTCAATAGGATGTTTCTTTTTATTCCTTTGTTCCAAAAGCATAAACAGTACCCCATCTATTGTAATATTTAATGGTAGGGTCAATAGGATGTTTCTTTTTATTCCTTTGTTCCAAAAGCATAAACAGTACCCCATCTATTGTAATATTTAATGGTAGGGTCAATAGGATGTTTCTTTTTATTCCTTTGTTCCAAAAGCATAAACACCCCATCTATTGTAATATATGTATCATTGTAATAGAATTAACTAATAGGTTCAACTCAAATAAAGAAGCAAACAAAGACTATATAATCTATTTCCCAAACATTGGTATATGATTGTGATAACTTAATTAAGAGTATGATGAATCACATCTGGTTATTGAAAGAAAATTTTAGCCGCTTTGATAGTATATATCATATTTCTTCGAATTCTTAGCAATTCAATTCCATGCAAACAAACCGACCCTTGTATATCCTTTTTGATATATACTTTTACTGGTATTTTGAATCCTCAATACAAATAATATATAGACCCCTGAAGCAACGTTGATTAATACAGAATTATTATGTTGCTTAACTGATATTGCTGTAGCATTGGCTTATTGTTGCAGCCGAGCTTTTAGGTCTTCCTTTGATTCCAGCGGCCTCAGAAGTTTCAGGAGATGATGCTCTTCATGGTGTTAACTATGCATCTGCCGCAGCAGGAATTCTCGATATCACTGGAAGAAATTTTGTATGATAATTTTAGTTCATATATAGCTAATGTTGAAAAATCTTCTCTTGCCGTTTTGATTGAATATTTTGCAATTTCTTAGTTCTTTCTCAAATCTTCCCTTTCAACACTTTTCATAGATGATAGTAATAGGATTAGCAATCATGAGTAGAATCAGTTTTTATTCGGTTCAGGCTGAACATCTTAGTAACATGTAAAGGCTCAGTCTGAAGTTCTGAACCAACCATTTATTAGTAGGGTTTAAACTATGAACAAAAGCTCAACCTGAAAACTATTAAAATTAAGGGTGAATCATAACCCAAACCCTTAAACAGGTTGGGTTTGATTTTGGTTGACAGCTGAAGCAGTAATTAAGTTGGGTTGGATGCTGTTGACAGGTAGGATAGCAGGTACATCCTCAGTCAAGCCCAACACATACATTTTCTAGTTCTTATTTGAAAAATGTCAAGTTGAACCCAACCCTAAATTAAAAAGGATCAACCTGAACCCAGAATCACTGGCTCAGTTTTGCCTAGGGCTGTTGGTTCAGGTCGGGATCTGAAAGACCCCTGCAAATTACAAACAAAAAGCAACATTATTCAACGTGCTTCAAGGTCTAGATAACTGATCTAATGAGAGTTTATTATTTTGCTATAACAATCAAACAAGAGCAACATATGGTAGTAAAAGCTGAAAAAAAAAATAAACTTAATCTTATTAATTGGTTGTGTGCAGGTGACTCGTATACCTTTCAACCAACAGATCAAAAACTTCGAGACCACACTTGATCAAATCACAGACCGACTTGGGGCAGATGGTGTTGCAAATGCGATCAGCAAATGCATCTTCTTTGTGGGCATGGGAAGCAATGACTACCTCAACAATTACATGCTCCCCAACTATGACACAAGCAACGAATACAATCCCCAACAATATGCTGATCTCTTGATTCAACAGTATACCAACCAGCTCACTGTATGTTCTTCTTCTTCTAACAAGTTTGAATTTTACTCTAGAGAAAAATAACCAACCTTGTTGACTGCTTGCAGAGCCTCTATAACCTTGGAGCTAGGAAGTTTGCAATTTCTGGGGTTGGATCTTTGGGCTGTATTCCGAGCCTGCTCGCTCAAAGTGCCGATGGCCATTGCTTAACAGCTGTGGATGCGCTTGTTCTTCCTTTCAACAACAATGTCGAGGCAATGGTCAACAGCCTCAACTCCAATCTCCCCGGTGCAAAATTTATACACCTAAACATATACCAGATGTTCACGGACATTCTCCACAACCCCAGCCAATATGGTAGGTGACTCTCCAAAGATAAAATTTAGGGACTAGATTTGTACAAATGTCTGTTATAGATTATAATAATTTAAACAAGAAAACTATTTAAATCTTAAGATAAGCAATAGAAGGAGGTAATTATCACATCATAAGTCGAATCCAATCTAGTTCTTGTGACGCCCCGGAGTCCCACGCATGAGGCCTTTTGATGGGTTGAAGCCCATACATTGCATGGCCAAACTGGCCAAAGTGGACAATATCATGCATACGTGATATTCATAAGAGATGTGGGACTCCGGGGCGTCACAGTTCTAATCTAAAATAACAATATATCATTATTATCGTAATATATCTAACCTTCTTAAATATATCATTATTATCGTAACATATCTAATCTTCTTAACATAGAACATTCTCTATCAATATTTTATCATCCCACACACATGTTTATCTCTTCATATTTATGTTTCTATATAGTATCTTCTTCTTCTTGTTGTTTATTTGGAACCATATCATTCACTGTTTTTTTTTTTTTTATGTAATTTTGAAGGTTTTAGTGTGGTGGATCGTGCATGCTGTGGTATTGGGCGCAACAGCGGGCAGATAACTTGCCTTCCATTTGAGACTCCTTGCTCAAACAGACGACAGTATGTTTTCTGGGATGCCTTCCACCCAACAGAGGCTGTGAATATTATAATGGGACGAAGGGCTTTCAGTGGTGGTCCTGATTTCGTCAATCCCATGAATATACAGCAGCTTGCAAATCTTGACATTGGATCAAACTAGAGGAGAAAGATCTGCTGTTTTGAAAGAGGGAGAAATGGAGAATACATGTTTTTTTTTTTTTTAATTGTGAGAGCAGAACAACATGGGCAATAAAGAGAGACCTTTTGGTTTGTTCTCATATGTTTTATGGGTTTGTGCCTGCTTTCGATTTCCATCGATAATTTCCAACACCCGTAAAGGAAAATAGATGAAGCAGTTGTGTTTCTTCTTCTTCTTTTATTTCTTTTCTGTACTGGAAAATAGAATCATGAGCATGAATTTATGGAAAGAAGTTTTTCATCACAATTACAAATACAATGAACTTTCTTAAAATTGATTTGCAAATTATCAAATAAAACAGTTCTTTTATTCAATTTTCACCCAATTTTATATCATGTTCAAAGAAAATGCATAGATTAAAACCTTAGGTAATGTTAATTTGTGTAGACAAATTTTATTTCCTAAGGTGGAAGAATTTTTTTGCAAATATTGTGGAAGAAGAATCAAACTTCTAAGAGGTAGAAAACCATTTTCTGCAGTCTTATTATATAAGAGGAGGCAGAAGCATATTTCCCTATGGAAAATATTTTGCCCATCAAACAATAAAAACCGAAAATCATAGATATTAATTAAAACCCATTTTTTCTATAAATTCAAAACACCATGCAAATAAAATGTAGTGAAAACTTAGTCCGCGAATATGCTTCTAGGTCTCTTTGGAGACATCCTTTTAAATAAGAAATATGCTCCTAGGCGGCATCTAAATCCTTTTGGAACTTGTTGGCCTGAATTTACCTATATATAATTTGACTTCTATATATGGTACACAGTATCCCTACAGGCTACAGCTGGTTATAGGAAACTACAAACAACTCTCACTTACATGCACTCACCTTCATTTGACTTCTATATATGGTACACAGTATCCCTACAGGCTACAGCTGGTTATAGGAAACTACAAACAACTCTCACTTACATGCACTCACCTTCATTAAATTGAATTACCTGCACTTGATCTAGAAATATAAATGGGTTCTCATCCTCATATTCTAGGACTAAGGTCTTTACGTACATAACATTCTTGAGGGCTAGGACTCGGAAAAAATAAGTATTATCCTATTATTAACATGAATTCTAAGATCGAGAACATCATGATAATCACATGTAGGATTTAATCTTAAATAGATTGAAGATTACCTGCAGACATCCTGATGCAGAGAGCTTTCCGATCCTGCTGTCTGATGCTGTTGTTGATTGATGATGAGATCCATCCAAAAAGAGTTTAGGGGAATAATTTCGGTTTCTCTCTCTTTGCCTATAAACCGTAATGTGTTGTTGAGTTTCGTGAGTAGTGTTTGTGATGGAGGAAAGACTCTATTTTATAGGTGGAGAGAGGACCGAATTTCCAATTAGGATTCATTAGTTTTAATCTCAACCGTCCATCAAGGTAGAGAATATTATGGAATATATATCTCATTAGGAAACCGTATTTGAGTAATTGATAGCATGTATCCTATGAAAACGGGATTCCTATAATGACCATAATTCGGGAAAGGTAATGACTTGTGGTCCAAGTAATGGAACTAAAAGTAATTTCCTTACAATAAGAAGCTTGGGTCTGACCCTATTATTAAGTAGGCTTAAGAAGTGGTAAGGAGCGTCAGTTCTTACCTGACTATCGAGGGTTCTTATTATTTTTGTGGGCTTTCTTTCCATTTGTGCGTGCCTCCTTCCCACTTGAGTGAGCTACGCTTGGTTGGAAAAAAAAAAAAAATTATAAGGTACGTTTGCAGTAACAATTTGGGGAGGTCATGTCTGAGAATCCTCAATTCATTTCAAGTTTATGGGGGGGACCTGTAAGTTCAATTTCACAAGTGCTAATTTCAAGAGAGCATTTGAAGAATTTAAGCCTTTGTTAGTTTAACCAAGATATGTTATTTTAATAAAGATTCTCTTAACCAAACAAATAACTTGGGATTATTGTAGCATGATGCCTATTATTCTCTGACAAAGAATATGAAAATGCACAAACAAGAAACTCACTCCAATCTGGAATTTTTCATTAAAAATTTCCTAATCAGACGTGCTTTAAAAAAAAAAAAACTCAACTTTAGGGTTTGCATCATTGACAATTACATTTTAATTATGATATCTGCATCTGGCCTATCCAAGATGGGACCCATTTAAATAAACGGTCAAGATCACCCAAGAAAAAAGGTTCCAAAAACGGTTGCCATGGGGGGAGAGAGAGCGAAGAGCGAAGAGAGAGAGAGTGAGAGGTGGGGGGAGAGGGAGGTTTTAGACTGATTTTTGTTGTTGTGTTGTCTCCTTACTCTTGTTTATTTTCAGAAAGAAGTCGTTTCTTATATATATAGATATATATATCTGTACGAAGCAAAGAAGATCTTAGAAGAAGATTTGTGTTGTGGCAGTTTCTAAATAAGTACGTCTTGTGAAATCAATCGAAAAGCATAAAAAGATGGCGAGGAGAGCGGAAGAGGAATACGATTACCTGTTCAAGGTGGTATTAATTGGCGATTCGGGAGTCGGCAAGTCCAATCTCCTCTCTCGATTCACCAGGAATGAGTTCTGCTTGGAGTCCAAATCCACAATCGGGGTCGAATTTGCCACCAGAACACTTCAGGTCTTTCTCTTCTCTTCTCTTCTCTTCTCTTGTTTTTTTTAGATTTTTTTTTTTAATATAGTTGGTCTCTCATAATTCTATCTATGATTCTTACATTACTTAGTTAGAATTCTTTGATGGGCTTTTCTTATTTGTTATTTATCTGACTCTGTATGCACTTCATTTTTCTTTTGATTTGGATGAGGATATGGGTGTTTGATGTGGATATGGATATGGGTTTTATTAGATTCTTTTGGGGTTTTTTGGAAATGGGGTAAATATTGGGTTGAGGTTCTGACTGATAATCTTTTCTGGGGTATGATTTAAAAAAGAAAGTTTTGGATTGATGAAAGACTAATGAGTTTTCTGGGTTTTGTTGGATCTTGGTTTGTGGGGTTTTAACCACAGCAGATCTGAATTCCTGTGGAGATCTGTTTTTTCACTATTAGTTCCTTGTGAACTTTTTGATGGATCATGGATTAGAAGATTTTATCAAGCGAGAAGTTACAGTACCCATTTCCTGATAATTACCTCCCACTGCTATATATTTATTTTAGCAATCACACTGCTCAGGACAAGTTTAGAGAATTTCTACTAAGTTCATGGGATGGGGACCTTAATCGAAGCAGCGAAGAGTGAAGGGTAAAGTTTGGAGATCTACATGGTACCATCTGATTTCTAGGATTCACTTAATGCAGTGAAAGGGGGAAGTAAACTTTTCCTTACTAAGGAAAAAAGAAAATTTGTGATGGTAGTCCCTTGTTGATATTCGTTCTCCACATCACTTTTAATCCTTTGATGAAGACCCATTTCTATGAGAATTTACCAAACATACCCTTGATTTCCCCTGACCAAACAACCCCCCTCAATGGGGATTGCATCCATGAATTTATAAGTACTACAGAATGGAAAATCCTATTCACCTCAATGAATGTTAAAAATTCTGTAATGTCAATAGTAATTTTATCTCTGATGGGAGTCTTTTGTTGGTTGATTGAAGTGAGATGGTTCAGTAGACACAGAGATCATGTAACGAAAAGATGGATTTGCCCAACCACCACTGATCGCATTTAGATGCAAACTGCCCTTGTTATTGTAGTGCAACTCTCACAGCGTATGTACGGATCATAGAGAGACTCCTAAATTCATTTGGAGCCTTTTCTTTTCTGAGAAGCAACTATAATAACTTTATTAAAATAAAATAAAAAAATCTATTTATTGGTGATTAGGGTCTACTAAGGCATTGAACTGCTACATAAGAAAATCAAAATTACGAAGGCAATCATGTATTGACACCTCCTTTTGCTAGTGCTTCTGCTTTTGTTGGAATGTGTGATATGACTTTGATTTATTCTCCTTAACCACGCTTGCCAATCTCCACGTGGTACATGAGCATCCTTGCAATCAGTGTCAATAGAGTCAGCTTCAGTTAGAAAGAAAACCTATCATGTATTTGAAAAGGAATTAATTCCTTTTAAATCCCATTATATCTGCTCTGTCTCTGTTTTTGAGGGCCTGTCTGGTAATGTTCCATTTCCTTGTTCTTGCGTGCCTACAGGATAAGAAAGATTAGAAAGTGTTTGCACAACAGCTATGAAAACAATTTGCATGAAACATTCCAGGAAATAGTGAGTCGATAGAATGGAAGGAACCGAGCTTTAGAAACAATGAATGGTCCTTTTTTTTGTCAGGGAAACTCTTCAAACGTATGCCCTTAAAAGATGGAAGACCTCCTTAACTCCTGCCAAAGCAACTTTCTTCTACCTCTTCATCAACCCCTCTCTCGCCCCCACCCAGCAAGGTCTGGCCCCCCACTCCTCTTTCCCCCTTCTCCCCCGCCCCCCTCTTTCCTTTTTTCTAGTCTCTGGAACACCCTTTCTATGTCTCACTCTCTATTTCTGAAGATGGTTGGCTTCAATACTTCTTAAGGTGGGCTATCTATATCTCTCTGTGTGTGTGTGGATTTTTAATATGTAAATTACGCCTCTGTTGTGGCTGGTTAATCCATGTTTAAATGTGTAGTTTCTGCACTCTGATGTTTCTTTCCCAACAACTATTTGCTTCTTGGATAGAGTTTGGGAGCTTATTGACACAATGCAATCACAAGACTTTTCAAATATGTGCTTAATAAAGAATTTGACATTGGTGGATGGTGTACTTAAAAAATCAATATAATATAGCAGATTAATGGACCAAATCACACACTGTATTTATTTTCCATGTGGTTTGTATGTATCAAATTCCCGATTATCAGTAGTAAGAGGGTGCTCGCCATTTCGAAAAAAGAAAAAAAAGAGAGGGTCATTTTACGCACTACGTGCTGTGTCATCACCATGGTGATGATGATCATCTTCACCGTTGAAGGCTTATCCTATATCTATCTGGGGTCTGCATTTCATATACTTGGCTGCTAGGCCATATTAGTTGAAATTCAAGTGTTTTGCATTTCATGAGGCAATTTCTTGGGATTTTGGCTCAGTATTAGTCTTTGATCTTTCTCTGGTCCTCCTGGAATGGGGGAGTGATTAGGACCGACTAGGCCTTTATTAAAATAACATTCTTCAGTCCCACTGGATGGGGACAGACTCTTAAGACAAGTCTGAGAATCTGTGCATTCCGTCTGTTTTCACGGGAGGAGATTGAATCAATAACATGTCACGATTGCTTTTGGCAAACATAGAACCTTTGAAAAAGTTAGCTTTTTCAATGAGACCCTGGAGTTACTATCGCTTGCAAATATCTTCTATGCTGATGTGAGGATAACTTCTGCAGTAATATTAGTAACCTGGACGTCTATAAAATGTAATGGATTCACTCGCCAGATGTTGTACCTTCTTTTTTCAAGTAATTGTATTTGTTTTTATCAATGGAAACTGGATACAAAATTTTAGTATTTAATAGATAATATGTATGCTATATTATCTTTTGGAATTGCTATCAATGAACTATACAGACATGTTTGCAAGGTATGCTCTTTTGATATATTAAGCTTTTCTGGAAATGCTCTATGGTTGCTGCATGTTTATATGCCAATACCATGATGTCACATCCATCTCTAGTTAAGTCATAATGAAGTTATCTCTGCAAAATGTTGTTAAATTATTTATCAGGTTGAGGGCAGGACGGTGAAAGCGCAGATATGGGATACTGCTGGGCAGGAACGTTACAGAGCCATAACCAGTGCATACTATAGAGGTGCGCTTGGGGCACTCCTTGTCTATGATGTGACCAAACCAACAACATTTGACAATGTCTCCAGATGGCTTAAGGAGCTGAGGGATCATGCTGATGCCAACATCGTAGTTATGTTAATTGGGAATAAAACAGACCTAAAACACCTCCGTGGGGTTGCCACCGAGGATGCTCAGAGCTTTGCTGAGAAGGAAGGCCTGTCATTCATTGAGACCTCTGCGCTTGAAGCGACCAATGTTGAGAAGTCTTTCCAGATGATTCTTGCAGAGATATACCGGATAATTAGCAAAAAGAACCTCTCTTCGGAGGATTCTGCACCTGCTAGTATCAAAGAAGGGAAAACAATTTCTGTCACTGGGCCAGAGGTGAACACAAAAAAGCCTTGTTGCTCAACATAGAGGCACTTGTAATTCTCTACAATGGGTTTTAATTCGAGACACCAGGTTTGAACTTTGGCCTTTTCTTCTTGATTGTGGGGTTGTTGAGGCATTTTGTATGGGTGCTTGCATTTTTTTAGTGGTTTCTTGTCCTCTTGTTTCGAGGATTTGCTTTATTTCTTCGAATGCAGATGGATGAAAGCCAGATTTAAGAAAGTCCAGATAGTTGTAAGGTAGTTTCTCAAACTTACTTGAACCATGGAATTTGATTTTTGTGAGCCTAACTGTGTCTCCATGCCTGCACCTTTCCTCAGCAGTTAAAACGCATTATACTTCAATGATGATAGTTGGTATCCCTGGAAGAGTTACCATCCTATTATCTAGTGATGATCAAGTCCAAGTCAGAACTGAGAACCCTATCATATCCGAATATTTTTAAAAGAGGCAATGTAGCCCTGCAAATTTTTTTTACTTAAGCAGTGAGGAAAAAACCATATTTTCATTAACACAACCTCCATGTTAAATAATGTCTTGATAGTAAGCAACGGATAGAAGGGGCCATCATGAATCTTGTTGTGGCAGTGGGCACTTTCCAACTCTCCCCAAGGCTCTTGTAGACCACCTCTTGCAATCTCAGTGCACTAGAATCATCTGATCCAGGTCTTGGAGGAGCATCTTGGGACTCCATGGCATTTCCTTATCCAACAGTCAAGTCAACCATCCAATTTAAGATTCCGTCTGTTGTTTATTATTTGGTCCTTTTGTAGTTTGGACATTGGTTTCATGTTCATTATCATACAGGACCACTCCCCTCATTTCAGCATCAATATTGTCGAGCGGATTGCATGCGCAGTCCAGTTCTATAGGCCCACTTTTGACTCTTATCATCCCTTGATTTGACATCTAGCCTAATTTTACACTCATCAAACCTTCACTCACCGTGGGATTGAATCTATAAAAAAATCCTTGGGTATGATGCAGTTAAACTTTTAAGTCTGTTAAATCAAGGACTTGGATGATCTGGTAATGGTATATTTACTTTTTGGTGCCCCCTTGTCCACAAGGAAACCTTTCTATTGCTCTCCAATTGACAGACATGCAACTTAAGTTGCACTAAAAGGAAAGAAAGGCTTCCGTAGTTCTGTCCAAGATCTTATCCATATTGAGACCTTTCCGTCACAATGCCCTCTCATGATTGGAATGTATACAAGTGGGTCCCACAAGGGCTTAGATTTTTATTTTTATTTTTTTCCTCGTGAGAGGTACAGTTGGCAGCAACCCCATTTAATAATCCTAGATTTAAATTGGGTAAAGTCAAAATTATGCACCCGAAGTTGAAATCCAATTTGGGCTTCAAATTCAGGCCGAAAGTGAATGTTTAACTGAAAACCTGGAACCAAGGGTGCACAGGGGCCGAGCCAAGATGAGACCAACCAGAACTCAGCCAAAGATTCTGCCCACTGGCTCTCCGAGCCCACTCCACTCCGACTGAGTTTTTGATAAGTGTGAGGTCATTTTCCTTAGAACTGACACTGAGTGACCTGTTTGATAATTTATGGCATGTTTTCTTCTGAGTGACCTGTTTGATAATTTATGGCATGTTTTCTTCTTTTAAGTTCTGTTGTATTCACCAAAATTAGGTAACTGAATGAGCGATTCAACTCAGGCAAGTCATGGTGAGTCAAGTTGAGTTTTCTAACCGCACCGGTTAGAAAAACATTAATCCAAAGTCTGGTTCCATGATATTGCAATTCCAATAGAATGATGCCAAAACCATACAAAGTTTAGAAATCAATTAAACCCCAACCCCACAGGGTAAAAAAATGAGAACTGTAACTCCAAATCCCAGAAACAACATCAACAACAACCCCAACCCCAACCCCAACCTGCCCATATTCCTCAAAAGAATTATTTTGATACTTGTGTCATGTGTGTGTAAAATCTCTCTCAATTCTCTTGAGGGCAAAACGGCTTACTCAAACTGTCCCTGTGACTGGGAATGGTGAAGTGCCTCAACCTCCCCTCCTGCTGCCTCATGTACCCCTCACAAAGAAATGCTTTGGAGAACTTGTCCTCCACCGTCCGATCCACATCATGCACAAAAATCTCCGTCTCTCCTTCCTTCCTGTTTCTAGCCATCATCCCAGCCGTATAAATGGCTCCCATCCTCCCTGACATTATAACAATATTCAGGTTAGCGATCTTTATTGTATTCTATAAATAGCCAAACGATTCGCGATGAAATTCCAACACTCCAGTGTTTTTACCTGGGGCATCTGTGAAGTACCCAGTGGGCGCATCCACCATGATTAGGTCCCACTCCACCTCGAAAATGTCGCTGGGTATCCCCTTGAGTGCCAGCTGGCACTTGGAGAACCGCGTGTCGCCCACAGCCGTACATTCCTCGAGCTGGCCCACCTTGATCAGATCATCGGCATGGCTCACCTTGGTATCGTAGACGACATGGTAAGTCTCCAAGGAGTGGAACTTGGACGTGACCTGGTCGATCCAGGCCCTGTCCTCTTCGAGGAACACGGTTCGGCCCCCGTGGTTGAGCCCAGCCCACATGAGGCTATCATGGCCCAGGCCAAAGACCAGGAAGTTGCATGGGGACTTCCTCTCCAGGACCTTGGACGTGACCGAGATCTCACTGAGGGTCTGTTGTGGGGTGATGTTGGAGGTCGCGTAGTGGGTGAGAGCTTGGACTAGGGCGGGTGGGATCTTGGTGCATGATGAAGTTGGTTGTGGTGGGCATTTATTTGATGATGTTGGGTTGGTTTGGATTTCTTCAATGGAAGTCTTTGGTGATGGGCCTTGGGGGATGGGAGATAGGTTTTGTTGGGGTGATGAGAGGTTTGATCTTAGAGCAAAAAGTAGGAGGAATGCAATGAAGATGCCTAGAAAAAGGAGCTTGAGGTTGAGGTGATTTGGGGTTTTGGACTTCATGTGTATGTGAGGAAAACCCATGAATTGTAGCTTGGTTTCTTGTTGGGTTTGAAGCTCAATGGAGAATTGGTTTTCTGGGTTTTTGGAGTGGGGTTCTTTTTAGCTATGCTGAGCTGCTAGGGGGGTTATATTTTAGATTGAATTGGATAAAGAAGAGGGTGACTTGAGAATGAAGGAGAAATCTGAGGGAACTCTTCGTGTTATGTCTTACTGAATCCTTGGGAATGCAGCAAGGAAAAATAGGAGATGATTGATGAAGACATGAGAACTACTAGGATTCTTGGTGAAGGAAAATGGTTGGTAGATCTGGGTTTTCATGATTTTCCCTCTCTTAAGGTATTCTAATAAGGTTTGGACGAGTTGTCAATCCAAAAATGTTGGTTTGTGATATATAAATGATTCTTAGGAAATGATTGTTTTTGTTTGTTGGGAGTTGGGAAAGAAAGAACTTGCATTGAAATGCCTGTTCGCTCGGCCTTAAATTGTTCTTAGGAAGAGGTATTCTTTAGTATTAAAAAGAACATGCAGGAAGCAATGCTAAGGAATTAAGATTAAATTATTGAAATGAATGTGCATGTGAGCAGTTAAGGCTGAGTGGGCCCAGTTATGATAGTGACCTGACCTGGAAAAATCTGGGTCGTGATCATTTTTATGGTCCTGATCACCAACAATCAGGTCTGCACATAGGCCTAATGTGAGATGCCTATCGGAAGACCCACTTGAATACATGTCAATCATGGGTGATAGTGTGCCAAAAATGTCTCCTTGTGAATTTTAATTTGGGCAAAAGAAATTATTTCAATCAAATCACAACGATCATACATTTAAAAGTCTTAAAAGTTAAAGAGTTTCTTAAGTTTTTTTTTTTTTTTTAATGAAATTCGATCCAACATTGAGTATAGTTTACGTTATTTGTAGAAATCAGAGATCTTTTGAATCTTCAAATCTGATTTCTAATCTATGTTTTATATCACAAATCAGCCTCATGATTTTATATATAATTAACAAGAATCTAAAGATATTGCCGTTACTAATCACTACAGGCATTAAATGCCCTATTAGTGGTTGGAGAAAATCAACATCAACTTGGTAAACTAGTAAAAAAAATTAAGCTACCATGAACTTACAAATATTAGAAAGCAGTAGTTGGAAGCTGGTGAGGATGATAGAGCTTTTATGCCTAATCATATCTTTCTTAGTGGGATTTAGGAATTAAGGCCTCAAGTCAACTGTGTGAAATAGTTTCTCATACAAGTGTTGAGAAACGCTGGAAAGGAAAAACAAACAGAGCAATTACTTAGCTCTTCTTCTAAATGTTTCTCATGCAGCAACATGTTTCCTAATGCCCTTATGGCTCCTTGTCCAATGTATATGTAAGCCCCACTGTGGTTAAACATTGTGAACTCGTTCCTAAATGATCATCACAATTCAAATGAACGGTTACAAAAGACAGATGCTTAGGATTGTCAAGTTTTTTTTGCCACTTTTTTTTAGGCTATATGCAACCACAGTAAGGCTTACAAGCAGGATAAGGTAGGCATTCTAGCCTGCCTAATGTGAGGTTGGGAAGTCGATAATGGAAAATTGACAACATTGGTTTAGAGGTCTCACAAATTGGAATATTGTGAAATTTCAGGGCCTTTTGTCTTGTTGTCAGTTTAAGAGCATGGGAAGTTTTATCATGATTGTGGCAGTAGTACTAAGTACCAACTTAGAGAAAGGTGAAACTCAACCGACAGATGTTTGCGATGTTTCTTTTTCTTTTAGGTAGTTGATGGGCTGTCGATTACTTTATTGATTGATGTAGGGGAGACATTTAAACACTATGGCCCGTCCAGTTGCAAACATTTCGGGCCATTCCCAAGATTTTTGGATGGGAATTAGCTGAGTTGATCATGTGAAAAGTCATTTTTTGGTCAGGTAAATTCTCTCGATTCTGACATTCATAATGGCTCATTGGCCATTCGCATTTTGAAATCATACTAGGAACAGCATTTGGAATTGGGAATTCTCCAATTCCAAATGCTCTAGACTTCAAATTCCTCAAATGCTTGAAACCAAATAACCCTTTAGCATATGATTCCTTAGGGGCGGATCCAAGTGTTAGCACGCGGGTGCGATTTTAGAAACCCCTTAGATAAGCTCTTAAAAAGATTTAATTTTATTATTTAACTTCTTCATTTGACCATATACCGCACCACCCAAACAAAAATCCTGAGTCCGCCATTGATGAGAGGAATTGAGGATTTTCGGTCCACCAGGGCTTTGCTCGTAAGATTTGTATAGATGAGGATTCCTTCAGCCACATTTTTTTGGCTTCCCCCTGAGCCACATTGGTAACAAGTGAGGAATCCATAAATTTGAAATTTTCATACTCTTTCCCTTTTAGTTAAGGTTTTTTGTATCCCATGGGGGTTGGACCTAAGAATTTAAAGAAAATAAGGAAATTTTTTGTACGGTAACCTACAGTCATTGATTTCTCCCCTTTGTTACCAAAGTTGGTTATTTTACCGAGACGATCTTCGTACAGTCCGTACTGCTGCGCATGCCAGAGGGCGTATTTTTATTTGTGATATCACAACAATTTAAGTTGCTATACCGCAACTTATAAAGTTGCGATACCGCAATTTATGTTGTGATATCGCAAAAAGCGTGAGGTTAAAAGTCAATGAATGCATTTATGTTTATAATTTTTTCCGTTCCGTTGCTTTCATCTATGGCTTGGATTCTCTGCTTCCATGCTCTGCAAGTGTAGCTTAATCCATTGGCATATATAACAAGTGATCTCCTGCCACATTCTCTGCATGTCAACCTCAAGCCATTGTCATATATAGCAATTGAATCTCCTCCCACATCTTTGTCTAAGGTCTTCATTCCATCAGGGCCGTCTCAAGACAATATGTGGCCCCAAGCGAAAGTATAAACAGTCCCTTAACTTCTATGTGTAACATGAGAAAACCTTCGTCCTTAATCCGGACTTGGGACCGGCAATGTACACTATGAGTAATACATTGGCGGACTTTAAAAAAAAAAAATTTGGGTTTTTTTTTTTTGGGTTTTTGTTTTTTTTAGAGCTTGTTGAGGGATTTATTTTTTTTTAAGTGAATTTAACCTTTCTTGCATTTTGTGATGTAAACTTATTGATCAAGTTTTTGTATTCAAGGTTTTCCAAAATTTTCTTTCTAATAGATAAAATGGCTAACCCGCTTAATCTCTCTTCTAACATAGTTGATCATAAATAAGATTTTATTAACTTTAATTTCGAAAAACTTCTTTCGGTGGAAGCAACTGTAACAGGTACTGTTAATAGTATTCAATAAGCAATATATGAGTTTGGAAAAGACTCAATAGTATCCTAATTAGTGGACCCCATGAGTCAAGGTTGATTTGAAATGCCATTTTATGAAAAACAGGGTATTTTTTTTTATAAAAAAAAAAGGACTTATTTGTAATTCTGATTTCATGAAATTTTTTCAATGATGGAATAAATGATTTCAGTTTCATTAGAAAACGGGTCAAATTGTGATCAATTTTCTCTTTTAACTCGAGTTCATTTGAATTCATTTCAGATAATTCCCAGCGAGATTTGATACCTTTAAAAACGTACTTATTTTAGAATACTTTTATTTTTACTGTGATTCTGTTTTCTGCTTCTTCTTAGACTATCTTCTCCGGTTTTGGTTTTCAAATGTACCATGATTTTCTCTTTTAGCTTTATCATGTTAATGTTACTAATCCAACAAAATTATGAGGCCCTCTCATGGTGAGGCCCCCACCACTTGCTTCACCTGCCTATATGGTGAGCTGGCCCTGCATTCCATGTTTCCTACCTTGTATGTATCTCCTTTTTATTTATTGTATTATTTTTTCTTCTTTTATGTCTTTTGAAAAAAAAAGTTAGGATACAAGGAATCCCACTTGTAGAAACATTTGAAATATTTTGTGTAAATATTAATAGTTACCTTAGGTGGGACTTGTGGATCCTCACTTTTTGATGAACATCTGGTTGTTGATATATTAAAAAAAATCCCCTTGTTCTCATATTATGAATTACCAACAACTGGATTTGGCTTGGACTTCCAGTGGAGTCGATGGAGACAATGACAACGATGAAGACGATGATGTTTCGTCGACATCGAACGGACCTTGGCAGCCTTGCGTATTTGCAAATAGGTTGGCGAGGGAGGAGGATGGTCAAATTTGGCTGGGAGAGAGCATTACCACAGGTGAAAATGAGGAATAATCGAACAGGGAGGGATAAGCAGATGAAAAGGGATTTTCGAGTTGTGATATCGCAATATAAATTGCAATATCACAACTTAAATTGCAGTATCGCAACTTTAGAACTTACGGAATCGCAATTTAAATTGTGACATCACAACATTTATTGTAATATTGCAACTAAAAAAAACCCTCTGGTCTGCGCAGCAGTACGGACTATACGAAAAACGTCTGGGTAAAATTACCAACTTTGATAACAAGGGGGAGAAATAAAAAAAACTGTAGGTTACCATACAGAATATTTTCCAAGAAAATAAGGATCTTAGAGGACCAATTCCTCGGACATTTGAAATTGTTAATCATAGGTTTTCACTACTTTGCCCCCTCTCATCTCTTCATGATACAGCTATGATAACAGTAACCTATGAAACTACTTATCTTAATATAATGGTTCCTTTATTCGAAAAAAAAAAAAAATAGTAACCCTTGAAAAGCCATGGCCTATAAGAAGTATATATAATAAGTTAGTTTCCTGAGACTTCATCACTTATTGCAATGGCAGTACTTGTACTGGTGAGCATTTTAAACAGACAAAAAACTGTTTTTTCAAAATATGTGATAGGGGACATTTACCAAATTAAACAACTCCTAGGCCAATTCCACAGGAAAAGTCATCATACATGGAGCAATAACCACGCAACTTACAGGTCTCATAGGAGTGCAAATTTTTTTCTCCCATCATTTTTTTTGGCAAAGATTTTTTTTATCATATTTTTTTTTATAATAAGGGCGTCCCAGTTCTTTGTGCAAGACTAATCCCTACAGACCTAAGGAAAGCCGGGTAAATCTCCTATAACCCCAGTGTAGTAGCGCAGTTTCGAACCTTCAACCTCCAGGAATAAACTATGATTCTAGGCCAACTGAGCTACCCATCGGGGTTAATTCGCAAAGAAGTGCATCAAAACCCTTAGTTCGATCAACCATCACCCCCAATAAAATCTTAGTTCCGCCGTTGAATTGAATCTAATCAAACCCAATGGCCGATAAGTAGCTTTTCATTGGCAATTGCAACTCTATTACACTAATGAGATGATTATATATCCATTGTATTTCAAAGCTCTAAAATTAAAGGGTTAGATCATTGGATCATATAGATATTTGGACTGACTTTAACCACACCCGGTCCCACCCATCTGTGGATGTCCTCACTTTAGATGAGCCCCAGACACAACCTATCCGCTTGTTCTCTGCATTTTTGTTTAGGGGAGCTCTATTGGCACCACGAAATTTACTCTTCCCACCGCGAAAAAAAAAACTTTTCTACCCCTCCCCCTTTCTCCCTCCTCCTCCTTCTCCCTTCTCCTCCTCCCTCATCTCCCCCCCCCCCCTCCCTATTTCTTCCTCTCTCCCTCTTCTCCCTCTCTCCCTCCCTCCCTTACTCTTCTTCTCCCTTCCCCTCCCAGTCGCCGGCGGGGAGGGAGAGGGGGAGGGGTAGGGAGAAGAAGAGTAGGGGAGGGAAGGAGAGGGAAGAAGAGGGGCTGCAGCAGGCGGAAACCAGCCCGATCTCCCTCCCCGCCGGCGACTGGGAGGGGGAATGGGAGGGGGAGAGGGAGGGAGAAGAAGAGTAGGGGAGGGAAGGAGAGGGAAGAAGAGGAAGGGAGAAGAGAAGGGGAGGGAGGGAGACCGGCCAGCCGGTCGGGGCTTCCGTCGCTGGCTGCCGGCCGGGACTACCTCCCCGCCGGCGACTGGGGTGGGCTCAGATAAGGGAAGAGGGTGGAGGGTGGGAGAGGGAGGAATGAGGGAGGAGGAGGAGGGAGAAGGAGGAAGGGAAGAGAGGGAAGAGGGGTAGTTTAGGAAAAAAAATTGTCTTCTACAGCGGTGAGGAGAGAAAAATTCGTGGTGCCAATAGCACCACTCTTTTGTTTATAAAGAACGGGTCTGAAAGGGTAAATCCAACATAAAACCTGCCCCATTTAATCCAGTAACTGGTGGGCTACCCATGAAACCTGAAGTCCTGAACCAATTCAAGCAAACCCTCGATTCTAAATCCAGCCCAGTTACTTTTGGGGCCTAACCGTCAAGGTGGGATTTAACTACAGGTATCAAATCCTGAGTTGCCCAATTGGTTGGGAACTCTGCCTCTCATGCGCGAGTCTCCTCTCTTTACATGTATGTATGGGGTGTCCTCTTCTCACATGTGTGAGTACTTCCTCCTCTTTGGAGTACTCACTCCACACGTGTGTAAGTGCTCTCTTGAGTCCCAATGCCAAAAAAAGAGAAAAAAATGCGGGCGTAAAGTTTCCATCGGCTGCCCAATTACTACAGTTTGAGGGCCGGATCAAGCAAAAGGCCCAAAGTCGCAACCACAGCCAATTATGTGTGTCAAATGTCAGGCAAAGTTGAATCATTTATCAAATCCTTGGAGCGTATATAGAGTCAACTCGAGAAAGCTTCATCTGTTATAGGCCATCTAAATTTTCAGGGCCCATCATCATCAGATCATTACCCTATCTACTTCACAGCCATGGCATGATTCTGGGCCATCCATTGATTGTGTTAAATTGGAAATTTTCATTTATACTGCCGATTTCAGGGGCACACTGATCAGAGACTACTGTTTTGGCTGTTTGGGCTTTGAGATCCATTACAATAGGGCTCACATTTGGCTAGTCCAAGAGGAATGCATAAGAACCCACAGTGGAGATCGACCAGTCTAGTCAGTGACAATGGATAAATGGGCCCTGCCCCACCCCCAAAGTCTGAAAGTTTTGCTCAATCACGTTGTGAATTGTATGCTCAACATTACGGTGGTTGCCCACTGATTATTACTTTGTTACTTTTGTAACTTTCTACACCAGCATTTCTTTTTGAACGGATCAGATTTTCATTAGATGGCTCCACTTTGGGGGTGTCAACATCGAAATACTTGAATCTAGGGTTGGGTCGGGTCAAAACGAGTCACATTGACTAGATTATATATCTGCGGATTGAAGTCTAACCCATATGCAACTGGGGCGGAACCAGGATCAAGGCTATTGGGGGCGGGGTTGCATTGTGAAAAAGAAATTCCTTGAGGGGGCCATGTGTAAAAAACTGCTTTAAATTTTAATATATCTAATGGGCCTTATACGAAGCTTTCCAATCTCTGAATCACGGTTAGATATCCAGCCGCGTATCGGAGTCTTCCACATCTAAATCCTTCACATGAAGTTTTCCAATCTCCGAAACACGGTTAGATATCCAACCGCGTATTGGAGTCTTCCACATCTAAATCCACATCTAAATCCCCCTCCCAATTTATCTAATTGATCAGCCGGCCGACACCCAATTTGGCCGGATGTCCTAAATTGAAATCTACTTGGAAAACTTAAGACCCATTTTGAAATGTGGTCTAATTTTATCCTGTTTTGAAGTCTTCCAGAAACCTAAGGCCCCATTTTGTAATTTTTTTTCTTTTTTTTAAGGGAGATAATATTGCCACTGCTCAAGTTGCTCCTTCCACGTCCCTTTTTTCAAACCCTTGGCACCCTTGTAGGAAATCCCCAAACTACCCCTCTCCCTCTCTTTCCCTCTCCTTCCCTCTCTCTCCCTCTCCCTACTCGCTGCCTACCTCCGCCCACGCCTCTCCCTCTCCCCCTCTACCTCCCTGTCTCTCTCCTTGCTCGCTGCCCGCCTCCGCCGGCCTCCTAACCCCACCCACCTCTGCAAGCGACCCGTCTCCTTCTCCCTTTTCCTCTATCCCTCTCCTTCTCCCTCTCCCTCTTCCTTCCGTTTGGCCCCGAGTGACCGAACAGTAGAGAGAGGGAGAAGGAGAGGGGTCTGGCTGCCTGCAGAGGTGGGCAAGGTCAGGAGGTGTGCTGTGAGCAGGGAGAGGGAGAGAGATACGGGAAGGAGAGGGAGAGAGGAAGGGGGAGAAGGAGAAGGAGAGGGCGCGGGAGGAGGTGGGCGGTGAGCAGGGAGAGGGAGAGGGAGAGGGCGGAGGTGGGCGGTGAGCAGGGGAAGAGGGAAGGAGAGGAGTAGTTTGGGGATATTCTATGGGGTAGGGGATATTCTATAGGGTGCCAAGGTATTGAAGAAAAAGGATATGGAAGGAGCAACTTGAGATGTGGCAATAGCAGTTCTCTTTTTTCAACATATTTTCCATAATATTTTAGGACTTTAAGATACAAAACATTATACCTTAGGGTTTATCATTTCTATGAGAATGTAGAGTGGTCATATCATAAATGTGGGGGGCAGAAAAGTGCAAAAAAACTTAAAAGTGGGATTAAGCTACTTTTCGTATTTTCCACAGGCGTCTCAAAATCCATGAGGATCATAGATATGAAAGTCCACGCCATGAGAATATTGAATGACTTAGATCATGAATTGAGGGCCCACATGAGTGAAGAAAACTAAATAGGATTAGGTCCGTTTTGTGTTTTCATATGCTTCTCAAAAACCATGAGGATGTAAGATATGAAACTTAACAACTTGATATTTATTAGCTCTATGAAAATGCCCAAAAAGTTCAAATAAAAAAATTGAGAGAGCAAACGAGTGAAAAAACATCCAAAAAATGAAACAAACTAATTACATTTTTAAGATGTATAAAAATGAGGCTCACTGCTTTCGAACCTCAGACCTCTGGGATTCCCCACATTATTACATTAACATGGCATCATGAGAAAGCTCTATTTCAAAATGAAGAGCTCTCAACTATTTGGGGCACCTGATACAGTTTTCCAACTTTGATTCAAGAGACCTTATTCTTTGTGAGGGATTACTTGAGATACGATTTATCGCTAGCATTTCTCTAACCGGCCTAACATGGCATTATGATAGAGGTCTATTTCAAAATGGAGAGCTCTCAACTATTTGAGGCTGCGGCTATAGATTTCCAACTTTCTATCAAGAGACCTAACCTTATTCAGCATGTTTGATCTACAAGAAAAATAGAGTAAAGTGCAGTTAAATGGACCCTGACGGTTTAAGTTTTCAATCCTAATCCTGTTTGGATGAGTTTAACCCAACCCGACAGATAAAGTATTGTTGCCGAACACATGTATATCTAACTTATCCAAACAAGGTATAACTTAGACATATTTGGATCCAACACAATTTATTGATGCGAGCATTAGACATATTTGGATCCAACACAATTTATTGATGTGAGCATCTCTTCCTCTGTTAGATTCAAACTAAGAAGATTAATCGTTATCCATTTAAAGGGAAAAGGAGATGAAGCTCTTGAAATAGTAGAACTAGTTGATAAAAACTGAATTGGTTGATCAACATTAAAAGTAACTGATCAAAACTGAAATCTAAATCAGCAGCTTTTGCTTGAAATAATGGAGAAATATCCAAATACGAATACAAAAAAGTGAGAAGTGTGTTATAAATTGGAATCGTTATTATTTTTCCTTTTCTTCCTTGTTTTTCTTCCAATTGCTCTGGTATAAATATTAAGACATCCACCCACACACATGTAAGTCCCTAACTAAAAGTTACAACCAGTGGATTGATGTTTTTGTGGAGAGAGAGAGAGAGACCTCACAACTTTGTATTAGTGGATTGATGGGAAAATGGAGCACCTAACAACACATCTTCACAAACCAAGAACTACGAGATCACCCCTTTCATTCTGGGGTGACGGAGGGATCGTACCATTCGAGCCTTTTTTTTCATGCTTTTCCTGCAGAGGTCAGGTTTATATGGAAAGTGGATGTAAATCTCTGAGTACCATTTGGGTTAGATAGGCTTGAGTAAGGAATTTGGACCCGAAACATGATCTGACTCCAGCTTGTCCGACCAGATCACCTAAATAAAACTGGGTCCAGATAGGGATGAGGCCAGGCACAATAAACATCCCTACTATGGAACTCTCACTATCAGCCACACGACAGAAGCCTAACAATGAAGTTCCTCATTCCAAGAATACGAAGGGGTTGGCGAATATCCAGTATTTGATCTTATACCAGTATAGCTCCAATACAATAGGCGAAAAAACCACAATATAGCTGTCAAGAAAAACTTTCAAATGATCCATGAAAATCTAAAGCCTTCATGAAAGGAAGATTATCATGAATCAGGAAGCTTACCATATTCATGATTTGTCTCAACACAGTTCCAAAAAAAAAAAAAAAATAACAGGTATGACAATGGCAAGTGTTTCTAAGAAACTTCAAAATGATGACTTCCCCATGGGAGATCCGGTACCTTATATTATAAAAAAGAGCCATGCCATTTATAAATAAAAGAACAAAAATTTCAGCACAAGTGCCAAAGTGATACTTTGTAAGGTATCAGGCATTCATCAACTGCGGTCCACTGTGAACATGATTTCATATATAATCAGAACAACAGATCGGGCGGCCTGTCTGCCGAACTGTTCAGTTTCTCTATTACGGAGCCCTGCTTGATGCATTACCCTTCTCAACTGAATTATGGTTGACGATTTCACATGAATATGATATTCATTATGTGATGCAAAAATCCTCATGGATTGAACCATTTGCTTTTCTCTACCAAAAAGGCAACAGAAAATCAGCTTCTTACCCTGAATCCTATCGGAAAATTTATCATGAAAATAAATAATGGTTTTGGATGCCATTATCAGCACTCAATCCGCACAGAACCACTTTCAGATGACACAAACTTGGGCTTTATATTTACTGGTTCTAAGCACTGAATAACGTCCCCTACGCGGAAATCGTCACAGTTCTGTATGACAAGGCCACACTCATTGCCCTTCCCAACCGTTTCAACATCTTGCTTCTCCCGTTTCAGTGACAAACACAAGCCCTCGTACAAGACCTCTCCACTTCTCAACAGCCTCATGGTTGATGATTTGGTGAAATGTCCATCAGTTATACGACAGCCAGCAATCTTCACATCCTCCCCTTTCGATTTGCTTCTCCCCTTAATCTCAAAGATATTCAACACCTGGGCCTCTCCAGAAACCTGGATCTCCATTGTTCCAGGTGCCTTTTCAACGATCATATTGCCTATGTCCTCCAAAAGATGGTAAATGACGCGGTGTAGGCATATCTGTAGACAGACGGGAAAAAGGGACAGATCAACAATTTTTGTTAAGGGCAATGGAAACGTTGATGTTGTGCAGCTTGTGCTCCAATATCATAGCCATGGGATAGAAGGGGCCAACCATGGTGTGCACAAGTTTCCCGTTTGCAATCCTAATCCGAGGATCTTAGCAGCAGGAGTTTTCTGTATTCAACATGGCCCCATCAATGATGCAAGTCTATGTGCATCGGAGGTGGGACTACTGTCAAGTGAAAAGGTCTTCTCACTGTATTGCTCAAAGTTCCTTTTCAAGTGTAATTTAGGTCTCATTTAGATGCATGGAATCCATAGAAGTAAGAAAAGAAGGTGCCTGAGCATGGGTGATGGATATCTTAAAAAGATTCCAGGGAATCCTCAATTTGCTAGTTTTCAAGGAATCTCTGTCCACATGAAGTAATAACCTATGATGCACAGCTATGGCATGGATACGGCAAGGACACACTATAGACATGGCAGGGACACGGATTGTACACATAAAAAATGAAGTATCGGATACGAAACGACGCGATACGTTGCCCATTTTGAAGTATCCGCGCATCATATATGTAATAACACTAGAGTTCCATGTAGGCAAAATATTGAAAGCATCTAAATGAGGCCTTACATTGTGTATGGGTTCAAGTGTGCAATCTGACATTGATACAGACAACCTAAAGTTTGCTTCCAAAAAAATTTAAGGAGTCATTGATTCAGAAGTATATGTAATCAGCTTAATTTGCCTAAAACCACTCAGTTTGCTTTGACCTATAACCACTGACATGAATACTGCCAATAATTTGAAAACTTCATGTTAATATAACACAGAATTTTCTGGAAGCAAAAAAACAAAGCAAACATATGCGATAAACTGAAATAGTTGCAAAAGTGAATTTTTGGAGATATTAACATGGTATTTGATAATATTTACACAAAACCTCTACATATCAAATTTATACATTTTAGCATTTTAAAGAAAATTTTCATTTGTATGTTTTTATTTAAAATATTCTCTTTTAATAACCCAAAAAACCAAAAAAATAATAATAAAATTTCCAAATGATTTATTTGAGTTGTAAACTGGTTATACTGTGCACTATGACAAGCTAAAATTGGTAACATTATGAGCTTCCATGTTCTTATTGAACAGTGGAATATAATTATGAACAGTAAACTTCTTTTGTCTGAGATACTAAATGGTCCAAATCTACAACCAATGACCTGGGCATAATGGGCTTGGGCCAAGACAAGATCACGAGTCTGGGCCAAATGGATTCCCAAGACCAGACAATGCCATATCGGGTCAAATGGTCCAATCTCAATTGTAAACTTAAGATTAGATGATAGTAACAAAACAAAGTTATCACTTAAGACTAGTTTATTCTGTTATGGTAAGGTCTATCCACCCTATCCTCGTATCAAAGAAGAATATAAATACATGGTTTTAGGGAACCAAGAGTCTCACAAAAACTCTCTCCAAATTATTTCCTTGGCTGTTGCTTTGTGATGGTATCAGAGCATTGAGAAAGCGCCACCATAGGATCACTTTTCCGAGATTTGAAAGAGAGAAAACCTCATCCCTTTAGATGAACCTATTTGCAGAACCAGTCGTTGATGTAGACCTCGAAAGGAGTCTGTTTGTTTGAGATTAGGAGGAATTCAATCTGCCTGTCTTCTGTTTCTTTGAAAAACCAGGTTATTACCTGATTCGCTTGAGATTGAGGTTTCAGTTTCTATGAGAACTTGGGACTTATCTTAAAATTGATATATGTGCATTAGTGGGCAATTCTTTTGATGCAGGCCAAACCATGGGTTGGCCAACCCATTGGGCATAGTTCATAGGCCCAACATGGCATCTATTTAATTAGAAGTTCAAGTTGTTTAAGAGTCTTAATTAAGAATTTTTTATTTATTAGAAGGCTTTAAATTAGGAGTTATATTTTAGTTGGATTGTTAAGCAGGTTTAGTGGTTTAGTTTCCTTTATTGTTTAGAAAATTCTTCGTGTCCAAGTTATCCTACTCTATGTAAGGATGATTATGCCTCAGTTGTTTTATTATCAATTAAATCTGAGTTTTTCTGAGTTTTGAGATTTTCTCAGTTATGGTATTTCTCCTCATCATGAGTGTGCCCTAGTGGCTGAATCCATCCTTGGATTCGATCAATTCTTCGAGAGATTGATCTATTCGTCGATCGCGGATCCGAGGCTGCATCATTTTCTTACTCATGGCCATTAAGCACAAGAGTTAATCAAATACTAATCACGCTTATCCCGAAAAAAGAAAATGTTGTCAATCATTCAAATTATCACCCAATCAGTCTTTGCAACGTCCAATACAAAATCATCTTGAAATTACC
The DNA here is from genome assembly GCA_012931725.1 of Litsea cubeba. Lineage (NCBI taxonomy): Eukaryota > Viridiplantae > Streptophyta > Magnoliopsida > Laurales > Lauraceae > Litsea > Litsea cubeba. Next base: position 115,321,538 of record CM022947.1, on the reverse strand, counting down.
AACCAATAGACTCCACCCAATCCTCTTAAAATTCATTTTGAAATTTCAAGGGGCCTTCCTTCCAGGGAGGACATTGGATAACATAAAAATTGCTAAAGAAATTTTTTTCACCAAATGGGCCCGATTAATGGGATTTTTTCACTAAAGTACATGACAATCTATCTTGGACATTTCTTACGGTATGTCTTGAGCTTAGTGCACGGAATCTTCTCTCAGCCCTCTCGATCCCGCTCCAAAAACACGAATCGGCGCTTTTGGAGCGGATCCGTCTTTGGAGCGTGGTTCGATCATATTTTCGGAGCACGGTTTGACCATCCTCGGTGTGCAGTTCGATCGAATATGAAGCGAACCGTGCAGAATTTTTATTTTTGTGCATTTTCTTTTTCTGTAAGTTAGATATTTATCTTTTAAATGAAAAAAATTATTTTGACTTATTAATTATTGTCTATTTTATGTGATCAAATTGCCAAGTTAATTTTTTCTCTATTTTTGAGACTTGAATATATGGATAAGATATATTTGTGCCCATTAGTTAATTGTTTATAAACCCACAAGGCACTATATTGTATAAGCGCTCCGAAGGCGCTCCGGATATATAATCATTTTAAAACTTGGCGTTTCACTGCCCCCGCTCCGCGCTCTGGGCACTTAGATCTTGAGAAGTTAGGGTCTCAATCAAGTCATTCATAGAATTTGGACCTGCATATCTTCAGTATCATACAGGGTGAGGGCTAATGGGATCTCATCTGGTATCTTTTATCTCAAAAGAAGACTGAGACAAGGGGATCCAAAATCCCCTTATTTGTACTTAATAGCAGGAGAAGCCCTTTCAAATGCCATGAAAAATCTAGAAAAGAAACATAAATTTTTGTTTCCCCAAGTGGCATCTGGCAGCGAAAGAGGCTTACTCTTCAAAATGCAGATGACGTGTTAGTATTCTTCTCAGTTGGCCACGAAAGTTTGGAGAAAGTCAAAGATCTCCTAGTCCAATTTTAAAAGGAATCGGGTCAAGCCATGAACGTAAGGAAATCAGGTCTGTTCTTCTCTGCTTCCAGCCCACCTGATCTCATTAGGAAAGTCAGAGATGTTTGATGTCCATAATACTCCTGAGAAAACAAAATACTTAGGATCAACCCTCTCAAATAAGAGCAAATTAATGTCAAAATTGCCTATTATATATAATGGATAAAATTCAGCAAAAGCTTCAGGGCTAGAAAGGTACTCTTTCGTCTCCCACAGGCTGGAAAGTTCTAATCCTTTCTGTCACATCTACAATTCCTAACTATTGGTTGGGTTTCTCCACAAATTAAGAAACATATCGGGCTTATTCACCAAACTCAAATCTCACTTTCTCTGCTCAAGCCAACATCAGTAAAAAAGATGGATTCCTATAGCTTGGGAGAAAATAACAAAACCAGTAGTAAATGGGGGTTGGTAATTGGAAATTCGTATGTTGAACCAATCAAACATGGCAGCTTTGGCACATGCCTTCTGGAGATTCCTAACTAATCCTCTATCCCGATGGGTCAGATTACTGAGTCAGAAATATCTCAGGAACAAAAGAACGGAAGATTATGAAATCAAAGTAGAGACTCTCCATTCTGGAAGGCTCACATGAAATCAATTCTGGATAACCAAAGTTGGGTGGTTGGGGATGGAAAAAACATAAATATCCTTTATGATAAGTGGATTCCGGGAATGCAGACTCTATCTCAAGATCCATCTATAGTCCCTCTAGCCTCAATTGAACCCGCCGGCTCATGTTCCAGTGTTGTTAAAGGCGCGCCTAGGATTCAGCACAACTTCTTCCATCGACGAAGAAGGAGAAGAGGAGAAGTAGCAGCAGCAGCGAGCAGATAAGTGTCTGCCGTCCAGCCGCCGCTGCTTTGCTGCTAACCGGCTACGCTTGGCTGCAACTTGCTACTGCTGCTGGAACTGCTGCAGGTGCTGGTGCTGCAAGCTGCTGCTGGACGCCCATCATTGCTACTGCTGCAGGAGCTGGTGCTGCAAGCTGCTGCTGGACGAGCTACCTGGTAGTCCTCTCTCTCTCTCTCTCTCTCTCTCTCTCTCTCTCTCTCAAGATCTGGAAGTGAATAACAGAGACTGGACGTCAATGGGGAATTGGCGTTTGGGGCAGTGGGACCCCCATGGCCCACTGAATGGATGATCTGGACCCTAGGGCAGGAGGCTGATCCACAGTCAACCAAGGAGCACCTGGACCCATATGAGGTGGCCCAACCAAACCATTGAAGCAGGAAAGGCATGGTTGAAAGAGGAACAGAGCAGTTTGGTCGACACCCTTACAGGGACCAACTGCTTGACCTGATCAGAGATCAGGACCCCACATCTTACAGGGGACCCAGAGGCGACCTATGTGGTGGTGGTCCCATGTGGAGTGGGCAGAAGAGACTTCAATTCTGGGAACCGAGAGGCCTGTTCATGAAATTTTCTGTAATTGTTAAGGCTGCCGGGCCCAGTAAGGCTACCTGATGATGAATCAGAACCACGGGACTTCTTGTGGGGCACTGGGCGACCCTAGAGATCAGGTCTGCTCATGTATCCGATCAGCGGGACCCACTGTTTGGTATACCCTAGTTCTGGATGGTTGCTACTCTTAATTGGAAGAGTTCTGTGTATTGGGTGTTGCCTGATTTTAACTTTCAATTTACACTAAGATCCTGCTAATTCTGGGAAACATGTTAGAACCCATGTTTTAAGGGAGTTGACTGGTAGCTGGCTGCCCGCTTTTTTTTCCTTCCCTTTCTGTTTGTCAAGTGTGTGGTCCTTTTGTTCTCCTCTGTTTTAAGGGCCACCACGTGTGTGGCCCACGTCAGCCCACACAAATTATGGTGCAGATAGTTTTGATTGGACGATCACAAGATTTATTTATTTTTATCCAAGATTTAGATGATGGTCATTTTGCTTCTTGTTCTTTGATTTATTGTCATCTATATTGCCTTTTCCGGTTGTTGCCTGTTCTAAATTCAACAGTTGTGATTGCTGTGATTCCTTTTGCTTTCATATAACCGCTCACTTCCTTTAGGTGGGCCCACAACATAGATTGCATTGCATCGCAATAATACCACTGTTGCATGCTCATTTTTCATGAGATATATATACTGCTGGGAATGATATCCGATTTGTTATACACCTTCATGCATGCACATATGACATATCCTTCGTACACCTTGATGTGGATATGGTCATACTTTTTGTTCCTTTTTTTAATCGAATGATGTCTGCTGGGCTCCAATTTGGATTACACATTGCTCATTGTTGTTTTTAATTTAGTTTTTTAAATTGTTGTCGCTTTGAAATTGCAGTAATTGTTTTAGATGGCATCCGATGTTTCCCAAAGATCAATCCATCACATTTTCATATTTTTTGTATTATTTTGTTTTATTATTTTCGGAACTTTTTATTTTTTGAAAAAAAAAATATTTTTAATAATTGGAAATTAATCAAATGCACTGAAAATGGCTCACAAAGTACTGAAGTATGTTTCCCATAGATCAATCCAACACATTTGTGTTCTTTGTTAGTATTTTTTTATTTTTTATTTTCTGAATTTTTATTTTTTGAAAAGAAAATATTTTAACTAGTGAAATACCCATCAAATGTCTTGAGAATAACTCTTAAATGCTATATGTATGTTTCCTCCCACGTATTTGTGTTTTTAACAATTTTAACATACTAATTTTTTTTCATATTTATAGGTATTCAGTATTCTCTGTGTCATTATGTGTGCCAACTGACAATTGAAAATGCCGCATGAAATTGATCCTGGATGAAGTTTTGGTCAGGCGGTTGAGAATAACCAGTTGAAAATCAAGTGTAACTTCTGTGGGAAAGTGACCAATGGGGGCATTACAAGATTCAAGCAACACTTGGCCCATGTTGCTGGCAATGTTGCAGGCTGTACTGAAGTTTCGAGGTAAGTGAGGGAACAAATGAGAGCTTTGTTGAATCAAGACAAAGCTAGAAAAGTTGAAATAAAAGAAAAGAGGCAGCAAGATATTGATGCTACCCGTTATGATGTATTTGGGGTTCTGATCATGAGGATGACCCACAAATTACAACTGCACGCCGAGAGTCATTCATTACGCACCAAGAAGAACAAGAGCGTCATCATCGTGCATCTAGTGGACAATCCTCCCACTATGAAGCAGGGGTCATCAAGTGTGCCAAGTAAGGGCAACGGCATTGCAGGGGCCATGTGTAAAGCATTTAGCACCCGTCAACGGGATGATGATGTAGAGATAATTTCTACTAGAAGAGCAGCTCCTCCCCCGGTTGATCATCTAGCACATAGATCGGAGGGAGCTAAGCAGCCAAAGATTTCAAATGTTCTCAAAGGGGCTTTGAAGAGTGCAACAGATAGATTAGCCAAAGCTACTGCGAAATGGCTAATCCACAAGAACATGCCCCCTACAGCAATAGATTCACCTTATTTTCAGACTATTCTTGATGTTGCCGCCGAAGCTAGGTGGGGTATACAGTCACCCTCCGTATATGATGTGGGCACCAAATATCTAGATGAAGAATACAAAGAAATAAAGGCTTGGGTGGAAAAGTTTAAGCCCACGTGGCAGCAGAATGGTGTTACCATCATGTGTGACGGGTGGACCAGCGGCACTCAAACACAATTAATAAACTTTTTGGTGATTCAATCGACGGGACCGTCTTTGTGAAGTCCATTTAAGCAACTGAACATAGACGGACAGCCACATATATATTCCGTCTTATGGATAAAGTTGTGGAAAGTGTTGGAGAAGAGCATATTGTACAAATCGTTACGGATAATGGTGCAAATTTTAAGGCAGCAAGTAGGAAGTTAATGGAAAAGAGGACCCATTTATTCTGGACCCCATGTGCATCACATTGGGTAGATCTCATCTTGAAAGAGATTAAAAGGAAGAAAAGCGGCTTCATTGATCAAGGCATGTAGAGGAATTAAAAGATTTATATATGATCATTTATGGGTGTTAAGCATGATGAAAATATACACAAATAACCATGCCTTGATGTGTCCAGAAGCAACTAGGTTAGCAACCCATTTTCTGGCTATGCAAAAGCCTTGTAAGTTTTATTACAGAGCTGATTCAGATGTTTACATCAGAAGAATGGCTTCGTTCGAGATGGGGCAATGCAACCAGTGGTTCGGAGTTTGAAGTCCCAAACTCGATGAGAGACGATAAATTTTGGAAGAAGGTGGTGAAGATATTAAGGGTTTTTGAGCCTTTAGTTTAAGTGTTGCTGCTTGTAGATGGTGATGACAAGCCGACAATGGGCTTTATATATGAAGCAATGGATCGGGCAAAGCAAGCTATTATGGAAAATGTTAGATATCACGAAGAATATATAAAATTTATTAATGCCCGGTGGAACGATCAGCTGCACCATCCATTGCATGCTGCATGTAATTAATATATATCTTTCATACTTTTTTGTTTTCCTAACTCATGTATTTATTATCTTGTTTGCTCACAATACATTCTACTTATTTTCAATGTAGGTTATTTTTTGAATTCCGAATTCTATTACTACAATGCCGAACTACACACCGAGGCAATAGATGCGGACTTGCGGGTAAGATTACGAGAGGTATTGAAGAGATTGTTAAATGAAGATGATCAAATCGATGCCATACAAGACGTGAGTAAGTGGTTACTTATGAGAATTTAATTATGCTGCCATACACATGTAGCGGTTTATTGACTTATTTCTAATTTTCACAGTGTAGATATCTAAATATACACAAAGGAGACCTTTTGCTGACCCTCTTGTGCAACAATCGATAGGAAGGATGCCACCTTGTATGACTATGAATAAAAGACCCCACCCAATAGTCTTAATCTATTTATCTTTATTCATTAGAAGGACTTGAGGATTACGAATATCTAATTTTCTTTATTTATTTTGCATTTCAGCTAATTGGTGGATGAATTATGGAGAGAGTGCTCCACATCTAAGGAGAGCGGCTGTTCACATCCTTAGTCAGACTACAACATCTTCCAACTGTGAGAGAAATTGGAGCACTTTCTCCTTAATCCACACGAAAGCTGGGAATCGGATTACCGTGCACAAACTCAACAAGCTTGTGTACTACCACTACAATATGAAGTTAATAAACATAACTAGGGAGAGAATGGCAAGGGATGATCCTGCTTATTGTCCTATTAATTTGGATCACATATTCAGAAAGGACGATCTCTTACTCCCATGGCTAGCCGAGATAGAGGATCCACTGTTAGATTCAAATCGGGCTTTCAGGAAACAGTTCGAGTGCTGATAGATGAGAAAATGGGTGAGGCACCCGCAGAAGGTCAGCCACCTCAAGGAGAAGGTACCAATACAGGTACACATAGGAGTGGGAAAGAACATGCTCATATTGTATCTTCTGACAAAGCTAGTTCCACCACCGTCTCTTCGAGTAGCCATGGTGGCGGAGATGGAGTAAACAATGGGACAGGTGGTACTAATGAATATTATCAACATGAAGAAGACGATGTCGTTCCTGTAGGGGACGAGCGGGAGTTACCTGAAACTGGAAGATTTAATCCAAACCGTGGTTATCAACGGGGCCGAAGAGACTCGCCACCTGGAAACAGTAATGAGCAAGGAAATATAGGTGGAAATGTTGGAGGAGAACAAGCTGCATCGTGGAACCCTAGATATAGTGAACCGCATTCAGACTCCTGACAATGTGGACAAGGACCCTCACAATATTTTCCATATGGTCAAGTGCAACAAGGAGAAGAACAGTCTTCAACTTAAGGGTCCTACTCATATGGTGACTATGGTGAAACGCAATATAGATATCCACCTCCACGTCCTCCAAGTTCCTATGATGCAGCTGCCTTCTTTGGATTTGTGGATCCCAATGCTCATCAATATCAAATTCAATATGGTTCCAATAGAAACAATAACACTAGTGGGGATGAGGATAACCATGCCATAGATCCTGGTAGACATTCCTTTTGGTGGTGACTGCACTGGTGACTAAGGTATTCCTTCACCAACTCTCTACTCTTTATGTCATTTCTAAATTGTTGTGGATCACTTGATTGAATTTGAACCTTGAGGCTTCAAGTATTAATTGTTCAATGTTTACTAAACTTCATTGGATATTGTTCGCTATTGAATCCCTATTCCCTAGGACCTAACTCTTAAGTCTTTTACCTTTATTTCATGTTCTAGTTTTTTTTTTTTTTTAATGAGTTTTTCATTACTTTTCTAAGTTAGCATGACTAAGAAACATGAATACATGTTTAAAACTAATCATTACTATTATTTTCTATTTATACAGCAATACGGGACCTCATATATTGAGGACACCGCTAAGCCCCCTTTTCTTACTTACTTTTGCAAAAGAAACACATTTTCTTTCATTTTACAATTTTTCAGATTTTCTGAGATTTTTTCAATTTTTTTGTGCGGCGATTTGAAACACCGCTACGTAGCGCTGCGTAGCGGTTTGGCGGTGGGCCACTACACCTGCCGCTACCGCTATTTTCATCCATGATTGCCATTACAATTTGAAGTTGAGAAACAGAACTAGAGAGAGGAGGGCAAGGGATGATCTAGGCTATTGTCCTATTAATTTGGATCACATATTTAGAGAGGACGATCCCTTGCTCCCATGGATAGCCGAGATAAATGATCCATTGCTAGATTCAGATCCGGGCTTTCAGGAGGAGATTAGTAGGTTTGTTTAATGAAGAATGGATGAGGCAGAGGGAAACCCACTTGGAGGAGAAGGCACAAGTGCACAACCACACACACAATCTAAAGGGAAAGAACCTGCTCATGTCGTGTCATCTTCTCATGTCGTGTCATCTTCTGAGAGGACGAGTACCACCGTCTCTTCGAGTAGCCATGGTGGAGGAGATGGAGTAGGAGACAGTGGGACAGGTGCTACTAGTGGACTTTCCGAAAAGCATGGAAGGAAACCGTGGCTATCAACGGCGTCGGAGAGTCTCACCACCTGGTCCTTGAGGTAGTATTAGTAATGAGCAAGGAAATATGGGTGGAGATGTTGAAGGACAACAAGCGGCATCATGGGCTGATGCGTGGAACCCTAGTTACACTGAAGCGCATTCGGACTCCTGGCAATGTAGACAAGGACCCTCACAGTATTTTCCATATGGTCAAGTGCAACAAGGAGAAGAACGGTCTTCAACTTCTACTCATATGGTGACTATGGTGAAACGCAATATAGTAGATATCCACCTCCACCTCCTCCAAGTTCCTATGATGCGGCTACCTTCTTTGGATTTGTGGATCCCAATGCTCATCAATATTAAATTCAATATGGTTGGCATATGACTAATACCAATAGAAATGATAACACTGATGGGGATGAGGATAACCATGCCATAGATCTTGGTAGACATTCCTTTTGGTGGTGACTAAGGTATTCCTTCACCAACTCTCTACTCTTTATGTCATTTATAAATTGTTGTTTATCACTTGATTGAACCTTGATGCTTGAAGTACTGTTTGTTCATTGTTCACTAAAATTCATTGGATATTGTTTGCTACTAAAGTCCATAGGACCTAACTCTCAAGTCTTATGCCTTTATTTCATGTTCTAGATTTTTTTTTTAATGAGTTTTTCATTACTTTCTAAGTTATCATGACTAAGAAACATGAATACATGTGAAAAACTAATCATTACTATTATTTTTTATTTATACAGCGATACAGGACCTCATATATTGAGGGCACCGCTACGCCCCCTTTTCTTACTTATTTTTGCAAAAGAAAACACATTTTCTTTCATTTTACAATTTTCTAGATTTTCTCAAATTTTTTCATATTTTTTGGGCAATTTTTTCAAATCGCACCACTACGCCGCTACGTGGCAGTTTGGCGGCGGGCCGATACCGCTATTTTCATCCTTGTAGAGAATCCAAAATATTTTTTCTTTCTTTTGTGATTCTCTAAACTGGGTCCCACTTATGAAAATTTTAAATCCTATGATACCCGGATACTTGTGCTAGCCCAACGTACCCGTATCGGACTGACACAACACTCGTATTGGTACTTGATACTGCACCGATACATCTAGGGAACAAGTTTAACATATCATACTTATAAAGTCTCTTATTTCATATAGTTCTTTTAATATTTTTACTTCCCACCATAAAAAATGCTAGAAGGGACAAAAACAATAATAATTCCAATGATTCAAATGTGATCTAAAGAAAAAATTGGGACATCCGTATCCGTATCCGTGTCCTAAATTTTCAAAAGTGGAGTCATATCACCGATCCCCATATCAATGTCCGTATCGCAGCATAGTCTAAATCCCTCAAAAGAAATGCCCCCTTTTCTAGGAGAAATTTCACTCCAACATGATCAGGGCCCACTCACTATTTGATCTCTACAAATCATTTGAATATTTTATCATATTTTATTTGTACTTGAGGAGTAATCAATCTGGCAGTGGATATACATTTTTAATATAACCTAAATGTTTCTATATTTAAATTTTTTATATTTTTTCTGAAACGAAAATCTGAACTGAAAAGTGAAATGCCAAATCGGCCGAAATACTTTAGTTTGGAGTCAAACTGATAAGGGGTCCCAAAACAAAATTGACAACTATGCTTCCTAGACCCAAGAAGAATGGTAACTGAAAGAATATATATATATATAACACAGGATAAGGAGAAGAAAGAAAATGGGCAAAATGTGTCAGAACGAATTACCTTTACATTGGCTCGTTTGGCTGCAAGAGTAACAGAACTTGGGGGGCTGCGCACATTGAATCCAACAATGTAAGCACCACAAGCATGTGCCAGGTCAACATCCGAATGAGAAATAGGACCAACACCAACATGTACAATATTCACAAGAACCTGATAATGAGATTTAACAGAAACCATATCAAATGAAATTGACTTGAGGAAACTTCAGAAAAACACAAAAAAAATTATTGTTATAGAAGGGAGGAAAGCAACAGTAACAATTACACGTCCCTGTTATTTCACTGAATGGCTATCTGCTAATATTTAGGTGCAGCGTCTTCTAAGTAATTGACTGCAGTTGTTATAAAATGCGGATTCTATGTTTCACAGGTTCAGGGCATATGTAAATAATATCGTGTATGCAATTGGAAAACCTCCATAGAAAAAAAATCTATATGTTCTATGCTCATCAATTTTTCAGACTATGCCATGTCATAAGATTTCTCCAACTAAATTGCATGGCAATTTTCCCCATTGAGCAGCAGCATAGATGAATATATTTCATAAATGATGAACCATTCAAAGAAAAATATTTATGAAATGATGAGCCATTCTGCTGTACTTTACCAGAATAAAATATCATATGAGGTTACATATGGTTCTCGTGACCACCCAATACCAAACCAAATTCCTGAAAAATGGTGAAAGACAAAATAAAGAACCTCACACAACATGGGTGTCAAATACTCTCATTCCCTGAAATGCAGCACAGAGAAAATAATCATCCATTCCAGTAATATATCAAATGCATGTGATTACATCCATGATGGCTTTCCGTGATGATTTTGTACCTGAGGACTGTTTAGACTCTTCAGAGCATCCGTCACTGCTTGAACAGTTCCCTGCACATCGGCTTTGACTATCATTGGCATCTCAACACTTTCAGGTACCTCTTCTGATGTTTCCTCCGTTTCAATTCTCTCCTCATTAATCTTCCTAAGTCTATCCTTCTCCAACTTCTTTTTCCTTCCTGCACTGAGCATCCTTGCTCTCTCCTCCGAACCCACAACTACAATATCATCACCGGCCATTGGAAGCCCCCGAAGCCCTTCGATTTCAACTGGCATTGCCGGCCCTGCCTTCTCAGCCAACTTCCCCAACACATCCCTAATAGCTCTTATTCTCCCCCATTCTGCACCTACAACAACATGTTGCCCACAGGCCAATGTCCCAGCCTTTACTATAGCGGTAGCCAAAGGTCCTCGGCCGCGATCGAGCCTTGCCTCCACCACATAAGCTTGGGCAGGGCCATCAACCCGTGCCTTCAGATCCATCATCTCAGCCTGAAGAAGTAAAGCCTCCTCCAGTTTATCCAATCCAATCTTGCCTATAGCAGAAACTTCTACCACTTGAACATCACCCCCCATATCCTCCAACAACAAGCCCTCAGAACCCAATTGAATTCTCACCCTTTCAGGATCAGCAGCTGGTTTATCGCATTTGTTGATTGCAACCACAATAGGTACATTAGCTGCTTTTGCATGCAACATTGCTTCAAGCGTCTGGGGCATCACACCATCATCTGCTGCAACCACAAGAACCACGATGTCTGTAACCGCAGCACCCCTTGCCCTCATGGCACTAAATGCAGCATGCCCTGGTGTATCGAGAAATGTGATCGAGGCTCCTGATGGCATGCCAACAACAAATGCACCAAGGTGTTGGGTGATGCCCCCAGCTTCCTTGGCTGCAACAGATGTTTGGCGCAAGGCATCTAATAAAGAAGTTTTGCCATGATCAACATGACCCATAACTGTTACAACTGGTGGGCGAGGCTGAAGTGCTGCACCTTCATTTGAGTGCAGCCTTCGAACATGGACCCCTACTTCCTGAAAAATGGTCAAAATGATGTCAGCAATGTATTAGATAAGAAAGCCATCTATTATATGATGCATTAGTTTCTAGCAGGCACCATGGGTCAAAATATCAGCCAATATGTAATGCATCAGCCGACAAGTAAGCAGTATTGACCACATCCACACTGCTTTGTTATGATTTATCAGTGTTCACCTGCATAACAGAGCATATCAGCCAATAAGCCCCCATATTAATCAAATGACCCTTTTTTAAAGCCAAATTCCCTCTCTTTTATTTTTATTTTTTATTTTTCCTGCGAGGGAAAGACTATGGATAGGATTTTGTGACTTCCAACTCCACAAAACCAACAGAAAACAATTGAATTCGAAGAATTAAAGTCACTATGCAACTTGTAGCTTGAGAGCTTTTCCTTTAAGCTCAGAAAAAATTCCGAATTTGAGCTGATTTTTTATGCTTTTCATTTGTTTTGGGCAGGAGTGACAAAACTATCCATAATCCTTGTTTTTTATTCATACACGCATTACTTGGGCCATTTGCAAGTCATTTTGGAGTTGTTCTCATAAATAATTGTGAATTTGTCGGATTTTTTAAAAGATAAGAAATTTTTGAAATTTTGCTAGCAAAGATCATTTCATTTGTGTTTTCTTATTGATCAATCCCATAGATCTATGTTTAGCAATTAACTATCCAGTAGTAAGTACAGGCTGTACGGGAAAATACCAAGTAGTTGTAAGTACTAAGTATCAAGTACTGCACCATAACTATTAAACAAATACTAAAATATTGCATGTTACAATACATGAATGGTTGTCGTGACACAACATACTACATACTAAATAGTCATCCTTGAGTAGTAAATAAATAAATAGTTCTCAAAATTTGATCCAACTGTTTGACAATTATTATTCAATTAGGCCTTAACAAAATATAACTAAGTAGCATGAATATAGGTGAATAATAAATAATTAGATTTGTATTATTCTTTTAAAAGCATACAATGACACCAGACCTTTATTACAAAGAATGGTCCAATGAAAATAAACATCAAAATCTTACATTTTCTAATATTCTGAGCTTTTTTGTAAATTTTTTCAGATTTTTTTTTTACGTCAAATTAAATCTGTGCCAATAACTTACATGTATTGCTAGAACCTATACCATATCACCAGATATGTATCATGCTGGGGGGAGCGAATACAGCAACCATGTTTTTCTACTTTTGGAATACACGATACGCATGGGACTCTGAGATGAACTAATTTTAAATGAAAAAAATATCATTAATCTGACAGACTGATGACCCATATGGATTAACAAATATTGCATTCATGGCAGTCATGCACATCAATTCAAGATCCGATCCAACCAAAATGTAGTCTGTTGTACAAGAGGCATAGCTCCAAATGAGATTAATTGGATGAACCCACCTCTGAGAAACGGACATTTGCTTGAAAATTTTATTCCATTTAGCATGAAACATTATAACCATCCATTTTACAGAAACAACAAAGCAGATAGGGCAAAGCAATGTAGTGTAATATGTAGATTAGTGCAGAGTGAGCCCTTAATTTGGATCACCCCACTGGGAAGTTTGCCATAATAATTAACTAGCTTGACCACTCATGCTTAGAGCACAGGCATGTATATCCATAAAAAAAAAAGTCAAAGGGGGTTCAACATTTAAAAAATATAATTAATTTTATGATTTGATTTTAATTGAGATTTTTTGACGCCAATTTTTAAAGTTAGAAATAAAAAAAAATGAATTTATTTTTTTTTTAAAAAGGTGAAACTCGCAGAAGAGACTTGTGATGAAAGAGAGTCCAAATCATTAAGAGTCCCCTTGAATTTCAATTGATTAGAAGGGAAGTCCAGATTGTGCGAGACTTTCATTCTCAAAATTGAATTAGGAAAGGAAACCGCATTATATTGTTAAGGCTCAAGGAATCCGGATCATGCATGACATTTCTATATTTGAAAAAAAAAAAAACATCAAAATAGAGTCAAATTTGAGAGTGAACTCGAGCAATCAAATGCAGAATTGAACCTTGATTTTGAAATCAAATCACTCTCGCTTAAAATATATATTAACTGTATTGCCACAGGGTTTTTAAGAACAAGGAGCAACAAGAGACATACCAATGCAACTAGCTCGGCAACGTCGATGCTGATAGGGTCAAACTCTGAATCAACCTTCTCTCCAACATTTATAAGGATGGCTTGAAGAGCAGAAATTGCTGCACCAGTTCTCTTAGCAAGCTCAGAAAGTGTCATTCCTTCAAAAATTTCAATGGTTTTGTCGAGCATCGATTTTGTAGATCTTTTTGGTTTAGGCGGAATATATGGTGCCTCAACAGGTGGTTGGGTCCTATTCTCCTTTTTCACACGCTTCTGTTTCTTGGCTGCTTTTAAACCAAATGTTTCTTTTCTTCGCCTTGCCAATAGCTCTGGGCTTGCATGAAAAAACCTACACCAACTAACCAAGGACAACATGCACATTGTGATACTTTGGATGCATAAATAAAAACAGATAAAACAGAACATGGCACTGATAGTGGATTCAAGATACAATGCTGCTCCTTGAATGAAAAAACTATAATATATATAGATATATATATATTCTCAAAAACTCCCCATTTTAAAAACTCCCCTTTTTACTCCCCTATGTTTTAAGGGTGTGGAGCCCACCTTAAGCCAATCCAATCATTTCACACAGACTACCCCCCGTGAATTGGTATAAAGACCAAATTTGACACTTGTCCAACTTTTACTCACCATTGGATTGAAATCACAAGAAAGTGATGCCTCTAAAACCATTAAACTTTGGGACCATGGATCAAGGGTTAGGATAATCTAATGAAGTTGAAAATTTTCACATAGGTAGATCTCATCTAGATTATTCCATCCAGTGGCGTTCCATGGTTGTCATACACCATAGTGGGCCAAATTGAGAGGGGCGTTTTTTGAAAAAAGACTCCGCGGGAGTTTTCTAGCGCTCCCTATGGTGAGGGATGGATGCACATGAACATTCATCATATAGTTCATGTGCATCCATCCCTCACCATATGGTGAGGGACAAACTCAATGGGGCCCACCTAGGGCCCCATTGATCATGGGACTTGCGGGCGGGGGAGGGGGGGGGGGGGGAGTCATATGAGATGAGACCATATATCAAGTTTGAGGTCAATCCCAAGTCTCTAACCCCTTCATCCGTGACCCACAAATTTAATGACTTTATATTAAAGGAAAATTTTGACCCTCAATCCAACCGTCCAATCCAATCGGATTAATGAAAACTCAATTGAACCCCTTCATCCGTGACCCACAAATTTAATGACTTTATATTAAAGGAAAATTTTGACCCTCAATCCAACCGTCCAATCCAATCGGATTAATGAAAACTCAATTGATCCATTGTAGTTTAGGGAGTTCCCTGTGTGTGGATAATTTGGATGAATCATAAAGTGGCCCCACTATGTTGGATGCACATGAATATTTCACAGAGAGAGAGAGAGAGAGAGAGAGAGAGAGAAGCACATTTACCGGATAACGTTGTGACTGGTGCAAGTCAAGCCACCACTAGTTGCTTGGCCAGCAGAACTAACACCAAAATCTGCAGAAAACAAGGGGTAAGGATCATAATGACTGCCTGATATTGTTCAATTATGCACCATGCCCGGAACTGATAAAATTACCCAAAAAGAAAAACCTCGTGACACTCATAAATTATATTATATTAACAACTAATTAAAAAACCCAATAATAATAGCATCTTAATGATGTCATCATCATCATCTTCTTGATGACAATGAAATAATAGTCATTCATGACTCATGAAATATGGAATTCTCACGTGATAAAAGAAATACATATTTACCTGGTATATTCTTGATGGAACAAGAAGTTAACTGTATTCTAACTCCAACATTTGTTGAAAACAAAGCTTTTAGAAGTCCAATACGAGCGCCCTGGAGAAAACAAAGAAAGAAAGAGAGAAGGCCAAAGATTAAGCATCATGTTGTTAACAACCATCGCCCCTAGATAAGCTTTTGAAATAAATACATATTTACTTAAGAAACACATTTGGCTAGAAGAAAAAAAACTGAGACAACAAAACCCATCTTTAGAGATGCTTATTCATTGCAAATGTGAATCTTTCAGAAGTTCAATAAGAAAACAATTAAAACATGATCATTTTTATTCATATAAGCTTCATGACACTAAGTCATATTTGTTCTATCGAAATGGCAATTCAGTTATCTTTTCCCCATAAAACTGAGGGGTATTTGGAAACTCTATAGTTAACTAGTTAAGAGCTTATTTACATTTTAAGGTGTTTGCTAAACCTATAATTAGAATTCTAATTACAAATTAGAAGTAGAGCCAAAGTCTCTAAACAAAAACGTAGTTTCCAAGTTAATTTTCTAATGAGAACTTAATCCTCTAAAGCGCCAAGAGGTGTAATCTGTTGATTTATGGCCATTTCGGACAAAAATACCCATGATAAACTGGGTTTATTCCTTAAATACCCCCTACGAATTTTATTTCTCTCCACTACAACATAATCTTAAAAAATAAATAAAAGTAAAAGTAAAAAACTTGAAACCCTTTCAAGCTCGCGTCAAGTGCAGCTTTCCCTCCTATCCAGCTTTCCCCCAACACAAATCACCTGATGCCTTCAGAGAAAAAAAAAAAAAAAACTGTCTTCTATATATTAATGCAGTCTCTTGCGCAACTCTCCCTCCAAACCTCTTCAAATAAAAAAAAAATCAAAAAGACGTTGGATGCTTAAAATTCTCTCCAAGCCCCTTCTTTATTTAAAATTATATTTTAAAAACGTCAAAACCCCCCTATAATAAGCTTTTATTTGTATATTTACCAAACATACTACTTTGGAATAAGAGCTTCTTTTTTTTAACATTTTAACAACGGACTAAATGTAAATTATACAGTTCTGAAAATCAGAATTGTATCGTAAACGGTTTATACCCACAAATCGAATCGAATCGTGAATCGTATCATGAATAGTAGGATTTCTTATTTTTCTAATAAAAATAAAAAATAATTAAAAAGAAAAAAGAAAAAGTAGTTATTCATAATCCATCCATTTTCTCATTCAGAACAGTAAAAACACAATGACAAATAAGTCTATTATACAATCATACCAAGAACATCATGACATATATTAATATTAATATGTGTAAATACTTCAATAAGTTTAAGGTATCAATATATATTTACTTTTTGTAATTAAAATATAAAAGTAAAAATAAAATCAAACCATCAATCTTATACAGTAGGATATCTCTTGAAGTTTTTTTTTTTTTTTTTTCCTTTTTGACAACAGTATCTCTTTTTTTTTTTTTTTTGAATAGTTACTTCCATTAAATCAGTAAGCAGTACAAGAGATGAATACTGACAAGCTAAAACAGGGACGCAGAAAACGAAGGAAAAACCAAGGTCCTTATGACAAAATACAAGGGCCCTAGAAAAAAAAGGCTAACTCCTTCCAATGCTGCATTATCTAATCTGAAAAGTAGCCTTTAAATGACGGACTGATGGACACCCATAAACCAATTAGAGTCTTAGTCTTCTCCACCAAGCGCCTCTCATTGGCACCCACCCCTTCAAAGCATCTTGAATTCCTTTCCTTCTGTATTGTCCTGATTGCGTAGCCCGAAGGCTACGATGAAGATCTACACCTCTGACGGTGAGATCGAGCCCTAAGACTCAAAAACCCTAAGATCACTTAGAGGAAATATCAAAAAGGGAATTCACGAGAACTTCTCTGAGCTTTTTATTTAGAAAATAACATGAACATATCAATAAGGAGCTTCTCTATATATAGAGTAGCATTGTTCCTAAATAAGCAATAAAGGAAATAGCTAATCCTAATCAACATATAAATTAGAAAGGAAATCTTCCTAAACAATCAAGCAACCTACTATTCTAGAAATAAGTAAATAAAGTAACACTGCTAATCTAGAAACACGTGGAATATGCGGACCCCATCAGACTGGTCCATCAGGGCAAGCGTGTCCTGATCTTGGATCTCACTGCATCAACTATAATTGATTGCGTAGCCCGAAGGCTACGATGAAGATCTACACCTCCGACGGTGAGATCGAGCCCTAAGACTCAAAAACCCTAAGATCACTTAGGGGAAATATCAAAAAGGGAATTCACGAGAACTTCTCTGAGCTTTTTATTTAGAAAATAACATGAACATATCAATAAGGAGCTTCTCTATATATAGAGTAGCATTGTTCCTAAATAAGCAATAAAGGAAATAGCTAATCCTAATCAACATATAAATTAGAAAGGAAATCTTCCTAAACAATCAAGCAACCTACTATTCTAGAAATAAGTAAATAAAGTAACACTGCTAATCTAGAAACATGTGGAATATGTGGACCCCATCAGACTGGTCCATCAGGGCAAGCGTGTCCTGATCTTGGATCTCACTGCATCAACTCTCCCCATCTTGGAAAACTCGACTCCGGCGAGTTAAAAGGTTGATAACACAGGAGAGAATCCGTCCACACGTTCAAAAAAAGGCCCACCTGGGTCGAAAATCAAACGCACAAACTGTCGTCTTTTCTTTTGATCTGCATTCGCATGACATAATTTGGAAGCAGGATGCCATTTGTTCCTCCATATAGAAGTACGGTGGATGTGTCTTTGCTGCTGATGTATGGGTGAGTTGACCAATGGAGGCGTCAGGTGATGCCTTTATACCAACTGATCATGATCATTGAATATCCATCTACGCTCCCCAAAAATGAAGTCAATGTGAGGAACTTTAATAACTTGATCTTCTTGTGAAACCACTGGGACAATTGATTTAATTTCCGATGATGCAAGTGGAGTTTCTGGAAGTGGCATGACAATGAGATCTACTGGATGTTCAATCTTGTTGCTAACTTGGGCAGAATTGTTAATATGTGCTCGACCTTGTATTTCCTCAACCCTTTGAGGCTCTTGAGTGGCACTACCTTGAACAATAATGTTTGTGCCCACAAAATTTTCGTTGCCATGAACTTGCTCCTCAATGTCATCTATGATGTTCGAAGTCAGCGCTGATGGTGCAATCATGACTACTTTGTCAAGTTTTTGCTCCTTTTGTGGTGCTTCTGTTGAAGGTGCAGACGACGACTGAGATGTGGATGTCATTGGCATGAGTCTACTCCATCTTCCATTCCAGAAAAGAGTATATGTGTTCGCCTTTTCATCATGGAACACTTTCCGATCAAAAAGCCATGGACGTCCAAAAAGGAGATGAGCAATATTCATATGGATCACATCACACCAAATCTGATCTTCATAGCCGCCAAGCTTGAAAGAAACCAAACATCTGTGAGTTACGGGAATGACATGACCATTAGACCATGTGACTTGGTAGGGCTTAGGAAGCTTCTCAGTTGTCAAATTAAGCTTATCAATAACCTCTTGTGCGACAAAATTAATCGCACTACCATTGTCAATAACCACATTAGCAGCTCTGTCAATGACCATCACCCGCGTGTGAAATTTCATAGCTTGTCTCCATTCTTCTTCTTCTTCTGCACTAGTATTGAGGAGTCTGCGAATGACAAGAGTGAGATTTGCTTCTCCTGCAAAAAGTTTTTCCTCAATATGAGCTCTTTGTCGACATTGTTGCCTGTGAGACCTTCTAAGCATGTGCTCAACACGGATGGCTTCTAAGAATGCCTCGTGACAGGTGTTGCAATAATTCATATGTTCCAAGATATCGGGTCTCAAGCCTTGGACATAACGAGCTAAATCATGTCTCTCATCTTCCTCCAATTCGCAGATCTCATGCAACTCTCGAAAGTGGCGGGAGTATGCACGAACCGTCAAATTGTCTTGTTTCAAATTGAGAAATTCTTCAAAATAGAATTCATTTTCAAAATACCAATCTCCATATTTGTGCTTATACTGAATTCTTTGAATTGTAATGGGGAACCCAAAAAGTCTCATAATGATGCACGCTGTAAAATGCTGCACTTTTCTCCTTTCTTTTTTTTTAATTTATTTGGATCAGGTTGGGTTCAGGTCAGACCTGAAGTAAGTCCCAACAGGTGACTGTCACGTGGGATTCTGGGAAAGAAGTTTTTCCTGCAAGTGGGTTGGATATGGGCTCGGGTCCAGGTTGGTCCTGAATTGCAGGTTAGGCCCAAATTGCCTAAGTGAGGCAAGTGTTGCGCACGTGGGAAAGGGAGCTCCTTTTCTGTTTTGGATTCCGTGCAAGAAAGGAGTTAAAGGAAAGAGTTCCTTCCTTGTTGTTTGACATTTAACGAAGAGGAGAACTCATCTTGAAGCAGTTATATGCAAGGATGTGGCGAGATGATGATGAAGACGCTTGGATGCTGGATGCTGGCTTGCGAGAAGACACTGGCTGCTGGACGGTGCCAGGTATTCTCTCCCAACTCTGTCTTCTTCTCTTCTCTCTCTCTCTCTTTCTCTCTCTCTTTTTTTTTTTTTTTTTGTGAAGGGTTTTCGGAAGTGGGTTTCAGCGTGGGGATTGGGTTCGTGAAGCGCGGGATGGGTGGCTAGGGTTTCAGAAATTAGGTACTGAGGATTTTTGGGGGTTTGCTGAAGTTGGGTGGTGAGAGAGGGTTTCGATTACTGGATCTGGTTGGGTTCGATTGTAATGGGGGAGGTGGTTGGGTATGTGCGATGGAGGGGCTGGTTGCAACGGAAAGGTTTGGGTTGAGTTGAGTTGGGGGTCAGCAGGGGTTTTTGGATATGGATGATCAGAGAGGGGAGGCGGCTGGGATAAAAAAAAAAATGGCTTGGGCTGGGTTCGGTGGCTACCCGAAGAGAGATATGTGGTGGTGGGTGGGTTTTGTGGGTTCGGGTAGGGCTAGATTAGGGTTTGGTGATTTGGGATTTTGGGGAAAATTTGTTTAGGGTTGGGATTTGGTTCGGGAGTGGCTGATGGGGTTGTTAGGTTAGGGATTTGGGGATGGATAGATGGTGTCTGTGTTGGGTTGGACGTGAGATGGGTGGGATTTGCGAACTGGGAGTGGATGCTGTGAGGTCGGCTATGATGGGATGATGATGATGATGACTGAAGATGATGATTGGTGGATTAATAGTGGATGGACAGAAAATAGGGAGATGGGATACGGAATTTACCTCGAATCGGCGATCTCAACCGGCGATCTGAGATTGATCGTCGGCTCTGATACCAATTGATTGCGTAGCCCGAAGGCTACGATGAAGATCTACACCTCCGACGGTGAGATCGAGCCCTAAGACTCAAAAACCCTAAGATCACTTAGGGGAAATATCAAAAAGGGAATTCACGAGAACTTCTCTGAGCTTTTTATTTAGAAAATAACATGAACATATCAATAAGGAGCTTCTCTATATATAGAGTAGCATTGTTCCTAAATAAGCAATAAAGGAAATAGCTAATCCTAATCAACATATAAATTAGAAAGGAAATCTTCCTAAACAATCAAGCAACCTACTATTCTAGAAATAAGTAAATAAAGTAACACTGCTAATCTAGAAACATGTGGAATATGTGGACCCCATCAGACTGGTCCATCAGGGCAAGCGTGTCCTGATCTTGGATCTCACTGCATCATGTCCAAAGTGTTAAACAGGCCCAAGGCCCATGATCCAGTCCAGTCCAGCATGTTATCCTACGTGGTTTGATTGGGTCAAAGATTAACGCAGCTGTACATATTATCTTAATAAGATTGGTTTCCTAACTTAGAATAGCAATTGATGTAATTAGATTGGTCAGGAAAATGTGATGGCAGATGCTCTCAGTCGCCGAAAACATCTCCTGACCACCATGGCTATTTCTGTACCGGGCTTCGAGCAAATCAAGGAGGAATATAAGACAGACAAAGACTTCGGCACCATATATAAAGAGGTTTGTCGAGGTGAGAATATTAAACATCCATACTTTAGCATTCATGATGGATATTTATTTTATGGTAGTCGACTCTGTTTACCAACTACATCTATCCGAGAGCATGTTATCAGGGAACTCCATTCCGGAGGATGCAGCGGACATTTGGGTCGTTATAAGACCTTCACTCTTGTCGAAGATAGATACTATTGGCCACACATGACACCCTATGTTTCTCGTATCTGCGAGGTGTCGTACTTGCCAGCTGGCCAAAGGAAGCAGACATAATGCAGGGTTATATCAGCCGTTGCCAATCCCGCAAGGCCCCTGGGAGGATATCAGCATGGATTTTGTACTAGGACTGCCTATGACCCGCAGAAAAGTGGACTCTGTATTTGTGGTTGTGGATCGCTTCTCGAAAATGACTCATTTTATTCCTTGTACCAACACAGCAGATGCCTACAAAGTTGCACAACTCTTCTTTAAGGAAGTCGTCCATCTGCATGGACTTCCAAAGACCATTGTGTCCAACAGGGATACAAAGTTCGTTAGCTACTTCTGGAAGACATTGTGGAGCATGTCCAAAACAAAGCTAAAATTTTCTACTGCTTATCATCGACAAACTGATGGTCAGACAGAGGTCGTCAACCGCGGCCTTGGGAATCTGCTACATTGCTTAGAGCGAGACCATCTTACCACCTGGGATTAGGTTCTGCCTATTGCTGAGCTTGCATACAATAACTCAGTCAACCGGTCCATAAGGATTTCTCCTTTTGAAGCAGTTACTGGCACGGTACCACGACTACCAGTTGATCTCATTCCCCTTCCTGTAGAAACAAGACCAAGTGCTGATGCGGACAGTTTTATTCGCCATATGCAGCAGATTCATGAAGAAGTTCGGCGCCATATTTCAGCAAGCAATGATTCATATAAAGAACATGCAGATAAGCGCCGTCGTTTCGTTCAATTTGAGGAGGGAGATATGGTTATGCTTCGTAATCATACAGAGCGCCTTCCGCCGAGAGCCAATAAAAAACTGCACCCCCGCAACTCCGGACCATTCAAGATTCTCAAGAAAATTGGTCCTAATGCACATGTGTTGGATTTGCCAGCCCACACTCTATAAGGGCCATGACCAAGACAGTCCATCGGAAGAACAGAAGATTCAGCTACCACCCTCACCAGCCCCTGCGAATAAAATTGTTAATGTGCTTGATGATCAGATTGTCTCCACTAGACAAGGGGGATTTCAAAAGTTTCTTGTTCGCTAGAAGAATTGTCCAATCTCCGATGCCACGTGGATTACAGCTACAGATTTCCAGCGTCTTAATCCCGATCTTTACGAGAGATATTAGGCCATTAACTCGCCGGAGTCGAGTTTTTCCAAGCCAGGGAGAGTTGATGCAGGCCAATCCAAGACCAGGACCCGCAGGCCCTAATGGACCCGCTTCATGGGGTCCACATGATCTCTAATTTTGGGATCCATATCATTAGTTTAGATAGTCTCTAAATTAGTAGAGTTGCTTAGTATATTTGCTTCCTAAATTCTATTTTGATTAAGATTAGGTAGTTTCTAATTTTAGAATGTCTTGGTTATTAAAAAACCAGTGTTACTCTATATATAAAGGAGTCCCTTATTGTAATGCTTATGCTATATTGATAATCAAAATTTCAAAAGTGTTCTCGTTCCCCTTTGGGTATTTTTCCTAAGTGGTCTTAAGGATTGAGTCCTAGGGCTCGATCTCACCGTCGGAGGTGTAGATCTTCACCGTGATCGTGGTTGCGCCATCAGATACTGACTGTTTCCATGTATAATTAATCCAAACCTCCACATGGAGAACACCATGCCCCGGACCCCAACTTCTTAACATGTGAAAAGATTTGGATAGATCATCCATGGACGCAAAAATATTTTACATTATATATAGACAAAATAACTTCTAAAGATAATATCTCATTTTGTTTTGTGAGATGGAAAAAGCACACAATCTATCCAAACCTTAAGACCTGATCAATAAAACAATAATTAAACAAATAAAAACCTTTTCACATGCGACAGCAACCCAATCCACGAACCTGACACAACACATACACTTTGAATTGGTATATTCCCAACTTAATCAATATCCAAGGAATATTTATCGCCAGATAGAAAAACAAAATTTCTAAACTTATAGAACCATAAAAAGTGTCCCCTGTAAATCAACAGCCATGATTAAGTGATCAACCTAATTTTTTTGTCCACCCATACCCAACATGCAAAAGTAATCACCCACCTTACTTGGATAATTGACATGAAGGTGGGCTCCAGAAGGCTAAGCTAAATGAGATTCAATCTCAGTAGATAATTCCTCTACATAAGTGTATATGTATATATAATACATAAAATGATATGTCTAAAGTTCAAATGCACTATTTTTTTTTCTCAATACAAAATGCACGAATAAAAATTAATCTTCAAAAATTACCTTTTGTTGTATCTCCCGCCACGCCATTCATAAGTATGACATACACTGCCAAAACAAAGAAGAATATCAACCATAAAACTTCAAAATTTTCACATAATGGTGTAATTCATTGGGAAAATCAAGAATATAAAATATAAATTTATAGATATAAATATACAATTAGGAACCACACTAAAATTTAGTCTGATGAACACCCTCCTTTGTCAATACAGCATTAAAAAAAAGGGTTAAAGAAAGGAATTAGAGAGTCCATTAAATTTAGTGAGAATCGTAAGATGTTATACAGTGGATTAGTAGATGTCAACAACCTTTTTTTTTTATAATAAATTTCATTAAATAAAAAGAAAATTTAAATTACAGCATAGAAGAGGTGTACTATATCATATCAAAAGCTGAAATACACAATATAAAAAAAAAAATGGAAAGCAGCATTGGTAGATGTCAGCAACTATGCTCTGTCTTATAGATGAAACCAAGATCCAAATTTTTTAATATTCAAAAAATTAAAATGTAATTTCATCCCTTTTTTCATTTTTTTTTTCTATACTCAATCTAATCTTGAAGGGTTTCAATGTAACTGATGTACTCAAATCTCAAAATATCATCACTACCCACTTCTAAAATCTCAAATCTGCACAGACCTAGCCATTCCACCACCAAAGACCTCTTCACTGTCCCTGCCAAAAACCTCAAGGCGTTCCACAACCTTGAAGATACCAACACCAAGGACCTCATCACCTCGGATGACCCCAAGTTCCCAATTCACCAAACTGAGTGCTAGACAGCATTTCCTTATCTAAAATAAAAGAGCCGGTGTCTTTTTACAAAGATGAGCAAGGGCAAATCTAAGTAACTGGCACAACCTTCAAGCTCTACTACATGTGATTGCGGGTTAGAATGAGGAGGGGTAGTTTGGATTGCAGGTGAAAAGGAGCATTGATCTTGTGAACAAGTCTTTTGATTTAAGGATGAGTGCCTGATCCCAGGGTATTGGTGAATGGTGGGTGGAGAAGAAGATGGAGAATGGCAATTGGCTCCTCAAAATTTGCTCACTCCAAACCTACCTTTTGAGTGAGGAGAACTTTCATCCACTTTAAAGCCCCATTCGATCACACACACAGAGAGAGAACCCATTCGATCCCCACACATTCGAGCCCCATTCGACCGCTGTCCTTCTCTCTCTCTCTCGTTTGAAAAAAAAAAAAAAGAAAGAAGAAGAATCAGAGAAGAAGAAGGCATGCCATACCGTGTTCAAATAAGGGCAGGGTTATTTCTTTCCTCTTCCCTCTTTCTAGGTCTGGGCGACGAGTAATGCCCGCATGTGAGCCAAGTGGCACCAGATACGGAGAGATATCCTCTCTTCTTCGCAGTCCCCTACTATCCTTCTTCGTCGTCTCTTTTTCCTGCCTGTCTGCGTCCGCACTCCGCACACAAGGGCGATTGCCCTAAACTCGTGGTTGCAAGTTTTCTTTTGAATGATTTCGGAAATCGGATGACTGAGTGATTCATTTCATTAATTGGGTCCTCAGAGTGGCCCACCAGTTAAAAATTTTAAATCGCCAATTCAAAAACGTTTTGACCATTGTAAGATTTGATCAGGTACATGTGTTTATTGATGATCAATATTAAGTGGGCCCATCTTTTCTTTAAGTGAAGTTAGGATGGATTTGCATCATATAGAGCTTGCTATAAATGCACACAGAAAATTGATCTGAAATTTTTTTGGTCAGGTAAATTCCAATGGCCATTAGCATTTTGAAATCATGCTAGGAACAACATTTGGAATTCTCCTATTCTAAATGTTCTAGCTTTCAAATTCCTCAAAAATGCTTGCAACCAAATAAGCCTTTACCATATGATTTTTTACGTCACCGTAACATGAGAGGAATTGAGAAGTTGTCGATCCCCCTCAAACAGGGCTTTCCTCGTAAGATTTGTATAGATGAGGGAGTGAAATGAAGTGGATTGCACATGTGAAGTGGAGTGAAGAGAAGTAGGTTGAAATTAAAATAGAGTACCTCACCTCACTCCATTTGGATGCTTATTTTTTAAATTAAGGTTTGGAATAAAATTCACTTTTATTCAAAAAAATAGAAGTATTTAAAGTTGAAGTGAAATGGAGTACATGTGGCTCACAACATTATTTCATCTATTTGGCCAAACTCATCCAAACGGGATAAAGTTGAAATTTTAGACTGTTAGAGCCCATTTAACTTCATCTACTTCTATTTTTGCCTATCCAAACATGCCCTTAGACTACAATTTTTTTGGTCTTCCCCTTAAGCCACGTATAGATGAGGATTCCTAGGCTACAATTTTTTTTTGTCTCCCCTTAAGCCACGTTTGTAACAAGTGAGAAATCCACAAATTTAAAATTTTCATACTCTTTCCTTTCGGTTGAGGTTTTTCATATCCAATTGGGGTTGGACCTAAGAATTTAAAATATGAACCCATATCAAGTAGGTTCATCATATCAGTGAATTAATGCATTGTAGAAGAACAAAAACACAGGTCAAAACAATATAAAAATATCAACACCACCGCCGAACCTACAAGTGAAAAAAATGTCATGGTACCATCACAGTCACAAGAAATTCAATACTATAAAGAAAGGCAAACAACACAAAACCTAGATTCAGAAATGAAAAACGATGCAAATAAAACCATGAATACAGGAGAAAATACACCCATAGATTTCACCTAACCCAACCCATTTCCAGTAGAACTCAACCCCACAACTGGGTAAACTTAAAAATCCACACAAAACAACACATGGCCATAAAATTGATTCCAACGTAGCCAAAAACTGAAATCAAAACATGGAAGAAGGGTAGCACCTGGAAGGATCTTCCTTCAATTGCTCTGTAGCACTCTAATCAGAGAGAGAGGGCTTCCCTCGATTGCTCTACTGCTCAATTACTCGGTAGCACATACACAATCAAGAAAAATCTGAGATTAATCCATCAAGAACCTAAAAACAATTATTTCCCCCCCAAAATAATCTTCCCTTGAAGTCATGACGGATGGAGAAGAAGAGAGACACAGGAAGAAAGCTAAAGAAACGGAGGGAGAGGGAGAAGACTTGTTAACTGCTAGAGAAATGCAACCGACGTCGAAGAGGAAGCGAGCAAAGTGAAGCAAACTTCATCGAGAGTGGAGGGTCTTCCGAGAGGGTCTCGAGTTTACTGTAGCGAAGACTTCTCCTTTTATAGCACCCCTTAAAAATCACTGATTTACAGGATCCGATGGGGGGAGGTCAGACCGCCACAATCTGCGATTGCAAAGAAAAAGAAAAACACTTTTCCTCGGTGCCAGGCCGGCTCGACCATTGGGTAAGAAAAGTCCTTGCTTTAGGCCCAAAAAAATAAAATCACATAAAAATCATCTTTTTAAATTCTAAAAAAGCATTCAAACAACTATTATAGTTTTTTTTTTCTCCCAATGCCCCATAATATTAATTAGTATCACATCTCATTAAAGCCATCTTTTCACATTTAAAGAAAGCATTAATTAAAGCAAGTGTCATCCTTCTTTTTCTCTACACAGTGTCTTTTTAAATGCCAACAAATCTCAACCCAACCTCCTTGCCACCTCACCAGTGAGGTTTTTCAAATGAACGTTTATCCACCAACTCTTTTTCATCTCACGTACTATTTACTCTTTCACCCTTTGTCTCTCTCATAGATTGTTTTTCTCTTTAATTACTTTTTTTAATTCTAAAGCAATCTTTTTTAAAGATTTATTGATCTGGTTTTATCTTCTTTTTAATAATTTATATGTGGATATATTCTGATAATATATGTGAGTCTTTTTTATAAGGGGCTAGCTCTCCTAAGCTCAAGCTTAGGATAAGGTAAGCTCGAGTGTGTGGTGGGGCCCACTTGGGGACCCGCATGGGGATGGAGATGGGGGGATTTCATGGGATCCTCCTCTCTACAAAAAATCAGCCACAACCATGATTTCTATCATCTTCATATAAGCTTAAAAGTTTAATGGTCAATAGTCCATTCGGATCGATACATAGTAGATCCAACGGTCCAGTAAATTCAGATTTGACCGAAAGTTGGTGAACATGTGTAATTTAGGGGGATCATGTGTTTGGTTAATTTGGATGGACCAAAGGTGAGCCTCACAAGCATGAGCTTACGAGATTTTCTCTTAAGCTTGAGCTTAGGAGAGCCTTACTCTTTTTATAATATATGTTAATCATAATCCACTAACTTAAATATAATCCATTTTTTTTCATAATGAAAAAGTTGGATCAAATTCGAAATTCATTTACATCTACAATCTTATGGTCATATGAAAATCACTAATAAATTATAATAAATGAACACTACTATATAACATACAATATGAGCATGAATAAAAAATAGTAATTAAAACATAGACCTGATTAGTGATTATCATTAGGACCTAGATGTAGATGTAAAGAATTCAAATGTTGATCCACTTTTTCGTATGAAAAAAAATGGATTATATTTGAGTTGGATTATGATCAACAGATATTATAAAAGAGCAGGCTCTCCTAAGTCAAGCTTAAGAGAAATCTCATAGCTCATTTGTGGGGTCACCTTTGGTCCGTCCAATGAACCAAATACATGATCCCCTAAATTACACTGTCACCAACTGTCGTCAATCCGAATTTACTAGACGTTGGATATACTAGTATCGATCCGAATAACAATTGACCATTTAACTTAGCCAATGAAAGATATAAATCAGGTAGGGCTGATTTTTGTAGAAAGGAGGATCCCAGGAAATCCTTGAAATTCCCCCATCTCCATCTCCATGCGGGTCCCCAAGTGGGCCCACCACACACTCGAGCTTACCCTATCCTAAGCTTGAGTTTAGGAGAGCTAGCCCCTTATAAAAAAGACTCACATATATTATCAGAATATATCAACATATAAATTATTGAAAAGAAGATAAAACCAGATCAATAAATCTTTAAAAAATATTGCTTTAGAAATTAAAAAAAGTAATTAAAGAGAAAAGCAATCTATGAGAAATACAAAGAGTGAAAGAGTAAATAGTACGTGGATGAAAAAGAGTTGGTGAATAAACGTTCATTTGAAAAACCTCACATATATTATCAGAATATATCAACATATAAATTATTGAAAAGAAGATAAACCAGATCAATAAATCTTTAAAAAAGATTGCTTTAGAAATTAAAAAAGTAATTAAAGAGAAAAGCAATCTATGAGAAATACAAAGAGTGAAAGAGTAAATAGTACGTGGATGAAAAAGAGTTGGTGAATAAACGTTCATTTGAAAAACCTCACTGGTGAGGTGGCAGGAGGTTGGGTTGATATTTGTTGGCATTCAAAAGACATTGTCTAGAGAAAAAGAAGGATGACACTTGCTTTAATGCTTTCTTTAAATGTGAAAAGATGGCTTTAATGAGATGTGATACTAATTAATATTATGAGGCCTTGGGAGAAAAAAATAACTATAACAGCTGTTTGAATGTTTTTTTAGAATTTGAAAAGATGATTTGTATGGGATCTTATTTTTTGGG
Organism: Litsea cubeba; assembly: GCA_012931725.1. Taxonomy (NCBI): domain Eukaryota; kingdom Viridiplantae; phylum Streptophyta; class Magnoliopsida; order Laurales; family Lauraceae; genus Litsea; species Litsea cubeba. Next base: position 115,292,102 of record CM022947.1, on the reverse strand, counting down.
GGGCCTAAAGCAATGGCTTTTCTTGCCCAATGGTCGAGCTGGCCTGTATTTGAATAAAATAGCTCATTTCATATGATATAAATTATTATAAGTGTCAAAATGTTAAATAACCAAATTGTCTGAATGAGTTGATGTGCCAAGGTTGGCCCTAATGAAATTAACTCATGTAAATGGGTTAGGCGTGATATGCAGTTTGAGAAGATTGATCCTAAACAAACCCATTTTTATTATAGGTCAGGTTTTCCTAACCTGTGATTGTCCTGTGATTATATATCACGTGGGGTTCAGGTCAAATGAACGGGTCAGGCCAAATCTTGCTACCCATACTCGAATCAATCATTCTAACCCATGATTTTAGTGCTTCAAGATTAGAGATTCACAATAGGATCTTTATTTTTGACTCCATTCAACAGTAAACGATGACTACATGAGTCATGAATTGGAATTAGTGCCACATGTGCTGTCATTGTGGGTGTGAGAGGGTTTGCCTTTGGATTGATCATTGGTTTCAACTATTTTTACTGCATTACTAGTGGAGCCTTGCACGTGCAATGCAGGTGTACCGAACATACAGTTTTATTAAGAAAATTTTTAAAAAGATAAAGTTCTTACAAAATTCAATAGAGGCTTCAATATATTTAAAAATCAAATTTCAACTGAAAATAAGTGATTGTAAATTGCAAGGTCCGTGCAATATCCAAATACAGCCGACACTACTTTTTTCTTATACATTTGAAAACAATAAAATAATGATATAGTGCAAAAAATGAGACCTCAAAAGGCAATCATATAAATTACATATTTATAAATATTTTATCATGAATGTGTACAGAAAATTTTAAATTTACTTTATTTAACCTGTCAGGTCGACTTATCAGTTTCCTGTTAGACTTGACCTGCTAAAGTTGAAGTCCAGTCGAAAGTATAGTCAAATTGATAACATGCAGTTTTATAAAAAATAAAAATAAAAACTAAGAACCAGATGAGCTTACTATTCTAACCAATTACCATGAACATTATATATTCACTACAAAATCAAATTTTATTAAGAAAAAAATTAATTATATCCTACTTAAGGACATCAGAATAAAAAAAATTGAAATGGTGGTTTTAGTCTTAACTTACAAAGAAGAATAACATCTCACACCAACCGTCAACAATAATGAAGTAATCCGGCTTGTCCTTAAGCGACAGGGATCAACAATGGTGGAACTATGATATGAACTCTAATGGGTAAGATTTGCAGAGCACATGTTGATCAATAGTAGTATTTAACATGTGCTTTGTTTTATTTGATAATACGGACCACTATCAGGTAAAAAGAGGCAATACCTCTCCAAGAGTCAACATCTTTTTTTGCTTGATAAAAAGTGCTATATTTTATACCCTGTAAGAAAAGGATAATACAAAGTAATCATAGAAGTTCAGTTAAATGGAAGGTCACAAATAGAGATATCCACAGGGAAAAAATACCAAAAAATAAAAAAAACTACAAGTACAAATCTGCCAAAAGAATTGGACCTTCCTCTTAAGAAAAACATAAGAATGTAACACATGTATCATAGATCAACTCTTCTGCTCTGTTCTGTATAGCGGATGAGAGTGATGATCAAAGTAAGAAAAATTCGAAACGAACAAAAACAAACTGAATTTGTTGCAGCTCAGCATCAAATACTTATTTTAGTTGTTTACACTTAAAACGATCACTTCGTTCACTGACTCTAAAGTTAGTAGTAATGCTAGCAAAACAAGCAATTTCTATGAGATTCTCGTTTTCCATTTAAAGAAAGGCATGACGCTTCATTGAAATATATGAAAAGAACAACAACAAGAAGCTTGCAATGATGAAAGAAATAAATGTGTTAGAAAATGATCAAAGTTTTTCAATTTAAACCTCATGAGTAAGAGCGATAATAAATAAATAAATTCATGCCCTTAAAATGCCCTTTTATAATAAAAAATTTCACAAAAGTTGTATATCAAGAAAGTAAAAATTTTACAGAATAATTTTACGACAGCAATCTATAAGACCACCACTAAATTGCATTTATGAAATTATCTTTAGCAATCACTAATATCAGAAGAGAACCAATATTTAATAGTAGTTATCACATTATTCAACTCGTGATTATTCTTCCAACAGGGGTATAAATCAAGATCAATACAACTATTATGTCAGATTGAAAACTCAATTAATTCTAACTAAATAAAATACAAACACATGAAGCAAAAGGGAAAAGAATATTTAATTTTTTTTCATGGTAACTTTCATTAAAAGAGAGAAAAAAACAGGGCGGACATAAAATGAGTCTAAGTTTGTATATTTCACTTTCTCATTTATGATATTTTTTTCAATTTCTACTTTTGTCTAAAAAAGAAAAAGAAAAAACTAAACATAAAGCAATAATGCAAAAGAAGTACTTGTATATATGAGATGTGCTTATAAGTTTTGGAAGTCCATATACCTTTTTCAAATGCCATAATAAATAATATACAACTGAAGGAACATCAAATTACATATATTTAAGGTTAGTGTACAAAAGATTAAAGGGTTAATATTTAAAAAATAATAACAAAGGGTTACATTCGTACAAAGAAAATAATCTCATATCTTCTGAAAATCTCTCGGAACATGTTCTTAACTCTCAAATTTCAAATACAAAATGCCATGTTTTTCCTTACACAATTACTCACAGAGGAAAAACCTCATACCCACAAAATTCCCAGCATTGAAAATCTTGTAGTATCTGAATAAGAAGAGTGTTAAAAAAATTAAAAAAGAAGAGGGAAAAAAATTAACATTTGAGATAGATTCAAATCTTATCCACATTTTCCTTTTCTTTTCTCCAACACCTTAAAAAAAAAAAACAACAAAGAAGTCGAAAAAAATTGCTCAATTTATTGGAATGTATTAAAATGAAATTTCATTACGTTTAAAATATCAGCAACTACTCAGTAGAAGAGATTAAAAAATTTATTGGGATCGTGTGTGCTAAGTTTGGTCTAAATCCGGGTTCATTTCAGTATAGTAGGGGGTAGTTAGCAATTTTTCAGAGAATTTAGGGAGCTTGTTCGTGATTTTATACTTTTGACATTATGGTACCGTTGGGTAGATATTTTTAATTCCTAAACTTTAGTCTTTTAGCTCATCTTGATCCGGATCCTCAAAACTCCTCTAAATCAAAGCCTGACCCAAAGTCTATTTTGGGAAAATCTTTATAGTATCTGAATAAGAAAAATGTTAAAAGAAAATTAGAAAAAGAAGAGGGAAAAAAATATTTGAGATAGATTCAAATCTTATCCACATTTTCCTTTTTGTTTCTCCAACACCTTAAAAAAAACAAAGAAACTGAAAAAAAATATACTCGATTTATTGGAATGTATTAAAATGAAATTTTATTACGTTTAAAATATCAGCAACTACTCAGTAGAACTAGAGGTGTACAAAATTAACCGCGACCGGACCCGACCCGTGGGTCAATGGGTGGGTCACTCCACCCAGAATTCCTGTGCTCGACCCGACCCGTGACCATTGGTATGGGTAACGGGTCTCACGGGTCAGGTTAGCAGGTGATCCGTGAACCCGGTTTTTTTTTTTTTTTTTTTCATATAGAAGACCAAGGATCCAAGAGGGATGCCCACTTGTCAGGATGTGGTTTTAATTTCTGTTAGATGTAGTTCACCGACCAATTTCTAAATATTTGAGTTATTATATTGGTCTCATGTCTATGAACTCAAGTCCCATATATACTATAATATATTTAGTGCGAGGAACATTTATTTTATTCCTATCAACAGATTAAGGTGATCTCACATGGAAAACAAGGTACGTTTTGAAGCCTTATTACATATATTTGACATCAGTTGTTTAGATTTGTTGAATCTTGAATATCTTGTTGATTGTATTTAATCATTTAATTGGTGACCACTGAATTAATGGTCAAGATGAGAGTGATTAGTAGTTGAAATTGGACGTGGGTTTCGGATTAAACCGCAACTATTTTTTTTTTTACACCTCTACCCATGGTACAAAAGAAGGCCAGCAAACAACCGCAGCAACTTTTTACTTTTACATTTAATCGCTTTTAGTTCTCTACCAATTATCTGAAATTGTTTTCATAAACAATTTGGTCTTCTACATGAAAAAAAAAAAAAAAAAAAACGACCCTAACCCGACCCGTGACCCGTTGACCCATGACCCGTTTGACCGTGACTCGACTGACCCGTGATGCAAACGGGTTGGGTTCAGGTGGGTTTTCACCTACAAAAATCGGGTCGGGTCGGGTTTGCCCCGAAACCTGCGGGTTTCGACCCGTGAACACCCTAAGTAGAAGAGATTAATAAATTTATTGAGTTCGTGTGTGCCAAGTTTGGTCTAAATCCGGGTTCATTTGTGTATAGTGGGGGTAGTTAGCAATTTTTCAGAGAATTTAGGGGGCTTGTTCGTAATTTTAGATTTTTGACATTATGGTACTGTTGGGTAGATATTTTTAATTTCTAAACTTTAGTCTTCTAGCTCATTTTGATCTGGATCCTCAAAACCCTTCTAAATCCAAGCATGATCCAAAGTCTATTTTTAGACAAATTAAGAAATTCTCATTATGCCCCCATCTTTATCCATCTTTATATATATATATATGAAAAAGTATATTTTCTCTCTTTTGTAAGGGTGGGCCCCACAACTTACATTTTATTGGGCATGTGTGTAGTGAAAAAAGTACATCATCTTTCTCTCTTTTATAAGAGTAGATAGATAGATAAAAGATAGAGTAGATAGAAAAAAAATATTAAAAGATATATATTATATAGATATAGATATAGATATAGGGATGTGATCCAGTGAGAACTGTTCTCACGGAGTCACCGTGAGAACTTTTTTGTGGGGCCCACTGGAGGCCCCATTTTGGAACGGGACAGGTGGGGATTGAAAGATCTATATAGGACCACTCTGAATATCAAGTTTCTACACAATCCAATGCTTCTAACCACTTAATCCATGGCCGACAAGCCCAATTCATTCATATGGGTATATAGTCAATCCAACGGTCCAGTTCATTCGCATTGGTGCCAAAACCTGGGGCGTGTGACTATAAGGGGGTCCTTGTCTATTGCAATGTTTGGATTGGGTGATAGGTGGGCCCCACCCATAGTTCTCATGGTTTGAACCGTGAGAACAGTTCTCACCTGATTATTTCCCATAGATATATATATATAATATAATATATAGTAGAAGATAGAAGATATCCTTTCAAGTGGGCCCCACGTTGGTGTAGTGAAAATATTAAGCAACTTCTCTCTCAAAAACATGGTTTAAAATCTCGGTATCGGTCGCGGTATCGGCCAGGCCGAAAAACCGATACGTCGCGGATATCGTCGCGGATATCGGTCCGTCGCGGTCGTCGCGGTGTGAATTTTTTTTTTAATCCAAAAAATCCGCAAAAATATTCAAAAATCCAGAATATTAGAAAATGTTGGAAAACAATATTTTTTTTCATTAGTAACAACAATAAATCAAAATCTCGGTCACCTTAAGTTATGAGTCCTGTCTGTATCGCTGTTTCGCTTTATTCTCCAGTATTTTATATAATGCAACCATTATTGATGCTCATAATCAATAGGATGAAATATCATAAATCTGACATAATGCAACCACAATTTTTGGCAAAAACTCATACTTTTTATTCCAAAAGTATAGATCTATTTTAAACTAACACATTATCAATGCATTTGAACACTAATGTGAAAAAATGTAACTGATTTCAAGAAAAGCCCCAAATTTTGGAAATAAAAAAATATAGATCTATACTTTAAAATACTAGATCTAGGGAAAAATAAGTGAGTAACATCGAATCTAACTCAATATAAAGCCTTTTCGGTCATGAATTAGCATATTAACAATCTTACTACTATATCATTACAAACATAATTAAATAGTTTAATATCATATCTAGTAGTTTATGATAATAATTGACATCCAAGCACAAAAAAAAAGAAAGACAATTAAAAGAGTCCTAGCTATCATGGTCAAGTAGATCATTTTGTCTTCTTGAATTTAGATTGCCACTTATCTAAAACATGCGCTTCGCAGAGGGGGTCCGGGGGTATCCCCCGGCGGGGGTCGAGCTCACCGGTCAGCTCGCGGGGGTCCAGGGGGCAGCGCCCCCGGCGGGGGATCGGGGGCAGCGCCCCGAAAAAAAAAAAAAAAAAAAAAAAAAAAAAAAAAAAAAAAAAAAAAAAAAAAAAAGATCGGCCGATATTTTGAAATATATCGGCCGATATATCGCCACGGCCGATATTTTCAAAAATATCGGCCGATATATAGCGATTTTTTGGCGATTTTTTCCCCCGTATCGCCGCTACCGATATCTCGCTGAGATATCGGCGCGGTACCCGGCCGGTACCCGGTACGTATCGGCCGGTACGTACCGGTACCGGCCGAGATTTTCAACCATGCTCAAAAATCTTCCTTTCCTTTCAAGTGGGCCCCACAGTGGTATAGTAAAAAGATTAAGCAACTTATCCTCTTTTATAAGAGTAGATAGATGTTATCCTATGCCTTGAATAGGCTTTGGTCATTAATTAAAAAAAAAAATCAGAGCAATGGTGTTCTAACTTCTAAGCCTTATATATATATATATATATAAACAAATTAATCTACTCTTCTAAGCCTTTTTTTTTCTTCTAAGGTGCTATCCAACAAAGCTCAAACTTAGCTAGCTACCTGGTAGTTGAAATTTGATGTCCCCACCAACTTAGCTAATATATCTTAAAAGCATGTTTGGTGAAACGTGATCGATCTGCAAATCTAAAGATTATACCCTTAGAATAGGGATTCCTCGCTAAGAATTTGTATAGCTGGGAATTTTATATTGATATTGGTGTATATTGATACATATATGATATGAATTTAAATTCAATCTTTTAATACTGCAAGTGCGCAGCTGTCTTATTGAGACAGTGGCAAGTACATGTCGAGCGCTACTGAAATATCTTTTTTTTTATATTAAAATCTGATTTTTTCTACAATGAATATAAAAATAGATTGAGATTTGAATGAGAGATAAAGCAACTTTGCAAGATGAACGGATAACAATAATGACAAAGATAGATCAGAGCAACAAAGAGTCCATTAATTAATTTCAATTCTCAAACCACATACTTTAATTTAGTATTTTGTCTTGCAAATAACTCAGATAAGAAACAATTCAATGTTTCTGATCTGGAAGATATTCTTTTTAAAATTCAATTCTTAAGCAGAAAAACCCAAGATCTCCATCACCTCATAAAATATAAATTACTTTGAGCGTCAGTTAACAAATTAAGCATAAAATATCAAAGGCATAAAACCTTAAATATATTCTATCAAAAGAAGATTAACTGATCAAAAAGAAATTTATTTAAAATATAACGCGGAGGTTTGCCTACGGGGTGATGGCAGATCTATCATTCTACTAAACATGCATCATAGGGACAAAAATAAATTAATTAAAGACATAGAACGAAAATAAAATCACTTAACTTCACTTTGTTCTCCGATCCAAAAGAATCTACTCCTCCATTGCAAAAGATGTGATTTTCATTGAAAACTTCATGGCAATTACAATTTTCTCTCACACTCTTATAATCTAGTAATGGAACGGGGATCCAGAATACCCACAGATTTTTCTCTTTCTTTTTTCTAGAGAGAGGAAAGATCGAGAGAGAAAGAGAGTGTTCCACGTGAGAAATTTTGTGGAGAAGGGGTTACATGTCCATGGCCCTTTGTAGTCTTCTATTACACTATTGAGCCTCCCTAAGAATTCTCCTCCAAGTTGATTTTGTTTCATTTTTTACTAGCAACAAATTTGAATAGGAATTGATTCCTTTCCAAAGTTGGTTTCTTGCTGGGTAATTGTTTCCATTTTGGACTCCTACAAAATATCTCGAGAATTGCTTGCGATAGAGCTTCTAAAAAAATTTCAGATTATGTGACATAAAGATCGAGATCTCCATGTATGGACCTCCATGGGAGTGTGTGGGCCCAAAAAAAAATCTTAAATCTGGAAAATTAGATTTTTTTCTCTTCAATCATGGGACACATGTGGGTCCCACTAGATAGGTGCAACCTTGAAACATCCCAACTTAGGCGTGTGATACTTCATGGCTGGATTTTTGTTTTTAAAGCAATTAATGATTTGCAAGATTTCAACTTATGTAATTCTTGGAAGCCCATCTTCCTTGCAACTTTCCATAATTAAGCCCAAAATCTGAAATTCAAATCTTTCTTTCAAATTTGGAACCATGATGGGCCCACATGGGGTGGGCACAACTTGGATATGAGTGGCTTAGACGTCCATGTCTGCTTGCAATGGCTTGAACTTCCTTTCTTTTTCTTTCATCATTCTTTCCTTCTTTTGATTTTTCTTGAATTTCATCTCTCCGCGGGCCCCAAGAATCTGAAGTTCCTTACAAGAATAAAAAGAATAATTCAACCATCATATGTATAAAATTCATAAATGTCATGCATGGGACCCGAATGAGATCATGCACATGAATGCACCAAACTGGATGATTTTCCATGAACTAATTGATGATGCCAAAATAAAAAAACTAATTGGTGTGACACTAAGATGATATAAACCAATGATTTCATAAAATTCATGCAAGATTGATGATTTTGACTAAAATTCAAACATTAATGCTCAAATGCATGAAATTTATGAAATTGAGTGCAAATTACCCTAATTAAGTCCACAAAGTAACATAAAATGATGAATGAGAACTACAATTTTGTGGACTTATCAATATAGCTGATTGAAATTGGTGCCAGGTGTAAATTCATAGAAGTGAAATTTTATATATGATATAAGTCTCGCTTCTTGATTTTCCTTATTAAAACAAATTATAAATCATTGATTTTCCTTATTAAAACAAATTATAATATGATTTATTATGTGTAGCTCGGAATTAGTCAAATACTTTTAGCTTTTTAACTTTTTGTGGCTAGAATCCAGAGATGGGAAGGGGGAGACCTAAATTGGGTTAAATCCATATTATAAACTTGCCCCATCCACCTCCCATCCGCACTCAACCTGCTTTATAAACTTAACCCACCTCAAAACCAGGCTGGACTGAAATCTTACAAAACATGTGCCAATTTCTCACCCAAGAACCACTGCTTATCAAATATGCTCTTTATTAAGGATGTTGCTTACAATTACTTTCCTCAAATGGATCAAAATTCAAAACTACCTTCCTTATTAATTTACTCTTTAAGGCCTGATCGTTTCATTTATGAAAGTAAGAATTCTATTTCTTGGTTAAACTTGAAAAAAGCAAATGTGAATGTGAGGATTGTCTCTATGTGTGTCTCATATCTTTATTGCTGGAGCTCAGTTGACCGTGAATTCACACATATTCAATTCTCATTTCCATACAAACAAACACAAAATTATTGAGAGATTATTATTTATATTCTTATCATTATTATAATTTTGAGGATTTTATCTAAAAAAGGATCCAAGATGGCCCACAACCAAAAAATGGGCCACTAGTAAATATGGCACGGAAGTGGTCACAGGGGACCACTTCTGTTTTTTTTTTTTTTTTTATTATTAATGATTGAAACTTGAGACGACGTCGTCGCTTAATATCCCATCTAAACGTGTGACGACGTCGTCGCTTAATATCTCATCTAAACGTGTGACGACGTCGTCGCTTAATCGCTTGAAACACCATTTTCCTCATCTTCCTTCCATCGTTTCCCCCCTTCCTCTCAAGGTGTGGTTGCTCTTGCGCTTAATGGGTTCGTTTTCTGAGGAGTAGATGAGGGCTACAAACATAACGCCTGAAAATATTATGTACCTAGAGATTATTGCAAGCTTCGAGACCAGAGGCTCCCCTCTCCCAAACAGGTTGAGAAGATGAAGAAAATCCCTTGAGCTTCTGGTTTCTGTGGTTGCAGTGCAGATTTGTTGCAGGCCTTGTTGCAAAAACAGGAAGAACAGAGAGACGAAGAGGGCTGGGCTCTGTCGAGCACGGGCAGGTTTCGTCGTTGCAGAAGACGACTGGAAAATGGTTGACCTCGTGCTGAGTTTACAATTGAGAGATTTGGGCAGGGGATTTGGGCCACTGCATGCCTGTGCAACAACGAGATTTGGGTGATACAAGGCAATTTCTATGATATGTGAGATGAATTTGATAGGGAGGAAGAAGGGACAATAGAAAAAATGGGGGTTTTAGGTAATTAGTTTCCTCTGATTTGCTCATGTTGCTCCTTGTTCTACCTTTTTGTTTGTCTTGTGCAGTTTTTTGTGGTTGGAAGACCCTGATTTGCCTTTCTCGTTGCTGTTGGTGCTCTCTTAGTTCCACTATTATGGGTTTTTCTGGATGACAGGTGTTGTGGAGTTCTTTCTTAAAAATGTTAGTTGGTTGTGTAGCTGCTCCCGTTCACTGTTCCTTCTAGTTTGGGGTGTTTTGTTTTGCAGCGCTCTCTTTCTAGTCAAAGTCTTGGGAGCAGTTTAGATTTTGTGCCATTGTTGGGCTTTCCTTTTAATATCCTATTTATAGTCTTCTTTTTCCTCTTTTTGTCCTATGGCCTTCTTCCCTTTATATGTTATGGAAATTTATGGCAAGATAGAAGCTTGTAATTCCTCTGGATCTTGTAGTGCGTTCGCACATCAAAATAATACAAACATCATTTTTTTTCGATTGCAATAGTCAGTGACGACGTCGTTGCTTTACAGAAGCCAGTGCGAAAAATTATATGTAACTGTACAACGGCGTCGTTGCTTAACAAAATATAGTAGAAGAAAATGTGTGTGACTATATAGCGACGTATATATAGAACATTAGCGACGACATCAATACTAACTCTCGATATTAAGCGACGATGCCGTCGCTTGTTGAAAAAAGGAAAAAAAGTAAAAAATCTAGCGGAAATATCACTTTCGTACCATATATATTATTGGTCCCGCTTTTAATTAGTGGGTATCTAAGATCCTTTTTTAGGTAAATTACTCTATAAATTTCTACATTCTTAACTCACAACTCCCTTCACATATTGGACAAGTCACCTCGCCCCCACCCAATGATTCCTCTGCCCTGCCCAGCACCCTTTCTTCCGGTTCATTTTAGCCAGATCCAACGTTTACAATCTACCGTGCGCTGATAATGCTCATTTTAAGGATACTCCCAAGAATTCTGTTATGAACTCGGCATATTCTCCTAGCAGTTCATTTTATCGCATATATATCCATTCGTCGTGTCATCTTCTCTCCTCTGCACTTGCTCTGCTTCTCAATCTCATCGTTTCTAACGCATCAAGCAGAAAAAACTGAGATCTTTCGATTGGAAATCGCCCAAATTCGACTTCGGATCGGTACCCATTTCGAAAGGGGGATGGATCTTTGGTCTGTTCATCTCCAAAGCAGCCATCGAGCCCTTTTCTCTGCAAAAATCTCACCTTTTCTGCAGAGGAATTCGTGGGCTGAAAGACAACTCTCTTCCAATTTTGGGAAGGTGGGTTTTCTTGGAATGGAGGATGGAGGAGGGTTTTTGGAGATTAGGGTTTCGAAGTTGAAGTGCTCTTCTTATCGGTGTCTGGCTGTGAGAGCGATGGGGAAGAAGAATCATGAGAATTCATCGAATTCCGGTGAGGTTGTTTGGCTGTTTTGATCGAAATCGTTTTTTCTCTTGTAAAGATCGTGCCTTTTGGGGGCCTTTTCTTATTAAAATGAAAAATCATCCGATTCCTCTATGTAATTGTCATTAGATTCTCACATTTTTTTTTTCATTTTTTTATTAGAGCACAGAGATTTTGGTATTTATTTTTCATTTTCATTTTTTTTAATTATGGTGTTGTTATCCTTTTGGGATTTTATAGATTGCTTTTCTATTTTGATCTGTGTTGGTTCCTTTTTAGATTCATTTCGAATCAGTAGGATTTGAGCTTTTGTCTTGTATTTATTCTTCTGATTACTGAATATTACTTGTGTTGGGTTTGTAGCATTTTGACTTTGATTGCTTTTGTTTTGCATGCATGAATTTTCTTTTGGTCTAAGGATTTGTTATATGTAAAAATGGGGTTTTGAATCTATAGGCATTTTTCAATTTGTGATTATGATATCTAAGGATTTGTCATATATAAAAATGGGGTTTTGAATCTATAGGCATTTTTCAATTTGTGATTATGATATCTAAGGATTTGTCATATATAAAAATGGGTTTTGAATCTATAGGCATTTTTCAATTTTTGATAATGATTTTACAGCAGTTGGAATCATTTAAGTAGGGATTGGCTGTCTTGAGCACAAATGGGCTAGTTAATTGAACATTGCTACTCTAAGCGTGTTGGTTATCTGAAGTAGTTTCCCTTTGGATCTTTACTTGTAAATCTACTTACCTCCTGTTTGCTACGGACTACTGTATCGAACTCCTATGAGTTAATACGCCGGCCGCATTAAGACTGATGCTTATCCGCCTGGTGGTAACTGGACCACAGCTGAGCCCGTAGTGGACCCCTCCTGGAAAATCTGCGTTCGATTGAGAATTGGAAATCGCTAATTTGAAAGAACTCTCTTTGTCGGGTCGATGCCATATCTCAATCTAGCCTGATCTACGACCACCCTCTACAGCACCGAATCCGACAGTGGAAGATAGAAGAGTCCCGTTCAACCTCCTTCCAAGATTTGATGATTCTATACCAGCATATCAAACTAACAATTTCTCGTTCTATTGGATCGTTGTGAGTCCCGTTGACTGAGATTGGTTCACTCCGTCCTGCCTTGACTGCTTGACTTCTTCTTCTGTGCGAAGGAAAAGCAACCTGAAGCTAGCATCCCGTGCCTACGGTTGATAGCCCCTGCTTTAAAACCGGCCTTAAGTGAGCAACAAGTCAGGTAACTCAGGTTATCCAAATGTGTGAAACCTGATTAATGCATAAACCCAATTACATGGTTGACAAACGTCCAAATGGGCCCTTTGGAAAGATGCATTGGATGGAGTTTTCCTGTCTTTGTTTGTAGTCCGAAGTTCTGCAATTGTCCAATACTCATTTCTTATGTTTGAGCATCTTACATATGGCACATTGCTAAAAAAATTGATAACCAATAACATAGTCTGATATTGTGGATACAATTCATTGCTCAGTACATTCTGTAGCTGATTTCATGTTTTTATTCTAGAAAAAGTGAGCTAGACTTTGAAAAGATGCTGAAATCTAAGTTATATATAGCAAAGAAGAAAGAAGCATATACATGACTGGTTTGAAACGCAGTGGAATATATTCAATGCAGCAGGACATCAGTTTGGGTTTTGCTACCCAAAGATAGTTATTGTTTGCCACTGCAGTCCTGATAAGAAGATTTGGAATCTGGATAATTCAATTCTTTCTCTATAATGCTACTAGGATAAGTTTTAGAACTTTGGTTCAAGATGTTGTTTTTTCGAGTGCAGGAATTTGGTCTCTGGAGTTGGGACTAAAGATTCCCTAGTTTTTTTCTGTTTCTTATTCTTATTCCTAATCTACATGCTTCGTATAATCAGGATCATTAACTTTGGCTCCACGGTGACCAAGCTTGTCACAACTGCAAAGAGCGGTGTTAATATACATTTAGCATGACATTTATGTGCTTGCTATGAAACCAGCAAGCGGACCACTCTGGTCAATTCCGATAGGATAGTATATTAAGTGTTCAAATATCGGCTACAAATGGAGCAATAGCATCTTAACTGGATGAACGACAAACATTAGTGTTTCCTATTTTTCTTTATTCTCTATTTTGGTAAGCAATTTGTGATAGAACCTGTAACCTTGTTGTTGCTAAGTTGCTTTATTATATGCCATCCCTGTTATATGCAGCCCAAGGCAGAGTAAATTTTTGAAGATCAGTTTATTTCTTTAGTGTAATATTACTTAGCACAACAAATGGAAGAATCCTCTTGTTAATCATATCATGGCGATTCTGATGTGCCATGTTTAAATGGTACTGACTATGATAGCTATACCTCAAAGTTGTCATGCATTGGTTTGGGTTCTAGTCATGTTACTAATGAAAAAAAGAAAAAGAAAAATTTTCATGTGTTACCTCAAAGTACCTGAAGTATTGTGAGATTTGGATTGTATGGTCACTAAGATGTAAAAAAATAAAATTAAAAAAAATCGACCCAGTGAAAACTATAAAAATGATATTGCGGTGTCTTGATTATTGGACTAACACTTGCATTTGTAACAAATGCTATGATGCAATTATAGGTATTTTTTTAAAACAACATAGTTAAGTAGCATCTCCATGTAATACTTAAATTGGAACTGCTTAATATTCATTGAAGTCAAGGCATTTATGTCTACTGATCTACTCTTGGAAATGGCATTTATTGCAGGGAGCAGTGATCAACCAATTCCTGAGGGAGATGATGCTAACGGAAGCAACACCTCAGATAACACTAAATCTGATGACACTGCCACCCGTAAGTCCCATCATGTGATCTCTGACTGGCGAACTTTCAGGGCAAATCTCGTGGCTCAGGAGCAGGTATCTCTTCTTCTTCTTTTTTTTTTTTTTAAGAATCAACAGAAATGTTATTAATAGGAAAAGTTATATACAGTGTAAAACCATGATATCACTCAGCGACTGTTGCAATCTCTTTTTGGAACAACATGTTCATTTCTTCTCCTAAGTGAATACTTGAAAAGGTGAAGAGGCAAAAGCAACAGAAAACTGTGCAGAGTTTGTCGAAATGAAAGGAAAAACTACAAAATTAAAATTTTCTTAGGAAAAACAGGCATTTGGCAAAACTGAGGATGACTGGTAATCTTCTAAAGCCTCAACAACCAAATCTGTCCAAAGAGAAATGATTGCCTGATTTTGAGCCCCAACTATGTCACGTACTTTGATTGGTTCCATTCACGTCATACCTCCCTTAGATGGATCATATCCTGAGGTTTTATATCCTAAGAACCTCACTAATTGGTGAACCTATATGTCCAATCGATTCAGTTTTCCCTTTGTGGTTGTCACACACTTTGTCCATTTGCAAGACTGAATTACTAGACCTGAAATCGCCCAGAATTTTCACCTGCATTAGTCCCGCACAAGGATGGTGCAAGATTTTCTGTCCCTGCTGTCCATAAAGTGGGACCTCTTCAAATGAAGGCAGGGATCGAAAATTCTGCAAGGCTGCCATGCGGGATTTCCATGGGAGACCAAAGCCCTTGAAATAGCACAAGGATGAAGATGATGAATTAATCTTGGAATAACTAATTCATTGTGATGTATCATTCATATCATCAAATGGTTATTTGCTGCGTCAACTGTAGCTTACCTATTCTAGATTTACTTTCTACTTTATCAGTGACTCCGAAATTTCATTCCATAGAAAAAATACTGTGAAATATCATTCCATAGAAAAATAAGTAGTAAAAAATAAAAATAAAATAAAAGCATGTGTACCTGCAGAAGTCAAAAGAAAAACAAGATTACAAAGTAGGGCCTTGGTACATGGTGATTGTATCTCTTTATATTCCTTGTTTTCCCCTAGATGTATGCTAGAACTTGGCATCTACTGAACTTGATACATTATAACATATTGTCCAAGATAAAATTTACTTCCATGGTTCTTCATCTTGCTTTGTTACCCAAGTAGTTTTGCCATAGAAGACTTACCTTAATAATAATTGGAAAAAAAAAGGATTGGTGGTCGATAAATAAATTAAGGTGAAGAGAAAAAATTAATACTAGACATTTTTTTCCAGGTTAAGCTATCAGATGGCAATGCTACTGCCCATGACTCGGTCTCCAGAGAATCAGCCAAACAACTTGGCCTCAAGTGGGCCCATCCTATTCCTGTACCTGAGGCTGGATGTGTTCTTGTTGCTACTGAGAAGCTTGATGGCGTTGGCACCTTTGAAAGAACTGTTGTCCTCCTCCTCAGATCAGGAACCAAAGACCCGAGGGAAGGCCCTTTTGGTGTCATTCTCAACCGGCCGCTTCGCAAGAAAATCAAACACATGAAACCATCAAATCACGATCTTGCAACTACCTTTTCTGAGTGTTCTTTGCACTTTGGTGGACCCCTTGAGGCTAGCATGTTCTTGCTAAAGACCAGTGAGAATTTCCGCCTTCCAAACTTTGAGCAGGTTATTCCAGGCCTTTGTTATGGTGCTAAAAACAGCTTAGACGAAGCTGCAGGACTGGTGAAGAAAGGGATACTCAAGCCGAAAGATTTCAGATTCTTTGTTGGGTACGCCGGGTGGCAGTTTGACCAATTGAGAGAGGAGATTGAATCAGAATACTGGTATGTTGCTGCATGTAGTGCAAATCTGATTAATGGGGGGCCACAAGATTCTGGATCGGATTTGTGGGAGGAGATTTTGCAATTGATGGGAGGTCATTATTCAGAGGTAAGCAGGAAGCCGAAGCAAGACAGCTCGTGAGGATGCATGATTTTTCCTGGTACATGTGAATTCAAATGTACATAAAGGGTGATAAACTTAAATTCATATTAGATTATCCTGCATTTGATATGTTAATTGACTTTTTAAGTAGAAGGGTACAGAATGCTTCTCGTTCACCCCAGTAGTTACAGAATCATCTTTTTTTTTTTTATTACTAATAAAGATAACTCTGGGCGACATCACCTCCATGTCCTCTTTTCCATATTATAATGATCAGCAGATGAATTTAAATCTTAGAATCTCAAGACAATCTTGTATCTGCAACCAGCATCGAACTTTAAATGACTAGTCAGATGTGCTTACCGCTTTCTGGTTCCTGAAATGGGCAGATATTTCCCACATCTTGTGAGAACAATAGTGGGTTTATTGCCAATTTTCAAGGGAATGTAGTCCTCGACTATATATGACTGCCAGATGATATAAGATTGGTGGGCCTAACATAAATGGAGCTGTTCAGACTTAAGATCAAATACTGAGATGGATTTGATTAATAAGTGAGTTCCTTCAATTTTGATTGTGTGAAATCCAAAACAGATGCAGTTTACGTGATATTTGGTTAAAGAATCAAGTCCACTAAAGGAATCATGCTATCTATCAAGTTTTACAGCGCAGTTCTGATCACTGGTACAGCGCAGTTGAAATTTTATTTTGTAGTTTACCGGTTGAAATTTTATTTTGTAGTTGTGGTGTGAGGGGGTACATTACTCTTGTACGGTTGTTATTTTGTGTTTCAAAAAAGAAAAAAAACAGTGCAGTTCAGATCACTGGTAGCTAAAATGCCGTTCTCACTGCTCTAGCGTGCCAGCAAGTTAGTGTGGAATCAGCACCGTACTCTCAATGTCGAAATGCTCAACAACCCATCTCCCGTGGAAATGCTATGAAAATGATTAGAATAAGTTTTCAAATCTTAACAGCTTGAGAACAAATCTAAATTTGACATCCAAACTCCACTAACTTAGCTTTGCTTGGGACGAGTTGACAGATTTTCGGATTGGATGAAAACCTTGAGCCAGAGATCCACTTTACTAGCCTGTGAAGACCAAATGCTTCTCTACTCGAATTGGGGCATATGAACGAGGGATCATAACTGTTCCAGAGGTAAGGGTTTGCAGTGAACAAGGCATGAGTGACCAACATGAATTCACTGCAAAGTGCAAACAACACAATTCATTGAATCTGCAAAGCTAAACGTTGGATTTGAGTCGCATTTTGATATGTCGCAAGTGCTAGGACTTCAATGCCATATCGAAGTAAAATTATTTCATTGGAGACCAACCCTTGAATCACTGGATCGTCAAATATGTGCCAGGCTTAAAAGAATTCGACAACAAAGCTATAGAAAAACTCTCCCTCTCCCTCTCTTATATTGACTTGTGGAAAAGAAGTGGTCTGATCATATTTCCAAGGCCTCGGAGCCTCAAGAATCAGTCAATTTCCTGACCCACCATTTCCTACATGCAAGGTCATAAATGACCCATAAGCACACATGGAAAGAACTGTTCACAGTTCAAATGGTTTTGTACTTGAGCTTTTTCCACACACATTCTCTGTCAAACAACCCCCTTAGATTCGATTCAATAAAGATCTCGACTTTTGGAAGCTTATAACCCTTCGAGTGGAAACTTGTATCTTTGATCTTACAATAGAGTTCCACATTTAATTGAGGTCTCAGGAAATAACTGTACATTGCAAATATCTCTTGAACCATTTTGATTGACAATACACATGAAATCTAAGCTATAAACTCTAAGATAATTTTAAGTCTTTGTAATGTAAAAAAGATTACAAGATCTTATGTGTTTAGTACTAAAACTGAAAACACAGTTATGATAATAAACAAGTGTGTGTGTGTGTACATCCAATCAATCAGATGCATATTTCCATATCATCAACTGAGATGTCCAAGGCCTCTCCTTCATTCAGCTCCCTTGCTCTTTCTTCCCAATTCAAGCTCTCTGGGCCTTGAAACACACTACCCTCCATTAGCTTCGTGTCATTTTCTGGATTCTTAGCAGCAACCAATTGAGCATCAATGGCCATGCCAGCATCTGAGGCAGCACTCTGTATCGACGTTGGCGACATGTCGGCCCGGTAGAGCGTCGGAACACACATGGGGAAATTAAAATTCGCCATCGGAGACGGGCCTCGCAAATAGAAAACAGCAGTGTCATGGGCCACCGCCGCGGCCTCTGGGGTGGCGTAAGAGCCCAACCAAAGGCGGGTCTGCTTGCCGGGGAGCCGGATCTCCGACACCCACTTCCCCCATTTCCGGCGACGCACTCCCTTGTACTTGTCCTGCTTGCTGTTGCTGGTGCACCCTTCATCAATTTGGCTCATTTGAATGAAAAGTAAGTCACCTGGGTCAGACAATGAATGAACGGTCAAGCCAAATGAGTAGGAAAAGATTGAGGTGGGAACTGGGAAGAGCCTAGGAATGTAACTGTTTATATAGGTTGAAGATTGAAAAGTCAGCGTTTTATCTGGTTTTAGAAATTCGGAGTTGGGTCAAGTCAAACATTTTAGGTCAAGGTCAAATGGATGGCAATGGAAGTATGAATGAGAGACGGTGGGCGGTGGAAATTGGAAGCCATGAAAAAAAGGTAAAAGTTAAAAGACCACGTGTAGATTTTGGGTTGTAGACTTGGACGTGGAATGTTGTTTTGCCAGTCGATAGCCACCCAAATTTTGGTCCACAGGATCTGTGGGTCAGTTTTGCAGGAACCGGTTTTACTAGGGTTTGAATAAGATTCCTATCAAAATGGGTTTGACTAAGATCATTCATGATTCTTTACAGCATGACCCACTTAAATATAAATTAGACCACCCAAAATAAATTCCCTATTTTGCATGGGCCCTGCTCTAAATTCTATCATATATGATAGAAGATGATGAGCTTACCATTAAAATATAAAGCACATGTTTTTTAAAATATTTTATGTAAGAGTGTTATATTTGATAAATCTTGTGATGATGCCGAAACAATTAGAAAGAAATTTTTGTCAGATCACTTATAAGATAATAGGGTTTATTTTGAGCCAATCGTATTTTGAATAGTGGAGCCCACTATGAAACAATGATAGAAATCCATGAGCCAGTCCCAGAATGGGCTTTTGGTTTAGAAAAAGTGGAAAACTAATTTTTGAGTTTTATAAAATGCCCAATGTTAGTTTCCAAATGCCTTAAAAAATTATGTTATTAAATTAAGTAATATAAGCCTCATAGTTGAGTGATGTTGATACCTTAGTATTGCAGATATGCCCACGGATCGATCCTCAGGCCTGTAGAGGAATAATATCACTCTTGATCAGTGAGTCAACCTAATAAAAAAAATTAAATGATATAAATATTAATTGTAGTTGTCCTATTGGGAATCCTTGGACTCTTTGTTGAGTGCCAATTGCCAACCCTCTTTCCTTGTTGGGTTTTTAAAGCATTGAGAATTTACCTAACTGCACTGAAATAGAAGTCCAACTCAACTTGTGAGGCCCACTTCAAGTGGGTGTATGCCTGATGACTAACTTAATAAAATGGGTTGCTAATAAGCTACCTTCATTTTTATAATGCTAACCATTACCACAATATATAGGGGCCCTTGACAACAATTGGGCCCAACTGTTTCTATTGCACGCCCTTGATTAACTGATTATATGGTCCAGCCATCATCCACCATCCACATAGTGGCTGCAGTGTGCCCCACAAAGTGCTTGGGATTGAAGACCCTATTCTTCAATTGGAAAACCTCTCAGGCGCAGCACTCGACCAATATTCATGAGCAACTCCTCCCTTTTCTTCATCTTCCCCTCTCTTTTATTCATCTTTTAAGCATTGTCATTAGCTTTAATTTGTTTTCTAACTACTGTAATTAATTATCATGATTCATTTAAGTTTATGACCTTTTTTTAATTGATCCATTTGTGATTTTTCAAATGGTAATCCAAAAATGTTGGAGAAAACGACCCAAAGAGATATAGATTAAAAGATTTGGCGTTGGATATTGCTAATTTTACAACCACCTTCTCTTAAACCGATTATGGGTTGGGTTAGGTTGATTCCACCCAAAAAGGGTCATGTTGTGCTATATTGATAAAAATGGTTGGGTTTGTGATAGGCCCTAACCTGTTGGAGCTCAACTCGACCCGGGGAAGCGTTAAAAGATGTTGTCGTGAATAAAATCGCTCACTTTGGTTCTTACAAACAACGGGGGACCCAGGAAATTTTCATTGGGGGGCTCAATGTTAAAAAGAAACCTTAGAGGAGGGGGCAAATATAAAAAAATCATTAGTTTTTAAATTATGTAGGGTTTTTTAAAGACTTTTTTGAGGTCTGGTTGGGGCTGAAGCCCCGAGACCCTTCTACTTGGATCCACCTTTGCTTACAAAAGGGACCAAAAACATACTTTACCACAATGAAGGCTTCAGGAATTCGAGTAAGTGGGGTCAATCTAAGACTTATTTTTCACAAATCGAATAACTTTGTTTTCCCTTTTATCAACATCTGTCATCTACTTTCGATAATTCGACAAATATAATATAAAATTTTCAAATAATCTATTTCCGACAACTCGGCAAAGATAACATTGAATTCTCAATAAAAAATAAACATAAATTTTAATACATTGTTACTAATAGTTCTTAATCCAAAAAGAAAATTCAAATATATAAACTCCTACAGCTGCGCTCGACGGGTCTTCATGTGTGCATAATGACTTTATTATCAACACCAGAAAACACGTCATTTTCAATATATGTGATCAAACAGTCATTCATCCATTGATCTCTGCTGCTCGGCTGAGACT
The DNA here is from genome assembly GCA_012931725.1 of Litsea cubeba. Classification (NCBI taxonomy): domain Eukaryota; kingdom Viridiplantae; phylum Streptophyta; class Magnoliopsida; order Laurales; family Lauraceae; genus Litsea; species Litsea cubeba. The sequence continues at coordinate 115,270,872 of CM022947.1, read as the reverse complement.
AGGAGTACTCTATATGCCTAAATCTAAATGTTAGGATATTTTCCTTCTAATATGGGGAGAATACCGTATTTAGAGGTTAAGTTAGAGTAAATGAAGAGTTAATGACATAATGTCTAAAAAAAAAGAATTTTTTTAAAAAATAAAAGTTGGGCCCGTTATAATCTTTTTATTTTGGTGGACAAATGGCCTATTAACTTAGACATTGAGTGGGGTTAAAATGTTCACATAAGTTCAATTTATTAAAGACTTTTTTTTAAAAATAATTTTTCAAATCTTGACCCCACTAACATGCATGTAGCGCCGCCCATGCTTTACCAAGAACCTTTCAGCATGTAGACCTATAAGCAGCAAGACAAAATATATTGGTTTTTCACGGAATGGATGGTTGACTTAAGAGGTCTTAAGTCTTCTTTATATTTATACCAAAAATCAAAGTCTTCTTCATATGCGTTGCATCCATTTATCCATATGCCGACCTGTGTTGTTTATCGTCATCTTATTGTGTTTATACTTTTTTGCAAATCATGATACATCAGTATTGTGGACATGAGATTACCATGGCAATCATACCTTAACCCATAAACGTGAGCTTGACCTAAACAGTTTGATTAAATAACTCTGCAATAGGCAACATCCATACATTCTATGTTCCAAATTAAAGTGCATGCAAAGGAGGTCTTTCAATCAAATACTAGGACCAGGTACAAATAGCCAGCTCGTGGGAGCACAACCTGCATATGGTTGTGTTTGGGATGTGCTTTTAGGCTCATAGGCTGCATGAGGTCTAATTTTAATTTTCTTTGACTGTAGCTCAGCTGTTTAGATACATCAACGCTTACATGGATGAGGGTGTGTGAGTTCGAGCCTCTTCTTAAACAAAAAAAAAAAAAAATTTAAATTAAAAAAGGGGTCCAATTTTTCTTGATACGTAAGTAGGTTGTCCTGAATCAATCATAGTAACTAAATGGCCCATATATAATAACTTTTAATAGTGTTGGTTGGGTCTGGTCCCCATGTCCAACATTTAACCGAATGCTGTGTCCTGGAGAGTAGAACAAAACCTCCCAGCTGCACTTCTCTATTTCTAGCTATAGCTCATTTCAATTCTCTCTTTCCCAACAGCCTTCAAAACAAACTTTCTTTTAGAACGAACGGAGCTCATGCTGGCAAACAGACTACTCTCACCCCCCTCTCCTATAAATACACACACTCCTCTCTCTTAATCCTCATCTAGTGTCTCCTAATCAACACTAAACATGGCTTCGTCTGGCACTCACATTAACATCTCCATGAAGTTGGTTTTATGTCTCATTCTTTACTTCATGGTAGATCCCACCATTGCGACAAGGAGTTCTCGAATGAATGTCATCGACCGATGCTGGCGAAGGCATCCCAATTGGGCAAGGAACAGGCCTCTTCTGGCAATGTGTTCCATTGGGTTCGCAGGGAAGATGACCAACAATGTGGGTAGGGGTGTGAGACACTACACGGTCACAGATCCCAGCGATGACCCGATAAATCCCCGCCCAGGGACATTGAGGTATGGTGCGACGCTTATTGAAGGAAAGGTGTGGATCAAGTTCCATAGGAGTATGCGTATAAATCTTCAAAAACCACTTCTCATTAGCAGCTTCACTGCCATTGATGGGCGTGGTTCTAATGTACATATCGCCAATGGCGCTTGTTTCGTGCTCCATAAGGTAAGATTCAAGACAAGAAATAAGTTTCTTTTAAGACAGCATTATAATTCAATTGATGATGTTGTGATATATGATACATACATGATCAGGTGACTAGTGTTATAATCCACGGCCTACACATTCACCATTGCCAAAAGCCCTCTCCTGGTAAGGTGATTGCACCGGGGGCCAAGATTTTAGATTTAGGTAGGTTCGACGTGGATGCAATTGCAGTCATAGGGTCTTCCAAGGTTTGGATTGACCACAATACGCTCTACCAATGCAAAGATGGGCTAGTAGATGTTACACAAGGGTCGACCGATGTCACCATATCAAACAACTGGTTCAAAGACCAGGACAAGGTGATGCTTCTGGGTCATGACGACGGGTATTTGCAGGACAGGAGGATGAAGGTTACTTTGATTTTCAATCGGTTTGGCCCCAATTGTCATCAACGCATGCCTAGGTGATCAACAACTTCTCTCCACTTACTCCTTTTGCATTTTCAATTTCTCTTGCAAAATGCCTAAAAGTAACCTCTCTTGCCATCAACATAGCCCTTAGTATCAACAACAGATGATACATTGAATGATATACTTGCTTTTCTTTCACCTTTGAAATCATGAGTCACCTTCAAGGCTTCAACAACTAAAGGGGCCTAAATGAACTTCATTTGAAATTCTGGTTTTTTTTTCTTATGGTCATAGTCTCACCATGATCTGGGTTTCCTTACTAAGTCACTAACTAGTCAATGATGATTCATATCATATATATGAAACTGTAGGGCTCGACATGGCTATGTTCATGTCGCGAACAATGTATACGAAGGTTGGGGAATGTATGCCATAGGTGGAAGCATGAACCCCAGCATTAAAAGCGACTCAAATGTCTTCATATCTTCTGGCAGCAATAAGGTAATCTTCACTTTTAAATATCCTAATTTTGACATGCTTATGAGGTTGTTCATATTAACTAGGTGACATGGAGGGGAGGAGGCCAAGGTGACAGATATTCATGGAATTGGAAGTCAAAGAATGACCATTTCGTTAATGGAGCTTTTTTTCGACAATCAGGAAATACTGTTGCAAGGCCGAATTATAATCGATATCAGAGTTTCATTGTAGAAAATGCTGGAATGGTCAGGTCAATAACAAGTTCTTCAGGCGCCCTCAGCTGCACCAGAACTAGATGCTGATAGAGGGGGGTTTCAGTTGTAAAGAGAAAACATATCAAAGCAAGTAATTATATAGTTTGATGTACGTGACCAACAATTTGTTGTTGAATTGTAGCGTTGTAATTTCATGTTGGTCTCAGCTTTCAAAAACCCAACTTAGAAAATGATCAATGTATTGATATTACTCTTATATCTTCTAATATGATGTTTTGAGGTTAGCTACTTTTTCTTGATATTTAATGAAATCCAAACAATGAACTACTCAAGGCACAATGAAAATTTCTTGATGTAGTAGGTCAAAGCTATCTCTATTTTCAAAGCCCATTAATACTATGGCATGAGATTGGGATCCAACTCCAATGACCATGACAGATCTAGCTCTTGCTCCTTGAAAAAGCTAGATGGATCCGTATACACACCATGAATATTGCCAAAAAAGATGCAACCGAATTACATCCTTATTCTTAGTTAGGGGTGTTCCACGGTCAGGTCAGGCCAAGTTGAGGCATATTCAGGCCCAGCACGACTTTGAAAACAAGGCCCATATTTGGCCTAAGCCTAGCCCGTCTCAAATATTTCAAGCCCTAGCTTGCCGATTTAGTCAATTGGGTTGGGCCATTCCATGCTTTCTATCACTTACTTAAGCTTTCTATAACTCGCCCAAGCAAATCAGTCACAAAACTACATGCATTACTTATTTGGGCTAGTAGGACTGAGCCAAGTTTCAGAATTTTTTTCTCACTTAATCCAACCTAGGCTTGAATAGCAGTTGGGCCCAAAACTTAGATCCAAGCCTGAACCGAGTAAAACTCACCAGTTCGGACCATGCCGAGGTATATCTAGGTCCAGTCTGACTTTAGAAACACAAGTCTATATCCGGCCAATGCCCAACATTGGCCGTAAATATCAGGCCAGGCCCTCCCATTTAGTCAATTGGGCCGGATGCAAATTGGGCTTTCTATTAGTTGTATGGGCTTTCAAGAAATTATTTGATCCAAGCCCGGTCAATGAGCACCCCCTAATCCTACTTATTCTATGCCACTCACTCAATAGGCTTGGTTTTGTTTTTACAATCTGTGTCTCTGTACAGCCATGGAAATGAGAGCTATACCTCTTTCAAACCCAACTCTCATTCCCTCCAAAACCCACCCAAAACCCTATCCCTCCCTGCAACTCCATTTCCCTCCAAACCCATCTAATCCTCTCACCATTCTCTCCAAAGCATGCCCTCCATCTTCTTCAACCCAAACCCAAAATCCCTCCAAGTCCAAGCCCAAACCTTCAAATTTCTCACAAAGAGATGCATTCCCACTCTCCTTACCCCTCCACACCAAAAACCCACATGCTATCTACAAAGATATCCAAGGATTTGCCAGACAGAACAAGCTCAAAGAAGCCCTCACCATCTTAGACTACATGGAGAAGCAAGGCATCCCAGTCAACCCCACAACCTTCTCTTCCCTCCTCGCCGCCTGTACCCGATCGAAATCGCTCACCGAAGGTAAGCAAATTCATGTCCATATGCGCATAAACGGGCTCGAGAAGAACGAATTCCTCTGCACTAAACTCGTTCAAATGTACACCTCATGTGGGTCGGTGGAAGACGCTGAAAGGGTCTTCTCCTGAGCTCCCTGTAGGCAGTGTCTATTCGTGGAATGCGCTGCTTAGAGGCAATGTGGTCAATGGGAGACGGCAGAGTCACCAGACACTCGCCACATATTCGAGAATGCGAGAATTGGGTGTGGACATGAATCAGTACACCTTCACTTGCTTGATCAAGAGCTTTGCGGGCTCCCCTGGCGCTTAGCCAAGGGATGAAAGCCCATGCCCTTTTGATCAAGAATGGATTTGTTAGCTCCTCTGTCGTCCTTAGTACTAGTTTGATGGATATGTACTTCAAGTGCGGCAAGACTAGATATGCGTGGAAGATGTTCGATGAAATTCCTGAAAGAGATAGAGATGTTGTTGTCTGGGGGGCTATGATTGCAGGGTTCGCGCACAATAGGCTGAGAAGAGAGGCGTTGGAGTATTTGAGGTGGATGAGAAGAGAAGGAATAGAACCCAATTCCGTTATATTGACGACAATTCTCCCGGTGATTGGAGAGCTGTCGGCTAGGAAATTGGGTCGGGAAGTTCATGGGTATGTGATCAAAACAAAGAGTTATGCGAAACAGCTCTTCATTCAATCTGCACTGATTGATATGTATTGCAAATGCAGAGACATGGGGTCTGGGAGGCAAGTCTTTTATAGGTCTATGGAAAGGAATGCAGTTTCTTGGACCGCACTCATGTCTGGTTATGTCTCAAATGGAAGGCTCGAGCAGGCTTTGAGATCGATAGTATGGATGCAGCAAGAAGGAGTGAAGCCTGATGTCGTGTCAGTTGCGACTGTGATTCCAGTTTGCGGTGAATTGAAGGCTTTGAGACAGGGAAAGGAGATTCATGGATATGCAGTGAAAAATGGCTTTCTACCCAATGTTTCCATATCTACTTCATTGATGATTATGTACTCAAAATGTGGAAGACTTGATAATTCGCGCAAGTTGTTTGATTGCATGGAGAAGAGGAATGTGATTGCTTGGACTGCGATGATTGATGCTTACTGGAAGATTGGGCGCCTGCATGATGCCTTGAGGCTGTTTAGGTCAATGCAGCTTTCGAAACATAGAGCGGATTCTGTAGCTATTGCAAGAATGCTGGCAGTTTGTAGTGAACTATCAGCTTCCAAGTTTGGGAAGGAGCTGCATGGGCATATCATGAAGAAGGATTTGCAACTGGTCCCTTTAATTTCATCATCACTCATCAACATGTATGGTAAGTGTGGAGAGCTTTACAAAGCAAAGTTGGTGTTCGATGCAATCGCATCCAAGGGATCAATGACTTGGACAGCAATTATCGAAGCTTATGGATGTAATTATCGATACAGAGATGCCCTTGATCATTTTGATTGGATGCAAGCAGAGGGTTTTAATCCTAACCATTTCACCTTCAGTGTAGTGTTATCCATATGTAAGAGAGCTGGATTTGATGATGAAGCTGTTAAGATATTCAACTTGATGGTCAGAAAACACAACCTTAAGCCATCTGAAGAGCATTACTCTTGCATTATAGACCTTCTCACACAAGTGGGACGGAATGATGAGGCACTAAGATATATCAACATGAGATCAGCGCTAGCTTAATTGTATAAAACAGTGAGATTCCATCTTATGTATCTGACGAAGAAGTTCGCCTTTAATTTCAAGTTGGACCCCAACTCGGTTCCTTAAGTTGGGTTTCAGATTCTCATAATAAGAAAAAAATTGGGGCATTGTTTCCAACCTGTTTTCAGATAAAGGAAGTGGTGAGACATTAATGTGTAGAGTAGCAGACCTTGGTCATAAAGTGTGTGGTCAATTATCTGCAAGATTAGACCTCTAACTACCCCATTAACCTCGTACCCAAAAAATAAACACTTCCCCATTAACAAGACATGTTGATCCCCAACTTTTTCACATCACCCTTCTCCCCCTTTGTAACATCCTTCATCTCTCCACAGAAATTAGTTCTCCGCCCTCCCACTATGACAAATAAAACCCCGTATATGTAAATTTCCACCCTTGACTCTTTTCCCTTTTCCCCCTTCATCTTCACCATTTCCCTTTCACAGAAACCAGGTTGGAAACAAACAAACATATGACCCTATGGCTTGGACTTTACAGGGCCCTGTTTTTCTCCTTTTTTCTTCCCAATTGTATTATTATTAATTCCTTGTCTGAACTAAGCAGACTCAGAGGCGCTGCATACTGTATAACTCCATCTTAGAGTAAAAGAAGACAGGACTTGAATTTCTCAGTGAACTTCTGGCAATGGATGGTTTCAAGCTTTCAGTTGTGTTTTTCATATCAGGGCCTCTGCAGTGTCCTCAACAAATATTTTCACAGCCCAGTTAAAGCTTTTGGTACATATCTGTTGTTTTCTCAGGCCATCTTTGGTGGAATGGGAATTTTGAACCGGCACTATCTTCATGCATGTTAAATATCAAGTGTTGGGACCTGCTGGCAGAAGATGGCAGCAATCTTTCCCATGACCATGAGCACACAAGATAATTCCAAAACAAGAGGGGAAAAAATGGTTCCCAGCAACTGGCATGTGTGTAACATCAATATCTGTATTTTATCTTATTAATATTAAGGCATGGCTGCTAACAAGTTGGAACACAAAATTAGCAGTTGGGGCTTAGGAGTGTTGAGACTGTTTATGCTGAGAATTTAGCCAATTGATTTAGATCATGGGGCAGAGCTCCACTCAAATTGGCCGGTATGTGCCGCATCAAAACTTCAAATCTACAATAGATCAGCCCGGTCATTGATTGCTGATTTGCTCTCACTCACCTAGCAAGCCAGCTGATTTGAATGCCAGATTAAATAATAGGGTTTAGTGTTGGCTAGAATGCATACCAAGGAAAATTTCATTCCCATTACGTATCATTTCTTAATGAATCTACACAAACAAGCCTGTTGAATATGATGGACCAGTTCGCTGGCTCAGTTTGCACTGTGTAGTTTGATATTCTTGGGGTGGGGAGAGGTAGGAGGTGCCGGGGAAGAGTGGAAACCATAAAATTTTAGCAGATGGGATTCATTTTCATAGGGAAAGGATGAGAAATCTTTTCTCACATGAGAACTTTACCCTCCACTATTTAGATGTTGCATACTCTTGTCAACAGAAACCATGCTCCATATTTCTTGCAAAGATGGTCCAATTGCATTCCTTTTTTAATATCCCAATTGCAAATAAACATCCTGCAAGTTTTTCTAGTACACAGAAATAAAAAAAAAACTAGCATACAGATGAAATGAAATGTCATTAAAATCTCCTGCATAAAGCCATACACAACCTCCTGGATGATGGGACACTCTGCTCACAAACCCAAAAGATGAGAGCATGAATTCAAGATGATGAAGCTCATAGATGAACAGTACAAGTCACCGAAAAAACGCTTAGGAAAATGTTAAACCTAAAGAAAATGCATCATAAAATGCTTTAGTATGCTAGAGCCCAACATTGCATTCTCCTCAATGTCTTTTGGCCCATTGTGCGGTCATTTTAACAGTGGCACATAAATATTGAACCATTGAGCCAGACAACTGGATGCTTCAGATAAATGAATTGATGGACGATCAACATCCAATTGCAAGGGAGAACCATACATTATAATGCGATAGAAGCAATGAAGCATCTTTCTAAGTCAAGAAGACATACAAGGAAAAAAGATGGCATATATAAGGGAAATACACACAAATGGCACTTGATGAAGTCAACCTTTTATTCAGACTCTGAAAGGTCCTGGTAAACAGAATCTTTGTAAACAAATTTGATGTACAGTAATCAAATGCAAAACTGTCTCATTTTTCGATAGAATATGTAGGTGAAATACATCACAAATGGCACTCAGTAAAGTTAGCCTTTATTCAGAATGTGAAAGACTAATTCTCCTGGTAAATAGAATCTTTGTAAACAAGTTTGTTGTACAGTAATCAAAAGCAAAACTGTCTCATTTTTCCCTTATCTGAAGAGCATATCTTCAGGTTTAAACCTTGAATCCCTCTGATCGAAGGCACTGAAGATGAGCTTCGATCCATTTTGTGCAAGCAGCCTCACCATGCTCTACAATGCATTCATCTCTCAGTCTCTTAGTATCAGGACAAGCACAGCAGATCTTCTTCTTGGGCTTCGAACTGGCCTCAGTTGCTGATGTGGTCGACCCTTGGCTAACATTCTGCAATGCCAGCACATTCAAGGAAGAGGAAGGGTTCCGCTTGGGCACCTCTACCTCTGCTACACCCATTACCACAAGGCCCTTAGAGGAAAATCAGTAATCTGCAACCATTGAGTAGACTTATTGTAAGACAGTCAATGTGTGACAAGTGCTGAAACCTCCTTTTGGCCAAAACTTTAAAAAATGTATAATGAATGAATGAATAAATTAGCAGGGTGGGTATCAAAACAAGAGTATGTTTGAAGAAGAGACTGCAAATTCTGATATTGTAAAGCTAAAACCAATAGTTTCAGATCAAGTACCAGACTGGATTTCATGTCAATTTCAAATCAACAAAGAGAAATCCAAGAAACGGGGAAGATCCAAATGCAGGGAGAAAGAAAAGGTGCCATTTGGCTTTCTAACTAAGAAATGCAATTTCTTATTAATTTTTTTTTAAAGGATGCAATTTCTCATTGATTATGAGAATGACAGTCTTGTACATTCCAGAAATAGGTGCCATGAACTACTTGTCAGGGTTTTGGTGCAAGCTTGTGCACTTGTCAATTGCCTTTTTATTGTTAATGGATTTAAGTGCCATATACATAGCTTTCCCCCCTTCGTTGCATTCTCCATGCAGAAAACTCTAACTGTACCTAGAAGGTTCATATATTATATGAAAGTCAAGACACTAATCCTCCACATCCAACTGCTTTCGGTGCAATGTCCAGGTCAAGTTTCACGAATGATCTTTCTGATCTCCACCCACATTTGCAAATTTCAAACACTATAAACAATGAAAACTAGCTGCTTTAGCTGTTCCCTTCCCATCAGAGAAGAAAGGACAGTAGCATTTCCCCTCCAAGAAATATGACTATTTTCGTCAGATTCCTCACAGCATGAAATTAACCAAACTTTACAGACAAAGTCCCATGCCATAAAACTTTTTAAATTGAATATCTTAACACCTGTCCAATAATTCACTAGACATAAGACAGTTTTCTAGTGCAACATTAATCCCCACCACAGTTTGCACTGTGCTGACCACTTGACGAAGAAACAACCAACATAATCCAAGTGAAAGCCTCCACATCCCCAACCTCCCCTTACTTCAAACAGGGGAAATCAAAACCCTGAATGTTTCCTTCACCAACTCCGCATAGCGATTCTGTCTATTATGCCTGGATATCTAATTCTCTCCTAATCTTCCATGGACATGGCGCCTCTCCAAAGGGCATTATAGGCGACAACAAGATTAAAAGGGGGGCTTTTTCAGTAAAAGCCTAAAAAGGGTTAAGGCAAGAAGCAGCCAACTAAGTCATGTAATCAGAGGACATTTATGAATCTAATGGAAGTAATAATATACATAAATATATATTACATTCCCTTCAAACATTTTATGTTGAAAAGTACTAAAAATTAATAGATAAATTATGAAGTAATGGAAATAGTGCAACAGGGTAAAATGGTAGCTAACCAGTATCACTGTTCTACATATATACATATACCCATCACAGGCACACAGAAGCACCCAGGAATAATTGTGTCTGATAAATTTGCCTAACCAGAAAATCAACTCTTTTACACAGAGCCACAATCACATCCAAAAAGATGAACAAACCTCCAAGGACCAAACCAGTTCTTAAACTCTTCTTCTTATTTTTCCCCCCTGAATGGTGGTTCTTAAACTCTTCCCACTATATTTCACATATCAACTTAAAGACCTTTTTTTTTTATAGAAAGGTCACTCACAGCCAGCATAAAATCTTGTCACAACTCAAACATGAATTCTGAGACAATAACATGAAACATAACTCACAGGCAACCTCATGGTTGAGGCGAGATTTTGCATCGAATCCTTCAAACACAAAATCTTGAAACAATACAGTTCTAAGATTAGTCTTGAGAAATCCAAAACCATTTGATCGAATACTACGAATGCAAAGTCTCAAAACCATACAGTACTAAGATTAGACTTGAGAAATCCAACACCCCAAACTTTCTTTAACCTAGAATTCCAATTCCCAGCAAAACCTAAAACCCCAAAACCCTAAACCCTAATTAATGACTTAGATATCAAAAAACTTAGTATCTTTTCATCGCAAAATTGAAATCTGATCTGTTCAGACATTGAAAATAATCAGCTCAAGGCTTCTCACCCAATCATCAAATAAAAAAACCATTGGATTGTGAAAATACCGCTGTGAAGAAAGCTGATGAAACTTTCGACTCCGAAATCCGAATACCCGTCAGCTGCAAGCGAAGGAGATAAAACTAGAAGCATGGATGTAAACGGGTCGTCCGGATACGCTATCGTATCAGATCCGATAAGGCTGTTTCCATCGAATCCGCATAAAAAAAAAAAGAGTTGTAGTAGAGCCCATTCAAAATATTTCTGCTCATATAGTCAATCTGGCCCAAGTACACGTTCGGACGTGCTTCGGACTTTTGATCACTTTATTCAAGCTTGACCCAAATATCAAATGGGCTTAGATTTTTAGATTCAGCTCAAATATTGAAGCCTAAGGTCTAAATCCGGACCAAAGAAACCCCAAGGGGTAGTTTAGTTGGCCTAGGACTACGGTTTGCACCCGGAGGTTGTGGGTTCGAAACTGCTCTACCACACTGGGGCTACAAGAAAGTTTATCAGACTTCCTTCTGGGCCGGAGGAATTAGTCCAACCCGAAGGGTTGGGACCCTCCAATAGCAAAAATAAAAAATAAAAAGTCCCCACCAAAGTAGGTTGGCTCCCGTGAGTACCCCTATTTAGGAACATCAACACTATATAAGCCAATTCATTGGAAATTTGGAATGGAGGTAGTCCAGCAAGAAACTGATTTGAAGATTTGGACATAAGTTAGATACAGTCGGAAACCCACTAAAAATGTTCCAAGGTGGAGCCTGAAAGATACTTCGCCCTTATATTTTTCCAAGGACCCCTTTTTTAGGCCTCAAGCTCAACCTGATGCGTAAGCGTGGAAAAAAGAAGGGAGTTTTAGCTAAATCTAATGTTGTTTCAGTAATTTAGCTCTACTAAGTGAAATAAAGTATTTCAACCACCCCTATAGGAATTTATTTTTTGAGGAATCACGAAAAACTTAGCTCATTTTTCAGCTTTTCCAGCTGCACCAAATATAGATTTCCGCAGTTCTCCCTTTTTTTTGCAAATAATTTTTCAAAAAAATATTGCTTTTGCCCTAATTTTTGTGGCCGGTTTCGGTGTGGAGTTCTCTTTTTCTTTTTCCATTTACCATTGGTTTTATGCGGAAATAAAAAGAACTACCTAAAGAATTTATCATCAGTTTCTCCACAACTGAAATTTTGTCAAGGAGAAATGAGAGGATTGATAACTCTCGACCTCTTCAACTCAAATCCATGCATATGAGATCCACTTATAATCATGATATTAGATATCCTCCATATCAACGGTCCTGATCAATGCACATGTGTGGCTTGTTAAAAGTGAGTGGTGTCCCAAAATTCTCTCTCATTATTGTGACTGCACTTGTGTGGGTCATCAATAATGTCATCCTGGGGCCGGGCCCACCACAATTATGTAGTCTGAGTTCAAGCAATTGATGATCAAGATCATTATTTAGGTAGAAAAGTGCACATCCACTTTTTGGGTTCCTGAGAGTAGAATAGTAGCCATCTGATTTACTAAATGAGTCATGCAAAACAAGTACTTTTTATTATCCTAGGATATTTTTCCTTGTTTGAAGAAGGATTGCATGTGGAACTGTTTTCATCTTTTAGCCAGTGTTTGTTTGTACCTTTACAAAAGGCTTTCAATAGTGAGGAGATGTTCATCTTTTTGGATTGTTGTGGGGGCACATGCACATCACATGATTTTCCCATCAAATGCTTGATGGGTTTACAAAGTAAAAACCTTTGTAGACACCTTTATGAAATAAAAGGGAACTTTACTATAAAAAAAAAACTTCTGGTTTGTGATAATTTGAGAAACCCCTGACCATGTGATAATTTGTCAAAGACCCTTAACTGAAAAATCAATTTTTAATAACCCCCTTGATTAGCAGTGTTTACCTTCTCAACAGTTGTGTGGGAAAAGCCAAGTGACAAGAACTTGATAAACAAACAAAAATTCTCTAGCAAATGACAGAGAAGCTAATTATTTCACTTGGTTACCAGCACAGGTGGTGGAAATTATGGTTACCAGTACAGGTGATGGAAATTATGGGCCCCAAAATGTATGAATTCTGGGCTATACGGACACCAATAATGAGAAGTCTCCAATGAAAAATGTTTGTTGCCAGTGAGTGCCTGATTAGTGATCCAAGTATATGTGGGGGCATGGACAGGTTTTGGAAGTAGAACAAGCAACCAAATAATTTTTGGAATGTGAAAATCTTCAGAAATAGAAATCATGTCCAAATGATAGTGTTAACTTTAAACAACCACGATTTTTTTTTAATCCAAGTACCATTTCATTTTGCAATGCACGAGTATTCATTTAGTGGTTATCAACATGCTCTTTCATGGTTGCTGTTTTCAAGGAGAATTGAGATTGTTTTGAAGGTCAAACATAGATTTTAGGAAAAAATTATAGTAATTTTCTATTCTGGTTATTTTAATAGTTTTTTAGCCCGTTTAAGTCCGAATTTTCATGAAAGGTCACAAAAAGCAATTTAGAGTTTGGTTCGATGATTTTTTAGTTATTATTTTTTTTTTTTCACTATTTTTTGATAAAATTTTCTATTTTGGTGAAGTGTGGGTTTTCAGGTTTATCATTTTGTATGTTGCTATTGTTGGAGAATAATACAAAGTTTAGTTTCTCATTGGGGTTTGTCCTAATTCTTCAATGTGGATTCGAGGTTTGTTATTAGGTTGAGGACCGCGAATGGTGATCTCCTCCCTTAATCCTTTTGCACTTTCATCAATATCAGGTTTTTATTGCCCGAAACGCACAAAGTTGTTTTCCTAAAAACCTGAGTAAGCAAAGTTTCTATTCTGATGGGATATAGCTAAGATGATGATGATGACGACGATGACTGTGTGAGCGAAGCCCTTCTCTGTTCTCCAAGTCTGTTTTCTTGCTCCTAATTTCCCCACTTGGCAGGAATTTTTTTCCCCAGGTGTCTTATCTCTAAAAAGGAGCTGGAGGGGTCACCTGAAATGGTGGTTGGCAGACATCCAAACTGCTCCAAAGGTACACATATTCTTCCCTATCTTTGATTGAGATTGCTGCCAACATGCCTCTGCCTCCATAACATGCCATCTATTCATACTTAAGAGTTAAAGAGAAGAATACTTCCATTTCCATTGCAACTTCTTATCAGGTATCATGTATCCAGAGCTAAGTAATCACTTTTTTCTTAAAACATTCAATAATACCCCATTCCCATACCCATACATCGCATAGTTGCATCCAGTGGTGTTACTAAAGCAATTAAGTAAAATGTAAATGAATGAATGCGGTGAAATTCTTTTTAGCACTTCTCTTATTATCCCAAACCTTTTTTTTTCTCCCTTGATAATTTTCTTTTCGGCTTATAAATCTTGCCATGATATCTGATATGTCTAGCTGTGTCATGCCTGTTGCAGTGTTGCTTCTTTTTTTGCAGCGAATTAAGGAGAATGCAAGAGAGAATTAAACTATAAATCTAGGAAGAAATGGCAACTGACATGGATCAAGCTTACAGAGGATGGTCACATGAACAGCTATCTGATTGGAATGATTCTCAGGTGACTTACTTGGTGCAACTCTATATCTTAGTTCATCTCTAAGGCTAAATATTGTCTGATGCTGTATAATCTGGTAGTATAAGATGTCACATCCTGTGACAACTCTATGAAGCATATTTCATTGGTTTTCTTCAGTGTGGAAACCATATCAATAATCTTCTTATTCTGTATCAATCAATGAAAATTTACTTATGATGTTTTCTGCTTGGTCTTGCTATCATCACTGCTATAAGTATGGTTTTGCTTTCAATGCTGCTGTGCCTATTACTTTAATTTGTATATTCACCATTTGTATTTCTTGAATCCTTTATTGTTGGATTTTAAATGCTTCTATGTCAAGAAAAATTATCTGTTACAGACGTACTGATTATTATATATAGTCTGCCCTTTTGTATCTGGTGCTTGTCAACTTCATCTGAACTGGAACCATGGATGGACAATTTACCCCCATTCACTTCGGTTGTGGTGGTGAGGGTCTTTTCTTCTTTTTCTGGAGGGTACTATTACAAAAAGTTTCTAATGTTCTAGTATAGTGCTTATTTTAAGTTCTTTAAGTCCATATCTTAAGTAAGGAGCATATCTACTAAAATGGAAATGGAACCCCTTTTTAGTAGTTTCTACCTGCAGAAGTTTAGATGTCCAAGAACTTCATTTCCTCTTGCATGATGCACTTGTGATACTTAAATTAAACGGAAGGGTGGTTATTAGAATCTTAATGCAGTGTCTGTGGTTTCACTGCTGCAAGAATCTGTATCTTCTGCTTTCCTATTTAGCCTTCCTCTGTGCCATCTTATTCATTTCTTTAATTACGTTGACATTTTAATGTCCAGGAAGGCTCAGCTCAATTTGTTGATCATGGCTCGATATCTTTCGGAAGATTTGCTGCTGAGTCACTGTCATGGGAAAAATGGTCAGTTTTCTCTCATAACAAATATCAGGAGGAACTAGAGAAATTCATGGCACCAGGTTTAGTAGCCGAAAAGAAAGCATATTTTGAAGAATATTACAAAGGGATGAGAGCATTGAAGGATTTACATCAGGATCAGCAGGCTGCACCCGGATTGGACACTGGTGATGATTGTAGTATTTGCCGCCAAACCGAAAAACAGAACTCATTACAGGTAGAAAAAAATGATGAAAGTAACAAGACAAATAGCTCTATCTAATGAAAGCATCATTAAAGTTACTGTAGAACAGGAAACAAAATCCATAGATGATCCTCAACTTCAATACTTGGGAATCAGAATCCATGGTGTCTCATCCAAAGTCATTGGGAAAAACTAGCAGTGAAAGAATGGAAGAGACTGATGTCAATGACCTCAGTGATAAGATACATAGTGTGAATGATGATTGTTCAACTGAAAACATAAAAGAGATAAAAATACAAGAAAATAATTTGAAGTATGCCTCTCTCTCTCTCTCTCTCTCTCTCAATGATAAAGAAAAATTTAAAATCTTGTTTAGGAAGCTGCTATATTGGATAGAAAGGCTGGGAAGTTAAAAAAATTATTCATTTAATAAGGAATACAGAATCTCAAATCCAAAGCATTCTTATTTGCTACCATCATTTGGCATGGGATGACACATTTATGTTATGTGTGTGATATGTTGTAAGGAAACAGTTGGTGATCTGGTAAGAAATGATGTGAAGATGAACCAACAAATGAAGGCAAATACCTCTATTTCATCACAGGGGCTGAAATACACTCTCCATAAGGCAACTGGTGAGGCAGAGAATGTTATCGGTTCATTCAATCCCATTGCTCATGTAGTATTATCCAACAAGAACTCTACCTCTATTTCTTCAATTAGACCACTTGCAGAGGTACTTTCCAATGTTCCTCATCCTCTACCTGTTTCATTGGAAAAACGAGCAGCTGTTCCTTCCATCACTAATTAATTTTTCTAGCTTCAGAAATCTTATTGTCAAGTGTTGTTCTATTGCTTCCATTTGCAGGACATGTCAATGGAATTAATCACTTCTAGAAGCATTAAATGCACCATTTTGGAAGCTAGAAGGTTGGTTTTCATCTTCTTTCTTTTATCATTGTTAAAGAAACTCTTTAGTGTTGCTTATATTCTTATCTGAACTTAAACACCAGATTACACAAAGCCTGTTTATTTGATAGAGACTTAAATAGGTTTCAAGTGAGACTATGAGTCCTGAGTCCATGCTAAATTTCTAAAGACTGTTTCTAATGATTACAAATAATATTTTTTTAGTAGTGATTATGAATAATGTTAGAGAACAGTTTATTTCCAAAAAAAATGAAAAAGAAACTAAAACTTGTTTGAATTGATATTAAACAATTTAGGGGATGTCTTTGTTGTAAGACCTTTTTTGTGTTGCACACAAGTTACACTTTTGTTTATTAATTTCAGGAGCTCTGAAGTTGTCACTAAGTCCATGGTATTGGACGGTCGGCATACCACGCCTAAAGGAAGAGATGCAGAGGTTGCCAGACCAAGACTGAGACCCATATATTACTTTTAGCTTAAGCATTGTCTTTTATTTATTTTATTTTCATCTCTTCATTCTATCTCTTGCAATGTCCTCTTATGTTTATAACATTGTATCAGAATGTTGAAGAAGCAGTTTCTGTTGATCTTGTTTGTCACATGGTCCCTTAATTCTTGCATTTGAAAAGCTAAGTTTGCGAGCTCAGATCTTCCATAACTTCCTGCTTGGAGAAAATCAAATCTAAGTGGTGGACTTGAATTCAGTCTACAGAGTAGTGACAGGAGAGAGAAACACAATGCTGTAGGTTCGTTCATACATGACCCTTACATTGGTTGATTTGTTCAATTTTTGTATCTTGTGTGCCTTGGGAACAATGAGATACACAGAGCAAAGTCATGTGGTCTCTCAGTATTTTGATTTGAGATTCTGATTTCTGAATATCCATTGAATCAAACTCATATTTTAAAGTTTCAACCTTTCTATTATCTAAGCGAACAGCTTCCTAAACAACATGTTCAATTCACCAGTTCTTTTTTTCCTCAAAAAATCCCCTGTATTTTCTGATAACCTTATAAATGATATAACTCCTTCCAATTTCATTTTTCACTAATATACCCTTCGACTAAGAGAAGCTGTTAACCTCTCAGACCTCTGCAAGGCACACACTCCCAAGAAAGAGAATACTCTCATATAAATTTATTCCAAAAAACATATATCGACCATTACATTCCATTGACCTCAATGAAAAGAATTCTCAAACCTTTATCTAAATTAACTGAAATTGGAACTAAATCAATTAGAAAACTAGATACCTATCTTTTGCATTGCCTAATAACAGAACTTAATGATTGCATTAGTTTCTGATAAAAAAAAGTCTACTGTCTTACCAAATCTTTTCAGAATATCAATAGTTATACCAGGCCCCAGCATGGGCTCTTCACGGGCTCCAATAAGCAGATGATTTTTGGTCCAAGGCTGAATCACTCATTCTTCATAATTTATACAAGTTCGTATCCCTCTCCATGCTAAAAATGTCATGTTCATCACTTTATCCTGTTGCATTTGGACTATTGAAGTAAAATATCTTCTTTGTGCCTACAAAATGGAAAAGGAAATCTTGCTTTTGGCAGATGTTCCGAAAGTTAGAAAAGGGAATAAGAAATCAGATCAAAGCTCAAAATATAATTTACTAAGGGATAAACATGTCACTGAAATCATTGAAAAGAGAGCACTTCGGTAATGGTTATCATCAGAATGAAATATGAAGTATGTAAGCCTTATAATGTGTAAAATGATTAGCCAAATTCTACATGGTCCTGGTGGGATCATCAATGTGGCCTCCACCAAGGAAACTTTATCCAAGCACAAGGCTAGTGATACAGTCCTGAACACAGCGGAAGCTGCTCACTATTGCAACCTTGAGATTATGGGTTTTAGTCACATTACCAATATAAAAAAAAGGTCCTAACCACGGACTGATTGGGCATAGAAAATTTTTGTTTAGAAAAGATATTTCAATATTTAAATTTAATGATAAGAATTGTCTCACCAGTTTGTTTTATTTGGGCAAGGTTGTGTTGGTGGTGGGCCTGCATGTTGAGAAACTTTGATTTCTCAATATAGGGGGATTTTCTCCTAGAGGAGCGTCCGCAAGCGGGCGTCCCCATCCAACCATCAAAGAGGTGAGGGGGCTGTCAAAAGACTGGGACCCCCCTAATTCAGGAGAAAATCTCGCTCTCATTATATGTCTTGTTCTTACATGTGAGACATGTTATAGTAGTTATGTCATCCTAGTGTCTCTGAGGAGTAGTTTATCTTTCAAAAAGATGTGCATTTAGCACCTGATCAGCCATACCTAACATACAGGAAATGACAAACCTCTCTTACCTAATACAAATGACTCTTTTACTTCACACATTATTGAAGTCCATGCATTATGTATGTTTTTACAGGTAAAAGAGCAAGAGGAGATTCATTTTTAAGTTTGAAGAGCAGTAGAAATGAAACGGGCTACAATGGAGATAACTACCTGTCGGTTCTTATTTGAGTAGCCAGAAAAACTATAGCAAGGGTGGATGAACTATCAATTCTGCTGAAAGGTTGGATTTGGAGAGTGTCAGGCACCATTCGTGGACAACCAATTTGTATGCTCCTTGATCCAAAGGTTCTGCACAATGAACTTGATCATGAGAATCTATCTATGAAACGTAACCCAAGTTGGAAGATCTTAGCTGTCCAATTCCCTATGTTGGATTTGTAATATTGTTGTCTTTTCATTTTGACCATAAAACCTGGAGGCTGTATCTCTGGGGTTTATTAGGATTTGTGTAGGAAACGTTAGTCGTGCCATGATTTGTTCTTATGGTTAGCTACAAGCTCAAACGCAGGAACCCCCTTCTAAGGATTATTTGTTAGTTATATACAATAGCATAACTGCATAAGAGACTAAGAGGACAAGGCAAATTTCTAGACCACTCCTTTTATAAGTGTCTCCTTTTCATCTAGAAATTGAGCCCACACCCATGATCAATCCAATCCCTTCACAAAAATGTACCCTTTTAATTTGGCACCGGCTCTTGTTTGGTAGTAATCCAGATGGGGTGTTATTTGGTCAACTTGGGTTGGGTGTATTTTCAAAAATTACTCTTCTGTTTAGGCCTATTTGAGATCCATCCAATTTTGGAAGGTAGGTTGTAAGCACAGGAGACTTTCAGTGTAAGGGGTGGGCCAAATATTACTCTAATCAAATGATATTAATGCTTAATTCTTTGAATCTTCAAAAACTTGTGGCTTTCTAAGTACAATTATTTTGTCATTGAATTCAACAATGCTAATGTCAGATTAGTTATAATATAGTTGCTGAATTAGTTCTAAAAAGATACCTTAGAATTGTAAATATTCAAACTTACAACATCATAATTAAAAATAGAATAATGATAATACTCATGCTGATAATACTCAAATCCACAGAACAATGCATCTAAGCATAGGTAACATAAAGGTATGGCTAATAGTGGTTGAAAAGCAAGTAAAAAAAAAAGTTTGAATTGTTGAGAATTACAAAGAATCGCTGACTCTTTTAAATGACATATGCTAATAGTGTAAGTACCAATGTGCGCGCAGTAAAACGGCTCCTTGTCCTAGCAGTAAGGAATAGTAGTTCTCACCTAATTATTTATGGTTTAAGGGCTCCTTGCGGGTACCAACCAAAAAAAACCAATGCCCAAACAAAATAAGGCAGATAATTTATGAAAAATAAAAAAATCTAGAAAGTGGATAGAATTATCCTCTTTCTAGATTTTTTTAGACAATGGACTCTGAGATGCCTCTTCATGCATGGAGTGCTTTGAGCCATGTGATCATGTTTTGCTCCCAGAGGCAGAAAGGTGAGATGTTCAACTTGTGTCCCCCACAGCAGATGTGACTTTGGCATACAAACATGAATTGATGAATAGCACCTATTGGTCACTTTAAGTATCTATCTATCTTGTAGTTGAATGGTTAGGTTTATATATTTACTAGTACGAAGGGACATGTATTTTGCAAGCACATGGCCTGTTTGCAAAGAAAAGAGGGTCAAGTCAACAGTCAACGGTTTCCATTGCCCACAGCACAAGGCACAAACACAAAACCACTACACTGGCCAGCAATCTGAACTCTTCTTATGCACCTGCACCTGTTTGTGGGGCCACTGTCAATCTAAAGATGGGGCTTACCTTTGAAATCAAACCGTTCAACATAGCTTTTGATTAATCATATAGTGTAGATGTGCTGAATTTCATTTTTAATTAGAGTTACTCGACTATCAAATTGATTGCATGTAAAATATATAGTTTGACTTATTTTATTTTTTATTTTTGTCACTTGTTTTAAATATAAACTTTTTCCATAGCCATACCTTTGGTTAAATCCAAATTTAAAAAGAAAATAAAAAAATTGTGTTCCAATGATTTTCAGCGATTTGAATTTCAGAAATTAGCTCCATTGATTGACTTACACCAAGAGGATATGGGCTGGATGAAGAAAGGGGTGTCATGATTGACAGTGATATTTCATATATTCACATGATCTATTTGTTGCTCTTCAATCAAATGTTAGAATTATCCCATCACATGGACATCATGTGAACCCTTCTACTGACCATAGGACTTGGTGGGCTCCACTGCTGACCAAGCCCCAAAAATATCTCAGGTTTTGAAACTTGGAAGTTTAACATCTTTTGATTAGGGCCTTGAAATTTCTCAACTAGGATTTGATCAAGCCTATGTGACAAGTCAGAATCCTTATTTCACAAACAAATGTGTTCAAATGACCCTTTAATATTATTTTAAAATTAATGAGGGTAACATGAAAGAGGTACGTACATACATACATGGTTCCTCGAATTTCCGTTATTCCCGCTGCCCGTACCAAATAACTGTGACATCCTCTCCCTTTCATTGCATCACCTTCTCCCGGGTTTTCTTTTGAGTATTTCACTCATGAATCACGGGTGCTTGGACTTGTTTGTCATGAAATAAAATGAAAATAAAGTAAAACAAAATCAAATATTTTTTTTATTTACTTGAAAACATATTTGCGGAGATTACACGTGATGGGTATGGTGCTTGCAATCCCCACAAACACGTTTTTTTTTTTTTTTTTTTTTTTGTGAAAATAGGAAATCATTAGATTTTAATTCATTCTATTTTTATTTGATTACATGAGAATTTCACTTTACTAGTTTATTGAGGCGAAGGTCATTTTAACGGACAATAAAAGATGGGGGTCAAATAAAAAAAGTATTGTATTTTAAAAAAATACCTCTACTTCTTACTGAAAAAGTCAACAAAATTACTTTTCCATGCCAATGACAAAAAGCCGTATTCTTTTAATAAATAAAGTCAAAATGTTATATTCTCATTTCACTAAATGATAAAAAATTATTTTTGTATTTGACCCATCTTTCTTTTCTATCTCTTAATTTAATGCTTCACCTCACTTTACTTTAATAGTGAAGATACCAAACTGATTGATCTTGCGGTCATAAAGGACATGGAGTCATACATTCCCGTATAGTATCCACACTTAAACATTTCAGGTCTTTCAGCAAGTGGACAATAGCTTTCGATGATATAGCGGTCGTCATTGGATTCTAATTTTCAATTTCAACATGAGAAAAGTAGCACCCAAGTGAAGGATTGAGACTGATAAAGTTAGATTTTTTTTTTATTTTTTATTTTTTGTTTCTATTACCTGTACGTTCATGGTGTATACCACGAAGGCCTTGAAACACTAAAACATGGGCCCCATTTTGCATAGAATGGTCTGTGCAATTAAACAATATCCAATTGGAGCTTGCACTATATTATCATATGATATAATATAAGATAACACAGATTAATTATAAGCATGATATCTTAGGTTGTGGAATGAAGTTGGATCCCAACTTGCAACAAATGTTTGATATGAAAAAGAACGTTCTACCTGTATATATAATACAAAAACCTAGGCTGAAACTTTGACCTTTTCAGCAGTCAGGTCTTGAAGTTTGGCCAGTGTCCCAATCTGCTTCTATTAGGCCCCAAGTTCAACCCAATGTGTGTTTTGGGCCTTATTTGTAGAAATAATTAATTAGTTTTTGGCAGCTGTTTTTGAAATTTGAAATGAAGGTGATAGAGGTCTGAATCTTACATATACAATAAAATGTTTAGATGCCTGTCAACCAGATAGATCATAGATGGCTCCTTGTATTCAAATCAAAGGTCCTGTAGTAATAAAGCTGTATGGGGCCCCAGGCAGTAAGGCACTTGTCTGCATTGAATACTGTATGTATATATTGTATTAGCCCTATAATTCCACTTCTTATTTTCTTTTATTTTTCAGAATCAGTACATCATGGTTTTGCAAACTACCATAATTTTCATTAGATCATCATGGTCAAATGGAGCAGTTACAAAGTTCAGCGAGTTTTGATGATATGTGATGGTATTTATTTAGAATGATGTTTTTTTTTAATAATATTATGATTTTTAAAAAATAGTGCTACAATTAAAAATCATGAAAAATCATGATAATGTCAGAATAAGAAACTGGAAATGGGAAGGTCTATTAAATAGAATGTTATAATATTTTTTTTCTTTGTATTTATTTCTCACTTTAGTAGCATAAAATTAATTTATTTTCTACAACATTTCTCCAATAATGTATTGAGGAAACCTCCAAATTTGAAATTACCCCAATATTTTTTTGATAGGATGATTTCCTATTTTTGATAGTGATCGTGGTTTTTATATGTTGAAATCATTATTAGATTATAACTCTTTATTATCATCTTTTTTTATTTGAGTTGTTTGATTGGTGTTTTATATTTTGATAGAAGTAGCTAGGAAACTTCTTTTTTACTAGTAACAGGGTATTTTATTTTGGATAAGGCAGCTTTGCTTCTTTTAAGAACAAAAATAATAAGTTTGACCTTACTCTTTAAGTGTGGTAGACAATGCATTGTAAGAGTTTTATCTGCCTCTTTCTTCTTTCTCCTTTTCACAAAACCTTTGCAGGTTTATTCTCCTTTTACAGTGGATAATACTTTTTTTTTTAATTTTTATTTGAGATTTTTTTGTGAGTCTTCTACTGTTCCACACAATTCAAATTTACAATGGTTTGATAATATATATGATCTTCAGCATCTCACTAATTTACAAGACTTCTTTCATGCCAGTACCCCATCTGGAGTAGGTTAAGTTATGGTTGATTGGTTGGTGCATGTGCATGCATGTGTATGCTATACACACGTGTGAATATTATTGCTTTTGAAGGATATTTTAGATACACACATTTATCATTGCTTCTTCTAATGAGGCAACGAGGTAACCCTTATTATGGAATCTATATATATATATGTATGTCCTATTTCGATTAGGGACGTGTGTAGTGTGAGTGTGCATTAATCATTTGAGCATTTAAGTTCTATAGGCTATGGGCAACACACATTGTTATACTACTGCGATTTCGCATATAGCTATTTATCTCTTATTGTTGTAAGAATTTTCTTCTTACACTATTGATATCACAGTGAATGAATTTTCATCTTCTTCTTCCTCGTCTATCTTTCCTTTTTAAAGTTGATTGTAGGCAATCAAAGGCTATCTAGCTTTGTCTAAAGCTAGAGCATGTGTGCACAATGCCTCACCCATTGATTAATCAAGGGTACAAAAGTTGAATGCCCGATGCATTGAGGAGAAGAATCTAATCAATCTTCCTTCATGGCAATGTATATAGTAATGTGCCTCAATTTTCAATCTCTCTTTAAATTATCTTTTTATTTCTCTTATTTCACCATTTACCTATCGATCAATTTATCTAAAGCTATGAAATTACTTTCCTTTTGAAAAGCAACAAATGTGAATTGTTGAAAGCGGGGGAGGGGGCGAGGATGAAGTTATTAGATGGATGATAAAACAATTCATCATTACAGTTTCATTTTAAACATCTTTTTTTCCTTCGCTTGAGAAAAGACTATAAATCATGTGCCCTCGCCCCTGCATACGTTGATGTCTCTAACTAGCTAAATTATAGTCACATGGTATATGCACTCATTAAATTAAATGACATTGTCTTTTGATGGAAGCCCCTCCTTGTAAATCTCATAGCAAGTTCTAAAGTAGGTGTTTATGTGTGGTGAAAGTGAGAAAAGTAGTGGCATCAAATGAAGAAAAGTCGGGGAAAAAGGCATAGAGATTGGTAGGTTCGGTATGCAAGTTCTTTTGAGGAGTTCTCATCCTTTTCAGTATCCTAGTTAATGTTACCATGCTTCATTTCATCAATTTAGGGAATGCTTGAGATTTATATATGCTATAAAATTATAGATAATTTCCACTATTAACTCCAATTTAATTCATTTAGAAAAATATATTAAAACTATATATTTTTTGAAAAACAAAAATGTCAATTTTAGGAACTGGTGACCTTTGATGATATTTGCAAGGCTAATGAATCTACTAACAACACAGCTTAAAAAAGAATATGTTTGAATTTGTCATATTAAAATTAAACTATACCAACATTTTTACCAATTAAATCTAAGCGGTTTTTTAATAGTTTCTTATTATTTACACTAGATGTAAATAAATTGGTGGAAGACTTACTAATCTTTAAAAAAATGGTGAGAGAGAGGATGAAATATTAACATATAAAATGAAGACCATCAAGATCAGGTATATATAATTTGTCATTTGGGGGTCAATTTGACTTAAAACTACTTAAAAATAAAAATTACTTGAATCAACTCTATTTCATTTGCGGCGCCCACCAAATAAACCCTTGTTTTAGCAGGAAAAATTATTAGAAACTATTAACAATTAAAATGAGAAAAGTATTGGATTATCTCTCTTATTTATTATGTTTTGTTTCTTAATAGATGATTTTACCGGTTAAATCCTCAAATATAGCCATTTATCCCAATGGGTCCTGGCCATTTATGCAACACCAATAGGGTCTTCCCGCCAAATTTATATTTTATTTTTATTTTGAGTGATGCTATCGTCACTCCTCACGCCCTATTTAACTTCACTTCGTCCCCTGGTTTCCATACGTCTTTTATCCAATCCTTCCCAAAAGCTGTACCTTGTCTCCCGATGGAGGGAGATATTTTCTCTGGGCTTGTTATTGCACTTTATTGCTACTTTTGATTTCATTTTAGTGGTTGTTGATCTCCATTTAAGAGGTTTGTACATTTATGCATACTTTTGCAAATTTACATGAAAAAATTCAATATAGTTTCTCATTTTTAATGATTTCCTTCTACTTTGGAGAGCAAAGAAGTTAGAGACGCTCACTAACAAGCTCACAGATATTTGTATTGTTTATTGGTATAAAAGGTTGTTAAAATGGGTGTTCTAGGTTGTTTGATGAAATCCTTAAAAAGAAAAATAAAAATCTCATCCATGTACCATATAAGACCCGCCTATTAAGGATGTGTTCTTGGCATTTTTCAGTATATGTTTAGCCCTTTGCAATCTAACACTTATTCGAATTAATGATGTGTTTTTGGCATTTTTCAGTATATGTTTGAAATAAAAATCTCATCCATGTACCATATAAGACCCGCCTATTAAGGATGTGTTCTTGGCATTTTTCAGTGTATGTTTAGCCCCTTGCAATCTAACACTTATTCGAATTATTGATGTGTTCTTGGCATTTTTCAGTGTATGTTTAGCCCCTTGCAATCTAACACTTATTCGAATTATTGATGTGTTTTTGGCATTTTTCAGTATATGTTTGTATATAATGCCTAAAAATTTGTTTTATATTTTTAAATAAGATGTCGGGTGGTGAGTTGATTGTGATTTTCCACTACGACGGGGAATTTAAATTTGACATGATTCACCCTGAATACGAAGGCGGAAAACAAAAGATGAGGTCCATTGGAAGCGACATAACATTTCCCGAATTGATGGACATAGCTCTTGAAACCACACATTGGGAAGAAACTTGCGAGAACTCAAGCATACGTTATCGCCATCACAATGGTCACGTGTTTTCATTGGCTGCCATAGAGGATGATAGTGACATCAAGTGCATGTTAACACTTGCAAACCATAAGACAAATGGGATATATTTATACATCAATAGAAGACCGATGGTTTCCGCCACACATATCTGAGAACATACAAAAGGTACATAAGTTACTTTTAACGTATTTTAAATAATGCAGAATATCCTTTTAGTTAATGTCTAATGTAGTACTTTTCATGTGTTTATTTTGAAGGTCATTTGGGATGGACATCCATTCTGCGCGAGGCAAACAAATAGATTGTTCGGGTAGCAATCATAATGTGAAGTGCAAATTTCAAGCTAATAAAAGTCATGAAATTCCTACTGTCAATCTACGCAAAGACAACGACATTCATTTCTCGGAAGGGCAAAACATTGCTAGCGATGAATTGGCAAAAGAAAGTTATTGCATTCCTATTAACCGTGTCGATGTAATCAACGTGGATGATGATAGAGAGTATGTTACGATTGAAATTGAATCTGGGAACATGGGAACCAATCTTGCAGGGAGTTCAAGTATAGGAGGTAAAAGGCATTCGATGTTGATTGTCGGAGAACATAGCTTGTATAAGCGGAAAGTTATATTCAAAGATGACATGGTTCCGGATGAATTTGATACGGAGTTGGAACACAATTCATCTAGAGAGATGTGGCTAGGGCGCAAATTCCAGAATCATGATGAGTTTAGGAAGACCTTAGTGAAATTTACAATATACAATAACTTTACTCTTCAGCACTTAAAGACACAACAGTTCAAAGTCACTGTACGATGCAAGGAAACTGACTGCCCATGGCGCATTCATGCATCCATGATTAAGAATGGACCACGCTTTAAGGTTCGGACCTACAACCCAACTCATAAATGTTCAAAGCTAATGATGGGCACTACACATCGACAGGCATCATCAGAACTGATTGCATAGTACATTTTTGAAAAAGTACGGTTAAATCACAACATTAGGCCTAAGGAAATAATGAATGACTATCAAATGGAGTTTGGTGTCATAATTTTTTACAGGAATGCACATATGGCAAAGGACATTGCACTGCGTATAGTTAGAGGCACGTATGAAGATTCTTTTAAGATCCTTCCTCTGTATTGTGAGGAGTTGAAAATGATGAATTCGGGTATCGTTACCAATATTTTAATGTCAGACGACGACAAATTCAAGAGATTTTTTTGGTCTTTTGGTCCTTGTATTCGGTTATTCACATCATCGCTTAGGCCAATGATTGCGGTCGATGGAACACATTTTCGTGGCAAGTACCCATGAGTTTTAATGGTTGTCGTGACTCTCGATGCAAACCACAAGCTATTTCCAATAGCTTTCGCGTTTTGCGGAGGCAGAAAGGCGCGACATCTGGGAGTGGTTCCTCGCCAATCTTTCCGTATCATTGGGGGAACCGACAAATTTGACAATTGTCTCTGATCGCCAGAAGGGTCTTGTTCCTGCATTAGCAAACATTATCCTAAGTTCAAGTCATTATTATTGTTGTCGTCATCTCGCGGAAAACATTAAAGCAACCTTTAAAGATCTGGCAGTTGTGATGAAATTAGGGTGTGCCGCAAAGGCATATAGGGCATGTGAGTATGAGGCGTTTATGGAAGACATTAGGGCTGTCAGCCAAGATGCATATAATTATATAAACGGATTTGGTCGGCAGCATTGGGCAAATGCCTTTGTTGAAGGCCGGCGATATGACATGCTTACAAGTAATGCCGCTGAATGCACCAACAGCATGTTGAAAGACACTCGAGCTTTACCGATAGTTAAGCAAGTGGAGGAGATAAGAGCAAGATTGATGGAGTTCTTCCAAAAATGACATGCTGAAAATCTCAACATTAACAGTCGTTTGACTCCATATGCTGAGAAGATGCTAGGACACGAAACAGAAGAAGCTAGGAGTTTGCACATACTCGTAGCCGGTATAGTCGAATTTCAAGTTCAGTCGGCAAACTATGTGGGCATTGTTCATCTTGATCGTCGGACTTGCACGTCCATAAATGGGAAGTACTTGGGATACCATGTTCACATGCAATCGCCTCAATGAGAGTGAGGAAATATAATCCATATGATTTTTGCGACAATTGGTATCTAATAAGTATGCTTCAAGACACATACAGTGAGTTGATTCACGCTACTCGTGATAGCAAACAGTGGGGGCACAGTTCAAATGAAAGAGTTCTACCTCATCTAGCCTCTAGACAGTCCGGAAGACCAAAGAAGAATGGAACACGAACCGAGGATCGTTACGGGTCTCGAAGGGTGTTTACTTGCTCAAATTGCAACGAGAGAGGCCACAATCGCAAGAGTTGTCGGAATCCCCCCGCTCAAAACTGAACACTTACCAAGAACACATTTTGTAAAATTGATGTCAATACAATTGCCTTTTTTTATTTTTGCAAGGCATGTTGTTCTTTAATTTGGAGCTTACATTTGTAAAAACACTGATATATATCAATCTAAGCGTTACTATTTTGCATATTGTTGAAGTTGTGTTGAGTAATCGGGAAGTGCTTTTGTGAAATATGAATGTAATCGTGCCTCTCTTGAAGTAGAAGATTGTAAGAGTTGCTACAACTATAGTGAATTGTGAATTGTAGATATACATCCAATTCATGATATACATCCAATTCATGATCAAGCGTAGGTCCTCAGCAATATGTGAATTGTAGATTAGCAATTTGTAGATTAGCAATTGCGTGCTACCAAGTGCAAGTTTTTTTGTTACGGAAAAAAAAAGGATATAAACAAAGGCCTCAAAGACCGTTTAAAGGTAAATATTTCAAATCAAACACTACCCTTTTTCAAGCATCAGTCAAACAAAAGATCAGGTTTTATATGCCTTTTGCACTGCCCTTTTCTAGGAAGTCTACAATATAATTTTGGACTGCCCATTTAAGAGCATGACATCTCCCCTTATTTATTTGGGGCCAATGTCCTTCAGAGCACAAATCTTCTCTTCTCCCATAGCAGACATAAAAGTCACCACCAGATCATCAATCATGGGGTAGTCTTGACTGTATGTCTCACAGTGGTTCACACAATTCATCAAAAGCAGCTGCATTTTTTTTTAAAGATCATTTCTGACATGCATCAAATGTAAGTCTCATAGTGGATGCTCTTTTTTATTCATCATCATCAACTCTCTATCCTTTTACATTACAAAGAGGTCACAATATTTTCGCATTCTCTTGTACAACTCAAAAATCTCTCAACGACAAAAAAATTGAAAAAAAAATCACTTCATATTCCTATTTTGATCTCACAGTACATGATAATAAGTGTGTGGTGCATGTATTCTTTCACTGACGAAAATGGAAGAAGATAGTAAGTATTTTGCCATGATAATAAGGGAGGACATCGATTGTGACATTTCATCAAACAATTAGCATGCGTGAGTGCAAACTATGTGGAAACGAGTAAATCTTCGAATCAAATGAACAAAATGGGTTACAAACTAAAAAACAATGAAGAACTAACACTCCAAAAATACATCTTCCTGCGGAATGACACAATAATCCGTTTCATACCCAACACAATGCATCAAGAACTCTAAACATACATAATGATTCGCAAATAATCCGAAAAAGTGTATGTAATGTGACGTACCTTCACGTAGACGTGTGATATCGAAGATCGGTTGATGGATTGTAGAAAAGTAAACCCTAATTGAACCGGCGTCATCACTTAGCTGAAGGAGAAGAAGTTACATACGGTAAAAAAGTAGAAAAAGCTAAGGTTCATATATATAGTGAATGACGAGAAGTGACGCTAGCATCACTGTCGTCAGAAATCCAGTGACACTAGCGTCCCTTACTCTAGGCTTAAAAAAAATAAAAAAATATTAACAAACTAAATTAGTGTTGCATAAATGACTAGTACCCATTAAGAAAGAGTATAAAAGTGAATTTTCAAAAATAAAAGTATTCCTCACCATTTAGTGTGGGAATCGCACACTTGAATATCTCCCATGCATGAGATCAGTATTAGATGGTAAAAACAATTTTTTTGTACCAAGAACAGTAACTACCTTGGACAACTAAACTTGTCATATCAAGCTTACTTCTGACAGTTGGCCAATTCCTACCTCTCTTGTGGTCAGGGAATCCATCATATGCCATACATCGTCCCCATATAAAGGGGCCTGTCAAAGCCTACATTCTAGAGATGCTCTGAGGCAAAAAGATCTTATTTTCTTCTCCTCTGTATTTTTTACATGCTGTAAAAGCTGAAAGGGTTCCTATAATAATGTCTCACTTCTTGGGGCAAGAATTTTGGGAAAAAAACATATTTTTTGTTTTGATTAAAACCTCCTTTCCTTGCTTGTATTTTTAATTTTTTTTTCTTCTTGTGTATTTATTTATGAAAGAAACTCAGCTGGTTCATATGATGATTTTGCCAACACCCTTTCACAAAACACCCTTCTGTTTTTGTGCTTTTCATATAGAAGTTTCACCTTTTTTTTTTTCAATCATTTTAATTTTATTAGTACACATTGAGATCCATGATTAGAATTAATTATGTTTTATATTATTTCTCACATTATTTACTATTGAATCTTACTGTAGGAAATTTTAACTTGTATCTATTAAATTTTGAGGGCCTAAAATCATTTAGCGGGCATGATATTATATATCTTCTTAATCCATATCGAAGTCTTTTCATTGTCATAACCCTCTTGCTCATCCTACATCCAAGGGGGACCACTTGAGTTAGTTAAGTGAAGTGCTACAAGACTAAAGACGTTCTAGCAAAATTATAAAAATATGGAAGTTTTCTTTAGGCTGTCTAAAAATAAAAGAAGCATTTGAAAACTCTAGTCTAATTTAATAATATCCACTCAAATTAAGGTATAAAATAAAAGCTCTAATTTCTAATTTTATCTATACTTAATTTGTTTTATAAAATCATAGAAAAAGCTCTTGTTTCACAATAAAACATGCAACCCACCTTTAAAATCATCGTGGTAATTGGAACTCAATTTTTAGAAATCACAGTATAAAACCACAATATGTGTCATTTTGAAAATTTCATGCAGTCAATTTTATCCAAAACAATTATAAATCTTAAATTATCTACCTCCTTCTGCTTTAACTAAAGAATCTACTAAAAAATAGTATGTCCCCATTAGCTTATTTTTTTATAGGCCAAAGCTTCTAATATGTAGTATGCTTTAAAAATAGAAAAAATATATTTAAAATTTACCGAACACTCTAATATGTAAATAAGCTCAAAATTATTTTTAGAGTTTCCAAACAACTCTTAAGATTGCCTTACTATAAAAGAAAAAGGGAAAAATACCTCTGATGACAATAATCATGTTTAGCCAATGGGATTACAGCCATCTAAATTGTCTATTTTTTTGTTTTTAACACTCCAAAGAAGTGGAGGGGTAGTTTCGTCATTTTATGAATAGAACAGGGGCATTGCTGTAATTCAACAATCAATGACAACACAAGCCACCGCAACGGCAGCCTCGGGTAATGCCAGCTAGGATCGGATTCTCCGAGCCTCTGCTTTTAATCCGAACCTTGCACAGCTGGAGACAGCCTGTCAGCAACCAAAGCCCCCCTCCCTTTTCTCTTCCATCGTTTCTATTTTGCAGACTCCCTCTCTCTCTCTCTCTCTCCTCTCTCCTCCCTCCATCTCTCTCGTTCCTTCGTTTCTCTCCAAGCTTTTGATTCTGAAGCTCTTGAAACCCTCGCCTTTCGCGTCTGGATCGAGGTTCTTCGATCTGAGAGCTACCGTTTGATATCTGTTTCGCTTGATCTCGTGATGTTTTTCTCAGGAAATGCTCGAAATTAGGGTTTTCTTCTTCCAAGCAGGACATGTTAGCAGGAATTCTGGTCTTTGATGCGATTAGATTAGAGGTATTTCCCATTTTTTGGTTTCTTCTTTCTCCATCGTAGTTTGAGATTCCATTTTATTACAAAAGATGAGATATGTTTCTTTCTTGAATGCTTAACAGTGAGAATGTGTTTTTGTTTGGTTTTGGTGGGAAGTTTGGAGAATTGTTGAAAAGTTTGTGTCTTTTTGTGCTATGAACGTCGGATGAAGTTGAAATTTGTATGTCTCTCTTTTGCGCTTTTTTGCATGCTTTTGAAATGGAGATGTTTTGTTTGTTTGAGATTTCAAGAGCTTGATTTTGGTAGAGATTTGTGCATTTTATGTGTTTTTTTTTTCGGAATTGAGATGTTAGAAATTTATGCATTTGTGATTTTTATTTTGTGTGTGGGAGAATAGAAATTTATTTTTCTAAGAATGTTAATGTTTTTGATTTTATATTCCAATGTGATTATTCTGAGAGATTGGCCAAAAAAAAGTTTTGGTGGATAATGGACCAATCGATCTTCTTCCGTCATTGGTTGACCTGACTGCGAAATTGTGTGGGTCGCTAACAATTTGACCAATGGATGAATTGAGAGGACATTTGGTTCGCACCAAATGGTCTCTCTTTGTGATGAGATTGTAGACGAAAGCTTCCATTTTTATTTATTTTTTTGTTGGAGCTTAATAAAGTTTGTTCTTATTATTTTTTCTAGAAACAATTTGGTACAGGGAGGAACAAAATGCAAATTGGAAAGAGGTTTTTTTTTAATAGGCAGAATTGTTGAGAATTGAGATTAATGAAAATTACTACAATATGGACAGCGCATTTGTATCTTAACTTCGACTTTTTTTTTTTATGTTCCTGTTCCTGCCCGCATTCTTGCCATATTTAGCTTGTTGTAGGTTTTTATGCCCATATATCTTTTATATTCCCTCGAGTCAATGGCTATCATCATCCAATCTGATGGGTTTTTAGGATGCCTTCAGTTTGACTATGGTTGTCATCATCCCAGGTGATTCTTGGGTAATGTGCAGTTTATAGTGGATGCTTACTATTCCAATGATCTAATTCTGTCTTTGTGGAAGATCTACATGCGTGATACTTGTATCTCATGAAGTAAATATCTGTTGCTCTTGGCACACTGGGGTCCCTATCCACCATGTTTTTTTTTTTTTGGGTGTGAATCAGTGTAGGAGCTGTGATTATTGTGACTTACATCTTGTGGGGCAATATAGTTTAGGTCTCATCGAATGCAGTCAACACTTTTGGAAGGACTTTGGGCTTATGCCCTAGATGAGGTGTGCTTCAGTCACAGGCTCCATATTGAGGGAAATATCCTTCATTCAACATCATTCTTTTTAAAAAAAAGTGGGGGTAATTTGTAATTTTAATAAGTCATGTATATAATATATATGTATATATATATACACATGCACGCGCAAAACTTACCCAATGCACACATCATGTGCACCTCATAGTGAGGCTCACTCGATCACCCGTTTCAATGGACCAAATGCAGGACCCCCTTGAATTACACCTATCCCCCTTTTTTTTAACACCCATCCAAATGGATTGCACTGTTGGATCGACTGTGCACACTTTTTTAAGGGGTGAAAATTTGTGGGCCGTTGATCGAGGGGTTAGGATTATTATATGTGCTCCATATTTTGTACATAGGTAGGCCACAACTAGATCTTTCAATCTCCCTTAGCCCCATCCCCAGGTGGCGCCCCACAGCGGGTGTGCATGGAGGGCTCCATGTGCACCCACCGTGCACATCACAGGGGATAGCAACTGTACACACACATCTGTGTGTGCATGTATGACTCTAGGCTGTTGTAACTATAGTTAAGTTACAACTAGTTAACTCAGTGAAAGGATTAGCAAAACCAAATGTACCTTGATGAGTGGTGTGACTCAATCTGGTGAGTTGCAGTACTATGTGTTCTGTGTCATAGGCTGTATTTAATTTGTAATCATGAACTATTTTCTTGCATGTGCCTGCACAATCATCATGCTTGGAGGTGTTATCAGTAACAACCATGGATCAAAATAGCGGCCGCTATGCTACGTAGCGGCCGCTATATCGGGCGTAGCGGTGAAGACCGCTACGCTAAATTGTATTTAGTGCCGTTCACATCCGTAGCGGCCGTTACGGCCCGCTACGGCCGCTACGGGGCCGCTACGCCCGCTGCGGGGCCGCTACGGAGTGTGAAAATTTTTAACTTTTCAAAAAATTTCAAAATGTATAATAATGCTTATTTATTTTCTTTTTCTCTCCAAATAACATTTCTATGCAACTCTTCTACCATTTTATGTTTAAAAGAACACCAAAAAACACATGATCTTGCCGAGTTACAATGAATATGGAGAGTTCCTCTCAAGATTTCTTCTCTAGGTACATCCTATTACACACCCCCTTTGGTAGAGGTATTCTTTTCTCTAGTTACTCTTAAGTCTTAAGTCTTGACTTCATGACATTTTTTTTACGAGCCTTTCATTAGTTTCAAAGTTAGCATAACTAAGCAATATGAATACATGTGGAAAAAATGATTATTACTATTATTTTCTATTTATATAGCGATACAGGACTTCATATATTGAGGCACCGCTACGCCCCCTTTTCTTACTTACTTTTGCAAAAGAACCACATATTCTTTCATTTTACAATTTTCTTGATTTTCTAGAATTTTTTCAGATTTTTTGAACGATTTTTTCAAATCGCACCGCTACGCCGCTACGTATCCCCGCTACGCTACGTATCGCCCGCTTCGTAGCGGTTTGGCGGCAGGCGTAGCGCTATTTTCATCCTTGGTAACAACAGATCATAGTGTGGTTCTGCATCCATGGCACACTTGGACGTGCACCGAGTCAAGGGTGGGCGGGCGGGCGGGCTGTGAAGGGGGTACCATGCATCTCCTCAACTAAAATTTTGTCCTGATCGAATTATCTTAAACGTGAAGTTAGGGTGCTTAAAACTCGACAAATAGTACATTTTGTTCATCCTGTTTATTTTACAGGCTCTTGATCCAGTTGTTAGAACTTAGAATGATCTAACTGGGAAGACTTTTCACCAAAGATACGTCAATGGTGTCCAAGAGTAGAGGAGTAGTAGTATTGATATGTGTTTATGTGGGAATCGATGAATTTGTGTGTATACCGAAAAAAAAGAGAGAAAAGAAAAGAAAAAGTTGTTGAATTTTCATGTCTCCTCGGGCTAGTGATCCTCTGTGCTGACATGATTTCAACCTTATCAAAAAATGTATTAACCTATTGTGCTTCTTTTGCAAGAAAAGCAAACCATTGCCCTGATTATTTATTATTTTTTGCCAATCAACTTATCAAAGCATTTTGTTGTGTAGATTTTTTTCCTGTTTGATAGATTTTGTGGCTTGTTTATCTGGTGGCCTCTCACCACATCAATGAATTTTTTTTTCCTATCAAAGGAAGATGATCAGATGACATGTCTGTATATGATTTTGTTTGTTTATTTTGAAACATGGGTATTCATGTTTTAATTGGAACTAGTCGTTCTCGCGGTCTCACCTCTTTTGTTGTAGTTTGATTATATTGTCTTATATTATGAGACTGTTTCTTCAAAAAACAAAAACAAAAAAGAGGATATTAAATTCAAGAATATTTTGGAATCTCAACTTTTTATCTCATTATCTGCAGCTGATTGTTTGGACCTTCATCGGTGGTCTTTATAGTCATTAGACCTCATGACACTTTACAAGGGAAACTTATTCTTTGTTGGATATGCTACAGTCTCAAAGAAGGACACATACCTTTCGCTTGAAGTAGACGAGTGTTTTCTTGAGGATCACAATAATCTGGTCGTCGTCTGGTGAAGGTGCCTGGAACTACCTTTCTTTATAATTATGACGCTCTGCAGCCTGTTTCAGGGAGGACACCGATTGCTGTTGGCCTTGAGAATTTAGCAGAGTTGCCAGTGGTTGCATACAGTTTCAGCCTTTGTGGAAAGCAATCTTCCTTATTTTGAAGGGCTTCTGTTTATTTTGTACATTTTTGAGAAGCAACCTTCCTCATTACTGGAGGGCATTTTCAGTATCCATGCTGGCAGAGAGCATGCGTGGAATCTGTGCTTCGGGTGATGCCTCTGACCAGACTCGCAGCCGATGCATTCGGTGTGGTGACAATTTGTCTAGTCTTTCTCTCAGTGCTGTTTGGCTTACTCTGCATTTTTTATTCAGTTTACTTCCGATCGCGGATACGGACACGAGGTTATGTTCAACTTGGTTATTTTAACGGCCCTTGGATCATTCGGATCACACTCATCTTAATTGCAATTTGGTGGGGCATAGGGGAGATCGTTCGGCTAAGTTTGCTGAGGGGGAAAGAAAGGGTCTTGCATTCCCTTAGTTCGACATGGCAGGAAAATATCTGCAAGTTTTACATCCTTTCAAATCTAGGGTTTGCCGAACCAAGCATGTTCCTCACTCTCATATTTCTCCTCCAGGCATCATTACAGAGGAGAGAATTGGGAACTTTAAGCCGGCAATGGAACAAAAAGACGTTTGGTTATGTTTTACTTTTTTGCTTCCCCATCTTCATTTTGCAGCTTGGCCTTGTTTTAATTGGACCCAAGCTCACTAATAATCATGCGTACTTCAGAAAGATGCCAAAGTACTTCACCCGCACGAGCATTCCCTCCAATTATGTCAACATTGAAGTCGCCCTCTGTACTTACCCCCTGCTGAGTACAATTGTGTTTGGACTGTTTTCTTCTCTCTTAGTTGCTTACTTCTTATACCTTGGAGCAAGGATGCTGTCTTTGGTGATCAACAAGGGATTGCGGAGGAGAGTTTACGTATTGATCATTTCTGTCATCATCTTCCTTCCATTGAGGGTTTTATTTCTTGGTTTCTCCTCTCTCTCTCACCCTGGGCATCTGCCGTTTGAGTCCCTTGTCTTCTTAGCCTTCCTTGCTCTGTTGTGCTGCGCTCTTGTTGGAATTTGCGTGCTTGTCTATTGTCCTATTGCAGATTCCTTAGCTGTGAGTAGCCATCAGCACTTGGAAATGGGGGGAGAGCTCTTTGATGCTAATGACAGTTCATCTCCTATTGCTAACCAATGCCTTATCGAGGTAGCTTCAGTTCCTATGAGTCCAGGACGAAACTCGGATGCATCAACGAAAGGAGGCTCTATCTCATTCCGGCTGATGATCAGGGATGAATCCCTATCAGAGGGGTTTGAGGAAGTAAATCTTCTGTCTTCTGGTGCTCGCCATTTTGCATCTCCACCAGACTCTCCTCCTCTTCCTGGCCGGCCAATGATCCCGCTCCGAGAGGTTTCCAATTACTGAGTGAAGGGGATGTTATCTTATTCGCTCTCATTTTTGTGGTGAAAGAGAAATATGTAAAGGGGTTAGTTACAGTTTTAATAATGTGTTGCTTGTTCATAGGAGTTAGGAAGTTGTATTCTTAATTTTGTTTTGATAGAGACATTTATTTTGCGTGTTAATAGGACTTAGGAAGCTGTATCTTAAATTCTCATTTTGTGAGTTGATGCTTATGGTGAGTGGCTTTTTAGTTCTGTGCTGGTGCTTGTGTAGGTAGTTTCATCATATCTCCTTAATGGAGAGAGACATTGCTTTCTTTTATTAAGGAGTTCAAGTAGTTAGGTAGATTGGTATCTCTGGATTTGCAGAAGTTGTTGAGATGTCTGCATTTGGTATCTTATATGTTGTCTGGTGTGGACAACAAAATAGACAAATTTCAAGTACTTTCTCTTGAAAGTATTTTAAAAATGATGCCGATACGAATATAATTTTGGGGCTTGAGTTTGATGCATTAGTTGTGATTTATGGCACATCAGATAAATTGACTGGGAGACCTTGTCGACCCCATGAAAAGGATCGTGTGCCAATCTAATCTGATTTTCGAGGTTCCTTCATGGTTGAGTCTTGTGTTCCAATTTTACAATGTGGAGTATTTACATTACAATGTTGAATGTTTCACTGTGAATTCCCATAAGATTGTGATACTTGGGTGGTTCTTTTGTGGATCATTCTTGCATTTGGCGTGGATGCATGTGTTGTCTGTCTCTTCGATTGTTACTTGAGATGCATTTCAAAGTGGAAAGGGCCTTCTGACATGGAAATGTGGTATATTATTGATGAAATGACAAGAAAGTGCGCAATTCATTGCTGTGGGTGGCAGGTAAATAAAATAGTAGTCAGTCTCCTGACATATACATGTTCGTCCACTCCCTCCCTATTTCCTATTTGTCAGAGGATAGCCAACTGGTTCATTGATTGATCGATTTTGGCATTTGCAACATTCCACAGAAGTTGGTTAATTGGATCAGTGTAAGTGGACAATGGGGATGTGAATTCATTCATCTAGGGTAGGGGGGGAGATTGGGTGTCAGTGTGTTATATCTTTCAGTTTCAGGAGAAGGGAATGGACTTCAGTGCCGCGGTTTGTTGCTTCAATTATATGTTATACATTATAGCCGAAAGTTTTCAATCAATTTTGACTATTTTCTCACTATTTTGACGTTCATCAGACCCTATATATCAATCTACAAGAGAAGCCCACATCTTGTCCTTTACCTTCCACGAGCAGGGGCCCCATTAATAAATTAGCATTGTCTCATTATAGCCTCTTGAATCATTTTTGAACTTGCTTGAACTACAGTCCTCGTAGGTTTTTTTTTAATATAAATCTTATTAAAGAACTATCACAATCAACCCAATATCATTTTAAATTAACCATATTAAATAGTACTATTCAATGTCAAATGCTAATCTTCGAAGTGCTATTCAGTGTTTTTAGTAACATCTTTTTAAAGTGCTCCATCGAAAAAGCACGGTGCATGCAGGACCCACAATAAACGTGCACCAAGTAACTTTGGAGGATGTTGAGCACATGGCGTGGGGAACAAATTCATGCCTTATATCAATTAACCAACATCCATAATTAATTCTATTCAATTTTAAACACGAATCTAATCTTTTGGATTTGCAATTTCCATTACATCTTTCCATCCTTTCACGAAAAAAGAAATAAATAGTTATATTGAGAAAGTTGAAGAGTAGCAATCGCGGAAGTTATTATTATTATTATTTTAAAAGTTTTGACCATTAGTCAATAAAGAATTCGGTAAAAACACAAATCACAGAGGTTTTTTTTTGAAGTTATTAAAAAAATAGTGGGCCTTTTGAAAAACTCAAATTTAATTTATCATTTTTAATCTAATTTCGTTCTTGATAAGTAAAATTGGAAGACTAGAACATATGGTAATTAGGGGTGTAAAAAAAAAATATGAAAAACCGTCTAACCAACCGAATCGACGGTTCATAACCGTGTTTCACTGTTACGATTATTAAAATTAAAAAACCATGCTTCACGGTTCGGTTTTCAGTCTGACTCATTGTTATTAACCGTATCGAACCGTAAAATACGATTAGGTTGCTTATCTTCCTAAAACACATTGTTAACCAAACCGTTACACCCCAATTTAAAAGAAAAAAAGAAGAAAAAGAAAGGAGTATTGTGTAATTTTATAACTTAAATAATAATTTTTTAACTTTTGAGCCCCAATCGTTGGAACAAAAACGGAAGAAGAAGAAGATGTATTTTGCATTATGACAAAAAATATATATTTTAAGTGATAATTAATCATAATCGAACCGTCTAATACGATTTGCCGTAGTTCGATTTTTAACTATTTTTAAAGTACAATTACAGTTGCGGTTTTTAAAAATTAAAAACCGTAAAATACGATTCGGTTAACGATTTTCCTAAAACATACGGTTAACCGAACCCATACACATCTATTAGTAATAATGCATTTGTGGTATGGGTTCAATGTATTAAATTAATAGGAATTAGGATACCACCAGGTAATAATGATATTGATGATGGAAAAACAGTAAGATCAAATGTTACTATTGCGGAATTGCCAAATGTGTATTTTCCAAATGCTTGGAGGACAAATGATTTGGTTGTCGACGTGGCCATAAAAAAGGCATTCATCATTCAATAATTGCAAAGGGCCCCTCTGTTTTTTGTTGAAATGTTTGAAAAAAGCCTCCTTAATATCATCAATTTTGACCAATCAGTTATCCTCCCGGACTGATTGGAGAAGCTAATAAAAAGGGAAGGAGGAGTTCATTCGATCGAGTTCTTCTAGGGTTTTAAGAATTGAGAAACCCACATACACATACACATACACATACACATGGCGACTTTTGCAGAGGCTCCAGCAGGCAATCCCAAATCCGGAGAGAAGATCTTCAGGACCAAGTGCGCTCAATGCCATACTGTCGATAAAGGAGCTGGTCACAAGCAAGGTAACCAACCGATTGTGATTTCTTCTTCTTCTTCATACATCTCAGATCATGTGAATTTTGGATCGATCTTCTTCTTTTTAGGCTCCTTCTATTTGATTTCATATCCGTGATTTGATGTTTATTATATCG
Organism: Litsea cubeba; assembly: GCA_012931725.1. NCBI lineage: Eukaryota > Viridiplantae > Streptophyta > Magnoliopsida > Laurales > Lauraceae > Litsea > Litsea cubeba. The sequence goes on along the minus strand of CM022947.1, from coordinate 115,230,294 downwards.
TGATCTGATTTGGGATTAATTTCTACCTGTTAAGAGTTGTAATTATTTTGGTTCTACCTTTTAGGATTTTGCGTTAGTTCCTTGGAAATGTGATTTTAGTTTTTGAAATGTCAGTTTTCTCCATTGATGTCTGATTATTTGATGTTTTTGGTTTATGGGTTTGCTTCTGAAATTTCATACAATTCATGGGTTATTAACAATGTTTGATTTGCTAGTTACAGATCAGATATTTCATAATCTATGTTTTAGGACTTTTATTAAACATGCTAAGTTTGCTGGGTTTGATTTTCTCTGTTAATCAGATCAAAACTATGTGGGATGATCTGGTTTTATTGTTTTTATTCTTCATCATCACCACCACTGCACCCATCCATTTTCGTTAAAAGTGAGAGAAACAATAGATTTGGACATATGCTATTACATGTGGAGTGACAAACCAAGAATGGCACTACATGGTGGAAACAACTCGGCATGACTAAAACAAAACTTTCTTTCAACAATTTTTTTTTTTTTTTTTGTTGGGTTTCCAATTGCCATTCGTGTACAATTTGAGTAATTAATTTGGCTGAAAACTTAGCATCATTTGGTCCCGGATAAATTGGAATGGCGAAACAGAATTCATGTAGCTCACCCCTACATAGTTGGGACAAGGTGGATGATGATAGCTATTAGCTGGCAACTTAGCAACAAGCTCCTGCAAGTCTTTTTTTTTTTTAATTGCTAAGTGCATCTATCTTGTTCACATTTAATTTCATGACTCTCAATTAGGTTGGAAATGCTTGAAGTTGGTAATTTAAATATTTATTGTTTATTTAGAGCCACTATGACATAGAATGTGGCTTTAAATTAGGGTTGAGCAGAATAGTAGAACTCATGAAGCCGACCACTTACAGATGTAATAAGGTTCAATGACTATTCCGGCCACTCACAGTATGGAATGAACTATGCCTCTCATTTGAGTTGGAAATGCTTGAAATTGGGAGTTTTATCAATAATTCTTATTTGGACCCACTATGACATGATGTGGCTTTGAATTAAGGATGAGTGCCTGAGTGGAAGAGTCAAACTCATAAAGCTGACCCCATATAGATGTAATAAGGCTTCGTTGATGATGATGTATCCAGTATGGAATTGTTTACCATTTTGATCCTGAACTCTAGTTTTGTGTTTTGAATAATTTATCTTTCCTTTTTTAATTGATAGGGCCCAACTTAAATGGTCTTTTTGGACGACAATCCGGCACAACTCCTGGGTACTCATATTCTACTGCTAACAAGAACATGGCTGTGATCTGGGGGGAGCCGACTCTGTATGATTACTTGCTCAATCCCAAGAAGGTAATTGATCCAACCTTTTAGGATTGCATGTATGTGCACTGATTTCACTGCTTCCTCTCTGTTCATCCATGAATGATTCATTGTTTTCCAACATTTCATACATGTTTCGTTGTTCACAGTTCATACCCTTCTTCAAGTAATACTTTCTGATTCCTAGTTTCAAGCAACTGATACTCGATACAAGAGTATTGATGGTCAATACCAATATACAAATACTGAATGCTGCAATTATTTAGCCCTGTGCCACATTGTCATGACTCATGATATGATCCATCATAATGCATATTGTCTCAATATATCATTTTTAAGATTCGTGATATGGGACTCCAGTGGTATTCTTTGTGATGGTTGATACAAGAACTCTTATGGGAGGCAAAGGTGTTAACTATGCCCTGAGGCCACATGGATATTTGTACGCAATGAGATTTGCCACTGGTCATGTAAGGTTGACACTGACGGTCCAAATATGTTCCAGCAGCTTTTCAACAGTCATGTGGCATTGAAAACTATTTTTTTAAAATACTACTTAAAGGGAAAATATTCAAACATAAAGTATGTGAGATATGCTATCTGCAGAAACAGGAATCAGTAAAGACCTCCTAACAAATCATCCCTAGAAATACAAGCAAACTAGAATATATAATATTAATAGTATCCAAATTCATTGTTGTCCAAATCCTACAATTCGCATCCCAAATGCGAACCCTAAGTGTTACCTACCTAATTCCTATTTATATTATCAGTATCACACTATTAGGTATCAGACAATTTAGAAATGCCACATAATTGGAACTGTTGAATAGCATATTGATTAACACATCCAACAAGCCCATGATTTTGACAGGAATTAAGAGTTATGTATCAATTTTCCTGATTATCAATCAATTTTTTCTTTTTGGTAGAACTGATTATCAATCAATTGAAAGTGAGAAAGGAACAGATTAAGGGGCGTATGATGAACTCTCTGATTTTCTCATCTCTCTTTTTTGATTGTTTGTCTCTGTTTGCAGTATATCCCTGGAACAAAAATGGTTTTCCCAGGTCTAAAGAAACCACAAGAGCGTGCAGATCTCATTGCTTATCTCAAGGAATCCACATCTTCTTGATGCATCTCTCTATTTACTGCACTCCATTTTTGTGGCAGTTGGGGCAATTGTAACAGAGCGAGAACTTTTTTTTTCTTCGAAATAATACCACTGGGGCCTGTCTGTCTTTGCGAACCAAGCAAGCATAGATAGATTGGAGTCAATACATTCAATTTTGAGTGTCATTATCCCCTCCAAAACATAAAATTTTACAGTTTCCCTATAAAATTTTAATTCTAATATATTTTTTCTTTTTCTGGCAATTTAAATTAGATTCTGAGTTGGTGTGGGCTCCAATCCTATACATGAAATTGAGGTGTAGTGGGGTAAAGTGCATGTCTTGAATTGTATGGTAGGTCCTGCCATGAATGTAATGCTGTGACATGACCCTAATACTTTTGTTACTGGTGGCGCAACTAGTTCAGATATTAGAGGTTATTACTGATGATGCCTTTTATAGTCCTTTTCAACCTTTCTCAGCTCTTTGGGCTACAAAACGGTCACATGAAATAAACCAGTTTCATACAAACCAAAATGATTGGATTGCTTACTTTTATTTATTTGTTTATATGTTTTCCTTTAGACCCCCTCACTCCATATAGCCAGCTGAGCAACAGCAGGGAATGACATGTCCTCTTCTATTTGCATTGCTGTTTTCAGCTGCTGTTTGATACTATGGGCCTGTTTGGCATCGTTCCCATGTTGTTTTTGATCCTGTGCTAAAATTGGGTTGTGCTGAGATTGAGCCTTCTGTTTTCGAATTACTATGTATCTCTGTCTCTTCATTACCATCTTCACCTTAATTTTCCTTCTCAATTTTGATTCTTGATTTATTTGATGATTTCATATTATTTAAAGTCGGACAAATCTACTACTCAGTGCTGGCTGGTCTGAAAATGATAAAGCAAATTCTAATGTATCTTGATCTGGTTATTGCTAGTATAAATGACCGGTGATACACTTAGTACACTGAAAATCTAGAGAATTATCAATTGGGACGAGTTAGTTATTGATCCTATCATGGTGTGTAGGCTTCTCTTACTTTAGATGCCAAGCCAACCAAAGTGAGTCCTGCATAGTTGTTGAAAGCTAATTATAGATATATTTTTAAATTTCCTTTTCACTTTTCCCCCTTTGACAGTACTTATTTCTTCTTCTTTTTTTTTTGGTGATATTTTCACTTTTGATGAGATTCTGAGACTATCACAAGTTATTGTGAAATTACCATTTTCTGTAAATACCATGATTTTTACCCATAAAAAAAGGTTAAATACCATGATACTACTGCAATATTCTCAAGATAACATAGATGTATCCTGAGCACCTGAAACCATATGGCCCTAGTAATTTAGTAGCCATGAAATAATCTCACCCTTTAATGGAAAAATAAATCAAGGGCAAGGGAATCAAATTGCCGGCCATCACTCCAGGAATTCAAATCCTAGAATGTTAAGGTCCTATCTACATCTCTACCCTGTAGGTTTCTCCCCCTCAATGGGTTAAAAAAAAAAAAAAAAAAAAAATCTTGTAGCAAGGTGCAGCCTCACATAAAATGCTCAAGTATAGAACCCATTTGAGTGATTTGGATTCTTATTATATGGTTAAGGTTTGTAAATCTAACATTGATGCGCATCTTTAAAATCAGAATCTTCTCCTCATGTGTGAACTTCGCCAAAATCCTCCACAATTAGGTTTGGGTCCATGGAAGATTAATAATGTGTGAGATACAAGATTTTAAACCCAATTTTGTGTGTGTTTGTGTCAAATTCTTTGCACTTGTCAATTTGACTGTGGATACAAATTAGGAGAGAGATTTAGTATTTTACTAATACATTGGGGGTGTTTGTTTTGAGCAGCTTGGAATTCAAATGTAATCCTCTGTGATCAATTTGTAAGAGCTGGTTTGAGAATTATATTTATTATTCTTTCCCACTCTGTTACCTTCTAAAATAGGGCACTGAGAAGTTTGTGGGGGACTTACCATATTATATAAAGGCACCATCAATAATCTTATCTAAAACAATGAAATGAATGCTACTATAGAAAGATATATATTTTAATAGGAGAAGTATGTATTTTAATAGATCATTTTTTATGACCTTAGTTTGAAGAGCAAGGCTCTCCTAAGCTTAAGCTTATGATATGATTCCGTAAGCTAACGCTTCTGGGGCACATCCTTGATCCATCCAAATGGACCAAACACACGACCCCTTAAATTGCACAAGCCCACCAACTTTTGGTCAAATCCGAATTTACTAGACCGTTGGATCGACTATGTACCAATCCGAATAGACCGTTGACCATTAAACTTTTGGTGCCCAGATGGAGATGATAGAAACCACGATTGAGGCTGATTTTTTATAGGAAGGAGGGTCCCAGGGAGTCCTTGAAATCCCCCCATCCACATCCCCATGTGGGTCCCCAAGTGGGCCCCACCACGTAATTGAGCTTACTTCAGCTTACCTTATCATAAGCTTCAGCGTAGGAGAGCTGGCCCCATAGACAGGATGGCTTTAATCCGCACGACATCTCTAATTCGTTGTGGGACTCTTGTTTGGTGGTTCAGACAGTTTGATCTAAATAAGTTTTAATGAGAGAGAGAGAGAATGAAACATTTTCGGAATAATGCCAAACAAGCCCCAATCCGTCCATATAGTAAAATTGAAAGGTGCTTATCGTGAACCACATGAAGTCATATGTTGTCATCAAAGAAAATTATTTTTCTACGAGACAAGTTTCAATCCTTCCAATGGATACAATATTAACTTCTTTTTCTACCCATGCTTCTTTTTCAACGGGGGCAAGCCTTTTTCTTTTTTTCTCCTTCCTAACCTGGATCAAACCCTTGTCTGCCCAATGAGAAGGGTAGTTACCTTGCCGCTAGGGGTGTTCATGGCCGGCCCGGGTTAAGGCATATCCACGTCCTGCTCGACTCTAGAAACATTGGCCCAGGTTTGGCACAGGCTATAAGATCCAGGCCTGAGCCCGACCATTTAATCAATTGGGCCAGGCTGAATCGGATTTTTTTTATATAAAATTTATGGAAATTCAAGTAATTGTTTGGACTAATTAAATTAAATTAAATTTCAAGCATTTCTTATATTGGCCGGGCTGGGCTAAGCTTTGGGCTTTCGATCGCTTAATCCAAGTACAGTCTAATTATTAAACTGGTCCTAATTACATATCCAAGTAAGTCCTAAAATGGGTTGGGCCTGGATTGGGCTCGGGCCGGCCCCGTTGCTGCCCTTTTTTTTTTTTGGCCTACACCAAAAAAGAATTGATCCCTCACTGTTTATGCAGAAGAGTTAATTTTTTTGGCAGAATGAAGAGATAGTTTAAAGTATTATAATATCTATTTAATCAGTTTTAAAGTCAAATATGCACAAAAATCAAACTTGCCCAACATCACCTTATACTAAGCATACTAACTCGCTCTAAGCACGAGCATGGCCCATGTTGCTAGGGTCCCTGCTCCATCTAGCTAGTTTTGAGATTTTATTGATAATTAATTATTTATAATAATTGTGTTGTTTGATAGTTAGATTAATTTTATTTAGAATGCGACATAGGTCATGAGTTCAAATCTCTAAACTTTATAATTTTTAGCTTTTCACCTTTACTTCTAAAAAAAGTCAAAATTGAATCGAATATGATTAAAATTGAATCCAAAACCCTTGAATTTAATATATTATAATTGATAATTGATAATGTTGGCTAATGGGAGCTATGTAAATAAATGCCCAAACCTCTTCGGAATAGGTAGTTTTAGCAGTCTAGATTTAACGAAGGCCCACCGTTGGATTTTCTTGACACTAAATCAGCACTTTGTAAACAGATGACATCCGTCGGATTTTCATGATGAGATGGCCCACTTTGCTCAGGTTTCAGAAAGCTCCAGCACCTGCACGTTTCGTCCGAAGCCGAATATGAAATGAGAAATCCAACCGACGTTCTTCGCTTCTACCTGACATTCCACACCTTCTCCTTCGACTCCTCTTGCTTTTCCATCGATCTACGACTTCACTTTTCCATTCAAAATTAGGGCTTTTAGTTTTCCATCTGATTCTAATGTTGCCAATCGGACTTCTTCGAATATCTTTCCCCGCGAATGGATTCTGAAAGTTCCCATCTTTTTCTCCCATCTTGGTATTGAGAGGTTCTTCTAAATCTCACTTTCATCGGTTCTGGTACTTGCTCTTTTTTCTTGAATTCCAGAGGCACCCATCGATTTGTTTCAGTGAATTCGAATACAATTCAGTCTCGCGGCTGTTATTCCTATCTGGGTTTTGCAGTTTCTCTCCAAATTTCACAAATTTTTTTTTTCAATTCGAGAGACGCCCATTGAGGTTTATTTCAGTAAGTTACGGCAGGAATCGCTACAAGGATCGGTGTTTGCTTGTTTTCTCGGGTGGTTTCCACGGAAGAAGTACGAATTTCCCTCAAAGTAGTGTTCTTGGTTGGTTTTTGTATTTGATGTGATTGCTCTTACTCATTGTCCATCTAGGTTTTTGAGAATGTGATTGCTCTTCCTCATTTCCCATCTGGGTTTTTGAGAAGTTGCTCTAAATCTTAGGATTTTGGCTGATTTGGCCAATTAGGACGGTTCCCATTTAGTTCCTTGTATCAGTTTGGAATCTTCATTTTCCTTTTTATTAGTGAAAAATTCGTATAGAACTCAGTTGGAGTAGTGTCAGTGAATCTTTTGCTGATTTGAACGTGACCCACCAAAATCCTTCTTTTTTTTCTTTCTTCTTCTCATGTTCTTCTTGAGATTGTTTTGGTATATTCTGAATGTCTAATTCTGAAGAAAATTGCGGAATATTTGTTTCTGATGCGGGTGGAAGTGGTGGAGAATGTAAGGAAGTAGATATGGCCAATGCTCAGGAAGGCCCGAGTTCTGGTCAGGTTGATGAAACGTCACCTGATATGCTGCAGAATACACCTTCTAACATTGCTAGGTTGGAGGATGTGATCGAGCACTCTAAGGGTCGACAGAAGTACCTTGCGCAGACAAGGAGCCCCTCAGATGGAGAGGACATTCGTTGGTATTTCTGCAAAGTCCCTCTGGCCGGGAATGGTGAGTTTGGTCTTTGATTCTTCCTCATGTTTTCTTACTTTGTTTGAATTGAATTGGTTGTGTATAAAAAAAATGAGAAAGAAATGAAGTAGGCGAAGTAGAAAAGTTTTGAGAAAATAACATGGCAATTGTTTAGTAGCATCTCATAAGTTCTCTTACTCTTGAACATCACCTATTTCTTGTTTTATTTGTTATTAATCTGTACTTATGGAAATTCTTGCTTGTAATGACTCTTTGGTTGCTTGGGAATTGATTTCCAATGACTGATTTTCCCATGCCAGCGCATCAAATTGTGTTTGGGAATGGCAATGCACCAGAACTGTCTTTTTTCCACATTCCACTTGTTGGTCTTACCTTTCCATATTTCAATGTTTCACAAGAGGAAATTCGAGTGTGATTTTCGCCTCTTCAATGTCATAAATCAAGAGGTGTTGTTCCTAATCCTAATGTACCAAACAGGCCCATAACCAATAGTCAATTCTTCCCACAACATTTCTTGTGTTTGGTAGATGTTTTAATGCACACGCACGTTAGCGCGGGGAGATCACATTAGGGGTAAGTGAATTGTTAATTAACCCAAGCTAAACCCATCTTGTTGAATTGTCTTCCGTCAAATTGTCCTCTTGAGCCTTTTAACCATATTTGTTATGAAGCTTTCCATGAAAGGAACATGATAGAAGGCTACAATAGTAAAAGAGACATTTTTTTGCCGCTAAATCCTCAGTCCTCTGGATACACAAGTTTATTTTGATAATTGATAAAAAAAATCGAGTCTGTTTTTCCAAGTAAAATGTGCACAGGTTAAAGAAGGGTTTTCCCCTGCTGGAATAGTGCTTCTGCTAGAATCGTTGATGTCTTCAGTCAACTAAGTGCTTGTGCTTGTGACCTCACTAAATCGCCGCAGGAGTTATTTGCTAGTATGGATCCTTGATTTAGTTTTTTTCCAAGTTCAGTATTTGCATGCCCTTAAGCATATACTAGCATAATAACCCGTGTTGAGCACAAATATGGCCATTATTGTAATTTAAATATTCATGCATTAAGAAAATTCGTAGATTTTAGAAAGAAAATAAAGGAATAAGAAGGTTATGAGAGTACCTGTTTATATAATCCAAGAGCTGGTGGTGGAAAGATGAGAATTTGAGCAGAAAGGGAGTGGTAGAGTTTGGATTGAAATGGAGTTTTTGCAGTTAAGAGAGGTGGAGGTGGTTATGATAATGAGATAAAGTGGGTAGTTGCATGAGTGGAGAGAAAAGATTTAAAACAGAATAACTTAGAGTCAAAATCCCAACCGACAGTCAAAATTAAAGCCAAAATCTTCCTCTTTAATATAGTATATAATTGGATCAAGAAATCTAGATCGTGAATGTAATATTGACGACAAAGTTTTATTCGAAGGCAAACATATTTGACTAATTCAAGGTAGTTGTTATTTAATTCGGTATTATTAATTTGAAGCATTGCTGGTTGCATAAGAGATATTTCACTGCCTTTTGAAGTGTCAAAAAAATTAATGGCATGGGATGGAGAACAGATGCAACAAGGCCACAAGGGTGAAACAAATATTTATGTGATAGAACTAGCAAAAAAGAAAAAAACACTAAAAAGAAATTGATAATTTGTATTAGTTTGTGATTTGTGTTTTTAACAGAGTAATCAAATTGTCTTTCAATTTCAAATTGTGTCATCTTCTATGGAGTATGGACACATACATGCATATAAACAAACATTGAACACATCACATGCATACAATATAGATGACTTCCTGACATGATAATATACTAATATGGAAGTTCTCACATTTATTTTATTCCATTACGCTTTTTTGCTAAATTTTGTGCAGAGCTAGCTGCCTCAGTTCCTCGATCAGAGATAGTTGGAAAGAGTGAGTATTTTCGATTCGGTATGCGGGACTCCCTTGCATTAGAGGCTTCTTTCTTGGAGGTAATTGTTTTACTTGATAATAACAAGATTTTATTAGTTTTTTAAACATTAGCATGTCATCCATGATCCCATTATGGATATTCTGTTAGGTGGTTAGGGATCTTAACTGCATGCATCTTTTGTGTTGCTCTTTGCCTTTTTCTTTATGGTTTAAATATCTTGACCATTCTGTTTCGCTTGTTTGGGCCCCACCCCTTATCTCTTTTGGCACAGCATTGTCTGTGTTTGTTTAGGATCGTATGGAGTTCTTACCTGCATGTGTCTTTTGAATTTCTCTTTGCTGTTTCCTTGCTTGTTTGAATTTCTCCTTGCTATTTCCCTGACTTGACATATCACAGGATTGAGCATAGAGGTAACTAATTTGATTATTTATTATTTACTTTTATAATCCATCTTGATAGAGGGAAGAAGAATTGCTTTCTGCATGGTGGAAAGAGTACGCGGAATGCAGTGAAGGTCCAAGTGGACATCCAAGGAGTTCTGGCATTACTCAAGATACGCAACCAAAATTGAATTCTTCCGAAGCTAATCAATCAACTCAGCTTTATATGAATGAGGAAGAGAGAGTTGGTGTTCCTGTAAAGGGAGGACTCTATGAGGTACTATTTTGATCAGAATGCTTGAATGTTTCCTGTAAACGGAGGACCCTGTGAGGTACTATTTTGATCAGAATGCTAGTATTCACCTTTTTTTTTTCTTTTTCTTTTTACTTGTCTAGTAACATGAATGCTCTCTCTCTCTCTCTCTCTCTCTCTCTCTCTCTCTCTCTTGCGGTCTTGCCCGCCCCCTGCCCCCCTCCGTTTCTGAGTTCTTTGTGTAATTTATTTCACTTAAATTCATTCAGTTTCATGAAAAAACTTAATGATATCCTTCCAATGTCAGATTGATGTGAATGTTATGTCTACCTTTCTTATGAAGTTACTTTAACTTTTCTCTTTTATTTGTTCAATCTGATGATAAAACTATTTTTGAACTACAATTTAATGAAAAAAATTAATAGTTTCCTTTAAAATCCAAGGAGCAAAACTGTGATAAATTGATTATGTTCCTTTTATTACCATAGCATTCTGCGGGCCAAGTTGTATAGCGAGATGTTTCAATACTTTTTTAATCATTATTGGATTGCTGTATGCTGTGATTTAAGTTAGGAACCCAGACAATGGGAATATTTTTGGATATCACTTCATAGGCTGGGAGTTAGAATGTGCACATGCATCCCAAGTAGTACATTATAATCAACCATTCATAAAGGTGTCTGAGTTGTGTAAAACACTGGTAAGTTTATTGGAAGTATTTCATCAGTAGTTCTCTGCTCTTTTATCACAGAACTTCACTAATTGTGATTCTAAACTGTTTTGATTTCAGCCTTTGCATCATATTATTCCTTTTTTATCCAGGAGAAAAACCTGGGACTAAAATGATAGTAAATTTTGACTTGTATCAGCTTGCTCTGAGTGTAAGACTTTTAGAGTTCAGCACATGACAATCCTCAAATCATTTATTGAATTTTGTTTATAAATATTTATGGGCATTATCAATTTATCATAACTGGTGGTATTTCTTTGATTTTTAAGAGCTTAATTTGTCTGAAACTGAAGCAAAGTGGGTGGCTGCAGGTAGACCTGGCTTCGAGACATTGTTTTCCTGTTTATTGGCATGGAGAAAATAGACGAGTTTTAAGGGGCCATTGGTTTGCTCGCAAAAATGGCCTCGACTGGCTTCCTCTACGTGAAGATATTGCTGAACAGTTGGAGCTCGCATACCGATGCCAGGTATCATGGAGTGAAATAGTTGAGGCGTTTTATTCCATAAAAGATGAAAAAAATCTAACCAATTTCTGATCTCCATGTTTTGTTTTTTTTTTTTTTTTTTTATAATCACAACTACTTCCATGCTGTCGATAGGCTTGACTCCTTAATAATAAGTCAATTCATCACACTTGCAATTTACTGGCACATATCTGAATTTGTTTCTTTTGAACCTTTTTTTGCTCGTGGACAATAATTCATGTAGCTGACTGCTGACCCCAACATAGTTGGGACAAGCTTTGATGATGATGATTGTATACATGTCTATATTCCATAATACGTTGATCATGGGAAATGCATAGGTTAAGTGCTTCTTGGATTTTAGAGTGCTTGACAAGGCTTAAGCCAACTTGTATCAGCAATAGAGTATCGCACCATATGATGTTGCAGTTACACATTTTCAGAAATAATGGCAATTTAGGTTCTCTTTAAGTGACCCATTTGTGTTGTTGACACTCAGTACTTCTTTTAAATGGGTTGCTTGGATTTCAAAGCCATCTTATTACATGACAAAGCTTGAACCATGGGGCCAGAAAATGATTGGAGAGCTTGAGGGGTTTTGTGGATGTATCAAACTTGATCAATTACTGGGTCAGTCGCAGCCTCGCAGGACTAGGAAAGGATTCAAGGCCTTCAAGATTTTCCACAATCAAAATTCTTTTGTTGCTTTTCTTGTCTACTCACAAAAGTTGCTTGTGTGACCAATTCAAATGATTGGTAAATCATCAAATCCTTGTCCTAACTCTGTTGGGATTAGCTACATGAATTCTATTTCGTCATTCTAGTTTATCCGAGGTCAAATCCCCAAATAGGTTGCACTTCAGAAAAACTTCTGACTGGCGCAGTTGTTGGCTAGTGTTGGACTGACAAGTCCAAACTATCTCAACCAAATCTCTCTTAATTTATCTGTCCAAACTATCTCAATCAAATCTCTCTTAGTTTATCATATATTGATGCTACCCCTAAATGCCCCAAATGCGCTCATTTCTGATTCTATTTTTTCTAGTTTTACCATACATCTATCGCAACGTTCTCATCTATGCTACACTCATTTTATTGATCCTAATTGGCCAACGTTCTGCTCGATAGGTCATAGCTGGTCTAATTGTTGTCTTGTAAAATTTTCCTTCCAATCTTGTCGGTATGTGCTAATCATAGAGAACTCCAGAAGAAACTCTTAACTTCAACTATCGTACTCTTATCATATGTTTGACATCCTCGTCAATCTTTCCATCTTTACTAATTATAGAGCCATGGTTTCAGAAGGACTCTCTTTGTGGTAACTCTTGATTGAGCGATTACCCAAATGAGAGGTGCCATTTGAGGGTCTGCCCTTCTTATTACTTACCTTGAGTTTCTTCTCCTTTGTGGGTAGGATCATTGCTTCAGGCTATGATGCCCAGATATGGCAGAGATACAACGGGCGTACTCTCTGAATATGGAAAGGACATGGATTTTACACTTATAAATGAAGTAATATGATATATGTTGCTATTTTGAAGTATCTGATATCATAGGCTTTAGGGTACTCATGTTTGTCCTCCTAATGGTGGAGGCGAACCTTTGCCCATCTCTCATTTCTTGTCTCCTTGAGTCATTCTTTTTATAGAGATTTGACTAGGATTGGAAGAATCAGTTTCGTAAACAAGATGAAGTGTCTTATCTTGGTAGCTGGATTCCACGGACTGTTATATTCTAGTGGGCAGCTCTAACATGAGCTTGAACCTAGATCATTCCTTGTAGAGAAGGTGTCTTTATCAACTCACATTGTGAGACATTTTTTTTTAATTATTATTATTTTTGGTTACTATGTTCCATCTATATGTGATTTACTTTTTTTTTTTTTCAGGTTTGGCATCGTAGGACATTTCAGCTATCAGGGCTTTTTGCTGCCAGAGTTGATTTACAAGGAACTACGCAGGTACTTATATTGCTCTCGAGACGAGTTAGAAGTCGGTTGATTTTTTTTTTCTTAATTTTGCTTTAAGTCATTTGGCCTTGTATAGGGTCTGCATGCTCTTTTCACAGGAGAAGATGATACCTGGGAAGCTTGGTTGGGTGTTGATAGCTCTGGTTTCTCTAATGTTATTGGTTTGAGAGGAAATGGAATTAAATTGAGGCGTGGATTTTCAACGTCTGGATCTCCAAAACCAACCCAGGTTTGCTTTCTCACAAGTGTTTTCCTTAGATATTATAAATAGGTACCATGTGTGTTTTTTTAAATTTTTACTTATTTTTTAACAAAATTTTTAAATCTAATCCTTGGTGGAGGATCCTATTCATGATTCAATTTGACTAGACCCCTTAAGTGACCTGCAATGTGATTTCGACTTTCTGAACAAATTCATAATATTATCAAAATATTATAGAAACTGAAAATATCACGAGAAAATTGTAATAATGTCAATAAAAATGTGATAATTGGGAAAAACCTATTTGAAAGTTTTAACACTTTTTATATTTATTTCTTATTATATAAAAATAATAATTTATTTTCCATGACATTTTCCTGATAACGTCCCAAGAAAACCCCAATTTGAAAAATATCCTTTCATTTTCAAGAGCTGTCAATTTCCAAAATGGATTCTAAGGGAGTTTGTAGTGGCTGTCAGTCGGCCGTGACATATTGGCTGATATGTCGAAAATGGCAGCCACTAAAACCTGCAACACTTGTGAGTGCCACTATTTCACAAATAACTTACCGGCCACTTCCGATAATGCCTACTTATCCACCGCTATTTTGAACCTTGCCTATTACAATAATTTAAAACTGTAGTCAAGCAATTTGCTACTACCTAGCAACAAAGGAAAATCAACCATGAGGTAGACACCATCATTCCTTCCAGAACATAACATGACCTACCATCTTGAGCTTTACAACAAATTTGCAAGAAGACTTGATCTCTAATGGAACAAACCGTCCTCCAATTCACAAAAAGACAGACAATTAGATTTTGGATAAACCCATTCTTATTTTCTTTTGGGTAAAGCTGCCACACTGGGATGGATGCCTTAAATTGGTCTGAGCTGAGTATGAACCCCACGACTCTGCTTGGGTGGACAACCTATCCATGGTTAACCAATATGATTTTTATGGACAATCACTTGCTTCCATAATCCTCTCTTCTCTTTTCGTTTCTAAGAAATTGCATGACAGCACCTCCTTTGTGGAGCTACAATTTAACATAACGCCTGTTGGTAACAATGAACAACCTATTGATAAGATAAGAATATAGAAGAAGGGAACTGAATCTATTTTATACTGTGATTTGGGCTTGCTTGGAGCTTGGAGTTTAAGTGCAGCTACATTAGCACCTCATACTGATGTTGCCGTCACATAAGCACTCACTGTTGCAAAAATCGGCCTAGGTGGCCGCCTAGGCGCTAGGCGGGGATTAATCGGACTAGGAGGGGATTAATCGGGCTAGGCGGGGATTAATCGGGAATTAATCCCTAGTCCATGCCCACCGCCTAGCGTCCGCCTAGCGATTTTTACAACATTGTAAGCACTTACTAATTACTATACTTACATAGGCAGTGATTTGTTTTGAATGATTTGTTTTGAATGAGCAGATTGGGGATCCCAACGGTTCCACGTAGAATCATATTTATTTCAAAATATTGCTTAATATCTGTCTATTGACAGGAAAATTTATCAATCATCCCTCTCTCATAATGCTGATTTAAATTTTCAGGATGAATTACGTCAGCAAAAGGAAGAGGAGATGGATGATTACTGTTCACAGGTTGGTATTTATCATGGAACTAATCTTTTCCTCTTAACAAAACTGGTTCATAGCCTTTTCCCTTTCTTGATAGCAATATATTTATGTAGCTATCTAGGAGAGCTTAAATCCGATTTTGGGGCGTACTTTCATGGTGGCTGACTGTTGGATCTTAGCTTCCATCCTTGATGGATGGGCCCCATGAATCTACAAAACTTTGAACCCAGATACATTGACCTGGATACACCATCATTTATACTAATATATTGATTTATCCAGTTAAGATAATCCAATAAAAGAATGATCATATATAGATACCCACACGTGCACTCATTAGGATTTTTCAAAAGGTATCATTGGAACCTAAGTCATTTTAATAAATAAATATTTGATCAAAATAAACACTTTTTTGAAAATATTTGAAAAAATGGTTGTTTGACCAAGTGGAAGAATGTAAGACATATGTCTATTTTGGGTGGTCCCACATGATCACATATGGTCCCTACTTGATTCTAACTATTAATAGTATGATATTTTAGGCTTCCTTATTTAAGACAAACTTGGATTCCAAGAGTCCTGTCATTGCCCAACTTAAAGTTTCCTAATAAGGTTGAAGTACATGGAAAATTAAGCAACCCCTCCAGATTTGGTAACCTTGATTGATTAAGGAACCATAAGGCCTAATTACAATTATGTCAATTGGTCCCTTCAAGCTCTCTCAACTAGCAAAATAAGAAACCATCATCCTTGATAAGGGAGACGTTCTAGAAGAAGAATTGATAATTATCTTGAAGATCTGATCCGGTCTAGTTCAAGCACAGATACATGTATTTTTAAACTCTTCTTTAATTTGTTTTTCTATGATCATCAACTAAGATTCATCCATGATAACTATAAAATTAATATTGTAACAAGACTATTACACTGTGCCACTTGTCAAGATGGACCATTGAGTCAAAGCATCCATTTCAAATTGCTATGGCCTAATATTACTCAGATTGGAATGCTTATCACTGTTGCATTGAAGTAATATTCTAACCCGACGATAAATCTGGAAGTTTCTGTACTGTGCCATCCAAGGAAGTATCACTGTGATTAGAGTGATATTTGAGCAAATAGGGGAATCACTCCCGCCAGAAATGGAGATGAAAAGGGTTAGACACCCATGAAGCTGGCAATCTATGATCATTTCTTTTGTCTAACTATACTTAGTACTGAAATTTCTTTGTCGATTGAATAAAATTTAAGTAGATGCTATAGTGTTTCTTCACCTGAGATGCCGATAAATTCTCCTACTATTGGTCAAATTCTTTTGTAGTTGCATCTTTTACTATAGTGTTGCTTTCTCAGGTTCCCGTTCAGCACTTAGTTTTCATGGTTCATGGTATTGGTCAAAGGTTGGAGAAAGCCAATCTTGTGGATGATGTTGGTGATTTTCGTCATATCACGGCTGGTCTTGCTGAGCGGCATTTAACTTCA
This sequence comes from Litsea cubeba, assembly GCA_012931725.1. Classification (NCBI taxonomy): domain Eukaryota; kingdom Viridiplantae; phylum Streptophyta; class Magnoliopsida; order Laurales; family Lauraceae; genus Litsea; species Litsea cubeba. The sequence goes on along the minus strand of CM022947.1, from coordinate 115,213,839 downwards.
TACCAACGTAACAGACAGAGAGTTCTCTTTATTCCTTGCCAGGTATGTCTACAGGCTTGCCATGCATTTGATTTCTCACCTTATGATTTGGTTTTGTTCAAACATAAAAACTGACATCTTGCAAGAGCATGGTTTTAAAAGTTGGCCAAGTCCAAGTCTACTCGGACTCAACAGGTGCCAGTTCCCGTCAACCCCCCTCCCCCTTCTCCCCCAGCCAAAGTCATGTACTTGGTCCAGTTCTAGGGTATTTGGCCCCTAAACACACTTAGCTTCTAGTTTTTGTATGGGAAATAGTTGTGGGCGGCTCCATTGCACTGATACTGGAAATCAAAACCATATTTTCTTTAAGATCCAAGCATTTGAAGATCAGTGGTGCTACTCATCCGATTGAATGAAATATATATGTGGGCACCTGTAACCACTTAAATTCACTATTGATATATGAGACATAATTAATGTTAAAATTCTAGACTCAATAGAACTAGATTTTCTATGTTTCAGGAATTTCCTTTTTCTTTTGCTATATTTCTTATTTTTTAAATGTCATTGCCTTACTCCAAGTTAGCCGAGTGGAATAGATTAGATTCGTCCCCTGAGTCCGATTTTGTGCAAGAAACCAAGAATACCAGAAGGCATTGGATGAGCATGAACTGTTGTGTTGCTTGCAGTTTCTTACATCTACCACCTGATGGGTTTGATCTCTTCATTTTGCTGCAAGTATTATGGAAGCAATTGAGCAGTTGTGCATTGGCTGGGCATGGTTACAGGGTTCTTTTTCCATTCTGGATCAATAACTTAAAAATTGATATCCATAGTAAAGAAAAGAGAAAAAAAAAAAGAAAAGAAAAGAAAAGAAAAGAAATCTTATTACTCAGAAGTATTATAAATAATTAAAAAGCTGGGGACTAGGTTCTCAACTATTGATTAGTTTTTAGAATGCTCCCTAGGGAAGTGTATATGCCATAGGGGAGCTCATGGGCCAGGCCAGCCTGTGCCTGACCCAGGCCCGGCCTGCTTTGCAATAGGTTTAGTACTTGGGCTGGGGCTGCATCTAAATTTTGGGCTAGCTTGGATTAAGTGATAGAAAGCTCGAAGCCCGAACTGGCCTGGCTCGAATAAGTCAGGCTTGTAGCTAGTGAATAGTGATCTATTTGCCCAAACAACTGATAGAAATCCTGAACAAGTGATAGAAAGACCAGACCAGCGTGGCCTGATTGACTAAATGGGCAGGCTCAGGCCTGACATGTTTGAGGCAGGCTGGGCTTGGGCCGGGACATAAGGATAGTGTCAGGCTTGGGCCGGATATGGCCCTGTACTTCTAGAGTCAGGGCCTGGATAGGTCTCAACCTGGCCCATAAACAACCCTAATCTGCCCACCAGAAACAAGGTAATCTGTCATTCTGGCTGTAGTTCGACAAGGCATTTAGCAATAGGCAATAGTTTAGCCTCAGAAACACTTTGGTTTCAGGTTTAAACTACATGAAATAGAAATAGGTTGCGTGACCTGATCATTTATAGTTTTTTCCATATTCATCCACAAAAAGAAAATTAGTCAGTATATCGCCAAGTATCAGATCATTCTCTCTTTTGAATCCAAGCAGTAGCCCAAAGTCCATATCGAGATTGGATCAAAGAAGTTTTATCTTTGTTAAAATTTATAATCTGCTTGTTTTTCCCTCCTTCAAAAATAAAAAGGAAAAAGAAAATGATGCTAACTAAATTTTATGGGAATTTCATTTTCTGCTTTTGCACCTGAAAACTCCTAGGAACAAATCTATTAATTGCTTAAACCCAGGACTGTGACACCAACCGGATTTCTCAACCAAAATAGGCAACCTGAAACCATCTGAATGATGTTTTCAGATTATGTCCTCTGGAGCCATTAGTAGCTTGAAATGACTATCTTATAAATAACAGAGCATTTTGCAAGGAAAAGTAACAAATGCTGAAAATGATGAAATAACCCCTTATCATGTAGGTAAAATGCACCTGTTTTATGAATATATATATATTTATATACTTTTAACAATGTGCAGAATTTCATTATGATCGAAACTTCTAGGTAAGAATTTCATTATTCACTTTTGTGCAAGCCTTTTTCCTCCTTACAAAGCTGGGCATTTGATCCAAGATACTCTAAAACACAGTAAGCATCAGCATGACAATGAGATAATCTTCCTTCACAATCTATAGTCAGAGTACGACGGTTGAGTTCTATCTGTTTCATATTACTTTTGGGTCAGATCTATTTAGTTTTTCTACTGTCATTGAGTATATTATAGCTATGTGGGCGTCCGCAGAAGAAAATAGAATTTTCTTATTCGAAAAAGTTTACGCTGTTTTCACAAAGTGAGAGGACTCTTTTGGTTGCTGGAAAACCGTGATATCTGTTCAGATACAAAACTACTTCGTGGCAAATTATGACCTTAAGTTTGAGGTTTCTTCTTTCAAACAGTTAGGATTTTCAAAAGTTCCTGCTGTGAAGGAGTAAACCTGCATTTTGAGTGACAATAGCCTCCTCAGGATTCTTTAAAAAAAAAAAAAAAAAAGGGATTGCAAGAATGGAGAAGCTTTTTGTGCTAATTTTTTCCAAAATTCCTCAAAGCTTTCATAATCTTGTCTTCTCTTTAAAGTGTAAAGGTGGTGGTGTATGGAGTGAACTGGAACTTTGGTTTCGCTATTTTGTTTATGAAAGTTTTTTGCCTTCTGGCTTGTATGGTTTCATCCTAGTTGGATAAATTTACTAGCAAGCTCTTGTTTCTTATAGATTGTTTGTTGTCTAGTTTTTGAACAACACTCTATACCTGCATTTATGGATACATTTTTCTCTTGAGGATGCCTAATATTGAATGGTTTATATGCTTGTTTTGGTCGGTAAGAGGTTTCTCCTCCTTTCTGGAAAGAGAACTTTTGTTAATGATTGAAAAAAAAGGAAGTAGAAAAAGGATGAACCTTTGTTTGAGTTCCTCATGTCACATCTTGTATTGTCACTGGATCCTCTTTCTTATGTTGGTGGTTTATTTACATATTAGTTTGAATTCTGGATTAGTTTCAGTTGTTCATTTATTTCTACTTCATGAGATTGGCCATTATATATTTGTCATGCAAAATTTACCATACAACCTTTTTTTTTTTTCAGTGGAGGAGGGGGTTAAAGCTTAGTGGTGAAAGTGCTGTAGAAAAAATTACTTTGGAGGGTGTACGTGCCTTGCGAGTAATGTTGAGTGCTACTGTCCATGATGTTTTATATTACATGAGTCCCATATACTGCCAAGATATAATCGATTCGGTAATCTACATTTCATCTTGAGTTTCAATGTTGAACATTTTCTACTCTGTATGATTTTAATATTTGATTGGATGTCAAACTAGAAACAAACAAGTACTAAAAAAATTGGCTGCAAAATTTTTAAAGTTGCAAGTTGGACGCTAAGTTTAAATGCAAAATTTAATACTGGGTTTCATCTTGTTTCGCGCTTAAGTCTAAACGCAGGTAATGTGTTTGAAAGGTCTTAATGTGGATCAGTGGTTCATACAAAATTTGCAAGACCTGATGCTCGTGATCATCTATGTAAGGGGCCCAAATTTCAATGGTTTTTTTATAATTTTACAAGCAACTGTTAAATTTTGGGCCCTTAAATATGTAGTTACAATTATCAGTTTGTACTGATGTTTGGCCCACCTTTAATCCACTCTGAAACATTTGTATCCCATTTTTTCTTGTATTTGGCATGCATCGAGGTGGGCCACAACTGGGTTGCAACTTTTGACAGTTGCTGCCAGTTCGTTGCTGAATTTTCCTCCAACATGAATACATGAGGTAGCTTATCTTGTTTTTCGCATGGTTAACCTGTAAAAGTATATACAGTGATTAGATTGACTTGACCTATTATGTCCTAAGTTTGCATGAAGAGGGAATTGGAGATGCAAAGGGAAAGCAGCAGTTGTAGAAATATATTAGAAAGCATGAGTTCCTCCTATTCGAAATCAGTATAAGATTATATGGAAAGTATAGATTATCATTATATATCATCTTTATAAACCTTCTCCCATCTTATTGAGGTTTTCTGAGGGCTTCTTTTGTCAAAGCAAAACTCAATTTGGTTTGGCAAGTTTCCATAACCAACTTTCAGTTTGATGCAACCCTTCCATTCATCTGGGTTTGGCAATGACCTTTGGCGGAGGAAAAACGAAATGTGTCTGTTGAAAAGCCATAAAAAACAGGCCATTAGAGAGGCCTTTGCAATGATCAATGCAATGAGGAACATTGGTAAGTGACCACTGGAAGGGGCCAAGCTAAAGGTGGCCGGAATATGGTCCTAGAGCATTGGAAACTCTTTTAGTTGTCAAATTGTGATAATTTGTTCAAAAGAGGATGTTACGTTTACAAATTACAAGTGAAAAAAAACTACGAATATGACCAATTATTTGGGAGGATCAATTTGTTGGAGTTGTGTTTGATGCCGTTGGTAGTTGTTTTGTATGGGAGTCTAGAAGTAGGAGTGAGGATGCAACTTAGAATGGACCAAACCCGAGCCCCTGAAAATTGGATATATTCATATGTTGGCTTCAGTTACTCATTGAGGCCTGACCTGATTTTCTAATCCCATAATATATGTATTTATAGTTTACATACTAAACGTTATATGCAGTATTCTACTTTGTCATCGAACTTTATTTTGATAGTCAGATGAGGGGAACCTAGAGGCTCTACTTGGACTTTGGTCAAGCTCCTGTTGTCAGGCTGACTGCCTTTTTTTTTCCTTCAGGTCTCCAACCAGTTGAACAGACTGTACATAAAATTTATTAAGAGGAACCCAGGTTATGATGGGAAGGTATCTAGTTGATGTCGCTTCTTTCTTTGAACTACTTTTGTTGTTGAGTTTGCAGAAGCTTGAATATTGTCAAACCATATAACTCTTTTGCAGGTCTCTATCTATGGCCATTCTTTGGGAACCGTTCTCTCCTATGATATTCTGTGTCATCAAGAGAGTTTATCCTCTCCGTTTCCTATGGATTGTGTATACACTGGACGCGCCCGGCATGAAGAATCTCATGTGCTTGCAGCTGATCAATCTAGTTCTATTTGGAACTCAGTGGATAAAAATGCAGATGGAGATGGTCAAACTTCAGAGTTAGTGAGTTCTTTAGAGGGGAATACTTCAAATGTGCAATCTAATGCAACAGTTAATGAGGAAATATCTGGAGATCTTTTTGTCCCTGTGGTTCATACTCTCGCATCAGAAAAAGAAGAAACAAACTTCAGAACTTTAGGCACTCCAACTCCCATGGAAGAGTCATGTGCTTCAGTCCAAGAGACTGGAAACTTTATGGATTTAAATGATATGCCATCATTTGATGAAGGTGTCCAAGAACTGGCTCGTGGTTCTAGTGACACATTTTCTTTAGAGGGAAAGAGTTCAGATGCCAACCCAAACATAAACAGTCAAGCTCCTAATGACGGTACTGTTACAGTGTATGAAGGTACATCTGATGGTAGCAGTGACAGAGACAAATTAATCACCTTATGGAAGGAAGAGGTAAAGAAAATCTGCAAAACTTATCTTTTAGTACTATTTCAAATTACTTGCAAGTCATTGTGTTGGTTCATTCATCATCTTGTTGCGAAAGACCCACATCCCACATCACCAAAGTAATGGGTTTGACAGGGCTTCATATATCTATTTGGGTCTTTAGGCCTTCCACCTATTAGCATAAGCTTTTGGGTTGGTACATGGTATTTTACATGGTATTAGAGTCAGTTCCCATCGTTCTTGTGTAGCCCACATGGCAGGCCCATCCATGAAATTTGTTGGACTTGCACGTGAGGGGAAGTGTTGGGAAAGTCCTACATCCCACATCGCCCAAGTAATGGGTTTGACAGGGTTTCATATATACCTATTTGGGTCTTTGGATCTTCCACATATCAGCTTAAGCTTTTGGGTTGGTACATGGTATCTTACACATCTTACTGACTATTTCATTTTACTTGACAAGTTATTATGTTGGTTCATTCATTATTTTACTTTAGTGGGGTCACTGCAGTGTGTTTGACTACAGTTAGTGTAGTTCTCTGGTTAGCAAATTTACATACATCATAAAGTTTGTATTACTGATTAATGTATTAAACCCAAAGGGATCCACAAATGAAGAAAAATGCAATTAGAGTTTTGTGAATATTCTTCTCTTGAGCATCTTAACTATTGTTTCGTCTCTCATGCATCCTTCAAACTGCAACTTCTGGAAACCACTTCAGCAGCAGGGCACCAGGTCCATATCAGTAGGATTATTCAGTTAGTATAAAATGGAACATCCTGGTGATATGAAGCAACTTTGAAATACGGTTGCACTTCATGATATCTGCTTAGAGTGGGGACCCTCAAGAACTACATGTAAGAAGAACCATAATGTAATGCTAGGATTTTTTTTCAATGTTTTTTGAGAGAGGTGTAAAAATGAAGAATGATCATGTCCATGGTGGTGTTTTCTTTCATAAATAGATGAGTAAACAGTTAGCACCAATCTTTGAGAAAAAATTTAAGAGAGTCATGTCCCAATGGACCTTGACTGACAAAATTTTGTATTGGTTTGAGTGAGATGAAGAGCTTTGGATTAATAAAGCCAACCCTGTGCAACCACCCTGTTGGGTTCAAGTCTTCAAGTTCACTTCACTGATTCATAGTTGAGCTCTGTTTTCACCAAAACTTCTCCATGGATGAAATGTAGAATTATTATATATGAACATTTGGTTCAATTTCAAGTGTGGTGTGCCTCGGTTTTTAACAGTTTGCTATCAGACTATTGTATTCTTATTGGACATAGATTTCATCGCTAACTTCTCCCTGATTATATGGAAGTATCTTTCTTTGTATTTACATAAATTTACCATTTATAAACAACATCTTCAATTTTTGACTGTGTTTCCATCGATTGATATACTTGGGGTTATTGAAGATTTGATTTGGGGATCTGATAATTGATAACTATCACAGGTGAATTCTCTTAAAGCTAGAATAGTGGAATTAGAATCAAGGCAAAACAGTGGGGAAGTTAACAGTTGGGAATCCCATGAAGGTAATGGTGGATGTTGTCATTGATAATATATTTGCTGTTTAGACTGAATGCTTATACATCAAAGCAAATGTGTCTTGTAAACAGGTGACAAAATGAACAATGTTACTTCAAAGCAATCACTTTCAAAATCGCTTTCTATGGAGGAAGGTGATTCACAAAAGAGTTACAGACCCTCCATTAAATACACTAAGCTTGAGTTCAAGGTAGACAGATCTGACATCTTCTTTTTCCTTTTCTGGTACCATTTTGTTATTTCATCATGGTTGTGTGATTATCTGTAGGCAATCCATTTGTATTGTCTCATATCAGATCATTTAATGTGTAAAATCCGTGTCCTTGATGGGATCCTTGGTGTGTTCTCTCCTTTTCCATTCTGTGTCTGGGCATCATGAGTTTGATACGTTAGCTCCCTGTTGATTATCATAATTTGGGTTTCTTCCATCAAAATGGTTGCCCTTTTGGATCTTTGTTGTTATTTTCAGTCTATATGCTGTTTTACACCCCTACTGACAGTCCCTTGTTTACCTTTTAACTCAGGTTGACACATTCTTTGCAGTCGGATCACCTCTTGGAGTCTTTCTTGCCCTCCGCAGTATTCGAATTGGGATTGGTAATTAGCATGGAATTATAATTAAACTATGAACATATCAGAGAAAAGGGTGCTATATGCTGGAGTTGTGATCCTTGCCTTGTTACTTCTTAACCAAGAATCCAAGACCACCTCCCTTCTTTAGGCAGTTTTGGACTACAAAACGTACTATATTCAGCTGATATGATAAACCAGTTTAGAGGAATTATAGCAGGCTCAGCCTGAGAATATGTATAGTTTGCTCAAATACTCAGTTTGTTTGCATGGAATTCATGGTTTAATGACACAGACTGTTGACATGGAACACGGTTTGGGTAACTGAACAAGGTTTGTTCGAACTGAAACCCATGAAAACTATATACACCGAGGCTGAGAAGTACTGTATTGCTTATTCATTTTTTGCATATAAAGACTTCTGAACCATCTCTCTCTCTCTCTCTCTGCTACAGTGATCCAATTAGGCTGAGAATAGCCCATCAAAGAATTCTAATGTTAACTTTTTTTGATGCGTCAATTATATTCATCAACTGTAATCCTTACATCTTCAATTCTCTTGTCTAGGCAAAGGACAAGAATATTGGCAAGATGAAAGAATAACTGAAGAAATGCCTTCATGTCAGCGGATGTTTAATATTTTTCATCCCTTTGATCCTGTGGCATATAGGTATTTACATCTCTTAATATATTTCTCAGTTTTCCAATGCATGTTCTTGAGAGAAATATTTGTCGAAGTATTGATCGAACTTTTTTGGGAAATGTGTTTCATATATAATAGCTGTTACAGCATAGTTGCATGATGATATTTTTTTGATAGGAAGTTCTATTTTGTAGTAAGAACTCATTATATGAATCTAGGATGGGCTTTCATACAGAGTAGAACCACTTGTATGTAAAGAGTACATCAGTAAACGCCCCGTCATTGTACCTTATCACAAGGGTGGAAAGAGATTGCATATTGGTTTTCAGGTAACACTACTTAGCAATTACTAGTTTTTGTACCTGGCAACTTGGTTGGTTAGTTTATTTATTACTTGTTGTATGATGCAGGAGCTCACTGAAGATCTAGTTGCAAGATCTCAATCTGTTGTGAGTCATTTAAACTCTATAAGGGTATGCTCCATGTTAATTTTTTATATTTTAAAAATGATATTTTTTCAAGTGCTGCTAGTTTTTCAGAGGTTCTGTAAATTTCACTATGCTTCATCCAAATTACAATGGCTGCCAAATGAAATTTAAACTAGTGTGTAGGACTGTAAAATGAAAAAAGCTTTCCTGCTGAAAAAAAGTGTGCTCTAGCATAATAGCAAACTGTCTTAATTCTAAATGTTCATTGATGTTCAATCCATGAGTCATTGGAAAATTGAACAGCAAGTGTGACATAATCCTCACTGTTTGAGATTTGAATAAAAAAATCGAGCCAAAACATGTGGAGTCAAAGCCAGCCAGTGCTTGGGTTTTTCTCCTTGCTTCATAACAAGTCTTGAGCAGTGAATCTTCACTCCACAAATCATTTATATTTCAAAATAAATCAAAAGAGCTTACAAATCTTATTTCTAGAATGGATGCATAGGCACATGAAATAAGGGTGAGACTCACAGTCACCTATGATCTCCATGTCGCCATAACACCCACCATCCTCTCCTCATCTGAACTCTCACCAGACCTAATTTTACACTCAGCTGGTCTTAAACTACGGCAAAAAAAAAAAAAAAAAAAAAAGAAGAAAAGAAAAGAAAAGAAATGAAAACACAGAATTCACACACCCACACCAAAACAAAACAAAATGCAAGCCCACGTCAGCAACACAAAACATAATTAAAAAAAAAAAACAAGACAACTATCTGCCAGGTGGCTTCCACTTATTTGATGCCCATATTGATATTCACACACGAGTCATTTTTCCACTTTGAAATGGTAAATTAGAGTCTCCATCACCAAATCCAACATTGTTTTTTTATATCGGTAGTAACGGAACCTTTATTAAAAGAGAAAAAAGACAAAAGGCACAAGAAAGAAATCCAAAATAGCCGCAACAAGGGGCTGAACCACTGAAGAACCCAGGATGACCCACCTCCCAAGCCATGCCCATCAAAGCTACCCAACACATTGCTAAAATTACAGAAGTTAAATATCTTACTTACCATTCTAAATTAATACAGACCATTCTCCCTTTTTTTTCTTTTTCTCGTGATGTGATGTGATGATTCTGGAGTTTGCATATACCCTTCCCTTCTGATTACATTTGTAGTCTCTCCCTCCCCATCTTTATCCAAAGACCCTTTCAGAAGCATTCACGTATCATCTTTAAGCATTCACGTATCATCTTTAGATCCAAACGAGACTCCCCACCCACTGGTTTTCCAATCTTCATCATCCTATTAACATCAGATTCCATATAACCTGGCTCTTCAGTTGCACGCTGATGATAAACCCAATTTTGGCTTCCTCGCTGCTAACCCAACTAGCTGCCCATCTGACATGGGCTTCAGATGGTCCCTCAGGCCTCAGCTAACTGTTCAACCAACTGCCCCTTATCACACCTATTACATAATCTGGATTTATAGGACAACCATCATCGGGGAAGTGAATCATATGGTTTAAAGCATTATTCCCATAAAGAAATTGGTTTAGCATATGTCAAAATCACATTCTTCTTACTAGCTAAAGAATATCCCAAAATCGTTCCAATTTCAAATTATTATTTTTTTCTCTCTCAATTCTACTCCCGACAGTCTGCTACTCCAAAGAATCACTACAGAGATCATTGGAATTACTACCAGATGAGGAAGTTTCTACTTGATATAAACCCATGCTATCTTCCAATACTTCGGTCCATTGTAGGGTCCATCAGCAGTCAATCTCTACCACAGAAAGAGAAATTCATCAAAAAATTTAAATTTGAACACTTTGACTCAATTTACATTATCCATCACCAAAATGGCCTTTAATGGTTCTCTGGGTGTTCATCCTTTTATCTTAGAGCTCTTTATTTCATTGATGTGATGACCCAACATGGGCCATTTTGGGCTATCCCCATCTTGGTGGTGGTCCCAGGTGGGCCCTGGAGAGATTAGTAAATGTCACTGTATACAGTACATTAACAAGTAATTTTCTTGCTTTGTAACAAATACATGTGGATGTTTTACTTCTAAAAAATGAGATTCCTTTTTTGTGGTAATTTGTTTATGGGATAGCGAACTTCATTTCCATTATGCTTGTCAAAAATAAGATTTCAAAGTTGATATTTCCTGTCCCATTTCCTGATTGCATGATCACTTCAATAGGTTAAAATGGCGAACGTGTTTCAACCAAGAAATAAGAACAAAATGGAAGGTAATTGAGGATCTCATCCATTATGTTTCCTAAATTCTTTCCCCTTGGAATTCATTATGACTCTGCATGTTATATATAAAAGCAATCGAAGATGTTCAAGAAGAGGAGGAGAGAACCTATGGTTCCATCATGATGCAGAGATTAACTGGAAGTGAAGATGGTCGAATTGATCACATGCTTCAAGTGAGTATATTATGCATTCAATGGGAGTTTCTGAGGTGATAGATTGTTTCATTCCTTTTTTTTGTATATTTTAACATGATGAGTGCATCGCATGATCTTTCATAAACATTGGAATAATAGTCAAGAACATTTGATTATCTTGTTTCAGATCCGTTCTTCTGTTTGGGTTAAATCATTTCCATTTGATGGACATGTTAAAAATAAAGGTTTCTTATTCCTTTACCATCCTCTCTATCTATGATTGGCGTTGTTACTTCTTCTTTTCAACTCAACCCTATTTAAAGATGATGCTTGCTTATTAATAACTTGGAGTGTTGGGATGCAACAAAGTTACTTGTCTACCTGCCAAGTAACTTGAAAGATGCATACCATTAATGGTTGGGGTGATTTGGAGAGAGAAGAGGAGGAGAGGGGGGTGTTTGGCATTTATCTTGTGCGTTAAGGGGAGTCAAGTTTGACCTCGATTCAATCAATTGACAACCACCCTTGTATTTTTTGTGACAGTAGGTTATATTTTATAAAGGGATTTGATCCGGTGAGAACTGTTCTCACGGAGTCACCGTGAGAACTTTTTTGTAGGGCCCACTGGGGGTCTCATTTTGGGATGGGACTGGTGGGGATTGAAATATCTATATAGGACCACCATGAATATCAAGTTTGGCCCCAATCCCATGCTCCTAACCCCATCATCCATGACCGACAAGCCCAGTTCATTCATATGGGTATATAGTCGATCCAACGGTCCAATTCATTCACATTGGTACAAACCTTAGAGCGTTTTACTATCAAGTGGGTCCTTGTCTATTGCAAGGTTTGGATTGAGTGATAGGTGGGGCCCACCCATAGTTCTCACGGTTTGAATCGTGAGAACAGTTCTCACCTGATCATTTCCCTTTTATAAAATCCTATAAAATCATCAAATGTCTGCCCTTCCCACCATCCAATGACCGAGACTGTTGGGCTTATCAATCTAGATGCGTGGCTTTTGGTGGGTGTACTTTTACTTCTATCCAATGACTTTGACTGTTGGATTTCCATGAGAGAATCAGCACTTTGTAAACCATCTAATGCTGCATACTATTTCTAGTGGTGGATATCGGTTGTATAGGGGTGATACTTGATCCGCTTCCTATCCACAAGATGCCCACCAAGGGGAAGGGGTAGGCCGAAGAGGTCGTGGATAGAAGTAATAACAATATATCTGAAGAAGTGCGACCTATCCGAGGATTTGACTCAGGATAGATCAAAATTGAGAAACAAAATTCATATGGCTGACCCCAAGATAGTTGGGAGTTGGGACAAGGCTTTGATAATGATGTGTATATGACTTCCCACTGCTGGTTGATTGGCTTTCACCCCACAAGTTGAGAGGCACTTGTGTTAACTTTTGATGTATCATTTGGTCTATCTCATGCAAAGCAGCATGTAAATTGCATTTTTGTTTTTTCGATATGATCTGATTGGGTTTCCACATTTAAATGCAGGATAAAACATTTGAACATGCATACATATCAGCTGTTGGATCGCACACGTAAGCAGCCTTGTCTTCTTTGAATAGATTAATAATCTCCATCTTCCTGCTGGTGTGCCCTTGTTATTTAAGTTGTTTCTATATTTTGAAGTGGCTACTGTTGACATGGTTGGTCTGGTTGGAACAACCCTGAACCTAACTGGAGTTGACCAATTCAACAATAAAGAAAATAAGGGAAAAACTACTAATTTACTAAATTTTATACAGGAGGAAAAAGATATAAGAGTGCAATAACCATTGATTAAAATAATCCTTACTACAAAGATCATAAACAGCATGTTTACTAGCTGTCGACTGTACTTTCTTTTCCCCATGTGACCTTTTTTCTTACAGTTGCATTAAACAAGTCGGGGCATTTATGCAACAGGGCAGTGCTTTAGATTCTGTTTATTGTTGACCTTGTATCTTTTTTTCTAATTTACTTAATATTTTCTTTTTGTAATTGGCTTTTACTTTTCTCAAAAGATCCCTATTAAATAAAAATATGGTACACCAAAGCAAAGCTTCATACATAACAGCTGAGCAGCAATGAATTGGGTTCCGGAAGAGAACGCTATAATGAAAGAGGACATTTCCATATACTTACAAATGTGTCCTAGCATTCAGAAGAATATATACCTCATCAGACTCATCGTACACAAGGAGGGGAAAAAAGGTTTTTGGAGGAGAGAACCTCAGGATCATGGATCAAAATACGTAGCGGCTGCTATATTAGGCGTAGCGGTGAAGACCGCTACACTAAATGGCATTTATCGCCGTTCACATCCGTAGTGGCCACTACGGTCCGCTACGCCCACTACGGGGCCGCTACGGAGTGAGACAGATTCCTACTTTCTAAATTTTTTAAAAATGCATGATAAGACTTATGTCTTTTCTTCTTCTCTCCAAATAACATTTCTATGCAACTCTTCTACCATTTTATGTTTAAAACAACACCAATAAGCACATGTCTCGCCGAATTACAGTCGATATAGAGAATTCTTCTCAAGGATTCTTCTCTAAGTACATCCTATTAGACACCCCCTTTGATAGATGTATTCTTTTCTATAGGTACTCTTAAGTCTTAAGTCTTGACTTAATGACATAGTTTTTTATTTTTTATTTTACGAGCCTTTCATTAGTTTCTAAGTTAGGATAACTAAGCAACATGAATACATGTGAAAAAAATGATTATTACTATTATTTTCTATTTATACAGCGATATAGGACCTTATACAATGAGGGGACCACTATACCTCCTTATCTTAGTTATTTTTGTAAAAAAAAATACATTTTCTCTCATTTTTCAATATTCTAGATTTTCTACAATTTTTTTTCAGATTTTTTTTTTGTACGATTTTTCCAAATTGCACTGCTATGCCATTACGTAGCATTTTGGCGGCGGGGCGCTACGCCCGCCGCTACCGCTATTTTCATCCTTGCTCAGGATATCCTAAATTTCCCTAAAATGGGAGCAAATCTCCAAGTAGTTGCGCTACAACCACTTGCCCAATTAATTGCACAAGCAGAATTTCCTTAAATATTTAGAGGTGAGAGCTTCCTCATCACCTCCTCAAGAAGCTTAACCTTTATCACCATCAGACCACATTGTTATCGGGCCCGAGAAGCTAATTTTGCTAGGCCCCATAGCATTACGAATTAGTCACCAGTTCCAGCCGGCATGAGTTGCTAATTACAATCCCATCAAAGTTTAACTTGACCTTATCCTCCAGTGACAGCGCCCACTTTGGCAGAATAACCTGCAGGTGAGCAGAGTCACAGCCAGCCTCCCTCTAACATCTATCTGGAGAGGACACCAAGGCATGCTTTTATTGACACTAGGCCATCAAATTTGAGGCCAAACCACTCAACAAGCTGTGCAATCTGCTTTTGCAAGTCTCTTCTATTTTATTTTCTTTCCCTGGGTGTGCGTCTTCAGAAATTAAAGGACAGGTTCTAACCTGTACTTGGTTTTCTTTACATAATGCTTGCAGAAGCTATTGGCGGGATCATGACACTGCTCTCTTCATTCTCAAACACCTATATCGTGACATTCCAGAAGACCCCGATGAGATCGGGCAACCTGATAGTGCAGGTGGTTCAGTCAATCAGAGAGAACCTGCAGCCGTGACACATCAGACTGAACCTGTGATGGATGAAGATCTTCCTTTGACATTCTCAGACAGGACATTGATCAGGGAATTCTCAAGGAAAGTGAGGAAGTCCATGAGAATTTCCTAACAACTTACCAGTCCACTTCATCACACATGACTAGGTTAGGTAGGTTATAGGATAGTGTAAATTAAGATGCAATTTTATTTTTTCCATTTGAAGTTTTTCGCTTTACCCCATAGCGAACTCCTCTCGACACGCTTGAAATGTACGTTATATGCACACTCGAAATTATCTCCTGATGACACTTCCATGATAATGTGGGGCCCACCTCAAACCACAACTAATCAATGGAGATGGGGGCATGGGAACGTCTATTTGCATGTGGACAAGGATACTGCTCATCAGATTCCATATGGTGTAGATTCTAAGGCCATGTTTGGAAATGGCCATGGAGAGTCCAAGGTGTCCCCTTTTCTGTGTTTCACTTGTTGACAATCTGCATATTTTGTGTGGGAAAACTTCTCTTCCTCGGACTTGAAAATAATCAGGATTATGGATTTTTGTCAAAAGGTTTTGGTGAAAGATTTTCTGTAACAGCATTAAATTATTAAGCATATAACCACAGAAAACTTTGATTTTTTTTTTTCACAGAAATCTCACAGCACAAACGTGTGTAGCCTATAAACCAGTGGTGTAGAAAGTGTTGACCTTTTTCTTTGGCAGGGAATCCATCAGTCCATGAGCCTCTTGCCCATTGTGCTGTTTTTACTCATCTTGGATCAAAGAACACAATGGTTTCTTTTGATTGATATAGAAATGAAACTTTACTGTAGAAGAGGAGGCCCAAGAAGTAGCATTTGACTAATCACTTGTGTACAACTAACTCTTAACTTGAAATGAAATGAATGCGGGAAAATCCAAAGAGCTGCTAAGATTGTCATAACCCCCACTTCATTAGATTCTTTAATACATGTTTAAAAGACATCATCAGGACTTACGTACCTTCGCTATAACGAAAAACACCAATTTTGTTTTAGTTTTTTTTCCATTGCTGCACAATCCACAGAGTCTAGAAGCCATCTAATGGGGGAGACTAAGAAGCTGGTTTCCTCACCCTCAAAGGACCACAATGAAATGTATCATTCCAATTAGTATCAACCAATGTAAGATTGTCAATGTAAGTCTTTAACCTATGAAGAAATCATGCTGAAGGCGGTGATCATCAACTTGGTTCTCAGCAACATACAGACAAGAAGACAATGGCATGGCTTTTGCATGCCTTTTTCTTCTTTGGTATGTTGCCACAGTGGTGGACACAGATGTCTCTTTTGCTGCCTTTTGAAAGCCTCAAATATTATTTGATTAAAAAGCCTTGGCAGCAAGTTTTAACACCTTGATTTTGAGGTGGCAGTCCCAAAAAAACGGTTTTATTTTCTTTGGAGAGTTTGTAGAAAAGTCACTTATGATTATCAGAGATGGTTTGAAGTAAATTATTCACAATAATGTGATTTCTGCATACAAATACACTTAATCTGGGGTTTGTTATCTATGATGTAGTTATAGCATGATCATAGTAATTTTGATGATTTTGATCAGGTATCTGGTGGCCCATCATGAGTTGGCCTTTAATGCAAATGTTATGATCTTGCCTTTGGGTTATACTATGATGATACCTTCACGTGTCTCTGATCCATGGATAACAGTCATGGCCTCTAGTGGATCCTACAACAGGGGTCCTAATCTGTAGAATTGGGACACAATCTTGATATGAGATTTTTATAAATCTCACCTGAAAACTCCTCCCCTAACTGATTACTTCTTTAAGCATAATAACTTGTAAGCCTGGAAGAGATTTTGTAATAAGTCGGTCCTGAAGGAAAGATGTTTTGCAAATTTGTGGGGATCCAGTAGTTTCACTAGTCACTAGTCACTAGTGACCAGATAAAGGAAATTTTCTGGCTTATTTATCCATCAGAAGTCAAATCCATTAATGCTGATTGCCATCTGATCTAAGCTTAGTAGGTAAAGCTGAAATTTCTAATTGAACAGTCCACTTCATGCTTATCGATTGCACATCCACAACCATCATCCCTTCATCAGTCTAGTTTATTCAAACTTTTTATTTTTCAAATATAGTTAGCTCAAGTGGACCTTTCTAATTCAAGCAGTTCAGGCAGTGCATATATGTACGAAGCCTTTCTTTCTAGAACATCAATGAATGTTAAAGATTCATTACTTTTGAAACTCTCCACTAGACCTTTTTAAGATTATGATATCATAGACAGAATAATTCTTCTAATATTTTAGGAATTGCGGTGAGGTCATGGTGCAGATTGATTGGATGACTTGTTAAACATTAGACACAGTCATGAAATTTGTATGCATATATTATGATGAATATAATTCTGAAGTACTGGTTTAAGCGTTAAACCATTGAAAGGTCAGGAGTGCATAGAAATAAAAAAAAAAAAATACTAAACATTGTCTTATAAATTCTTAAGTTTTCATGTTCTAGAATGGGCTTAAACTTCAACTGACTACTGCTGACTAAGTAGCTTTGTTTGGGTCTACAAATATTATTATAACCTTCTAGTTTCTTTTCTTTATTAGTTGCCTTTCCCAGCAGGCAATAGTTGAATCTTAAAATATGGCCTTTAATGCTAGAGAGAGAGAGAGAAAGAGAGAGAGAGTTAATTATAAGTTAAAAGAGAGGTTAAAATAATCAAATACAGTTCCATGCATCACAACATTGAAGAAATATAATTAAATATAGATTGGATTGGAAAGACCGAGTATAATTAGTTAATTACCCATCATACTCAAGTGTGTATCTTTCATTGCAGTTTAGGACGGAGATTTCAACGTTTTTATTTTTGTAAGATTTGTAGAAAAAGATATTGAAAATAGTTGGAACTGAAATGGAGTAGTTACATGTGACACTTACCATTAAGGATATAAATTCATGCATGGTTTTTTTAGTTATGATCCAAAGGAATAAAGAATGGGATAAGGGTAATGATAATAATGATGATTCTTCTGTCGATTAGCCATTGGGTGGGGGTCCATGCTAGCTAGATGGTCCTGAGAGCTGGGGAAATGGCCTATATATTGGAGATAAACAGTGAAGCTCATGATCTATATGATATGAATTATAAGTACCCAATTGCTATGTTGAATGAACCAAAAGTTATTTGATGTTTATTTTCGGATATTCACATTTGGTTCTTCACTTTTAACCACTTGTATTCAACTACATGAAACAAATAGGCCCTAAAGATATAATCTTGGCAAACAAGTTACTAACGGAGGACTCAACCTCATCAATGGAATAGGTTATAAAGTACTTCTCAGAGATCTTTGAAGAGCCGATCGTGAGCCCTACATCCTTCAAATTCCCAACCCTGTTCACTCCATCCAAATACGGTTCGAACCTAAAGATTAGACATTGTTAACCATCTAAGTTAAATTCATTAATTTAATAATCATAATTATTTATTAATCATTCTTAGATCAAATGACTAATAATAATTATTCGGTACATATCTTTGCATATATAAATGATGAACAAATCTCTATTGGTATGTTGTATTAGAAGAAAATAAATGCTCATGGGGAAGAAACAAAAAGAGGTGGAGAAATCAATTTCTTATAGATGATCCGAACTCCTTTGGAGACCACGTCAACTCAAGTGGAAGACCGTTTCAGACCCGCCTCAGCCGGCAAGCGGTCAACGGTCAAAGCCCCCACTTTCTCTTTCAAAGTACCGTTTTTTTTCGTTGTTGATGCATGCAACGTTACTTGGCCCAAACGATTATCTGAAAGCAACAGAGCCGATCTAAACCCCATCCATGCTTCCAGAACACCATTTCCTCGGCCATTATTGAGGACTTCACTTGCAAGTTGCAGAGCAAGAAACTCTTCTTCTATGCAAGTTTCATTTTGTTCATCATTGATCTTTTGAAAGATTTGAATATTCTACACTATGGAGGACTTACATTATGCACGGAAAATATTTTCCTACGAGCATACTGCATATTCTGCATATTGTATACATGCATTTCAATTCATGGGGCACACTAGGATGTATTTCTATCATTGAGGGTATGATGGAGAAAAAAGATCTCTGTATGGATAAGGCCATGCGAAAAATGAGCCACATTAGATTATTGTACCCTTTTATTTAATAGCCTTAAGGTTTGATGGTCTTTTTTTTTAGGAGTGATGGTCACTATTAACTATAGGTTTGGTTTAACTTCTATCTAATGCATGGTGTGAGTAAAAATGGGTATGCTGTCCGAATATGAAGGGCTAAGAGTGTGAAAGGGTATGCCTTGATCAAAGGAGGGGGGGCAAGTCACCCCCTAAGAGCTGGACTACACATGTAGCCAGCTAGTAGGATAAAATTGTCCACTTATACACATCTAACATCCTGTTTGAACTATCATCCCATGTTTGATAAATACCATAAGATCAATCCAATATAAAAATATTGACTATCTGATTCTTGTTTTTGCTATGGTAAATAATCACACACCAGCACATACTCTATCTAAATCATTAATCAACAAAGCTAGGGTCCCTGGTTATTTTATTTCTATGTAGAAAGAGATGCCTCACTACAACGGATTGATGAAAAATCTTAATTAGAAAGATTTTATATTGTGATTATTCAATCCATGGTAAATCTCATCATATTTGAGTGAGATTTGATATTCTAGTGGATGAAACAACTCCAAATCAAAGTGAAAGGCTTGGATCCCTAGAAAGTGGATTCTGCTATACAAAAACTATAACCTTGATTAATTATGATTTATTATTAGTCCAATCACTTACTTCTTCTTAATTTGATCATAAATTTTAATTTGATAAAAGCAGACATTGAAACCAATAGGGTAAGAACAACTTATAAATGTATGATACAAGTAATTTAGATTGACCTAACAGAAAAAGGTTAGGATTTCACTTCATATTTAAAATTCTAATTTGAGTCCCTTAACCTTATCATTAATAATGTCAGCCTAATGTTATCCCTTCTCTACTATATGGAAAAATTATAGAGCTTTTTGTATATACCTCCCTAATATTTGTAGGATTTGCAAATAGGCCCCCTAAGGTTTTAGTATTTACAAATAGGCCCCCTAAGGTTTTAGTATTTACAAATAGGCCCATGTATTTTTATTTTCATAACTTACGTGTCTTCATAATCAATGGTCTTCCAACTACCATAGGATTTTAGTGCGAAATGATACTTTTGTCCATCCCTTTTATGCTTATATGCATAATTTCATAAGCTTGGACTCAATTTTTTTTATAAAGCATGTAACATTAACAATTACACTTAGTGAGAGAAAACAACCCTACATAAATTTATTTTTTATCATTATAGGGTTCATTTCTTTAAATCCAAATTGATTATGACGACAATCAATACCTGTACTTATTTATAATCAGTTATGATTTATCCAATCCATACATGACCCACCATTGAATTGATGAAAGTTTTAAAATACATGATTCTACTTTGTGTGTAGGGGTGTAAAAGAAATATTGGGGGAATGGGCAAATGTAAAAAAAAAAAAAAAGAATTTGAGAGGGGGTTAGTGTTTGGCTCTATATAAAAGGAATATTGGGGAAGAGGCAAATGATAAAAATATATTTAGTTTTTAGAATTTGGGGGGGAAGGGGGATTTTACACTTTTCTCAAACATGGGTGCATGGGGGCCCCAGGCCCTTGTACCTAGATCCACCTTTGGTCATGTGCAAGCTGAGAGAGTTATCGAGCGAAATCATTGGGACTTGAAATACTCGTTTTGTTTAATGGGTGTAAGGGCAAAGCTATCATTTATGTAAAAATTCAAAACAAATATCATAGTGGCTGTCCATTTTTATTAAAAATATTGATTTTGAGAACATGAAAGATATTAAAAAAAAGATAGTTGTATATTTACAAATACCAACACCTCAAGAGCCTATTTATAAATCCCAGGGACATTTACAAAAAGCCCAAAATTATATCAAATACATCAAAAAGCGGATCCAGACCCGCATATACAATGGACCCGAGGTCCCGAACCGAGCAATACGATTTTATAGTCAGTAAAATCGGCGAGGAATGTGGAATAATTCTCGGGCGAAAAACATTCTCCGTTTCGGGTCGTGCGGACCCTTTCCTTTCCTTGGCATTGAAGGATTCTCACGTTGCGTGTCTTGTGCTGTCTATGGACCGCTCCAATACTTGGCGGGACCACCTAAATTTTGCAATATACAGTAGCCTGCATGACCATCCTATTATTACACTCGCCCTCTTTTCTTGATCACCATACCCGGGGCCCACACAAATATTCACTTTGTTGGCCCATAGTTGCACTTACATAAGCTTCCCAGCGAAGTCTAAACCCTGTTTCATTCAAACAAGGAGATACCGTTTCTTCCAATCATGACTTTATCTACTGTATAAAATCTCAACTTTTATTTCATTTTTTTTCATTTAAAAAGATAAATGAAATGATGCATTAAATAGCATAAGATTTTATACATTCGACAAATCTTAAATTGATAAAATAAAACCTCATTCAGACTCGACCCAGTGTCATTCATCATGCATGCAGAATTAGGTGAATATTCAATGAGATCCTATCTTTGGTGACAGTGCAGATGATGGCACATCAGCAAATTTTCCAAACAGATCCTTACTAATATATAATATTGGATCCTTCCTGGTGGGTCCCATGCATATTTATGAGTACAAGCAGGAAGTCTTCTTTCTTTTATGAGCACTTCCTACGGAGGAGTACGAATTTGGAAGGTCGGCCAAACTACCAATTATGTCCATTCCTCCTTTTAGGAATTCAAAATCTGTTTGATTGGATTAGATGATTTTTATTTTCTGGTTGACTGGTCAAATCATTAACCAATAATTACCCACAGTTATTCACCACCCAAAAGCCTATAAAACACCGAAACCAAAACGTAGTCTGAAGCATTTTGAGCTTCCACAACTTCTGAAATTCAAGCCAACGTTGAAACAAAGGAAGAGTGGAAAAGGAATGCAATGATGATACATGCAAACGAATTTCTCTGTAACTTCTCTTTCATCTCTCTTTTTCTACGCTTCCTTAAACTGTTTAGAAAGGCCTTACGTATGGCTATCTGCTCCAGTTCATGGATGGATTTCAGATCACCTGTTCCTGCTCTGGGAGGCCTGTCTTTCTCTTCTAAAAATTGCACACAAGAGATTCCATGTAATGAAACACACCCTGTAGAGAACTTGCTACCTGAATCTCCGGCTTCGGTTCCGAGAGTCCTAACACCAGTAAATGGAGGTCCCCCACTTTTAAATTCATGCTCCAAGAAATACCCAGAAGAGAATTTTCTATTTAACCGAACCCCGGTAGAGATTTCTAGAGTTGGACCTCAGAATTCAGTCCAAAATAATGTAATTTCGATGCGAAGTGAGCGCCCGGAGGAGATTACAATGACTCCTAAGGTAGATGGATTGAGTTCTATGGTGGCATGTAAAGGTGGAGAAGTTAAGGTGCTTGGAAAGGTGAGGAAAAGGCCGGCAAGGATTGCGATACCGCAGATGAACAGAGATTTGGATTTTGAGGAAGTGGGTTTGGATGGCGGTGAGAAGGAATTTCATGTTGGAGGGAGAGATTTCTGTTTGGCAAGCAAGAAAGGGAGGAGAAAGGTGATGGAAGATGGCTATGGGTTTATTACTGAAATTTGTGGAAACTCTAAACAGGTAAAATGGATAATCAACCTTTTCTTCATCTTCCTTTATTTTCAAAATAAATATTTTTCTGTTACCTTTTCATCCTGTTGGGAAGTTTTTTAGTTACATGCATGGTCTTGTAGTTAGTGTTAGTATTGCAAATAAACATGATTATCTTATAGTCTTAACGTGAATAGTAGTTTTAATCCCATCAGGGTATGGAGACATCTTTAGTAGAAATTACAATTGGGGGATCATTGCTGTATACATACATCTGCGGCAAACAAGATTTCTAAATCTTGTACTTAGTTTTCTTGTGCATCGATCTGGTCATTCATTTTATGAATCAGAACCCATGTTTTTAAGGAGAATTCTAGCCATATAATTCTCCAAAAAGTTGTCCTCCTTGGGCCCTTCTCAACTTCACTTTTCAAATGCATTTGTTGGCATAGGATCACAAGTCTTGTCTCTCTTACCCTTTCCAGAATCTCAATAATTAGGATTTGGGTTTTGTTTTAACAAGAGAGTTACATTGTCTGAAGTTTTTTGATAGGAGAAGTGTATTCACTGTCTTATGATTCTTCTTGATGTAGGCGTTTTTCGGTGTCTTTGATGGACATGGAGGCCGTGCAGCTGTAGACTATGCTTCGGATAAGCTAGGAAGAAATATTATAACAGCTATGGCACAGTATGAAAAGGCAGAAAACCAACTAGAGCAAGCAATTAGAGCAGGCTACTTGACCACAGACAAGGAGTTTCTTAGTCAGGTAAAGTACCAACTAAAAAAAAACATTTTTGACATTTTCACACTATTATTATGTAAAAAGTTGTAATAGCTAAATATGAATTTACTTCATAGGTATTAGGTAGTATGCCATTGCCAATGATTCTATTGCATTCCTAGGAATATGTAGTAACAGGGGTTTTATTGAAGGAGAGTGCAAGAGGTGAAGAGTTAAGGTCTAACATAGAGATCAAGATGAGACCATCACTTCCCCAGATTTATTTACTAGGATGATGGATGGGAGATCATATCTTTCAACAGGAAGATCCGTTGATGTTCCCTTTTCTATCTTCACCTTTAGGTCTATAGCTCTCAGAAAGGCAGCTCTCAAAAAGGCATTTCTAAGGAAAGGAATTCAATATTGGTTAAACAAATTAGTCTCTTTGTCTATTTTGTATTGAATTTTATTGTGAAAATAGTTTTAATGAACATACGAAAGAGGTGAAGAGAATAAGGTAGAGATTGATCTTTATGGGGGCATCACTTTATTAGGATTTAATTTTCGAGTGCGATGGATGAGAAATCATTTCCTATGAAAGGAGATGTTGTTTGATGGCCCCCGTGAATCTTCACTTTTAGCACCTTTCATTAGAAATCCTAGGAGTTCAACCCATTCAAACCAGGGTGATGTGATGGTGATCAATTCATATGCAAGGAGAGGGTATTTGATGATCCTTGCAAGGCTTCACCTCTAATCCATGCCTTTTAGCTCCCTTGATAGAAATGCATTGCTCACACGTCCTAGGAATTAAACAAATAGGCCCTAGATATAATTAAGTTGGAGTACAATTATGTTGATCTTCATCAATGGGATTCATTGACAGGGTGTGAGCAGTGGAACTTGTGCAGCAACTGTGCTTCTGAAGGATGGAGAACTGCATGTATCAAATGTGGGCGACTGTAGAGTGGTTTTGAGTAGGAAGGGCATAGCTGATCCTCTCACGAAGGACCACCGCGTCCAGAGAGAAGATGAGCGCTTTCGCATCGAGAGCTCGGTAAGCATCTGAAATTCATATTCCTACAAAACCATTTATATTTTATCCCTCTGGGGCTAATGTACCTCAAAATTATATCAATATAACTTTATATCTTTCTCATTACAGGGAGGTTATGTGAACTGTCATAGTGGAGTATGGAGAGTTCAGGGCTCACTTGCAGTTTCCAGAGCGATCGGGGATGTGCACCTGAAGGAGTGGATAATTTCTGAGCCAGAGACTAATAAACTTCGCCTAACACCCGATTGCGAGTTTTTGATTATAGCCTCTGATGGGTTGTGGGATAAGGCAAGCATCCTCAATCAATTCTTCTTCTTTTTGTCTTTTCTATTATTAAATTTGTTCTCCAGTCTAATCTAGTTAATTTATTTTAAACAGGTAACTAATCAAGAGGCGGTTGATGTGGTCCTGACACACAAGGACTCAATTGAATCTTGCAGAAAGCTTGTAGATATTTCCTCAAGCAGAGGCAGCAGGGACGACATAACAGTTATGGTGGTTAACTTACACAATTTCACACTATAGATGGTTTAATGTCATCACACAGCAAATAGACCAACAAAGAGAGAGAGAGAGAGCCATGTGAAGGCAAAAAGGAAGAAATGGTAAAGCAAAGAAGCTGCATTTGAAGGAAGTTCTTAATGCAGGGACAGTGATGATGGAGAGGGCTGTGGCTTTAATGTTGAAGTCATATACCCCATGAAGTTTAAAACTCAATTAGTCCTAGTGGAGGAATCTCCAAAGGCTGAATTTGCAATGTTCAAAATTGTAATTAGGAATGAGACCAAAGCTTGTAAGTTTCCATTTGATAAAATGCATCCAATTGTTTCATTCTACTGATACCGAAAATTGAGACCCAACTGGCTGTCCGGATAAAGAGTCGACTTGGGCTATATGTTAGTTCCATTGGAGCCCCCTGGGCCAGCTTTCATTTGATGGATGTTACTTTTTTTCCAAATCCAGGTAGATTTTTGTGTGAGGCATGGTCTTAAAATAGGGTTTTGGAAAAAGGAGATTTTGATGTTCTGGTAATGAAGTCAAATACTGACTCGTTCGTATAGTATGTGGTAGCTGCATTGGTGTGAGGGTGGTATAGAATTGCAGTTTACAAACTGTACTGTGGTGGTGATGAACCACAGTTCAGAAACTCTACTGTGGGTAAATCTAAAAGAAGTCTAGATCATTGTCACCATCTTATCCTATCCAACAGGATAATTTTAATTCCACTTCTTTAGGTTCATTTTTTTTAAAGAAACGGTTTTTTTTTTCTGAAAATATTAAGGCTTGTTCATTTGCATTTCATGGACAAATGAGCTCAACCGAAGGAATAGTAAAAGGTATATATAAGGTAGCATTTAATGAGACTTTGACATTTTTAGGTTTTGAATTATTAGAATGACATTTGTTTCTCATCTTTCATTGATCTAATTTTTATGGGTAAATTAGCCAAAAGTCCCTCGTATTGATCTTGTAAGGCCTCTAGTACATAACATTACTGTTTAAGGCCTAAAGTCCCTGCTCATGGGATTAATTCAGGCGGTGGTCCTTAGCATATCACATCAAATTTTTTTATGACTTATTCGCCCTTCTAACCGTTTGAATAGGTGTCATGCAATCTGATCCTAGTTTTTAGCTCCAACTCATCGTCTTTCCCTGATTACTGTCGAATTTTAAATGTGGTAAGATGAGATTTAGACAGAACCATATACTAACTCAGATAAAATGATATCAAACTCATCCCAGATCAAAAGCAAAGTTAGATAGAACCATAACAAAGTCAAATAAAATCATAAATAAATTCATTTAAATTCACTTTAGACATAGATAATTTTATATCAGATTCAGATAAATTCAAACCAAATCTAGTCAAACCAAACATAATCTAGTCAGATGATTTTATATCAAATACATATAAATTTATATTGATGGGACATAACTTTTTTTGTGAAGTAATTATGATTTCGAATACAGATAAATTCATAGAAACTAACATCAAATTAATATAAATGCACAACAAACTTAGATAAATTAATTTCAAATTCAAATAAACTCACCTCTATCCAGTTTAATTCATATTACACTCAGATTAATTCACAACAAACACAGATAAATTCATATCAAACTTATATAAATTCATACAAAACAGAGATAAGTTTAATTTAAAGTCAGATAACTTCATGCCAAAGTCTGATAACTTATACAAAACTCAGATAAATTCACAGCACACTCAGATTAATTCACAGCAAACACAGATAAATTCATATCAAACTTATATAAATTCATACAAAATATAGATAAATTTAATTTAAAGTCAGATAACTTCATGCCAAAGTCTGATAACTTATACAAAACTCAGATAAATTCACAGCACACTCAGATTAATTCACAGCAAACACAGATAAATTCATATCAAACTTATATAAATTCATACAAAACATAGATAAATTTAATTTAAAGTCAGATAACTTCATGCCAAAGTCTGATAACTTATGCAAAACTAAGATAAATTCATATCAAACTTATATAAATTCATACAAAACAGAGATAAGTTTAATTTAAAGTCAGATAACTTCATGCCAAAGTCTGATAACTTATGCAAAATTCAGATAAATTCACAGCACACTCAGATTAATTCACAGCAAACACAGATAAATTCATATCAAACTTATATAAATTCATACAAAATATAGATAAATTTAATTTAAAGTCAGATAACTTCATGCCAAAGTCTGATAACTTATGCAAAACTAAGATAAATTCATATCAAACTTATATAAATTCATACAAAACAGAGATAAGTTTAATTTAAAGTCAGATAACTTCATGCCAAAGTCTGATAACTTATGCAAAATTCAGATAAATTCACAGCACACTCAGAAAAACTTATTTAAAACAAAGTTGAATACATTTCAAAGTCAAATAAAATCATGCGAAATCCATTTAATTCTCATACCAAACTCATATTATTTTATAAGAATCTCATATACATTCAGAAGAAAATCAGATAAAATCGTGTCACAGTCAAATAATTTTACTCGAACCCTATTTAATTGATAACAAACACAGTTAATTACAAATCAAACTCAGATAAAATCATGTAATATACAGATAAACTCATTTAAAGTCCTTTTTAATTGATATCAAACTAAGGCAACTTGAGAACAAACTTAAATAAATTCACAGCAAACGTAGTTAATTACAAATCAAACTCAGATAAAATCATGTAATATATAGATAAACTCATTTAAAGTCATTTTTAATTGATATCAGACTAAGACAACTTGAGAACAAGCTTAGATAAATTCACAGCAAGCTTAGATAAATTTAGAGCAAACTTAGATAATTGCTTACGTCGCGGATCGTATGACGGTCTGAAATGTGTTTCGGCGGAGCGTGTTTGCTAAGGTATAGAGAGGGCATTTTTATCTTTTTGACTGTGTCAGTTTTAAAAGAGGACTGCCGCCTCTACGGGAAACTATCTTGGACCCTAGGCTTTAAAATGCAATGATGAGGGACCTTCCGCCAAATGTCCCAATTTTTATTGACGGGAAGATTATTTATGGTCTTTTTTTTTTATTTCATGGTATTTCTTTTTTTGTTCTGATAAATTCTCACACCCCCACACACACTCACCTAAGTCGCTCGCCATATACAATGCGACTTATTTCTATGAAAGGGAAGTCCCTCACCATCAACACTAGAGTGTGTTTCTAATATTCACCTTTTGATTCTTTATTTTTAACTGTTTACAAAATACAAAGTCATGAATCTCATGCTATTCAATGAAACAAACAGCCCCATATGGTTTCCTACATATGGCCTCCCTGAGAAATTTTATATATATTCATGCAATAGCCCCCTTGGAAAAATTCCTGGGGTCTGTCATGGGCTTTTCGAGTGTTTTTCCATTGACATAATATAATGGCAACAAAAGACTAAATTCACTTATATTTTTAGTTTCCATCATAGGAAATGATTCAGTATTAGTCATGGTTAAAACTTGAAAACCTGTTGGTATTGGATGATATGACTCTTTTTAGGCCTAAGTTTACAGCCATGGGGGCAACCCTTCCAGTGGCTCTTACATGCTGAATATGCTTTGATTTTTCATATTTCATATTAAGCTTCGCAACTTATATTCAACAGGTAGAAAATCACCTTAAAGGCCACTGTTAAAAAAACTAACAATTTAGACAGTTAAAAACCTCTACATCAGCTGCATATTATGTACTGGTTTCAGCTCTCAAAGTTTTGAAGAAAAAAAAGAAAAGATTAAGGTGATAAATTTTACAATGACATGTTAGAAGCACAAGAAAATCTTAAATTATAAGTTGGTGGTTTCAACTTTAATCAAGAGCAGACTTTTACTGCTTGATTAGTATGGAGACCATCCCATTTCCCCTCTTAGTGGGTTCATACTTAGTTATTCTTCCTAGGAAAAAAGAAGATACCATAAACCTATTAACATAATTCAGATTAAGCATTGAGAATATGCTTAAAAACTTGCCAAAAAAAAATTAATGAGATGCATCAAAAGTTTGAAAACAAATATATATAGGAGTATGACACACATTTGCTTGACAAGCTCCTAACAAAAAAAAAAATAGCATATAACTAAAACTAGGGGTATACAAAATATG
This sequence comes from Litsea cubeba, assembly GCA_012931725.1. NCBI lineage: Eukaryota > Viridiplantae > Streptophyta > Magnoliopsida > Laurales > Lauraceae > Litsea > Litsea cubeba. The sequence goes on along the minus strand of CM022947.1, from coordinate 115,184,902 downwards.
ATAACTTCTAAAACTAGGGGTCTTTAAAATATTAACCCAATTAAAAAATCATAACCTGGTGATTTATGGCCCTCGAGTTTTGTAGCTTCAAAAGGCATCATTTGTTTTCATACTTTATTCCAACCGCGAGTAACTGTTGGATGAGATTGGGCTTGTGCTAATTCATCGGTGACATAGGTTCCAGATTATACGTGAGTCACCCTTCGATGCACTTTGACTTTGATAAAATTCTGATTGGGTGGTTAAATCTACAGCAGAACCAATTCTTATTGAACTAAAATTTAAAAAATTACTATATATTATTTTGGGGGCGTTCAGGTTGTCCATGGTTGGTCTCATCTCACCATTAAAAGGTCCATGATTCACTAGATTGTGCTAACATTGTGGGTACAGATGGACGGTCAGATATCTCTAAGCCCAATCATGCAGCAGCTTCTACAATTTGGCAGGGGGCTGCGTAAGTTGCAACCATGGAGACACAAGCACTCATTCCTCCGCTATTGCCCCAACCCCGACGCACACGCAAAGGAGTCCCCGCTACCCAGACAACTAGTTTGGCAATTTTTATCCAAAAAGATTCTCCGTTCGCAATGATACGAAACATCATTTCACAAGGAATTGACTGGATAAATTCCCGTGCTAGTCTTCCACGATCCAAGTTTCCCACTTTACAATGCACGGCAATCCAGACAGTGAATCTGGACCATTAATTGCTGGACCCCTTTTTGATCATCAATGTTACTTGTGGGGCACTAATATCACCCAGGTAAAAAAGCATAGCAATTTATTGCACGGTTTCTGATTAAAGGAAAGTGGGTCCATTATTGAAAAGCTTTCTATCTGTTGTTTTTCCCATCAGAAAGGTCACACAAGAACAGGATCCTTTCCTGGTGACTTAAAAAAACAATAGAAAATGAAGGCAGAAGCTGCAGTGGCCCACCTGACGATAGATGGTGTATAAACAATCAATGTGTGTTTGTGGGTCCCATATCCTGTTGGGTTTGGATTAGTGAACTGCAAACGACATGGGTGAAAAGTGAAAAGGCACCGTGTGCAAGGAGAAACATTCAAACGCAGTAAAAACTATAGGGTCTTCAATATATCGCGATAAATACAACCTATGATCAACGATGCTGACCTCTCTAATCTGAGACTGAGGCCCATCATTGATCAATCCTATGCTTCATATTCGATATCCGTCTACAAATTGATACTAAGTGAGGTTTTAGCCACATGAAAATTTTATCCACTGTTTGATTAAACCTCTCCAAAAATTGATAATTAAGAACCAATGAGTGGTACGTCATGTCTTGTGTTTGACGCCTATCTTCGTGGTTGACAATTTCATATAATTTTATTGGGTGCATGTTGGTGTGGATAAGAAGATTTGCATGTGATTCTAAAAATTAGTTGTTGGCTATTTAGAATCGAGTAACATATGGGAAATGCTTTGGGGGTTAATAAAAAAAAATAATTATTTTTAAGGGACCACTAAAATCTTAATTAGACATGATAAGATGGTTTTGGTTTTTCAATCACTTCTAATCCATGATGAAATTCGTTTTGGCCACATTTATCTAATGATCATTTGTCAATCAAATGGGCCCCAAATGGCTACAGCAGTCAGTAGTAAAGACAAGGTGTTTTACTTTACTTTACTTCTCATCCCTTCATTTGACAGTTGTTGAGCCATCATCAGCTCACATCATTCATACATCTCTCGCTCTCTCTCGTTCTTCTTCTTCTTCCTTCAGAATTTGGGTTTCCTTTGTGGGAGCCATCGCGATGGAAGAGGACTGGGAAATGCTCCAAAAACACGATATGGGTCATCCTCCAGTCCCCGATTTGGCTGAGAACTCGCGGGATTTAGAGGGAATCGAAGGTGCTTCCGAAGGCGCCATCAGATCAGATTACTTCTCTCTTGATTCCGAGACCCGGTACCCGAAACGGGTCGTGGAGGACGATCGAGAAGAGAGCTCTGTAGAATCGAATAATCCGAGCTGGGTTGATCCAGACGGAGGGGGAGGAGGATTGGGGTTCGGCGGAATTGAGCTCCCGCGCAGGAATTATGGTGGTTCTTGGTCGGATTCGAGCAGTGATGGATCTGTTTCCCGGAAATTCGGGGCCTTTGATGGAAAACCTGAGTTGGGTTATGCAGATGATGCGAAAAGTGGGCTTCTTGTTGGAGGGATTGGAGTCGAGCGTAAGAAGTTCGACAACTTTTGGTTGGATTCCGAGGTGAAACGTGAGTTGGGTATTGGAGATGATGCAAAAGGAGAAGTGGGTTCTGAAGGAATTGGCATCAAACGTAAGATTTCGGGGGAATTCTGGTCGGATTCTGGAAGTGATATATCAATTCGTGAGAAACATGGAGGTGGTGAGGGAGAAAGTGAACTGGGTTGGGGTGATCTTCTGAAGACAGGAGAAAGATTGAAATTTGGTGGGTCTGCAGAGGTTGAGGGAGATGAATTTTATGGGAAGACGAATGATGCCCCCGAGGAAAATGAGATGAAATCAGGTGATGCAGAGAAGAAGAGGGTGGCTTGGTGGAAGCTGCCTTTGGAGCTTCTGAAATTCTGTGCGTTTAGGATTAATCCTGTTTGGTCCTTCTCCATTGCTGCTGCAGTCTTGGGCTTTGTTATTCTTGGAAGAAGATTGTATAAGATGAAGCACAAGAGCCAGAACATTCAGCTGAGGTTTAGCTTAGATGATAAGGTGAGGTTTGATCACCCCTTATCTGATTGTGCATTTGTTTTCAAAGTACTAGGCTTAATTATAGTTCATCATCAAATCCTTGGCCCAACTATGGTGGGGTGGCTACATGAATTTTGTTTCTCTGTTCTAATCTATCCTAAGCCAAATCATCGGATAGATTGCACTTCTTTACATCCATCCTGGCTACTTGTAGACAATCTAAAGAGGCTACATTTCCATAAAATTTCATTGTACACGAACTTCTCAATTTATACCAAAGTAGAGGAATTACAAGAGAATGATTATTTTTTTTAAAGGTAATTACAAGAGAATGATTTAAAACTCAAACTAATAATTCTATCCCTAGTATCTCTAACGTCTGACATTACTTCCATCCATGTCCTTTTCAGCATACCCTTTCTCCTTGAACAGCAATCAACATGTATAACAAAATTTTTCCTCAACGGTACTATTGCTGGCTTGCATTGGACATTGCCCAAACCATCTTTAGCTAGTTTCTGTTAATTTATCACCCATTGATGCTACTACTAAATGCTCCTGACTGAAAGTGCTCATTTCTGGTTCTATCTTTTTTGTTTAGCACACATCCATCTCAACATTTTGCTACAATCATTTTGTGCATGGGTTGCTTCTTGATTGGCCAACGTTCTCCTCGATAGGCCAACATTTTATACTTGTCCCTTTTTTTCCCCTTTTTTCAGTCACTTGGAAGTTTCCGATAGAATCTTGTTATTTGGACATTGCCTGTTTTATTTGGTCATTTTGGAGTTGGTGGTAATCCTATCTGCTGTGGAGATAAGGTACTTGCTTCAATGGTCTTTCTGATGAGTAGTGAAATGGTTATCTTATGGATTGTATTATATGTCCATCACTTTGGTTCTGCAATATATTTATGTTTGCCATACTTGTGCAGATTATTGGTGTTGTTGAGATTGTGTTCTTTTTTCTTTTACCTTCTAGAATAGGTTCTTCCCAGATCAAATTTTATGATTGACCAACCCAAGTTGAATACGACTATCTTCTCCAGGATGCAATTGGGCTTTTCAACCTTACTTTAACCAAATATCTTGATAATATGTGGATCAGCATATCTTTGTAACATAAAAGCTTCATTAGCATTAGATGAAAGCATTCTGTTCTGTGCTTGTGTTTTCTGACTAGAATTACCACTTACTTCCACCAGTGTCAAATCTCATTAATTCGATGCCATCCTTTGTGCCAAATAGAAACATGTAATCATAGTCTCTCTCTCTTTCTTTTCTCCCCCTTTCTTCTAGAAGATGAGATAAAACATTTTAAAGATCCAAAAGTGTAGTGGTCAATTCCAGTGCATTTTGGCTGAACTTCCCAAAACTATTTGCTTCGTTTAGTAGACAGAACAAACAATCCCCCAAAAGGATTTCAGCTGCGATTCCAGTCTTGTTCGGCCAAAATCCCTATTTGGATATTCCAGATGAACAAGCTGAAATTCCATATTTCAGCCAAAATTTGACAATGTTGATTTTTCCTTTTGTTTTTGTCTGAGTTGGGTCTTGACCAATATTCCCTCCATAGATGCCGAGTATGCATGACCTTTTGGTTTTCATTCAAAAAGTGAGAGCTTTTAGCTCTTTTAAGGCCTTATGCAATAAATGGTCCCTTCTTTTGGCCACTTCTTTGTTCTACTTCTTCATTTGTGCCTTTTTTGCCTCTACAAAAAAAAAAAAAAAAAAAAAAAAAAAAAAAAAAAAAAAAAAAAAAAAAAAAACAGCTTATTCTTCTTCTGCAACTAAGGTGGGTTCCCCCGTTCCTCATCCTCCCCTTCCTCCTCCTCCTTCATGTATTTATTTATTTCACACAACAGGGATTAAGATTCATTTATTTGATGTAAATATAGCAATTTACATTGTTGCTTCAATAGAATGGATAATATATACATAGTCTATGTTTTTTTCACTTTTTAATATTTTTGTATTTTTCTAAATTTATGTATTCTGCTTTTTTTAATTTTCTGAAACTCAACTCTGAGATGGAACACCGAAATGCCAAAATGGCCGAGATGTTTTAATTTGGAGCCAAATTGAAATGGGTTCCATTTTCCAAAATGAAATTGACAACTATGTCCAAAAGACCATAAAGGAACTTAAAAAATAAAAAATAACACTGCATATCAGTAGTTCTGATATTGCAAGCAATGATAACTATACTCAACTTAGTGATCTGAAACCCCGTACCATGTCCTGATGAACTGGTATAATTTGTATCTTCAAATTGTGTATTGAGACAAGAATCTCTAGAAACTAAGATAGTAAGATGCATATTACCTCCTCCATAAATCTAATGACATTTGGTGCATGAACTTCATACCATATATTCCCCCTTTTCCAACTCCAGATTCAGAGTTTCAACTCTGAACTTTCAAATTTGAACTATGGTTTTATATGAATATTTATTAGTTTCCTTTCTGCCCAGTTTGATATCCATGCATATTTTAATCTTGCTTGATTTAAGGGTACTTTGATTTGAATACAGTGTTAATAACTAATAACACCAAAAGCTTGAGCTGTTAGTGGACGGCGTAACAATTTATATCAACATACAGATCCCCAGGGCGGGCCAATTTAGTGCCCATTTAGATGCACTGCAAATCACAAATTTCTTAGTTAGCAGAATGGATCATTATCTTTGATTCAATTCCACTGAAAGCTATGGAGAGCCCCAGGACAATACGACATGGAGAACTCTGTGTTGATTTCCCACCTGAAATGCAAGATCATCTGAATTGACATATTAGTGGAAACTATCACCTACTCAACCATTTGGGGTGGCATCCAAACCTACTTGTAACCTTTGATATCCATGGATGCCTCTATTAGATCATTGGTGCTTGTTAGCTTAGCTCGATGCAATTTATCTTCTTGTGCTAAATGCTAACATAGAATCACGTCGACAAAATCAATTCTCCTGTAATGTTGCTGTAGTCATTGTGTGCTATGTTGGTTTTTCTTTGACTTTATGGTAGATGCTTACACTAGTACTCTTTCTTCCAATAAAGTTTCTGATGGGCGTGAATTTACAGAGGGTGTCTCAGTTCATGAGCCGTGCTGCACGGCTGAACGAAGCATTTTCAGTGGTTAAGCGTGTACCCATTGTAAGAGCTTCGCTGCCTGCTACCGGAGGAGTGACACCATGGCCTGCTATGAGTCTGAGATGAGCTGTTGTGGCAATTAAGGTCATAGATGGTTCACAGTAAGGTCTGGATTAAAACTTGTATAAAACTTTATATCTATACCCAACTGTATCTATTGTATAATTAGAAATTGTGCTAAGACTGTTGTATTCTTTGGGTCCTGTAATTTACACAGTAAAGATTGTCTTTCGCATGTGAGAGTTGTTGATCCGTCAGATTTCCGATGTTCGTCACCCATTTATTCATGTGTGGGCACCATGGAAGATCTGATGTGCCGACACTCCGGTAGACATGTGTGCTGATGATGCAATAACAGATGACTGTATAGATTTTTTTAGTTCATGAAAAGCATGATATACGGGAAATTTAAGCAGAGACATGATCACGTAAAGGGTACCTATTTGGTTGGTTCTTTGTTACGCATAAGGGCAAGTCATTTGTTTTGTGTAATCAACAAGTAAATTCGTTTACAATCTATAACCCTTTTCCTTCTCTAACGAGGGGATCCCATGTGCATACAAATTTCATCGGAAAGCTTTGTTTGTAAAATCTAAGTACTTTGTTGATTGGAACTGAAAAGATAGAACTCCTAATAGTTCTAAGGGCATGCTTGCTTGCATCGAAATATATAAGAATTCTGGGTCAAATGAGCTCCAATGAAGGATTATGAGAAGGTAAGGAGTAAAAGATAGGTGGTGAAGGGTGAAGGAAAGATAGTAGTGTAGATGCAACCCTCTCTTTCCTAGGATTTGAATCATCACTGGGGTGGTTGTTGGGTAATCATTTCCCACATTCACTTGATTCATTTTCCATTAGATCCCAGCTGAATCGATTCTCATTTTTGGAAACTGACACATGTTGCTTCAGTTTTAACCATTTTTAGAAGTAGAAGTGTTGTCATTTCTATGTATTCAATCTCAACTTGAGTATAGACCCGACTAGACCTGGATCCAATCTGATTACAAATCGAGTCGGGAAAAGAAGGTCCATGCCCAGATTTTTCGGGCTGGGTCCTTTGGATGACTGGGTAATTGAAGGTCCATTGACATCCCTACATTTAAGCCATTCTGAAGGTGGGCCCAATACAGAGATATTCTTTCCAAAAACCAAGGTAGAACGTTGAGAATTCGATGTCCAATTGATAAACTGGTGCGTCAATCTAGGCCATCCTTGCCATTTTTTGGTGTGGACCAATAAGCAGTGGAGCCCACAATTAAAACCCTTTTTGAGTGATTCTGTAGAGAAAGAAACTATGTCACATTCATGGTTCAGTCAATGGTAATGTGTAGAGGTCGCATATTAGTTACTCTACAAATAGACATGATTGTGACACCGGGATCGAGCCACTGATATTAGTGATCTGGACCCCCTTTTTTTTTACCCCTTTGGCTCATCCAAAGCCAATAAATAGAATACTCCCAGCAACCATTTGCAGACAGGAGTATAGGAGAGAGTATGGTATGTCTACACAAGATCTGAACCGTTCATCAGCGATCAGCCCAATTGCTGCATTCTTGGGCCTGGATACATCGATAGACCACCAGTGGACAGCTCAGGTCATGTGCATTTGTGTCCCAGTTGTAGACCCAATCTCCGACCTAGCTCCCTCCCTATTTCAGACACGCGTCGACATTTAATTCACCCAAACATCACTGCCATTCATCACTGCAGGCCCACTGTGGATATTTCAAGATCATTTCTGAAAGCCCACGACCCATGTAACCTATCCGCTGTGGGTTGGTGCGAGACTTTGATAAAGATCAATACATTTATTAAGCAAAAAGAAGGCACCGAGGTGGACGTGCCGGAGTGGTTATCGGGCATGACTAGAAATCATGTGGGCTTTGCCCGCGCAGGTTCGAATCCTGCCGTTCACGTCTTTCCATTTTTTTTATTAGTGCTTTTTTTTTTTCTGCCAAAGAAGAAAAAGGATAATTAAAGACTGGATTTAATCCAAGTTGGTTTCGCACAGTTTAATTAAGATTGATCTCATATTTAGAGTTCACCGTCAATTTAATATAATCTATTGCCGTTAGTTAGAAATATGTGTAGTGTGTAGAATTATATAGTTTAAGTCCCTAATTAAAAATAAAATAGAAAACTAAGTTAATGTATGTATACAGTATATCCTTCTTGACCAACATGAAACAACCTCCCTTCATTTAGGTCGTAAGTATCATGCAGTGGCAGGGTGTGGTCAGGTGCAAAAAATAAATGAATAAACTCAAGTTGAGGAAAAGCAATCTCCAATGACATTACTAACTTTCACACTCTTTACCAATATATATATATATATATATATAGCTATTTATTTTGCCATCGGGAGGGTTTTCAACCCTTTGGGCTGGACTACTTTCTCCGAGCTCAGAGGGAAGGCGGGTAAACTTCCCTGTAGCTCCAGTGTGATAGTGCAGAACCTACAATTTTCGAGTGCAAACCTTGGTCTTAAGCAAACTGAACTACCCCTTGGGATAACTCTTTATCAATATAAGTACATGTTATCCTCACACAACACTTTCAGTCTAAATGTTCTTCAGGTGGATTACTTTGTTTGGGAGATTCCTCATAAATGTCCCAAGTGTGATGCCCACTAGATGGACAGTCTAGATCTAAACTTGCACACCCTTCATGGTGGGAATGGAAATAGAAATTCCTCCTCTAAACCATTAATGTTGCAAACATCATTATTGGGATAACATTGACCGGAGATAATATGGTAATAATTTTAATTTTTTGAGTTTTTATCTGGATATTATTGGGAAAATGTCATTAAAATAAAATAAAACATAAATAAAATAAAAATATAGATAAATATTATACCAATTATTTCAAAAATGTGGAAGAAAAAGAAAATAAAGGACCACGAGCAAAAAAGTGCTGCAAAAGAGTTAGAAGTTGCTGATAGATTCATATTGCACTCTGGGCAGTTCAGAAACTGTCTGTTGGTTGAGCGGTCAGAGCAATGCATTTCAATGCACAGGACCAATGTCTCTGCTGGAATTTTGTGGTAATAATATCAATAATATCGCGATAAAATCAAATTAGACAACAAATTGAATTTACTACCAACTTGTCCTGATAACATATTTTTAAGGAAAATATTGTATTAATATTGCAATAAAATAAAAAATATTAGCTATATTTGTAACATGCCTCCAAACAATCCTAACCCAATACAACCTAAAATTAGTAGGGCAATAGCTTCATCCCATGTGTAATCATCATGGTCTTCAGACTCAGTGGCAACAAACACCATTTTTAGGCTTAACTTTTCTATCTTTAAGAATGTTAGTTGCTATTCTAACCAACCTTCTCGCCACCACATATAATATGGATACTTCCATCTTCTCTCTTGTTAGGAACTAGGAAAGGTAATGCAGAATTGAACACAATAGATTGGAAAATGATGTGGGAAAGAGTTGCAGTTGTTGGAATCCTCATTTGGTGTTTGGCTGTTGTTTGTGTGGCAACTTCTAGCCACCCTGATTACCACGACGCGCTTGTGAAATCGATCATCTTCTTTGAAGGCCAGCGATCCGGCAAGCTCCCATCTAACCAGACCATAACATGGAGATCTGATGCAGGGCTGACCGATGGTAAAACAGAGAATGTAGGTTTATTTCATAACCAAAACATCAAAGAGAATGTAGGTTTATTTCATTAAACATAACATCTCAAAAACCAAGCAGCGCTTTAAGGTTTTCATATGAATTTTAGAAGTGGTTAAAATTGCAGAAACATGGGCAAATATTAAAAAATGACAATCAAATCAACTCCTGTTAAATGAAAATTGAATTAAGTGGAGATGGGACGCGAATACCCAGCCTACTATTTCAAATCCTAGGAATGTAAGGTATCATGTACAACTTCATCCAATATCCTTCACCCCTTACTTTTGGAATAATCCTTTTTTGAGCCAATCGAGCATGAATTCCCATGCATTCAATTCCATGCAAACAAACGGACCCTAACATTGCCTTTGTTGCAGGTGGACCTCACGGGTGGCTACTATGATGCAGGCGACAACGTCAAATTTGGCCTGCCCATGGCTTTCACAACCACCATGCTTTCTTGGAGCGTGCTGGAGTTTGGCAAACGCATGCCCAAGGAGGTCGATCGCGCACGTGAAGCAGTGCGTTGGGGCGCGGACTATCTCCTCAAGGCCTCCTGCCAATTGCCAAATGCTCTCTATGTTCAGGTTTGCACAATGGATTATTGTAGTTGCAGTTGATGCTTGGTTTTCATGGAAATGTACCTTTCTTATTATTTCAGATCAAGGTTCAATTTCATAGAAAACTATATGATTAAAAGGTACATTTCATCCAGCTCATGTCACTTTGTTTCTATATTTCGATTTTGTGGAAAGCGCATTAGAGGAACAGAATTTGACATCATTAATTCCAAACCACCTAATTTATTATTACCTAAGAAGGTACATTTCAATAAAATGGAAATTAGCCACACCAAGCTTATGTTAGCGACTGATCTAACTTGGGATGAGTCTGATGGTTTATCTGCTGGCACAATGCCTATATCTGCCAGAAAAACCAAGAAAAATAGGACCAAACTTGACTTTCTTGTTGGCTAGAGCCAGATGGGCTCTGGCTTAATATGTTTGATAAATAACCAGGCTGGGCTAACACAAGCCTCAACCCTCACCACAGAGTTGTTCTCTCATCAGTATTCCTTTTCTCCTAATGTAAGAAATGAATCAACTGTAGACATGTAATCCATCCACAGTTGCCAGACTAGGAAAAGGATGTCAGAAGTAATAAAAAATATGAGAACATGAAACCCCTCATTTATGGAAATGGATTCCCTGTTTGGTCTAAACAGGGTTTTTCTTTCATCTGCTCCCTGTGTGTCACCCCCTGTTTGGTCCAAACAGTGGATCCGGTCCCCTCATTTATGTATTGTATTTTTATGAAAGAGTAAAGTCAATGTGAGAAACTAAAGAGAAAAACAGGTGTTTTTTTCTGGGGAAAAAAATTTCCAATGACTATGATTTTGAATAATTTGCAAGAGGGAACTGTCCCTATTTTAAAATGAAGGATATTTGTGGGACCCACTTGGATGTATGCATGCCAATCATGGGGTTGGGCTACATGTAGAGTAAGGGTATATGGAAAGTAGTTCCAATCAAATCATCATATCCCTTGATTTAGGTACTTAAAAGTTTTAAACTTTAGATAAAGTCCACTTCTTGCAATTTAAATCCAACAACCTATACGAGTTCGATGAGTGTCAAATTGAGGCAGGTGTCAATACATTGGAAAGTTACGTGAATTCATCCTAGGTAAGAGAGAGATGTCCTCTCTTTGTGAATTCTCCATCAATTCATATATTGAATAACGTTATCAGATTTAAGAAATGTGTAGGCCTAGCATATTTTTAGTTGATCTTCTGTTTTTTTTTTTTTTTATAAATGATTTACCAAACCATGTCAGTATATTTGGCTAACCGATCTTTGTTTATTCTGATATTTTTTGAAAAGATTTTGAGACTATCTAATTGATTGCAGGTTGGTGACGCAAATGCTGATCACAAGTGTTGGCAGCGAGCTGAGGACATAAACACACAGCCTATCTTCAAGGTCACCCCAAAAACCCCCGGATCAGAGGTTGCTGGCGAGACAGCTGCTGCCCTTGCAGCAGCCTCAGTTGTGTTCAGAACCATCGATCCCCAGTACTCCAAGACACTTGTTGCAACTGCAGAGAAGGCGTTCGAATTCGCTGATAAATATAGAGGAAATTACAGTGACTCCCTTGCATCAGTTGTCTGTCCCTTTTACTGTTCATATTCTGGCTATAAGGTAAACCACATTCAGCTCCAGGATATAAGAAAGAAATGCTCTTATGCCTTATGGCTTATGCATAGCCAAGTTGGTTTTCTATTGTTGTTAAATTTAATCAATGCATACATTCTTCCATTTACATGTTTTATTCATCAGGACGTGTTGTTTGTTGGCATGTCCCTGTCTCAAGCGAACTGTTTAAAAAAAAAAAGAAGCTTAAACTGTATTGAACTTTAAAGAACATCACACTTAGCTAATTAACCCCAGTTAGATGGAGTAAGCTAGGCTGGGATGATGATGGACAGAAATTCTAATATTACATGTGCATATGAAAAGTAGCATCGACCACCTTTGAATTTGTTAACTAGGCGTTGGGACCCATGTAATGGTGCTACTTTTCTGCTTCTTGATCACCCATATGGGCAATCATGAAGTACATGTAGGCCCCTTCTATTGGAACTTTTTCTCAAAATTGCATATATGTTAACTGTGTGGGGGTATTTTTACTAAGCCGAGATCAACGCTAATATGCCCTCAAGATAGAATGATAATGCCACCTCTAGCCGGGTCGGACTGCGGCTACAGGATCGCGGCATTTGCCGCGGTGGGAGTTCCCGCAGTCAGATCCGGCCGACTGCGGCACTGAGGCCCGGCAGTACAAATGATTGACGGGTTGATGGGACCAGCGACAGAACAGCGGCGCATGCCAAGGCATGCCTTGCAGTCTATCATTACTGACAAAACGGCGTGCAGGACACGTGCGCCCCCAGGGCATGGCCCCAGGCCAGGCCTGATGGGACCTGGCCCAAAAGTCAGCATCGCCGCCTGACCCAGCAAGCCTAGCATTTAATGAAGCATGGGCCAGCATTTAATGCGTTATGGGCTGAATGGACCGTAGCCACTCGAGTGGCCGGCCCAGTCTTGGAACTCGCCTACAAAGGTCAACCCCATCGCCTATAAATAGCATATCCACTTCCATCCAAAGGTACGCAACCCATTATACACACTATCCCTCTGCAATTTCCTCTCCTTCTCCCTGCTCGTTCACTGCACTAACTTAAGCATCGGAGAGCCTTGCGCTGCCTGCAGCCAGGGTCCTTTGACGCTTCTTCCTTCCCTTCCTTTTCAGGTCCAGTCGGAGCCACAGCAAACTTCATCCAAATCATCCGAATCAGGGACCCTAATCCCTGTATTAAAGTCCTTAATTTTTAGGCACTTACAATTGGCGCCGTCTGTGGGAAAGTACTAACCCATACCTCAAAAACCTTTCCCAAAATTCTCTTCAATCACCAATGGCTCCGAGGAACAAGAGAGGCGCAAGGAAGTCCCTTCCCCCAGGGGCCGCTGGTTCTCCCTGGACCATTGCCCTACGCGTCAAGGGAAGTCGCAGAGGTAGAAAGCTACCACACCGAGTCCGCGTCGTCCCCGCTAGAGCTGGGGGGCCCACCGCGGCTGAACGCTCCCCTTCAGGAGCGCTTCCCGAAGGACAAGGGCCCGGCTGCGGAGGGGTCACATCGCAATCAGGCCGACCCCGCTCAGGCCGCAATCAGGGCCCAGAATCTCGCCCTCCAGGAGAAAGATGATCTCATCCGCCAGCTCAGGCAGCAGCTCCGAGAAAAGGGAGTGGCCCCCGGGGACGGTGATCCCGTAGGCAGGAAGGATCCCGTCACCGGCAAAGACTTGAGAGACCCACCTGAACGATAAGAGTCGGGGAGCGAAGTCACGTCGGGAGTTCTTACCATGACCACGAAGACAGGGGGTCAGTGCCGAGATCGGAGGCGGAGGACCAGCAGGCTGTGATCAACCGCCTGGTAAAGCAGGCCCTCCAGAACACCCTAAAGGAGGCGGGGCTCGCCCAAAGCCAGCTGGACCTCCCCGACTTCGCTGGGCTCGACTCGTCACCCTTCACCAGAGAAATAATCGAGTACCCCCTCCCGAAGAAGTTCAGTGTCCCGAGGTTCGTCCTCTATGACGGAGCCTCGGACCCGTCAGCACACCTCCGACATTTCACCCAGAAGCTGTCCGTCTGGGGTGACGTCGGGCACCTCAACTGCCGAGTTTTCTCTTCCAGCTTGGGGGATCTCCCCTCAAGTGGTTCTGTGGGCTCCCAGAGGGATCGATTTCGAGCTGGCCCCAGTTGCGGGATTCCTTCCTGGGAAAGTTCCAGGCGCACCGGGTCATCCCGAAGACTGACAGCGACCTCATGGCCCTCAGGATGAGGTGGAGCGAAAGCGTCACTCAGTTCGCAAAAAGGTTCTGGACAGTATACAGCGAGATTGACAACTCCTCCGAGGACGTGGCAATCAGATCTTTCAAGCACGCCCTCCTGCCAGGGTGCGAGCTCAGGAGAGAGCTCGTCCGAAATCCTGTGCCCTCCGTCACAGCCCTCATGACGAGGGTAAATAAATATATCGAGCAAGAGGAGGACGAGGCGCGCGCCAACGAAAGTTTCGGCGTCTCCAAGGGCCGATCTCGGCAGGGAGGCCGATCTCGGCAGGATGACCGATCGCGGCAGGAAGAACCGATCCAGGCGTGAGGACCGGTCCGTAGACGAAGAAAGGAAGACCTCCCGTAGAGATGAAGCAAGCCGAGAACATCGCTCGGAGCGACCGGGCCTCGTCCTGGGCTCGCACCTCGGGAGGAGGCAAGAGACACAAACCATCTTACCGTTCGCGTGAGAGGGTCAACACGGTTTTTACAGAACCGATTCACCAAATCCTGGAAAAGATCCAGGAAAAACCATACTTCAGATGGCCGCGCCCCCTGCCGGGCGATAACTCCAAAAGAGATCAAGACAGGTTCTGCGCTTTTCACAAGCAGAACGGGCATAACACCAATGATTGCTACCGTCTCAAGGACCATCTCGAAAAGCTCGTCAAGGACGGGCATCTAAAGGAGTTCTGCAAGGCGGCGGGCAGCGGGAGCAACGACCGACCTCGGCGCCGAAACGAAGAAAATCACGACAGCGACGGGTCAGAGAGGCTCATAAGCGTCATCCACCTGGCCCCTACCAAGCAGAGCAGCAGTCAAGCCCGCGCCGAGGCCAGGAGGGCCTCCCATGGGAAGCAGGTCATGTCGGCCGATCTCGGGCCGTCCCCCAAAAAGGCCCGCAAAGAAAGGCCGAAGATCTGGTTCTCAGACGAGGACCTGAAAGGGGTCCAGCTCCCTCACAATGACCCACTGATCATGACCCTAAAGTTGGGGAGTTGCAAAGTGCAAAGGATCCTCGTCGACTCCGGCAGTTCGTCCGAGATCTATACTTCGACTGCTTCACCAGGATGGGGCTAACGGAGGAAGACCTCCAGGAGGCGCGGACCCCCCTGATAGGGTTCAGCGCCAAGCCCGTGTACCCCAAAGGGAGAGTCTCCCTCGAAGTTCGAGTAGGGTGGCGCGTCAGTGGTGGCCGACTTCCTCGTAGTGGATACCCCATCTCCCTACAATGCCATCGTAGGGCGGAGCTGGCTGCACCAGTTAGAAGCCGTCCCCTCCTCCTACCATCAAAAAGCTTCAAGTTCCCTTTGGAAAGGGATGGCGGAGTCGAGGTGGTCACAGTCAATGGGGATCAGCAAATGGCCAAACGTTGCATGATGGCCGTGGTGTCCGGTGAGGAAGAGCCAAAGCAAGTGCACATGGCAGAGCTCGAAGCGGAGCTAGAAAAAGTCGGCCGTGATCCAGGAGAAAAGAGTATCGAGGACCTCACCGAGGTCAGGATCGACCCCAGTGATCCAGAGAGGTACTTCCTACTTGGGAGCCAGCTCGCCGAGCAGGAGCGATCCGAGCTGCTCAGTTTCCTATTGCAGAGCAGAGATGTCTTCGCCTGGACCCCGCAGGAAATGCCAGGCGTAAACCCAGAAGTTATGAGCCACAGGCTGAATGTGGACCCCCAGGCCAAGCCAGTGGTTCAAAAGGCAAGAAGGTCCGGAATCGACCAGTCTGCAGCCGTGGTCGAAGAGGTGGAAAAACTGCTTGAAGCAAACGCCGTCAGGGAGGTCCAGTACCCAAAGTGGCTGGCAAACACCGTGGTGGTGAAGAAGAAGACCGGAAAATGGAGGGTATGCGTCGACTTCACTGATCTCAACAGAGCATGTCCCAAAGACTGCTTCCCTCTACCGAAGATCGACCAGATGATTGACGCCACCGCCGGTCACGAAAGGATGAGCTTTCTCGACGCTTACCGCGGATATCACCAGATACCCATGTACGAGCCGGATCAGGAGAAAACGGCATTCATCACTCCTAGGGGAACCTACTGCTATAAGGTGATGCCATTCGGCCTCCAAAAATGCGGGAGCACCTATCAGAGGCTGGTCACCAAAATGTTCCAGGAGCACCTCGGCAAGACAGTCGAGGTATACATCGACGACATTGTCGTCAAATCCACCCAGTCTCTCGACCATCTGGCAGATCTCGGGCAAGTTTTTGAAGTTCATTCGGAAGTTCGGGCTGAAGCTGAACGCCTCCAAATGCGCCTTCGGGGTCGGGTCCGGCAAATTTTTAGGGAGCCTCGTCACGCGACGCGGTTATTGAAGCAAGCCCGGACCAGATCTCGCGATCTTGGGGATTCAGAGCCCGGCAACGACAAAGCAGGTGCAGAGGCTCACTGCATGGCCGCCGCCCTCAACCGCTTCATCAGCAGTCTTCGGACAAATGTCGCCCTTTCTTCCAATTGCTGCGAAAGAACCTGAGATTTGAGTGGACCCCAGAATGCGACTCGGCCCTCCAGGAACTCAAAGCCTATTTGGCCTCGCCTCCACTCTTATCAACCCCGAAGAAAGGCGAAACATTGTACCTGTACTTGGCGGTCTCCAGCCACGCGGTGAGCTCAGTCCTGGTCAGAGAAGATGAAGGGCAGCAAAAGCCCATCTATTATACCAGCAAAACCTTCCTCGACGCCGAAACCAGATACTTGCCAATGGAGAAACTCGCACTGGCCCTTGTAAGTGCCTCCCGGAAGCTCTCGCACTATTTTCAGGCCCACAAGATAATGGTGATTACGGAGCACCAACTCAAGTCCGTCTTCAGAAAGGCCGACTTCTCTGGGCGAATTTCGAGATGGGCCGTGGAGCTAGGGCAATACGACATCCATTACCAGCCCCGGACAGCGATCAAGGCGCAGATTTTGGCGGATTTCATCGTCGAGTTCACTCCTCCAAGTTCGGCGCCGAGCCCACTCGACCCCGCACTGGGGGGCAGGGGGCAGGATGGCCTAGTCCCGGAGACTGATTACGAGCTATCTCGGGACACCTCCCGAGATTCGGCTTGGAAGGTCTTCGTTGACGGGTCTTCCACCTCTAGAAGGGCCGGTGTCGGCATAGTCCTCCAGTCTCCGGAAGGGCTAGTAATTGAGCAAGCACTGACTCTCGACTTCCGAGCGTCAAATAACGAGGCAGAGTATGAGGCATTGCTGGCCGGGCTGAATAGTGCAAAGGTTCTCGGAGCTCAACAGCTGGTAATCTACAGTGACTCGCAGTTGGTGACAAGCCAGCTCACTGGAAATTATCAGGCTCGTGACGATAGAATGGCAGCCTATTTAGCCCTCGCCAGGAAACTCCTCTCCCAATTTCCGGAAGCAGAGATCAAACAAATCGGCAGAGACTCTAACTCGCACGCCGATGCACTCGCCAACTTGGCCTCCGCCGTCGAGGCTGGAAAAAAGAGAACCATAGAAGTTGGCTCGCTAACATCGCCAAGCATAGAGCTCAGCCCACCACGGCAAGTCCTGTGTGCCGACCTCGGGCCCAGTTGGATGGATCCCATCATCGCATACCTCAAAGACGACCAACTCCCCGAGGACAGAGCACAAGCTCACAAGATCAGGCTCCGGGCAGCCCGGTTCTGGCTCTCTCCAGAAGGAAAGCTGTACAGGAAATCCTTCACGGGCCCCTACCTCCAGTGCGTCCACCCGAGCCGAGTTGAAGACTTCCTTTACGAAATACACGAAGGCATATGCGGAAGTCACATCGGAGGAAGGTCACTAGCATACCGGGCTATAAGCCAAGGATACTGGTGGCCATACATGCAAAAGGACGCACAGATGTACGCTATGAAGTGCGAAAAGTGCCAGAAGTTCTCGCACAACCTCCATCAACCAGCACAGGATTTGAGCCCGCTCTCCAGTCCATGGCCATTTGCACAGTGGGGGCTGGACATCGTGGGTCCTCTCCACCGAGCTCCGGGGAATAAAAGGTGGCTGATAGTGGCCACCGACTATTTCACAAAGTGGATCGAGGCAGAAGCACTATCTTCCATCACAGAGCGGGACTCCAAGAACTTCGTATGGAAGAGCATCGTCACGAGGTTCGGTATCCCTCGTGTCTTGGTCTCGGACAACGGACCCAATTTGACTCCAGCCTCTTCAAGAACTTTTGCAAGGAGCTCGGCATAAGAAACCACTACTCGACTCCGGCCTACCCCCAGAGCAATGGTCAGGCTGAAATCTCCAACAAGGTGGTCTTGGATGGGCTCAAGAAAAGACTTGATGGGGCCAAAGGAAGGTGGGTGGAAGAGCTACCCAGCGTGCTGTGGGCCTACAGGACCACTCCGCGACGCTCCACCTCAGAAACCCCTTTTTCCTTGGCGTACGGAATGGAAGCCGTGATCCCCCTCGAAATCGGTCTCCCGACCCTCAGATCTGAACTCTTCGACCAGGCCCAGAACGATAAAAACCTCACCCTGGGACTGGACCTGGCCGAAAGAACGCAGAGAAGCCGCCTCCATCCGTTTAGCAGCCTATCAGCAACGATTGGCAAGGGGTTATAATCAAAAAGTGCGGGAAAGAAAGTTCTCCATCGGAGAGCTGGTCCTGAAGAAGGCACTGCCCGCAGATAAGGATCCGAATCAGGGCAAGTTGGCCCCAAACTGGCGCGGTCCGTTCAAGGTAGTCTCGATCGCGGGGCGGTCCGCATACAAGCTCGAAGATATGGACGGGAAACCGCTGCCGCGGCCATGGAACGCATCGCATCTGAAGAAATTTTACTTTTGAATGTATCCCGTTTACGCAAAATCAATGAAGTTCATTTTCTCTCAAGAAAAAGTCTTGTCTGTGTTCTAAATCAACAACAACGACTCCCCAGCACGGCCCCTGGTGACGAGCCAGCGGGACATCTCCATCTCGTGCGCATCTCGGCTACGCGCCAGATTGCCAGCACGGCCCCTGGTGACGAGCCAGGGGACATCTCCATCTCGTGCGCATCTCGGCTACGCGCCAGATAGCCAGCACGGCCCCTGGTGACGAGCCAGGGGGACATCTCCATCTCGTGCGCATCTCGGCTACGCGCCAGATTGCCAGCACGGCCCCTGGTGACGAGCCAGAGGGACATCTCCATCTCGTGCTCATCTCGGCTACGCGCCAGATAGCCAGCACGACCCCTGGTGACGAGCCAGGGGGACATCTCCATCTCGTGCGCATCTCGGCTACGCGCCAGATTGCCAGCACGGCCCCTGGTGACGAGCCAGGGGGACATCTCCATCTCGTGCGCATCTCGGCTACGCGCCAGATAGCCAGCACGGCCCCTGGTGACGAGCCAGGGGGACATCTCCATCTCGTGCGCATCTCGGCTACGCGCCAGATTGCCAGCACGGCCCCTGGTGACGAGCCAGGGGGACATCTCCATCTCGTGCGCATCTCGGCTACGCGCCAGATTGCCAGCACGGCCCCTGGTGACGAGCCAGGGGAACATCTCCATCTCGTGCGCATCTCGGCTACGCGCCAGATAGCCAGCACGGCCCCTGGTGACGAGCCAGGGGGACATCTCCATTCCGTGCGCATCTCGGCTACGTGCCAGATAGCCCACGCGCTAGGACCGACGCACTAAATGATCCCTAAAGCACTCCCCGGGCTCATATACTATCGCCCAGTGGAGAAACGCTCGGATCAAACCTGCATCACGTCCTATTCAAAGGACCACGGCCTCTCAGCACGGATGATCGACCGCGGGTCCCCAAGGGATGAAAGTCCAAAACACAACGCCGAAGTCAGACACTTAGCACATTCTAAACGTTCCAAACAAAAGAATACGAAGTAGAGGCAAAAAAGGTTCTTTCTCCATTTAATTTCAAAAGTTATCTACATGAGCAGCAAAAAAGGAAAAGATACAAAAGAAAGCATATAAAGGGCCTCAAGCAGCAGGGGGCAGGGCGTTAGGATCTGCAGGAGGAGTCGCGGCAGTTGGAGGAACTTCGGAGGAGGAGGCGACGGCCGAAGTCGTAGCAACGATAGGAACTTCAGTCGACAGGGCGGCCTCTGATCCGGGCGCGGCTGAAAGATCCCCCTCGGGATTCGCCGCGGGGGTCGGGTCGGCCTCGGGGCAAGGGAACTCGTCCGGGCTCACGTATGCAGGGTGATCCCTAGGGACCCCCGCCTTCGCGAGCGCCGCCATCCAGCCCATCTCCCAGGACGAAGCCCTTATATCGTCGACCTGCGCCGAGTACTCCTCGCCCGCCACGTCGACGCCGTCCTGGAAGGCCGTAGCAACCTCGGCCTGAACCCGGTGCTCGAGTTCGGCTTTCTGCCTTTCCAAGCCCGCGATCCTCCTCTCCAGTTCAGCCTCCCTCCTCTTCGTCTTGTCGAACTCGGAGAAGAGGGCCTGGTGAGTCTCTTCGTACTCCTTCTCCCTCACCTTGCCATCCTCCAGGGCCTTCCTGTACTGATCACAGTTGGCTTGCATCCTCCTGAGCTCGTCATGGAATTTCTGGACCCTGGACACTGAGACCTGGGCCATCTGCACAATCTGCAAATAAAATTACCAAGTCAAGGGAAATTATGACTAACAGATGAAAGGAAGAAGACCAAGAAAAGTTTAGAAAAACTTACGCTCAGGCCCGCCTTCATCTGGGATGCCAGGAGAGAGATGTCATCCAGCTCATCGTGCTTCTCCATGTCCCGGGGCAGGGCGCAAGCGCTGCCGAGACTGGCAACCACGAGAGGCCCTCCAGAGAGGCGGTCTTCGACCGTCATCGGCCTCCCCTGCTGCAGCATGAAGCTCGGCCTCCAAAGGGCGGGAGTAGCCCGCGTTGACATGCCACTTGAGGACTCCCCCGCGGAGCCCTCGACTCTGACCCTCTTTCTGGCCAAGTCCTCGCCCCGCGACGCCGGGGAAGTCGCCGCCGCGGATGTGCTAGGCCCGGCAGCGTGGTGCAGCGGCAGTGTCGGCAAGGGAGGAGGTGCCGAGGACGATGAAGGCGCGCGAGAAGAGGAAGCCGCGCCGCGGCCTCGCCCCCCAGCGGGCTGGGCCCTGAGGTCCTTGAAGACCGGCTTCGGGCGGGCCCCGTCCATCTCACCTTCCGGCTCGCTCTCCGAGGATGAGATGACCCTTCCGATCGTCTCGGCGTCGTCTTCAGACCCCGATGCCGATGCCTCGGAGTTTGACGCGGTTCGACCCCCGGAGTGAGGCGCACTCCCTCCTTCGTCTACCTCCGCCGCGGCCTGAGAGCGGTGGGCAGTCTGCTTCTTGCCCCGATAGCCTCGATACCTGGGTTCGTACCCAAGCAACCTCCACGCCGATCTATCTTCGTGGCCGTGGTAATTCTCCAAGGCGCGGATCCAAGCCTTGTTCAGCTTCCAGCCGTCCCGGGAAGCAGCCGCTCTCCTCTGACGAACACCTGCGGGGCAAGCGAAAGGCATCAGTCCGGCAGTGCGGAAAAGCGAAAAAGGTCGAAAAGCACGTTGGGGCTGTAATTACTTGGAGGGGTGCCGTAGTGGCGAGGAATCCTGAAGTGTCTTTCCGCGATGGACTCGTCATCGCCGAACTCCCAGCCACCCGTGACCATCAAGCGGTCGTCTCCAGCGTATTTATTGGAATCCTCCAAGGCTTGCACAAACGGCCTCCTGCCCGGCTTGATGCGGAGGTAGTACATGTCCTTCCCGGACTTGCAGATATCGTAGGTATCCTCGATATCATGAACGCCGAGACCAATGCCCAGGATCGCGTTAAGGGCATCCGTGCCCATTATGATCTTGAAGCTGTTGGGCATCAGCTGGCAGGGACATAGGTTCCATGCCCTAAGGCACTCCCTGAGCAGAGGGCGGAGGGGAAACCTAACCCCGCCCTCGATTACGGCAACTAAAGGGAACGGCATCCAGCCATTGTAGAAATCTCCAAGGATATCGGCGACCAGTGGGGCCGCCATAACCTGAACCCCCTCGGGGATATTGTATCTGGCCCTGAGATCGGCCAATCCCCTCTCAGACTCTATCCAGTGACTAAAGATGCCCATCTCACAGGGGTGAAGGCTGAAATGAAAGGGGAAAATTCGCTAAAACAGGCGAAAGGAAACCCTAGACAGAGGCTAAAAGATAGAACTGGAACTTAGAGAACAGATTGAAATCGAACGAAAACAGCAAAGAACAGAAAAGAACGGAGAGAAGAAGAAAGAGACTTACGGAAGGAAAGGAAGCGCAACGGGATCCTGGCGGCACCTCTTTCAGGATCCACGAGACCTCTGCTGCAGCTTCCTTCGATTCGACGGAAACAGAGGAGGAAGAAAGCGAAAAGGAAGAAAGAAGCAAAAAGAGATGGAATGCGAGTAAAGGGGGAAGAAGGAAGGACGACCCCCTACTTATAAGCGAAAAATTGGGCGCCTAATCATGGCGCCTCTTCGAATTTCAAAAGGGGCGCGTCTTTTCACTGCACGCGCCGCCACGAAACGACGGGCCAACCAAGCAAAAAAGGACGCGTGGAAGCGTCAGCTCGATTCCCGGGCGCCATTTAATGCCTCGGGTACGGAGGCGACAGCGGATAAGAGTGAAAGCCCCAACCGCCAAAATGGCGGTAGAATCCCAGGAGACAGGAGGCGTTTGAGCTTCCCCGAGCCTGAGAGCGGATTCATCGGAGTACCGCGCCACGTTGCATCTCGGCAAGACCTACTCAGCTCCCGACCTCAAGGAGTTATGATACCCTTAAGAGCTCGGAAGACTGGGGGGCAATTGTGTGGGGGTATTTTTACTAAGCCGAGATCAACGCTAATATGCCCTCAAGATAGAATGATAATGCCACCTCTAGCCGGGTCGGACTGCGGCTACAGGATCGCGGCATTTGCCGCGGTGGGAGTTCCCGCAGTCAGATCCGGCCGACTGCGGCACTGAGGCCCGGCAGTACAAATGATTGACGGGTTGATGGGACCAGCGACAGAACAGCGGCGCATGCCAAGGCATGCCTTGCAGTCTATCATTACTGACAAAACGGCGTGCAGGACACGTGCGCCCCCAGGGCATGGCCCCAGGCCAGGCCTGATGGGACCTGGCCCAAAAGTCAGCATCGCCGCCTGACCCAGCAAGCCTAGCATTTAATGAAGCATGGGCCAGCATTTAATGCGTTATGGGCTGAATGGACGTAGCCACTCGAGTGGCCGGCCCAGTCTTGGAACTCGCCTACAAAGGTCAACCCCATCGCCTATAAATAGCATATCCACTTCCATCCAAAGGTACGCAACCCATTATACACACAATCCCTCTGCAATTTCCTCTGCTTCTCCCTGCTCGTTCATTGCACTAACTTAAGCATCGGAGAGCCTTGCGCTGCCTGCAGCCAGGGTCCTTTGACGCTTCTTCCTTCCCTTCCTTTTCAGGTCCAGTCGGAGCCACAGCAAACTTCATCCAAATCATCCGAATCAGGGACCCTAATCCCTATATTAAAGTCCTTAATTTTTAGGCACTTACATTAACTATATGTTCTTCCACTGTATCATGAGACCATAATTTCTTCCCTTTTTTTACTGATATGAAACCATATGGTTTCTGCATCTCCAAAATGTGGTTCTGTTACATATTTTCTCTATGCTAATGTGGGTGCTGGTGATGATTAATTAGTAATTTTATTAGCAGAAATAGTGACAATGATATGATATTATTAGGATGAACTGCTATGGGCCGCTGGATGGCTTTACAAGGCTACGCGCAAATCCTCTTATCTTGACTACACTCAGTCACTGAACATCGAGGATGATTCTGATGTTTTCAGCTGGGATAACAAGCTTGCTGGTGCTAGAGTGCTCCTCTCTCGCGTACGTTTCTAATGATTTCTTTTAATTATCTCTGCATGTGTTAGTTCCGTATTAGTTGAAAATTGAGATATAAGAAGTGGAGATGATTGAGGGCCTATTTATTTCATGTAGATGAATTCCTAGGACTTCTAAGACTTCATATATCTGTAATGACTAAAAATGAATAATCAAAGGAGGATATCTAAAAACGACAATCAAATAACTTTCCTTTTAATAGAAATTGAATCAAGAGAAGATGAGGAATGAATATGCAGCCATCACCCTATTAATTCAAATCCTAGAAAAGTTAAGATCCCTCCAATTCGCTACCTTATATCCTTTACCATGTATCATTCACTCCTCACAGTAGGCCTAACAATAACATCAGGAGAAAACAGACCCCAATGCCTATATATGTATTCTATGTACTCAATGCATTCAATAGTTTGACCATAAGTTCCAATGTATTCAATTCCTATATATTCTATGTAAAAAAGAATGACATGTTAGTAGGCTACCAATAATATCAGCAAGTGAATTCAACTTCTGCAGTATCCTCATGACAAAGACCCCAACGCCTTGCAAAAAAATCGCGAGAAGGCAGAGAGGTTCATGTGTAGCGTGCTGCCCAACTCGCCATCCGCAACAGTTAGGTACACACCAGGAGGGCTCATGTACAAGTTGAATGGGAGCAACCTGCAGTATGTCACATCCTCAACATTTTTGTTAACAACCTATGCAAAGTACCTGCAGTCTTCTGATGGAACATTTAAGTGTGGTGATTTGGTTGTGACTCGCACTCTCTTGAGGGAACAAGCAAAGAAACAGGTATTCGCTAGCCTTTTTCTTACATGTTTTGATCTTAAGAGCGTCTATAAATGGCTAAAATGAAGTGAAAAAAATACTCACTTGATGAAGAAATAGAGAGAAATCTAGATGTGAAGAACTCTCTATCATTGAGATTCACCACTTCTTTTGTAGCAGTTCTCCACTGTGTTTGGATTTGAACTAAGAAAGTTCTGTAAGGAGAAAACCATTTTGAAACCTTTGTTAAATATACTTGTTTGATAATAAAAAAAATCCGATGTCAATGGAGAAATGATGTTTTCTTGACCCCTTTGTGGAGAAATTTATTTCTATTACCTTGTACAAAAAGTAGTTATGAGGAAGATTGTTTTCAAGTTGTTTCACTAGAAATAATTCTTCTTTTAATCTCCTTTCCACTTCTCTTCCAATGAACTCATGAAATGCTTAATTAATAAGGTGGTGTGAGAGATATTATAGCGTAAATTTGTGTTAATTGCATTGTAAAACTTACACTGATATTCTTTCCTTGTTCAGGTAGATTATATTTTGGGAGATAACCCATCAGGAATGTCATACATGGTGGGCTTTGGCAACCGATTTCCGCAGCGCATTCATCACAGAGGCTCTTCCCTGCCTAACATGCAGCTGAGTAGTGAGAAAATTGGCTGTGAAAGTGGATTTGATTCCTACAAAAGCACAAACCCAAACCCCAACATACTAACCGGAGCCATTGTAGGAGGACCTGACCTGGATGATTCCTTCTTGGATGATCGCAATAACTATGCCCAATCAGAGCCTGCCACATACATCAACGCTGCGCTGGTAGGACCATTGGCATACTTTGCTGATAGGTTCCATCCATAATCTCTAGTTAAGTAACATAATTTTATGCTCTAGATGATGTGGAAAGAATAAATTTATCCTCAATTCACACTTTTTATATGGGTGTATACCAATGCATTGTAACCTACCTTATTATATGGAGTTTGAGATAGATGCCACCATAGGCAAATTCAAATTGCCAGCTACACAGGATGGCCTCTAGGAGTTCAGAGATATGGTGCTTCACTGCTTCTTGGTTCATAAATTATACCTGCAAATCAAACTAGTCCACATGACTAATAAGTGAAGAAAACCCAATTGGGGACCATAATGGTAATGGGGTTGGCTGAAGGTGTGCAATGACTTATTTGCCCTTTTTCCTTCACATATATATATAATTTTCAGGTTGACCTTGAAGTCTAATCAGTCTTGTTTCTCATCAAGTTAAAGTCTAAATTTAGCTAATTCAACAATCCATTTCCTATCAAATGGATCTCATTCGTATCATTATCTTGTCACTGTCTATTTCCTATCTTGGATCAATCATAATTGAAAATTTGAAAACATTTTTAAACCAGGTTTTTGCTTTTCACAAATTGACCCCTTCCACTCTAAATCCAGCCAACATTTTCATAATAAATGGATCTCTCATTCTACACCATCTTCATGATCATCCTTTCATAATCGCCTCATCCATGCTTTAACTCCATCAAAATTAAAGAAAATTATAACACTATATTTTTGTTATTTTTACTTCAATAGTCTCCAAACTCTCAACAATTCTACTTCAAACATTAAGTCAACACTATCTACATTTTACCCCCCTTATTATTTATAAAAAAAAATTAAAAAAAAAAAAACATATAATGGTTGCAAAACCCTACTTTGAAACGTTATTATCACAAAAGATGAAGATAAAGAACTTAGAACATGAAAGATATTAGGATTGATAAAAATCCAAGGATAACTAGGGTAGTGGGTGGTTGGACAAGATGATCACCTGAATGAGATAGTGGTTGTTTTGTAACATCATTAAGATAACTGCAAAAATAATTTTAACCATTTCGTTTTTGAGACCCAATTGGAAGAATTTGTAGATTTTCAAACCCTTTAAAGCCTGGGCCCTTCTATGGAATATTCAAGAACTTAGGAAGCCTTTTGGAATTATCCGTTTCCATATTCTCCATGCATCTTCTGACTTCTCTCCTCGGGAAGGAAGAAACACATCGAACTGGTAAACTCGGTTCCTTCCTATTCAAGAAAACCCATCAATCTTCTCCCATAAAAACCCCTCGTTCCCCAACCCAAACACCCCAAAAATCAAACCCCAGAATTCCGATCATGTCAATTTCCAAAACCCTTGTTGGATTTTGCCTGATCTCATGCCTTTCTTTGATTTCTGCACAAACCCTTGATTCAGACAACCTAACAGCCTATGAGATGCTTGAGAAATACAACTTCCCTAGAGGGATCCTTCCCCAAGGTGTGAAAAGCTACACCTTGAACCAAGATGGCAGCTTCGAGGTTTTCCTAAATGGGGATTGCAAGTTTGAGGTGGAAGGTGGGTATTCTTTGAACTACAAGAGCAGGATTGCAGGGAAAGTAAGTTTTGGGTCTTTGAAGGAATTGCAAGGAGTGAGCGTGAAGGTATTGTTCTTGTGGCTTAGCATTTCTGAGGTGAACAGAGGCAATGGTAAGTTGGATTTCTATGTTGGCCCGATCTCTGCTTCATTCGAGCTGGTAAATTTCGAGGAGAGCCCTCAATGTGGGTGTGGATTCAATTGTGGGAACTTGTTATCAGATTCATGATCTAGAAGTAATTTGTTCTGGTCTTCTTTAGATGAATGATTTGCTCTGTTATGACTTGTGATACATTTTGGTGGTTGAAGAATAATGTTAATGTTATGTTGTGCCTTGGTGGATTGAAGTTTCATGAATTTGATGTGGATCTGCCTAGTTTCTTGTGAATTATTAGGGTTCCTTATGCGATGGGATTATTATATTAATGAGGGTCCATCAAAACACCCCCTTTAATAACAAATGATTGTGCACCATCTGTCCTGTGATATTTTATCCTAGAAACTTATGGTTTTTTTGGTTTATCTTTACCCTTGATCCTTCACTTTTAGACTCTTTGCAAAAGACTATAGCCATAGGAATTTACAAAATGTGCTCTTAGCTTTTATGTTTGAAACTTTGTTGGTTTGGATGCTTTTATTACATGTGTGGTTTGTGTCTATGGATTTTGGATAGGATGGGTGAATGACCATATGCATAGATGGGCTTGAATCCTCTTAAAATGTTGAGAGATCCATCTTCTTACTTCTTTTTTTTTTTCCCATTTTCATTGGCAACAGTAAATATTATTAGCAAAAAAGAACTGCAAATGAAAGCGAAACCGGTACAGTGCTAGAACTAAAGGGCATACATAAGTAGAATATCTATCTTTCTTAGCTACAGCATCGACTACCTCATTGCCTTGTCCTCCCCAAGTGAAAAATATTCCACTTGAACGAAGGAGATTAGGGCTTAATCTCATTAAGAACAAAATGAAGTTTCCAAGGACCCACAGTTAGAAGATGCCCTAGAAACATCAGATGTAGGATTGATTTCCACAGTTAGAGGATCCCAAAAAAGAAGACTTGAAGGCTCTTAACCCTTCCCTGATGGTCCAATAGGTCTGCTTTGTTCAAGTCTAATTACTCCAACTGGGCAAGACAAAGAAATAAGCACCTTCTATACTTCATTGCAGTGAAAACCACCGATGTTTTTCTTCAAGTTCCCATTAGTTAATGTGTTTTGGCTTTGTGACCTCGCTCCACTTCAGCAAATGTGGCTTCTTTTCTCCTGATTTCCCTCCCATAAAAATTCCTCTGAATGTGTTTTTATATGTTTGTTATCTCCACTAACATCTTGAATAAAGATATATGATAGATTGGAAGGTTAGCCAGTCACTTAAATGAGAGTCGTATGGCCCTCCCATCTTTGTACTTTCTTGAAGCATCCAGGTACTTGTTGATTTTCTTGGATTGAACCTCAAAGTTGTTATTTTATTTTATTTTATGGAGATCTTTTCTTAAAATATCTTTCACGCAAATATGCTTGTGTATTCCCACCCTTAAATTATATCTCAGTCACAGATCTGTTGTCCTCTCAAATTGAGGTAGAAAAAAAAAAAGTTAGAAGAATCTTCCAAATTCCAACATGATGTGGTTTTCTACTTAAGTTTACAGTGTTCATGTACCACACAGTATAATTGATTGCTTTATATTAGCTAACCATGCATCTACTGAGAGTTGTGCTACATTAATTTGAATAGTGTGAGAGGTGCTACATTGACTTGAAAGGATATGAATTTGTGCATTGTTGCAATTTGTGATATATCCCTTTTCCCACTACTAAAGGAAACTTTTTGAAGCTTAATTGTGGAATTCTTTTGAAGTTAAGGGATAGCTACTGCATTCTCTTGCCATGATGTTCCCCCTTCCAAAGGTTTTGTTGATTAAGATCTAAGCAAACACCCGGCTTCACATTTCAATTCATGCAAAAGTGAAAAGACCACCTTTTCAACTTCAAAGAACCCACCAGAGCTCTTTTTCTCCAGAATTCAAAAAGAAAATTCCTCTTGTTCTGCAGTTGAGAGCTTTTGATGGGGATTATTTTTCCTTGGCAGGAGTGGTGACCTGTTCAAGGGAGTTGTTGACATATTGTTTGAATTGATCTCAACCTCCAACATCCAATTATGCTGTCCCGCCTCTAACACTATGGGTTTGAAACATTATTCGACTTTAGGAGGCTCTACCATTGTGAAACACGGACATTCCTGGAGACCTTCCTTTCTGGGTAATTTCTGAGAGTTATGAGCATTTAGAAGCTCTCTCTTTCTCCATCATTCCTCTCTAGTCTATACTAGTTGTTTTATATGAGAATAGATTTACAGGGCAGATGTTCTATCGATTGGTCGACTGTATGTGTGCTGTTCCACATTCTTTTTTAGTTTACATTCAGACACCCAGCTGCTTGGTGTGATTGCATGACTCAATGTAGCCATCTATTAGTGAAAATTTAATATCTATCTTAGTATTGAACACCTTTCAGTTATTGACATGAGTGAGGAGTCCCTTGTTCAAGTGGAATGATAATATCTATGATAACCTTCATGATGATGGAGGCGGCTTCCTTCAAGGCATCTATCAACGGCTGAAGAGCTTAAATCAAAATAACATCAGATAGTTTTAGTATATGCAATCCTGTTTCTTTCAAAGCTGATTAGGATAGAAATCAAAAGGGGATTTGGGTGGAATTAAAATGTTTAAAAGCTCTTTTGTGACAAAGCCGTGGTTCACTTAGGTGCAAGGTGAGTCAAATACTGTCATCAAGTGCTCTTCTTCTCCAAATGCAAGGTTCTTGGACATTAACATTCTCCAAAGGGTTAGGAGGAAAAGGGACGTGGATGGAAGTAGCAAGTATAGATGGAAGAAGTACCACCTTTTTGCAGATTTGGTTTAGGATAGATAGGAATGGAGAAACAAAATCCATGTGGCTGATCACAATTCGCAACAGAGTTGGGACAAGTCTTTGATGATGATGATGAAGTAATTAGGTTATATGATTAAGAAATTAGCACAGTATTTCTCCACGTCAGGTGAGATCCGAAAAATGACAATGCCCTCCCACTTACCTATCCTCACAAATTTAGTCATCTACCATCCTTATCTTTGACATCTCTATTTCAGAAAAATTACAGAGGGTGTTCAGAAAACTTTGATTGGGAGCTCTTTAGAATACATAGAAGAAATCATTTTGGTGTGGTGTTCTCATAAGTTCGTGTGTTTTTAAGGCCATATGCATAGGTTTATAGATTTAGCAGTAGAATTCCAGCTCTATAAGAGAAACCATTCCTTAGGTTGTGCTGCATCCCGTTGGGTTTTTTTCACTAGTATAATGTGTGTCCTATGCATCAGTATAAGTGTCACTACTACAAATAGGCATCTTCCCAAACATGGTCATGTTGCTTGTATCTTACGGTGGAGTTTGAATGACGCATGGAAAATGTTCAGATGCAAAGTTCATATAAACTGTAGTCACAAAACATTCAGGATGCTTTTGGCTATTTTGGGAGGCCAATAATTTTTATCCTGGTTTTTTTATAACTTACTAAGAGTAGTATTCTTACAGAACATGGTTGAATATTCTACACTGAAGCAATCTATTTAATGCCCTCTGCTGATTGATACTTGCACCTAGCATGTACCATGTATTAGTTCTGAAAAAGACTGAGGAATGGCATGATCTAGTAATGCCATCACAATGGGGCTCAAAAACCAGATCCATAGTTTGGATAGGGCCCTACCTTAGATATAAGATAACCCAAGATAGATTTGATCAAGTGGTTCTAAATGTGCACGCGCGTGAGAGAGAGGTTTTCCAAACTCAAAGATGACCATGGAAGAAGTACCTTACATTTGGATAACGCAGTTTTCATGGAAAAGGAATTGAAAAGTGTTCTGGTTTTTCTTTGATTTTATTTTGGGGAATTTATGGGAGGTGGTCTCTACACAGATGAGGGCTCAATACTTCTTTGTGAACTGAGAAGGTCCTTTAGCTTTTTTCGTTTTGCAATATGGTCGATATTGACCAAGTTAAATATATAGTGATGGTCGATATCAACCATTATGTGAAATTGCTTTATATACCGGCCCGAGATTGTTTTTCTTTGTAGTGCCTTTTCCATTCTCTACTGTGATACGATGATTTCCCCTTTTAGGAAGACCCATATTTCTCCATCACAGTAGTGGTTGGACTCCATTAAGAGGTTGGTATACACATTGAGTACTTTTTATATTGCATTATCTATCTACCCTAAAACATCATCAGCTTGATTCCTTTTCATTGTTTAGTTGTTAAAAGATAGAATTCATTCTTCAAACAAACCAACATCTATGTTGAGGGCCTAAGGCTCCCTTGTTATTACATAGAAAGAGCAATGAAGAGCACACATTAATGGGTGTGACAATGCAAGCCACACAGCAAATGTCTCTTTGTTTTCTAAAGAACAAAGCTCGTGTGGACATTTTGGCATTTTTTTAAAAATCTAAGACCAAGGTTGCTTGCGGGAGAAAGTGCCAAAAAACTTACGCCTGTTTTGAGATTTTTAAGAAGTTCTGGTTGCAACTCCCGTCATTGCAACAATGATGTTTGCATCGCTCTTCCCTCGAAAATGGTTCGAAAATGGCTGTGGCTTAAGACCAAGTCTTACAGACATCTTCACCCACAATTTAGTTAAGAAACAACCTAGCAACCTGGCTCCCACGTTGAGTGATGGAACATATCAGGTTGTGAGATTAAAATTAATTGTTACAAAAGTAAATAAAGTTCCTATTATTAAACAGATAACAAAACTTCTCACGGTCACAGTATTTACTTTCCTTTCTGGAAGTTCTGTTGTGCTATCCTCCAGTTTTTAGGACTCGACTCCTCTTCTTCAATCTCAATCACAGAAGTTTGCATGTTGTCATCTGAAATTTCTTCAATCTCACTGATTTTCGCATTGTCTCTCATTTCTTCCATGGATATCAGAGGAATGATGAAGAAGGTGGGATTTCTTCCATGGATATCAGAGGAATGATGAAGGTGGGAAAGACGTTATGGTTGTGGGTTAATAGAGTGTGCGTGGGTGGGCTTGTAATGAAGAAATGAACTATGTACTCTATATTTATATAAAATATTGCTCAGGTTCTTTATTCCATACTCATGCAAAGAGAGGAAAGCTTCGAGTTAGGGCTACGATGAAATTGACTTCCATATTTAATATATGCACTTTTTAAGATCAATCCACCAATTTGTATGAAACTTTTGTCTAGATCTACAAATGTTAGGGTGGATGGACTTTTAGGGAATTTATAAGTAAGTTTTGTAATGCATTGTGTTGCATGGAGATGTAATTTTTTGAAATAATAAAAAATGAAATGAAGTCTTGCTTATCTAAACGACATATTTGAATTAGAACTGAGTGCATTTTTTTTTTTTTTTTGCGAAGCATTTCTCATCAAGGCACACCTTTGAATCAAAACTCAAGACTAGGATTAAAATTGGACTGAGTATCATTAAGGTCAAGATGATAACATATAACTTCAATTCAACACCTAATATCACTGAAATTGATTCTACACATGCCAAATGAGTTAATTTAGATCCAATGGTTTACCACAGTGAGAAGCAAGCCCCTGAATCCGTTTTTTTACTACTGCCTTGAATTAACAGTTCTGTTGTTTGTAGACACTACTTTCTCTCTGTTGCCTGATGGAAACAAGATTATCAACATTTTTCAGATGTGTCCACCTATTTAATCTATATTGCTTTGTCAAAAGATAGCTCGATGACAACTCTTAAATATGTATCTGAAATGGCTAAATGCATGATTTAAAGTTGATAAAACAAAGATGTACTACCAAGAATAAAAATCCAAATTACATTCCAATAAAGTTTCTTAATGAATTTAAATGAGAAACGTTTTTATACATTGTACTTGAGGAATTGTTAGTCTTGACTCTTGAGCACGCTGTTTGAAACCTGGGTAGTCATTGCTCTGCACTCTAGTTACACGTAGCTCTAGTGGCCTGTAATTGTGTCCTACAGCAAAGAAATAAAAAATTGTTATGAATGGTTAAGTCAGGTTGTTCATATGCATGAACCATCATTTATGCACAAGTAACCTGCACTTGATTTATGAAGATCCAAAAGGGCTCTAGGGACAATACCCAATCCTTCATCTGCACTAAAGTTGTTGTCCTACAGCTACTCACTAAGCTTGCACTAAACACAGAAGTCAAAAGAGTGAAATAAAGGAATACATTAAATTAGTGAATATTGTCCAATGAACAAGGCTCCCCAAGACCCAAGTTGGATTGAAATCTTCAATTTCTTGAAGATGATCACTAACAAATAGAAAAAGGAAACCTTACAAGCAAAGTCAAAGTTAATCGAACCACTCTAGCATTATCTACTTGTGGGGGTTGACATGAGGGAAGAGCCTAAGAATGTGCTCTGGCATGAAGTCGTGCCGCGTCAAAATCCCAACAACTGGTGACATCTGCAAAAGTAGAAAAAAATTAACTTCACCTGTCAAGGGGAAGGACAGTTGTTTACAATTGTGTTAAATGTAATTTTGGAAGGTCATGCTTCGACCCAACCCTGATTTAGGTGCACCTAGTGGGGCAGGGGATCCTCCTGTGGCCCCAGCAGGTAGGTAGAAGACTCTCACATTTTTCTAAAGAGAGCATAGTGAGTGTATCACATGTTTTGAACCAACCCTAAACCCTCAGAAGGATAATTAGGGTGTCTTTGTACATAGAAACTTTACATATTATACCCTATTCTAAGCTTTGCTGGCTTAGTGTATTATGCACTAACCATTATGTAATAATAATAGCAGTTTTAGCAAACCATGAAATTGATTTACCATACAAGAAGCTGTGCACAAATTGCATTGCATTTCTTTCTCTTTATACATACAGTATGCAAGTTGGATCAAACTTGTCTGCCTGCACTTGGCATGGTGCAAAGTGACATCAAGGCCTTCCCTTGTTCCTTGCTCAGGTGGACCAATCAGGACATAATCGGTCATGCTGAGGAATCCTTGAGATTCAGGACAAAAAATGTACAATGAATAGCCTGAGGGAAGCAACAGTTTGGGCCATTCTACCGGTCAAAATGAAATTTTCGTCTGGTGAAACCAACCTCCATGAATGGATGATCCAAAACAACACAGTTAACAAGTAAAAAAATTAGCCCATCAGCCTGAAGATTTGTGATTTTCTCAGGCTGTGGTTGCATGATAAACACCTCTTAGCAATAGCATCTATCAAATGATCAAGCTCCTATTATGTGAATGTGTTATGAGAGAGAGAGAGAGAGAACCCCATGACTCTTGGGCACCACAACCAGATGCCTGAGGCCCATTTCCCGAAATAACATTGCAGCCTTGGCAAGTGACATGGTCTCCACCACAGTGTAAGGTGACTTATTAGTAATAGGATGGAGATCCACAAACATCTCCATCTCCTCATTGTTGATATCCAAGTCCTCCAGTTTCAACCCCTTCCCCGACCCTGCCTTGGCAAAGTCTTGAGCACCAAACCTCCTAAGGAAATCTTTCCCTGTTTCCACTCGTTGTCTTGAGAACATCTTCCCCTTGAGCAACACAAGCAAATGAGACCTCAGCACTAGCCCACACAACTCTCTGGCATTTGCCAAAGGAGGCTCATCTACCACAGGGAACCCATTGTGACCTGTTGTCCTTAATGCATGAACTATGTTCCCCACTTTCTCTATCCCGGCAAAACTCACCAGCTCAGCTGAGACAACGTCCTTGGCAGCTAAGTTCCTGAGGTAAGGCTCTGGATGAGCGTCCATGTAAGGCAACCCTTTCATTTTTACAATCTGATCGTAAATACCCTTGTTAAAGCAGTCTGCCACAGTTTTCGATATGAGCAGAACAACCATCACAAGGGGGAGCATTAAAAGATCATTTGTGAGCTCAAGCAGTATGATACAAACAGAGACTGTCATCCTCATGGTACCTCCAAGGAAAGAGGCTGCTCCAAGGAGCGAAAAGAGACCTGCGTCGAGGTCTGAGACTGGTGCAAATAAGGTTCCAACGATACGGCCGTATACGGAACCGGCTAGTATGACTGGGATGAAGAGGCCAGAGGGGAGTGCAATGCCGTAGGTTATGAGGCCAAGGCAGTAGACACAGAGAAAGAAGAGGAAGAGGGTAGACATGTAGAATTCATTTTGCGTGCCAGCGCTGAAGAGGTTGCGTATGGCATCATCATTCGTGTTGAGGAAGAGGGAGGCAATGTCATTGTAGTGGCCTGGGGGGCATTGGAATCTCTTGAAGTTGCCTGAACGTCCTATCGTTGGACATTCATCTTTTTTCAAGCCAGGAGGGCAAGGGGTGCACTTACCCAACCAAGGGAAGCCATAGAAGCAACATGACGTCAGGAGGGAGATTGCCATGGTTAGGAGAATTTTGAATTGAGGTCCCCTCCTGCAACAAGATTTGAGTGTAAGCAGCGATTATGACTTATAGGGACTGTAATATGCACAAAATAATTTATATACTAATCACCATCATCATCAAGTTGGCCTCATTGCATCATCATTAACAATCATAAATACAAATGATAAGCACGTACTCATTGATAACGCTATATTTGCGCAGGATTTTGTCCAAAAGATGGTTATAGAGGCTGCCAAATATGCCCCCAATTATTCCAAGGACTATCACTACAATCACATCTTTGGCACTATATCCGGTAATGGCTGAGCTGACATCAAACATGATCAATCCTCCTTCCCCAAAAAGTCCACATTTTCCACTTCGGCAGTATCCTATGAGGGCTCTCAATACCACAGCAGTTACAGCTGTTGTGAAAAAGGTCCTCCAAAGAAGAGCGCTCCTCCACCTGATGAATACCAACAGCAAAAAATATATAGTCATCAAGGTGTAAGAACTTGGAACTTGGGTGTTAAGATGTGCTGGCAAGGGAGTGATGCTCCCAATGTGAGGACCAGGGATCAATTCCTGGTTTTTCTAGTGAGACTAGGGTACCTTGCCACTGAACTATTAGTGGTTTGACGTATAATGAGTTTTTTGAGTCAAGAAATGATAGAAATAGCCAAATAGGACAGAAGAACCCAAGGACAAATTGTGTGGCTCCATTTTGAAGAGATATCAAGAAATGCTACGGAAAATGGTTTGTGCAAACTTTTAGAAGAGACTGGAAACCAACCTTCTTGGGGAACTGAAGTATT
Organism: Litsea cubeba; assembly: GCA_012931725.1. Taxonomy (NCBI): domain Eukaryota; kingdom Viridiplantae; phylum Streptophyta; class Magnoliopsida; order Laurales; family Lauraceae; genus Litsea; species Litsea cubeba. The sequence continues at coordinate 115,148,798 of CM022947.1, read as the reverse complement.
GTAAGTACAGGTAACTAGAAGGTGATATAAGTAAGGATCCATTAAGGTTTTTATTATTATTTTATTATTTTTTATGTAGGTAGAAGTGACATCTCAGATTGTACAGTGACTGAAAACAGAGACCAAGATAATGATGTATGGAGAAGTGCAACTTACAAAGGAGAGTAGCAGACCCCTGAAAATGAGACAAGGCTTCAATGGTGGTGGTTATAATGATGATAAATAGCCTTGAGTTTCCCCACTAGTGAATGAGGTTCTAAACCTCTATAAGATTTCATCAACCACTCTTGACAAGATCTTGGCCAGGTTTTATGGTTTTTGAGCTCCCAATCATGTTGCCTATTCACCTTTTTGTTTCACTTTCTTTCAGAACATGAACTGAAATCTGGAGGATATGTTTTTATTATCATCATATGCATCAATATGACCTTAACTTTGGATATGAGCATGCAACCAAAGCTATTGGTAATATTTCCTGTTTGACTTGATCTGAATTCCAGTTCCATGATTTCAGTTGTGTCTGTGCACATGCGTGTTTGTTTGTTTGTCCGCGCACGTGAGAGAGAGAGAGAGAGAGAGAGAGAGAGAGAGAGAGAGAGAGAGAGAGAGAGAGGTCGTAGAAGGTACCATGAAGCAGCTTCTTCAAGGGCAAAGAGAACCCCACCAAGTGGGGCCCGAAATGCGGCTGCCACACCAGCAGCAGCCCCACAAGTGATCAAATCACGCCGGTCCCGGTCATTTTTGAAATATTTAAGCCATGTCCATGTCAGATGATACTTGCGGGACCCACCCTGACCCAGCAATGAGGCTATGCATGCTCCAGTGTGCACCATGGGTCCTTCCTTACCCAAAACAAATCCAGCAGAAACTCCACCAATGGATCCAATGATCTGATAAAGAGGATTACAGCTACCATTAAGATAGTTCAAAGGAAGTGATAAAAACTGAGGGAGAAAAATCCTAACATCCCTATATTTTGAAGACAACAAGAGATTTAACTCAAACGTAGTTGAAACTAAAATGTCAACTAAGTTTATGAAATGGACACTGCTTTGAAAAAAGCAAGTTAGTGTCTCACTTAAAATTTATAAAGACAACACCTTTTTTTCCAGGGAAAAAAGCAAAGCACCAACTTAAAATAGGGTTGGTATGATTCAAACTACTCAAGACTTCAAGTTAATTCTCATTGCAAACCCAAATCAAATGCATTTATAATTATCTTAGCATCAAGGTAAAAATTATGGGAGATTAAATTTCTTCCACTAAATATTCCATACAAAATATAAATAACGGTCTCACCTTTACAAAGAGAGTACTTGGAGCTAATATAGAGTAAGCATCCACTCCATTGAGGTATGCTTTCACTTCTGGTATACCGGAACCTGCAGCTGCAGGTGCTATGTAAGCACAAATTGCTGCAGATGCAGTTGCCAAAATCAAATTGCAACCAGCAAACACAATGAATGCCTGGTAGTAACTGCACTGGAACCATAACCACATGTACTTTTACAAGCCAGTTTTACAAACCAGGATACAATGCATTAAAATATGTTAGATAAACGAAGAATATTCATTAATATAATAAGAAATGGTATTCAATCAGTAGAAACATTTTTTCTTTTGTTAATTAATAACAGCTGTACACATTTTCATTTGAGCATAAACAAGATTTCTCCTATGACGACGATGATGTTGATGACCCCTTGATAAAGAATTGACAAGTCTAAAGGGTAACACAACCAATGGTCAGCATATGATGGTAAGAGAGTTTACCTAACCTCATTATGTGCTTTACAGGGAATGTCTAGTATAACTTCATTGTTTTTTCTGTTTTACTTGCATTCCAATTCTCATTGTCACCGAAAAGTTTAATGTTGTAGATGCACTTGGAGACAGAGACAGAGACAGATAGAAAGCTAGTTTGTTGTGAGTGAACGCACTTGGAGTTGGAGACAGAGACAGAGACAGAAATGGATAGAAATATGTATATACATAATACATTCATACATGTATCCATACATACATACATACATAAAGGGCCTATCAGTGCGTGAGGTGCGCATGGAGGCTTGGGGATGGGACCAGGGGGCTTTATTCATCTGGGTGGGCCCGACTGATGTACGGTGGCCGGGCTCAAGTGCCTCTTCCTCATTTAATTTAAGATTCGAGGTGGAAAGCGATTCTCTCAATGTTATTTCGTGGGTGTCCTCTTCATCTGTCATTCCTTGGAGATTTCAATTTTACCTTAATGAGATTAGAGCTTTAATGTCCTCGATTTAAGTAAAGTTTCAACATGTTGGGAGGTCGGCAGATGGTTTTGCTGATTCGTTAGCTAAGCAAGGGGTGGATAGGTCTTCTAATTTGGTGGCTTTCACTGTGTGACATTTCTTTGTTTTTTGCTTTTCCTTTTCGTGGTATAACTCTTTTATACCATCGTGCTTTTTTTTTGTTTGTTTGGTGGGCTTCTTGTATCTGGCTTTCTCTTTTAATATAATTTATCATTGATGATAATAATAAAAAATGTAACAGAAGTACTTGAGAAAGTATTCAAAGAACATTGTGAAAGCATACAGTCATGCCTGAATATGCACATGCACATGCACATAGTTCATCAAAGAACTCATATTGTATCAACTAATTCTTTGGAAGAGTATAATTGGAGAGAATTTCATACAAAATATAACCAATGCTATTAAAAAGTTATTAAACTGTCAAAGTCTAGTAAATGACATGGGTCAAACTCAAGAACTTAAAAAGGATAGGAAGCACCATTGAAGAATGTCTCTGCTTTCCAAATGCTAACTGAAATTTTGAACAGTCCAAGGTATTTGTCTAGAAGGAAAACATTACAATATATTTTAATCTCGAACTACTGGAGCTGGCAATAAATTAAGATAAGAGTGCATGAGTTGAAACCTTAATAATCTGGCAAGCAGTGGTGATCAGGCTTACCTTTCCTTTTGCATGAGATGGCCGGTGAACAATAATTTAAATCCAGCAAGGTTCTCAACAGCAAGATTATTAAAAAATCCAACAAGTCCTGTGGCCAAGCCTATAAGGAGCGCTAGAATCCACTTGAGGGCAATGTATTGGAATACCTGAACAGTATTCCTTGCCCTCCAGTCCTCCTTGAACACATCGTTTTCTGCAACCCTGAATAAAGAAACAAAAAGAAAAGACAAATGTAAGTTAAATAAGTAACATAGTCTGTGTTAGTGTCAGTCATAGAAACAGGATCAATATGCCAAAGCAATTGGTAATCCTTCCTGTGTATGAACCAAATCATTAAAACTTATTCAACTGGGTATGCACTGCTCAACTTCCATTCACAATCTACCTGTGGACAGGCCATTTCTATACTATATGTATTAGCTGGCCTTTGATCAAAGGGCTAGCATCTCAACTATACCAATCATTCAAATCAAATTGGAGTTATAGAGAGTAGAAACTCAAATTAAAGAAATCAGTACATAAAGAATAAAAAAGAAAGGACTGTTGAGTATTGTAGAAAGTGGTACAGCTTAGCTTACTCATAATCCAGGCTTTCAATGGTGCAAACATTGGCGCCTATAATGGCAGTCTGTGATGAGGTGTCTGACCTTCCTTGAAGCAGAGGATCCCTCAAAGACATATCCTTCTCCAATAATTCTGACTGGTTCCTCTCCAACTTCCTGTTGAATCCCTCACTCTCAATGTCATGCTTGTCTTGATGCATCTTCAAGTTCTCTTCTGCATGGAGAAATATAGTTTGTGATATGTATTTCATTAGAAATTAGAGCTTCTTAACAGAAAAAACTAGAGGCATTTCTTACATGATCTTTTGCTTGAGAAATAAGATTAGCTTCCCTTGAGAAGAAAAAAAAAAAACACAGACAAAGAGGCATTGCAGAACATGAATTGGCAGGCACAGGGGTTTATCAGAGGCATAGAAACTGAAAAATGAATCCATATAAATTGGTTTTTCTTTTTTCTCCTACATACAAATGAAACCCCACCAACATAGTAATGGAGATTAAAATGGAGAAACATAATTCTTGTAATAGACCCCAACATAGTTGTGACAAAGCAAGTAAATTCCAAACGTTGCACACCTTAATAGTGAGATTAAAATATTATAAAAGGGTAAACAAATTATTTACTGATAATTTACCAACAATGAGAAGTTCACAAGGGTAAAACAGAGCAAAATGTGACAATGGTGGAAATTCAATGAAATAAAATAACGACTCAATTCCAATTCATACGTGAAAATCTAGTGCATCTCAGAGGTCAGATTCTCAAATCCTGAATCTCTTAAGGCCCCTTTGTTTGCATAGGAACTCATGAGTTCCTAGGAAGTCTAAGAAAGTATTTCTACAATTGGCTAAAATTGAAGAAACCAAGGTAAAGATTCATAAATGGCAATCAAATAAAGCGAGGTAGGAAAATATATATTTTCTAGTAAAGGGAAGATTTGGCTGCCTGTTTATGCAACTTTACCAGCCACTTTTTGGAATAATTTATGTTCTTCATGCCAATCCAATTGGAATTCCAAGATATCAATTTAGAATTAGGACTCCATTGTTTGGAGAGGAATTAAATTCTCAGAAATTCTTTAAAAAAAAGTAGACAAAAACTGAATACTAATTGGTCATAAGAAATTAATGTATAATTGGCTCGAATCAACACTACAATTACTTAAAACACTTAATAATTTGTCAATGAAGATCCAATGAAAAACAAAATGAACAGCAAATAAAGCCATGAACACCCATAGATTGCAGGAACATCAATCAATCTTCATCAGGAGTTTAAAAAAGAGAGAGAGAGAGAGAGTAAAAAATCATTCAAAAGAAGTAAGTGAATCAAATGAAAATGATCTGAAATTACCTTGACCTACTCAACCTACTACTAAGATTATATTCTTCTTCTTTTTTCTATATCCTTTTGAATGGGATCTAGGAGAGAATTTATGGGATTGGGGAGAGAAGATTAAAAAGGAAACAAGGATCTTTGAAGATTGGGGTTCCATAATAAGGCTTTTGAAACATGGCATTTTTTTTTTTTTTTTGAAACATGGCATTTTGATGAACGAATGGAAGAATCGTAGGAGTTTTCTCCAATCGAAATGTTCACATTCAAAGTTTAGTAACAGAAGAAGAGTATGTGGCGGGTGGTTGTTAGAGGACTTGCAAAGTAGAGTCCCGGATTTCAAGTGGAGAATTTTCTCCCGCCAGTGGACTGGGTGTGAATGTGAATGTAATAGATACCCAATCCAAGGGGTAGTTCAAGGGGCAGTTCAGTTGGCCTAGACCACGGTTTGCACCCGGAGGTTGTAGGCCACATTGGGATTACAAGGGAGTTTATCTAGATTTCATCTGGGTCCGGAGGGATTAGTCCAGCCCCAAGGGTTGGGAAGAAGCCTTCAATAGCAAAATATATATATCTCTATATATATGTGATAGATACCCAATTAATTATCTAGCAACATTTACTACATATGCAAGAATGAGAATGATGAGTGATTATAGGGTAGTATTCACTAGCCTTCCAAAAATCATGCAAGACTTTATTATTCAGCCATGCAATATTTAGTAGTTTTCTTATTTTCTATTTTTTATTTAAGCATTGAATTAAGTTATTTGAATATTTGAGTATTATCAAGAAAAAAGAAAAAAAATCATCATCTTTCCCATTTCTTCTTTTTATCTTCTATTCTATTTTGTTAAGAATGGGCCCACCTATTACTAGTCTCATTCGAATTAAATTTGGGTGATAACATATAAAAGACAATTAAGCATGAGTCCATTTTATTAAATTGGACTTCCTCACTTTAAATTAATCAAGTCAGATCCAAGAATTCTTTACCTCTTGACCGTTATATATATATGGGGAATGTTCATATGCATCTTTCCCTCACTATAGAGTGAGGGACACCTCCTTTTTCATATGAAAAATGCATTTTGTACCTCACTCTATGTACTTGAAAAGTACATTTTGTATTTGAAAATTTCTAAAAAGGGAAGTGTCCCTCACCATCACCCTATGGTGTGAGGGAAAGATACATATGATCATATTCCCCTATATATATATATATATTGTAAAGATCAAACATGCAGGTGTTTATAGGCGGGCCTCATCATAGAGCCTCACAAGTTTCTCATGAGTTCATGATTCAAATTTGATTGAGTAGATGACAATGTCCAGCAACTCTTCTTTTCTTCTTCTTTCTTCAAGTCTAAAGGTATAATTAATTACCTGGCTGAAAAATTAGTCATCCAATTTAACTAGAATTTGTGATGAACATCTCAAATTTCAAATTTATGGAAAGTCCTCATCTATCTTTTCGATTGCTAAAGAAAAAATGAACATCCCAATGTGGTTGTCTCTTTCTACTATTCTTGATAGGTTATGGAATTATATGGATTAGGAAATTGGAATTGCCCAGACCAGAGGATAAGAAATTGGAAAACTCCGAGCAAATTTGCAATGATAATAGGGGTGCTCATGGACCGGGCAGGCCCGATCTGGTCTGAGCCTTAGATTTTAATGTTCAGGCCGGGCTCGGATATTTTATTTCGGTCTATTTAATAGATGGGTCAAACTTGGGTCAGTTGTATAGAGCCTAAAGCATGCCCAGCCCGATTTAAAAAACTAGTAATGAGAAAATGTAGCACAAGGGGATTCAAACACAGCTACTTTCACACACGCAGATAAGATCACCCTAGCAGCCCCTTCTTGTCATACTTCCATTAGAAAGGCTTTTCCACATATGTGCAGGAAATTAAGGCAGTGTCGAACGATGAAAAACAAAAGGGGAATTTATGGAAAAAAAACCTCATAGGTGGTCTCTACACAGATAAGGACCCAGTACTTCTTTGCAAACCGAGAAGGTCTCGTCAAGTAGCTTTTCTGACTTATAACATTCGAATGTATCTCTTAAATATTGCAAATCATCTTAATAAGCAAAACTTCATTTCTTTTCTCATTATTTCAAAAGGATTACATTTCCATTGAACATGATGCATTATAAAAATCACTTACAATCTACCTAAAAATCCATCTACCTTCACATTTGTAGATCGAGACAAAAACTTCATACAAATTGGTGGATTGACCTTAAAAAGTGCGAGTATAGAGTATGGTAGTTTCCATAAACCGTCACCACATATAAGCCCAGATGCAACTGCTGTAATAAGTGACTCTGCCTCTTTACCCTTATTCTTCTTCTTCCATAGGACTTTCAAAATGCTCCCCACACACATGTCAATAGCAAAATATGGCCCAATAAAGAATGGAATCGCCATGGCCATCATGCTCGGCATCCAACCATATATCCTCATTTTGTAATGTTTTGCAATCTCTTTCAACCCACATACAAAGATAGAAGCGAAGAAGAACGCGATGCATAATACAAGACAATACTTAGGAAGAGATGACAGTCCTTTGACCCCAATCAGTGCAATACTACGGAACATGATAGGGTTGATATATTGATTCGGATAGGAGCGCTCATGAGGAATTGCACGGTAAAATATCCAAAACACACATGGAGAAATTAAGCAGCCCAAACCAATTCCAATCGCTTCGCTAATTAACACAGACCGCGGTGATGTGTGGGTTAAATATGCTGTCTTGAAATTCTGCATTAAGTCAGTTGACAAGTATACTATGCTTGTCATGATTCCACCTGAAGCCAGTCCTGCAATCACTCCTCCGTCACCCATTCCAACCCATAGGCTGAAGGCGAAAATGGTCAGTCTACCATAAGTAGTAGCCAGTGACCAGTCAGTCAGCCCACATCCATAAGCATTGGAAAATATTAGGACCGGCGCGATCATGCATAAGACTAAAATGTGATACCATTTTAATTCAGGGATAATGAGCGGCACTGTAATCGCTGCTATTGCAGTTAAGACAATGTAACCTATCAAGGCATACTTTTTTGAGACTCGATCTGTCAGAAATAATCTCTCTGTTTCACTCTGGTCAACATTATTAACCGACGGTTCTTGGCCATCAATAACAGATACGACATGGGATGAGTTTTTTTTCCTATACTCTTTTGAGAAGTCGCGAATGGCTTTGATGAGGATTAAAGTGAAGTAAAAAAGGCCATCTCCTAGTATCATGGAAATCCCAATAAAAACCTGAATACATCAAAAGGAGTATAATGAAAAAATAGATAATTGCTTAAAGCAAGTTTAAAAATGTACTCAATCTGTAGTAGAAAAAAAGGTTTGATTTTTTAATACCTTGTATCCTTGTAGGCCGCTAAGGTCGTTGTCACTGAGTTTTTCACTGTACCAAATGCCCTTCTTGCGCGTTATAAGCGGCCACATGATACCCCAAGAAAGGATAGACCCCACGAGTAAAGATATGGTGATAATGTAGGGACAAATCATTCCCACACCAACATATGTAGCCGAGAAATCAAAGTAGAACCTAAAGAAAAATAATATCTAATGAGAATATTGAAAGATGACATATAATATTGGGTAATATTCAGGTAGGAATATGTGAGAACTTTTTCGTGGGGCCCAATTGTGGGCCCCATTTGGGGATGAGACCGAGGGGGGGGATATGGAAAGATCTATGTTAGACCACCCAAAGTATCAAGTTTGACCCCAAACTCATGCCCCTAACCCTTTCTTCCGTGGTCCACAAGTTTAATGGCTTCATATTAAAAAAAATATTCAACCATCGATCCAACGGTTCAGTCCATTCGGATGTGTGCCAATTCTTGGGATTAGTGACTATCAAGGGGTTCCCTATTGGTTGTTAGGTTTGGATGGGTTGCTAGTTGGGCCCCGCAAAAAAATTCTCATATAATAGATGAGAACTAGTTCTCACTTGAATATTTCCCTATAATATTTGTCTCAAACAACAAATGTGAAGGTAGATGGATTGTTTAGGTGATTTATAAGTAATTTCTGTGTAATTTCATTTTATATAAAATGACCAACTATAAAAGGAAGATGATTTGTATTAGACGTGGTTAAAATCCGTCCGAATAGAGGGGCTCAGAGGTATTAGATCAGTGTTATCTCCCAGTGATGATACCATTTGCTCAAATGCAAAGGACTTGACTTGCAAGTTTTTTTTTTAATTTTTAACAAAGAAAGAATCCCCATGTCAAATCCAGTGATTTCATGACTTAGAAAAACATATAGTTGCAAACACACATTTTTGTTGACCATTGTCAAATTAATCCCTAATGACTCCATGCCCTAGAAAAAAATACTGGTTACAAATATATTTCTAATGACGTCAGAATAAGAAAAATTAAGTCAGAAACTATCTTGGTAGGTGTTGAGATTAGATAGATTCTAATAAAGATTAGAGAGGGGAAGGAAGAGGCACCCGTTGTCAAGTCCCTAATGACTCATGCAATATGGAAAAGAATTAAGGTTAAAAAAATTAATTGCTAAAGATAATTTTTAAAGTGGACATAATTTTGAGCACATTAGATGGGATCGCATTCGATGCACAAGTGCTATTGGATAGGAGGGCCTAATTGATGGATGCGTTAGCCCTCGCTTATCAATTTGTTCCAATGGTCTTAAACTATAAGAGCCTGCAAATTAGATGGTTGGACCTAATTTGGTAGATTGTACCATACTTCAAAGAATACATCTACATATAGAACCAATTAGCTATAATGCCTAGTAATTAGTGAAATCTGGTTATTACCTGTTCTCATAGGCTTGAAGCCCAAAAGTTGGAAATGATTCAAATCCACAGTCATCTCCAGAAGAATAGAACCATTTGAAGAAAGACCAGACGAAACTAAATGAGAAGCATTTGATAAGAGTTGAGACTTGCTTCCTGCAAAATTGCAAGATAGTCTTAAACTGGATATAATCATAATTCACAATTTAAATGAAAGATAACTGATGTGAGGGGACTTACTTTATTAGCTTTGCTTTTTGTGGCATGTGGAACCCGTTGATGATATGGGCAGTTGCAGTTGCACTTGGATAAATTAATTTGTGGTCGATGATCATAATCTGACAAATGAAAGATGTTGCAATTCACTTTTAAACAACCTACCAAAATTAAACTACCTAAAAATCTATCATTATTTCAATGATTAAGAGTGTAGGATTTAAGAAATCGTGTGGCCCGCATGCTACGGGTCCCACGTCAGATCAAGCAAGGCTGATGCAAACAGATAATACAATCTCACTTAATGTAAGACTTGATCTGGTCCCACTAACAAGACTCCCAATAGGATTAGTGGCTGTGGGTTTTTTTGTGAAAGATAATGGAGCCCTAGGGTTGTTTATTATTCCATCTCATTGGAGAGATAAGAGGCGAAGAGATCTCAATCGCCGGAACGCACATAATCTCCAACCGCGTTTCGGAGTCTCCGCATATAAATCCATCAAAGAGAACAACTAATTCAAATCATTTAGGGAACGTTTGGTAATAGGTGACTTTAAATGGACAATTTGCAAGACCCAATTAATTTAAAATGTTGCAAGCAAGCAAAGACCAAACACCTTTCTTAACTACACCAAAAATGAAAAATTGGAACGGATTACCGTTCTTAATCCGTGTGTTCCTAATCCGTTAATCCGTTCCAAAAATTGAAAATTGGAACGGATGAACGGATTAGGAACACACGGATTAGGAACGGTAATCCGTTCCAATTTTCCGTTTTTGGGCCACACTTTGATATGAATATCTCTCAAGTTTGAGCATAAATCTTGGAAAACACGCCACGGACCTTTCTTAGAGGCTCAGCCAAAATTACTCCAATGAAGCTAACTGCAAAAAGAAATGCAATCATCCATCCCATATTAGGATTCTTAATGTTTGCAGGGTCATGTTCCTCTCCTGTTTGATAAGCGACCATCCGACTCTTTGCAAACATATTACTTGCCAATCCACCTGAAAAAGCAAACAAATTAAAGAACAAATCAACTACATAAGTACTACTACTTGGTGGAAATGAAAGGAAGAGAAATGTTATAAGTTACAAGCTATACACTAAAAGCATTAATTAGTATTTGTTTGTATTGTACCACTTAGAGCCACTCCAGATGCAGCAACAATGCATGTCTGCATGACCGTATTCTCCTGTCTTGTAAATGGACGTTGCTTAAAGCCTAATTTGGCAGAAACTTTCATCCATGTTTTAGTAAAGAAGAACCCCAACAAACCGGCTCCAACATTGAGAGAAGGCACATATCCGGTCGTTAGATTGAAATTCATAACAATGAAACTGAAAAGAGTTCCCAATATTACGCTGGCGAATAGACCCCTCACTGTAAGCGAATCTCGCCATGAGGAGGGGGCCTCATCGCCCTCAAAAACGCTTTCAACTGCCATGATTGAATGCTTTCTGCTCCCATTTTCTATTCCCTCAATTCCATGATCAACTTCTATGATCTCCATTGAAGAGCGGTGTTCATCCTTCATCTCTCTCATTGCATCCATGGACTCCAAAGGTTTTGAGAGAGTATGAAAAATGAATGAAGAATAAAGGAAGTATGAATGAAGTAAGGTTAGAAGAAAGCTTGAGGAAAGATGGAAGTTGCTCATGTTTATATATAGTGGGAGAATGAAGCTACTCGTGGTTTGTTGATTGAGAATTCTATGGACTTGCGGTCTTCGGGTCTTGACCCCTCTCTAGACTTGAGGTCTTATATATATCGCTCATTCCTGTGGTCTTTTCTTTATCCCTCTTTGGACTCCATCAAAAAGAAAATTACTGTGCACTACATGACTTGCGTGTACTAAAGCTTAAATTAATCTTGATTAATTAAGATTATTCATGACTCATGCACGGGATAGAAAGAGTTTTTTTCTTAAGATTTATATTATAATTAATCAAAAGGAAGACGGACAACAACAAAGAATGGCAAGGTAGAGAGAGTTAGATTCGCATAATGAGAGACCTTCATGGAAGTTGGAAGGAACGTGGAGAATGGTGCACTAGATCTTCTTGGGTTAGCTAAAGCCAAAACACAGCAGAATTGAAAAATAGTGTGTGTGTTGTATAAGTGTTCAACAACGGAGTATCAAAGGTGAATATCGAAGTATGACTATCAAATATCCTCTCCTGTAATAGAAAATGAATCGAGTTCTCTAGTAATTCAAGTTCTAAGAAAATAAGGTATCATCTAAATCGTTGCCTTACATCCTTAATTCACCATTGGCCTCTTTAATAATTCTTATATGCATAAAGCTTATTTAACTATAAATTTTTATGTATTCAATTCCTAATTAGTATTCTAGGCTCTTTACAAATATAAAATAAATTTCTTTTTATACATAATGGCCCTAGTATTTTAAAACAAAACAACCTCAAATTGCTCTTAGGTTTTTAGTTTTTACTGGCTAGCCCTCGATCGGCTGAATAAAAGTAACATGCTTATAATTTTTCTTGTTGTACGTTGTTTCAGCGAAATGATAGAGTTTATGACTATATTGCCACTAGCCTTCACAACATAAGTTAAGACTTAAGAATGGCTCCTTACTCGAGTGGTAAGGATCGTTAGTTCTTACTTGATTTACGTCACCTATTCTTATTTATGTGAGCTTTTTTTCTACTTGCATGGCTTTCTTCTCACATGTACGAATTACCTTCACACTTGAGTGGGCTGATTTTCCGTGTGTTTTATGTTTCATGTTTGTGTCGGTCAAAAGTCTTAAGTCATGTTTCCTAAATCAAAAGTTATCACCAACTCAAGTCTGCTGGGAAAAATTGATCGCTCTTTACTGGTGAGGCCCACTTAGTTTGGCGTGATGAGGCTTCTGAATATGACGAATTTTCTAGAGAGTCCCCTTCACTACTGTTTGAGTCATGTCACTTTCCAGAATTACAGGCTAGCCCCTCCCCACTTAGATAAATACAATGAGGCCTATTAGGTTGAATTTAGTTCTGGAAAGCTATATATGCTACACTTCCTTAGACCATGAAAATTTCAATCAGCCCCTCCCAGTATATTAAATATAAGAGAAGCCCAGTGGAATATTACTTGGCATTTTTAATAATATGTGGGACCCACTATCCAGTTTCTTACTTTCTTATATGTAATAAGACGTGAGTAACTAGTATGTATATATATAAGAATAAAGCTCTGCCTAGTGTTAGCAAGTGGACAAGTCCTGATTATGTTTTAACCCCTTACTACTTTTCTTTTCTTTCCTAATCGAGCTCACTCAAAATGTGCTGAGTCAACTCATGTGAGAATTTTTATTACGTGGGTGGAATCTGAACTCTTCCTTAACCATATTTTATTTTAAAAAGAGTTGGTCCCCCTCTAAAATTGAACATATGATTAATAATTTAATTAATACATAAAGTAATCAATCAAATTGTTAATTATTCCCACAACCTTACTGTGAGACCCACTTCTAGTGGAGAAAATTTTGAGAAATTCCACTCTCAAAATAAGGAAAACCTACCTTTTTTAAGGGGTTAGGGAAAACATACATTTTTTAAGGGGTTTGAGTTTTCAAAAGGTAGGTTGCATCGTTGAGTCCCAAGTGGGGTGTAAATCGGGGCGGGCCGTGCCTGGCAAGAGAAAAACCGTCCCTGGGCGTGCCCGGCCCGGTACTACACGACCCAGCCATACCCCCAATTTTTTTGGCACGGCACAATTGACACCCCTAATGCAAATCAATAAAGTAAAATATCACAACTACGGAAAACCTAATCCGAGCCGCCGCTTGGGGCCCAACGTGCTCACCTTTAATAGGTGCAGCCCCTTCAAATATTCGTGTCGTCTCGTGATCTGGTATGAGGCCGAATTTCACACTCTGCAAACCATTACTCACCCGCATGTTAAGTTTGAGGATGTTAAACCAAGGGTCTTAATAATATGACGAGGCTATTTTTTTGTCTAACCTTTATGCATAAGGAGACATTTTCATCTGCCCTCCTCTCATTGATAAAAATACATCTAAGTGGGCCAAGTTGGGTCATATTTTCACTATATAACGATTGAATGGCTCAAGAGTTAAATGCTGGTATCTCACTCTGCTCCCTTTGTTGCGGGGGGATGGGGGTTGAAAAAAAATAATCAATATCCTAGTTGTGGATTTTTAAACTTGGCCTTGGAATTTCTCTCCTTCTCAGGGAAGATTTGCGCCCCCATGAAAGAAAATTGCTGGCACGTGAACGAATCTCGATCTTGTAAGTCTTAGGCCCTATTTCTTTATTAGAGTTTCTGATAGTTGTCAAGAAATTCTAAAATTCCTATGCAAAGTTCTTGGAATTCAGAATTTTCAAAATCTCTAGTGGTCCAAATCATAAATTTTCAAATGCAAGGGACCATTTAAGATTTTCAGGATTTCGAAATCCCAATAGCTCTTTGATAGCTCTCTGGCATGCTCAATTTCTTAAGGTGAGCCCCTTGTATTTCAAAAAATGGGCCCAACACTGCAATTTCTAAAAATGAGCCTCGGGTTTTCAAATCAATTTTAATCACTTAAAAAAATAAAAAATAAAAAAATGAGTTTCATTGGACCCCAAGCAATTTATTGTTATATATTGATTTTGGAACCTTTTCAATTCAGTTTTGATCTTTACGTTTCAATTTTAATAAATATGTAATCCACCAACTTAGGATCAAGAAGAAAAAAAATAGAATATATTTGAAAATGTGATGGGCCATTTCAAGTAATCCACTTGATGATTCTCATCATTTCAAAAAAGAAAAATGTTGAAAGAGCAATTTGCAATTGATTTTAATCTCTTTTTTTTTTCATTTTTCGAACAACCAAGGGGCATGATTTTGAAATTAACCACTTCTATATTTCTCTAGCAAGGCTTGAGCTTAGCACGATCCTACTCGCTAAGTAGGTCATTATCCTATGTGGAGAAAATCCTTAAATCAAGGAGATAATGACCTTTTAGAAAATGTGACTTTCCACTCTTCTTTCTTGGCTACGTACAGGAATGAACTTGACAATTCTAGAATGCACAGGCCATGACTCAGTCAAACTAACCTAGGGTTCAAACTCCAAGTCCTCTAATGCATGGATCACATAAATCTCAAAGAGTCGTACTACTTGGACGGATTCTTGGGACCGGACCGGTCCCAAGAATCCGTCCAAGTAGACATTTTGAATCTCAAAATATGGCTTCACCAGTTCAAAATATATTACCTCTCAATACATGTATTTGCTCTGGCCAAATTTTACACTGAGTCCAACGGCTTTAAACCGTTCACACCAAGCCAAAGAGTTTTCCCTTCATTTGGGTCAAGCATAATGGGTTAGGCAAGTTAGAACATGTAAGGTACGTAATTTTCTTTTGCCATTGGTGTAGACTCTCTCTGTAGACTCTTCTTCAATCTCTTGTGTGGACACAGTTGTTCAAATGGCCACCTAAAAATCAAATTCCTACAACTCATATCAAACATTCATGAGTGTTTAGTTAAGTGGGATTAATCACATGAAAGAGTAGTAATTTTTCCCTATTTGTCATGTGATTACCTGTGTGATGAGCTCTAACTCTTATTAGAAAGAGATTTTGGAATGAGCAAATAATATTAAGGGGACATTTATTTTGATGTAGCTTAATAAGTGTACCCTGTGGAGAATACACTCTAACCTTGTTAAATGGGTCAGTCAGTGTATGGACTACGACGGCACAGTCGGCACTTTCTGCCAAGTGCCAACACCACGCGATACACAAGATAGCCGCTTTATGCTTTAATGTATCAACCTGTTGTTTGCCGTGCATTATGGGTAATTAAGGTCATGGCATAGAATTTTCTCAATTGTATGGTCGAAGTTGGAAGAGTTGGACTGGTCAGTCTGTGGTGGAAGGTTTTGCCCATTTTTGGGGTTAAGTAGACCAACCGGTTGAAAAGGATAAAGACAGTGTAGCTGTTCCCATTGGATTCAAACCTCATTCAACTTTAAAATCCGCTTGAATTTTATGTCAATTACTTATATTTGACACAGTTGAGTTTATCCTATATTTGATTTGGTCTTTACGCGAAATGAGGTGACTCAACACGATTAAAAATCAACTCCCAAAGTTCTTCAACCTTACAAATATAGTAGTATCTTGTGATTTTGTTTTTAACTAAGATGTTAAAATTATATACATTTCATATTAGCCTGTATGAGCTTGTATAGCCATTTTGGAGAAACATATCAGCCTATATTAATTACTTGTAGTATTTGTGATACATCTTGACACTATCGCAATGTATTTGTGAATAGAATGCAACCTTGATACCGTAAGTGGGTTTTTTTTTAAAAGAAAGTTTTTTCTTGCAAGCATGACGATCTTAATTACGGTCTCTAACAAGGGGTTATTCCATGTATCTCTTCCCTTAAAGAGCAGGGCAGGACTACAATGCAGAGCCCCATCTTCAATGCATGGTGGGACTCACATTTTCAAAATCTGATTCGGTCATCAGCCCTAAGACCCATAATCTTCCTTGTATCTAAGTTTTTAAAGAAATTTTTAGTAGGCCGACTATTATATTGATCACACATGAGTAACTCTCTCCATTTCTATCCCAGAAGGAGAAAAGCATGGCAAGTTCATCACGCATTTTAGATAGAGTGTAATCTAATGGTCACGTGTTTTAGATAGAGTCTAATCTGATCATTTATAGGCTGATCTTTATAAGAGGTATTAGGGATGATGACCAGGTCGGATTTTGAAAGTGTGGGCCCCACCATGCATTGAAGATGGAGCGCTGCACCATACTACAATGCAGCGGCCGTGCCCTAATAAGAAATGGTTGAAATGGAATTCTCGTACCCCTATAGGAAATTCATTTCTAGCATTCATAAGAAAAATGTTGATAAGGCAAGAAAGAATTTTCGTGAAATTCATTTCCAACATTAATAAGAAAAGTGCTGATAAGATTTGAAAGCATTTTATTGGAATTGGTCCGCACCAAATGCATGTAAAATGGGAGGGGTCTGTGAGAACATACCTAAAAATAGAGGGGGTTTTGTTATGAGGTTGTAAAAAATAAAAAAATAAAAAAAGAGGGGAAACTGAAAGTCTTACTTTTTATGTGATGTCCCTCTTGCTCCCTTTTTCTCGCATTCTTCTATTCATTAGAACCCTAATTTTCAAATTCATATATGAGGCACCCCATTATCCTATCGATTTCGATCCAAACGTCGAAATTTGAAACTGTCTCTGTCAATTCAGGCAAGGGCAAGAAACCCCAAATTCAAGATTCTCGTTTTTTGTAAAAAGAAATTTCAAATTATCGTAGGTTTTGTGATTATTTTCGTTTCTTGTAAGTCTCCTCACATCGATTATCGATCTTTCATTTAAATTGTGAATTATGATTATATCGGGTTTAAGACTATCTTGCAATTTTCCAGGATGCAAGCCACAACTCTTAAATGCTTCTCATTTAGCTTCATCTGGCCTTTCTTCAAATGATTCTATTCTTCTGGGGATGACTGTGGATTTGAATCATTTTCAACTTTTGGGCTTCAAGCCTACGAGAATAGGTAATAACTAGATTTCACTAATTACCGGGTATTATAGCTAATTAGTTTTATATGTAGATGTATTCTTTGAAGCATGTGGTACAATCTACCAAAGTAGGTCCAACCATCTAATTTGCACGATTTAAGACCATTGGAACAAGCTGATAAGCGAGGGCTAACGCATCCATCAATTAGGCCCTCCTATCCAATAGCATTTGTGCATCTCATGCGATCCCACCTAATGTGCTCAAAATTATGTCAACTTTAAAAATTATCTTTAGCAATAAATTTTTCTAACCTTAATTCTTTTCCATATTGCATGGAGTCATTAGGGACTTGACAATGGGGTGCCTCTTTCTTCCTCTCTAATCTTTATTAGAACATATCTAATCTCAACACCTACCAAGATAGTTTCTGACTCGATGTTTTCTAATTCTGACGTCTGACGTCATTAGAAATATATTTGTAAATAGCATAGTTGATCATTGATTCCACTCATTGTTCTAGATGCATTATAAAAATTACTTACAAACTACCTAAAAATCCATCTACCTTCACATTTGTAGATCGAGACAAAAACTTCATACAAATTGGTGGATTGACCTTAAAAAGTGCGAGTATAGAGTATGGCAGTTTTCATAAACCGTCACCACATATAAGCCCAGATGCAACTGCAGTAATCAGCGACTCTGCCTCTTTATCCTTATTCTTCTTACATAGGACTTTTAAATCGCTCCCCACACACATGTTATAAGCAAACTATGGCCCAGTAAAGAATGGAATCGCCTTGGCCATCATGCCCGGAATCCAACCATATATCCTCAATTTGTAATGCTTTGCAACCTCTTTCAACCCACATACAAAGATGGAAGTGAAGAAGAACGCGATGCATAATACAAGACAATACCGAGGAAGAGATGACAATCCTTTGACCCCAATCAGTGCAATACTACAGAACATGATAGGGTTGATATATTGGCTCGAATAGGAGCGCTCATGAGGAATTGCACAGTAAAATATCCAAAACACACATGGAGAAATTAAGCAGCCCAAACCAATTCCAATCGCTTCGTTAATTAACACAGACCGCGGTGATATGTGGGTTAGATATGCTGCCTTGAAATTCTACATTAAGTCAGTTGACAAGTATACTATGCTTGTCATGATTCCACCTGAAGCCAATCCTGCAATCACTCCTCCGTCACCCATTCCAACCCATAGGCTGAAGGCGAAAATGGTCAGTCTACTATAAGTAGTAGCCAGTGACCAATCAGTTAGCCCACATCCACAAGCATTGGAAAAATATTAGTACTGACGCAATCATGCATAAGACTAAGATGTGATACCATTTTAATTCAGGGATAATGAGCGGGGCTGTAATGGCTGATATTGCAGTTAAGACAATGTGACCTATCAAGATATACTTTTTTTAGACTCAATCTATCAGAAATAATCTCTTTGTTTCACTCTGGTCAACAGACGGTTCTTGGCCATCAGTAACAACAGATGTGACATAGGATGGATTTTTTTTCCTATACTCTTTTGAGAAGTCGTGAATGGCTTTGATGAGGTTTAAAGCGAAGTAAAAGAGGGCATCTCCTAGTATCATGGAAATCCCAATGAGTACCTGAATACAAAAAAAAAAAAGGAGTATAATGAAAAAATAGATTATTGCTTAAAGCAAGTTTCCGTTGTACTCAATCTGTAGTAGAAAAAAAGGGTTTATAGAGATAAAGGTGTTTGGTCATTGTTTGCTTGCAACATATTAATTTAATGAGAAATATTCAAGTGAGAATTAGTTCTCACATATTATATGAGAACTTTTTTGCGGGACCCAACTAGCAATCCATCCAAACCTAGCAACGAATAGGAAACCCCCACATAGTCACTTATCCTAAGGATTAGCACACATCCGAATGGACTGAACCGTTGGATTGAGGGTTGAATATTTTTTTGAATATGAAGCCATTAAACTTGTGGGTCATGGATGAAGGGCTTAGGGACATAGGTTTAGGGTCAAACTTGATACTTAGGGTGGTCTCACATAGATCTTTCCATCCCCCCAGTCCCATCCCCAAATGGGTCCCACAATTGGGCCCTGCAAAAAGATTCTCATATAATATGTGAGAACTAGTTCTCACCTGAATATTACCGATATTGGGTCTTGCAAATTGTCCATTTTAAGTCACCTATTTATTACCAAACGTTCCCTAAAAGATTTGGCTTAGTTGTTCTCTTAATCATTGAAATAATGATAGATTTTTAGTCAGTTTTGGTAGATTGTTTAAAAGATATGAATTGCAACATCTTTCATTTGTCAGATTATGATCATCGACCACAAGTTAATTTATTCAAGTGCAACTGCAACTGCCCATATCATCAACGGGTTCCACATGCCGTAAAAAGTAAAGTAAGTCTCCTCACATCAGTTATCTTTCATTTAAATTGTGAATTATGATTATATCTGGTTTAAGACTATCTTGCAATTTTCCAGGAAGCAAGTCTCAACTCTTATCAAATTCTTCTCATTTAGCTTCATCTGGTCTTTCTTCAAATGGTTCTATTCTTTTGGGGATGGCTGTGGATTTGAATCATTTCCAATTAACTTTTGGGCTTCAAGCCTATGAGAACAGGTAATAACCAGATTTCACTAATTACTGGGTATTATAGCTAATTCGTTCTATATGTAGATGTATTCTTTGAAGTATTTGTAACTAGTATTTTTTCTAGGGCACGGAGTCATTAGGGATTTTGATTAAAGGAAAAGAGGACCATTGTCAAATCTCTAATGACTTCATGCCCAAGAAGAAAATACTAGTTACAAATATATTTCTAATGACGTCAAACGTCAAAAAAATAATGACGTCGGACGTCCAAATTAGAAAACATTGAGTCAGAAACTATCTTGGTAGGTGTTGAGATTAACTAGGTTTTGTTAAAGATTAGAGAGAGGAAGAAAGAGGCACCCCATTGTCAAGTCCCTAATGACTCCATGCAATATGGAAAAGAATTAAGGTTAGAAAAATTAATTGCTAAAGATAATTTTTAAAGTTGACATAATTTTCAGCACATTAGGTGGGATCGCATGCGATGCACAAATGCTATTGGATAGGAGGGCCTAATTGATGGATGCGTTAGCCCTCGCTTATCAACTTGTTCCAATGGTCTTAACTATAAGAACCTGCAAATTAGATGGTTGGACCTAATTTGGTAGATTGTATCACATGCTTCAAAGAATACATCTACATATAAAACCAATTAGCTATAATACCCGGTAATTAGTGAAATCTGGTTATTACCTGTTCTCATAGGCTTGAAGCCCAAAAGTTGAAAATGATTCAAATCCACAGTCATCCCCAGAAGAATAGAACCATTTGAAGAAAGACCAGACGAAGCTAAATGAGAAGCATTTGATAAGAGTTGAGACTTTCTTCCTGAAAAATTGTAAGATAGTCTTAAATCATATATTATCACGTCCCCCGAACTCGATTAAAGAATAAATCGAATCCGGGGAGTGAAAGTCAGGACAAATTAAAATTTTGTCCTTTAGGCCTAAGGATCGTAAGTCCGCTGAGAGGATATTATATTTCAAGCCACAAGTCATACAATAATTGCGGAATTCATACAACTCTAAGCATATGGAATATCAAACAATGAATAATAACTTCATTTAATATTTAAAGTTGCACAAAAGGAGATAAATAAAACTAGACAATTAAGTTAATTTATTACAATGGCCACCCAATAATCAAGGCCATTTAGCAAGAACGACAAGTCATTGAATGAAAGGTCCAACGAATGAATAATCAATGAATAATTATAAGTCTAATGAAATCCCAATGAGGCTCTCTAGTGCCAGGTACGATGACGCTATTCTACGTCATCGGGACGTCACTCTCATTCCTCCTCAGCTGGTTGGAGATCCTCTGGGATCTCCTCACCGGCCTACTCCTCATAGAAGTAATCGCCTGAGGTGTCTGCGCACCAAGAAACATAGTCAACAACATGTTGAGCAATAGATAAGCAAACTACATTAAACATGACATACATCAAGAATAGAGCAATGACAAGTAGATAATCATATGAATACAAGGAAAACGAAGTTAGACACAAAGCATGAATAGTAATAAACAGAAGCAATAACAAGAATCCTATTATCATCTAGTAATAACCACTATCCAGACAATGCAATGCAAGTATCAAGAGGGAGACTCCGAGGATGTCCTAGCCACCTCCCAGGGTATCGGTAACAATCCAATCAAACTACTGATACCAACTTCCGGCTCAAGTGGGATCCTAGCTCCCGGTCTTGGGAATAGCAGCACGGTCCTAGCCCACTCCCGGCTATTCAACGCTATGGACGTCGTCATACGCCGACTGCCCACCCCGACGACCGAGTAACCGGTCCATCAATAAAACCCCAAACTGCAGATGGCCATGTTATGCAAATAGTGACGTAGTAGTGTTGACACAAGGGAAAAGCCAAGACAAACAAGTCTGGCTAGCCAATAAACAAGACATACTCATAGGGATTATCTTATTCAAGACAATATAAGACAATCAACCACATGATAATCCCCTACATCTTAGCCAGTCATGTTTATTAATTACATGACACAGGTTCCTAAGGTACACTCTAAGTCAGGTCCAATTCCTAATTCTACAAAGATTATATTTCATAATGAATTAGGTGTGTTATGCGAAGAGAGTGTACAATGAATGATATCAACGGATACAAGTTACAAGTCAAGAAGGAATTACAATCCAAACCTAGGCAAATGGTGTCATCCCTGTACCCCACATGTTCTAACGGAGTACGTATAGAAATTGGATCAACGATGCTTCTAGGAAAATTTCTTGGTGTACAATCATGTTAAGCATCTGTTGGTTCAGTTCCATACGCATTTGGTTATACCATATGTAATACACGAAAACTTAGATAACTCATCGAAGCACACCAAGCCACGTGCTTCGATTTCAATCCCCATTAATGGTCAAGTGAGAGTATATCCATGGTTTCCAACGTCTAAGGCCCAAACCTAGGTTACCCGATCTCATTTCTAATAAAACATGAGTTGTATCAATAATCCAAGTATTTACATCAACTTTAGACCTCCGATTGTGATGAAACCAGAACCATTGGATTCTACAACTCAAGGGCTTTCCAATGGTATATTATAAGTAGAAATCTAACCGGCGGATTAAAAGTTATGGGCGTTTCAAAATAGTTTGTTTTAGTCCCAGTGGGTTCCCGACGTCCGGACGCCCGAACCCTGGCGTCCGGACGCCGGGAGGCAGAAACCCTCCCCAAACGTCTGAAATCACCTTGTTTCTTCCACTAACCTTCACAAGCACCATAGCCTGCACGAAATTGAGCCTCCCGCTTTCCCAACAATCCATTTTCATCATTTTTAAAACATAATTCATCATTTCTAGCAATTTGAAACAACCTGATGTTACCAATTTACAAATTACCAAACCAAATCCCCAAAAACCTAACCTAGTATATGAATCCCCAAATCAATATCAAAACATGCTTGGAATTAGGGGAAATCTAACAAGAAACATAACCAATCAATTGGAAACAAACATATATGGTTAAAAGTACAATGCAAATCTACTTACCTCAACGAAGAAGATGATGAAATTAGGAAAACTTGAGGAGAAGCTCTTCTACCACGAAATCCCCAATCTAACCCGATAAAACGCAATCTAAAATGCCAGGAAGAAGAAAGGAAGGAAGAAGATCAAGATCGGGCCTAATCTAAACAATGGAGAAGAAGATTGAAAAGATGAAAGTATGAGAAAGCTTACCAAATTGATATCAGGGGAAAGAGGAGATTGAGAGGAATAAGTTTTGCGGTTTGGATTGCGGAGATGATCTCTCTAGGAAGGAGTTCTGGAGCTTGGAGAAACTGAGGAAGAAGAAGGCTACTGGAACTTCTTTGTTGCAGAGAACGAATGAGGATTTTAGGGTTAGTCCCTACTTACGAAAAAGATAAGAGAATGACAAGTTTGCCCTTAAGTGGGTCCGGTAAAGGATTGGACCACTTGAAGGGATTTCAGTCGCCAGATTGCAACGAGTCAGAAGACAAAAGTGATCAACGCGACGAGACCTTTCCAACAAACCCAAAAATAGCGACGTTTGGAATATTTCGGAAAAACACTCAATTTTCCTTAAATTGCAAACTACCCCCTGCTAGGATCAAACGAACTCGAAATCGCACGAAACTTCTCAAACACTATTCTAACTCTAAAAGAAACTCTTTCATGATCTAAACCCACTTAAATATCTAAAAATATAATTAATTATAATAATAGCAAGTTAAACGGGTCAATGGGCCTGCTATTGGGCCCAACTGACCCAGAAAGGTCACGGACCTTACAGATATACTCATAATTCACAATTTAAATAAAAGATAATTGATGTGAGGAGACTTACTTTATTAGCTTTGCTTTTTGTGGCATGTGGAACCCGTTGATGACATGGGCAGTTGCACTTGGATAAATTAACTTGTGGTCATCTCGTTATTACCTGTTTTTATAGACTTGAAGCCCAAAAGTTGGAAATGATTCAAATCCACAGTCATCCCCATAAGAATAGAACCATTTGAAGAAAGACCAGACGAAGCTAAATGAGAAGCATTTGATAAGAGCTGAGACTTGCTTCCTGGAAAATTGCAAGATAGTCTTAAACCAGATATAATCATTAGTCACAATTTAAATGAAAGATAACTGATGTGAGGAGACTTACTTTATTAGCTTTGCTTTTTGCGGCATGTGGAACCTGTTGATGATATGGGCAGTTGCAGTTGCACTTGGATAAATTAACTTGTGGTCGATGATCATAAACTGACAAATGAAAGATGTTGCAATTCATATCCTTTAAACAACCTACCAAAACTACCTAAAAATCTATCATTATTTTAATGATTAAGAGAACAACTACGCCAAATCTTTTAGGGAACGTTTGGTAATATATAGGTGACTTAAAATGGACAATTTGCAAAACCCAATTAATTTAATATGTTGCAAGCAAACAAAGACCAAACACCTCTATCTCTATAAACCCTTTTTTTCTACTACAGATTGAGTACAACTGAAACTTGTTTTTAAGCAATAATCTATTTTTTCATTATACTCCTTTTTTTTTTGTATTCGGGTACTCATTGGGATTTCCATGATACTAGGAGATGCCCTCTTTTATTTCGCTTTAAACCTCATCAAAGCCATTCGCGACTTCTCAAAAGAGTATAGGAAAAAAAATCCATCCTATGTCACATCTGTTGTTACTGATGGCCAAGAACCGTCTGTTGACCAGAGTGAAACAGAGAGATTATTTCTGATAGATCGAGTCTAAAAAAGGTATGTCTTGATAGGTCACATTGTCTTAACTGCAATATCAGCCATTACAGCCCCGCTCATTATCCCTGAATTAAAATGGTATCACATCTTAGTCTTATGCATGATCGCGTCAGTCCTAATATTTTCCCAATGCTTGTGGATGTGGGCTAACTGATTGGTCACTGGCTACTACTTATGGTAGACTGACCATTTTCGCCTTCAGCCTATGGGTTGGAATGGGTGACGGAGGAGTGATTGCAGGATTGGCTTCAGGTGGAATCATGACAAGCATAGTATACTTGTCAACTGACTTAATGTAGAATCTCAAGACAGCATATCTAACCCACATATCACCGCGGTCTGTGCTAATTAGCGAAGCGATTGGAATTGGTTTGGGCTGCTTAATTTCTCCATGTGTGTTTTGGATATTTTACTGTGCAATTCCTCATGAGCGCTCCTATTCGAGCCAATATATCAACCCTATCATGTTCTGTAGTATTGCACTGATTGGGGTCAAAGGATTGTCATCTCTTCCTCGGTATTGTCTTGTATTATGCATCGCGTTCTTCTTCACTTCCATCTTTGTATGTGGGTTGAAAGAGGTTGCAAAGCATTACAAATTGAGGATATATGGTTGGATTCCGGGCATGATGGCCAAGGCGATTCCATTCTTTACTGGGCCATATGTTGCTATTGACATGTGTGTGGGGAGCGTTTTGAAAGTCCTATGTAAGAAGAATAAGGGTAAAGAGGCAGAGTCGCTGATTACTGCAGTTGCATCTGGGCTTATATGTGGTGACGGTTTATGGACACTGCCATACTCTATACTCGTACTTTTTAAGGTCGACCCACCAATTTGTATGAAGTTTTTGTCTCGATCTACAAATGTGAAGGTAGATGGATTTTCAGGTAGTTTGTAAGTGATTTTTATAATGCATCTAGAACAATGAATGGAATCAATGATCAACTATACTATTTACAAATATATTTCTAATGACGTCAGACGTCAGAATTAGAAAACATCGAGTCAGAAACTATCTTGGTAAGTGTTGAGATTAGATAGGTTCTAATAAAGATTAGAGAGAGGAAGAAAGAGGCACCCCATTGTCAAATCCCTAATGACTCCATGCAATATGGAAAATAATTAAGGTTAGAAAAATTAATTGCTAAAGATAATTTTTAATGTGGACATAATTTTGAGCACATTAGATGGGATCGCATTCGATGCACGGATAGGAGGGCCTAATTGATGGATGCATTAGCCCTCGCTTATCAACTTGTTCCAATGGATAAGAGCCTGCAAATTAGATGGTAGGACCTAATTTGGTAGATTGTACCATATTTCAAATAATAAATCTACATATCAAACCAATTAGCTATAATACCCAGTAATTAGTGAAATCTAGTTATTACATGTTCCAAAAATATTCAAATCCACAGTCATCCCCAGAAGATTAGAACCATTTGAAGAAAGACCAGATGAAGCTAAATGAGAAGCATTTGATAAGAGTTGAGGCTTGCATCATGGGAAATTGCAAGATAGTCTTAAGGGGGTGTTTGGAAACCATATATTTCTAAAGATTTTGCTATATTATATCCTAGTTTAGAATATAATCTACCCACCTAAAAATTAGGTGTTTGGATAACTTAGAAGGCATTCTACAATATCTCACTTTCTTACAAAAATCTTTATGTTATAATATTCAACTATATGCTGTATAAAACAATATTTCATTAAGACAACTAACCAAAACATGGGTTTGGCCCACTGCATTTCCTTAAATATTGATGGTTTCTATAGGAATCCTACAATGACTCAATATTAGTATTTATAAATTTTATGTGGGTCCCATAACCCTGTCATAATTACATAATTTCTTTATTGATTACTAATATTAGGTGGGTCCTACAAATATCACATTAGGTAATGTCTACCACGATTACCAACATTAAGTGGGTCCCGTACTTTCAACTTTAGATGGGTCCCATACTAATTACCAATATTGGATTGTAGGACTAATTACTAGTTTGCCATCATTAAATGAGTCATATTGTTTAATGGCCCCCTCGTGATTACTATAATTAGCTTGGTTAATGTGATGATTAACATCAAATGGGTCTTACATTTATTTCTCATAGATGGATTCCTCAATGATGTTCAACACTCATAGGGTTCTCCGTTATAATCACCATTGGATGTAATACATTATGGTTATTAACATTTGGTGGACCCACATAGATTAAACAATATTGCTCGTGGTTTTTAACATTTAGTCTAATAGTTTTCTAATTAAATGGGCTCTACTGTGGTTATTAATATTAAATTACTCCAGTGTGACTACTAGTTAGTGGGTTCCCACTCGGTCAATCATCCCTGTTTTTCTATTCATTTATTGTTTCGATGCATCATCTAGTGAAAATGTTATAAATAGCTAAACACTTGAAACATATATTGAAATTTGTAGAATTGCCAAACACCATAAATGACATAATATTATAATATGATACTATTTTATTATCTGATAATGAAATCTTACAATATTCAAATTTGGTTATATTATATTCTACCTTTATCCAAACACCCCCTAAGCCAGATATAATCATAATTTACAATTTAAATGAAAGATAACTGATGTGAGGAGACTTACTGTATTAGCTTTGCCTTTTGTGGTATGTGGAACCCGTTGATGATATGGGCAGTTGCAGTTAAACTTGGATAAATTAACTTGTGGTCGATGATCATAACTTGACAAATGAATGATGTTGCAATTGGTATCTTTTAAACAACCTACCAAAGCTACCTAAAATTTTATCATTATTTCAATGATTAGGAGAATAATTAAGCTAAATCTTTTAGGGAACGTTTCCACCATATTTCTCATAGTAAAGTGAGAGATGTTCTCATATGAGCATCTCCCAAGATATATTAGCTAAAACCCCGTGCTTAGCACGGGCAATAATATAATTTATAATATTAAATATAAAAAAATGGAAGATGCTCCTATGAGAGATTTTTCTCACCTTACTATAAGAGATATGGTGGAGCCCCGACATTTAAGTTGTTGGCATTAGTAATGATGGGCTACAATATGTAGGACGGGTCAGCCAAACTTGAACCGGGTCGTGGATTCAAATCCTTCATACATATGTAAGAGAAGATATATAATTTCATTCTTACATTTTTTATATTATAAAACTAACCAACGAAAAAAACTATAAAATAATAAATTTAAGTATCAAAGTCGACCCAAGTCCCAACCCGACCTATGTCATGGTCATGGTGGGCTTGAATTTCGCTCAACCTATACTAAGCCCAGCCCATTGCCATCTCTAGTTTTGACTCCTATGCGTTGCACTTTCAACAAATATTTTAGCCCAATTGTTAAATCGACCGGTCTAATCCTATATAAACTTAAAGGCTGGCCGGGCCTGACAATTAAACAGTGGGATATATATACTTTGTTTTGAGATGGTCCCGGGCCTGACTTTTGGGCATGTGGGCTGAACTATTTTTGAGATTATAAAAGAGGGAGAAATTTTTCGAGGAAATGAAATTCCCGAACTCCTATAAGAAATTCATTACCAGCATCAATAAGAAAAATGTTGATAAGGCAAGAAAGCATTTTCGTAAAATTCATTTCTTACATTAATAAGAAAAATACAGATAAAGCAAGAAATCGTTTTTCTAAAATTGTTCCGCACTAAATGCATGTAAAATGGGAGGGATCTATGAGAATATAGCTAAAAACAGAGGGGGTTTTATTCTTAGGTTGTCAAAAGAAACAGAGGGAAAATTAAAGGCAAAATTAGCGAAAGGTCCCTATAAGTCAATGTTTCCAGCCTCTAGTCCAAGGAAAAATTTATTAAGGCCTCTGGTCCACTTAGCTAAACTTTTTGCAGTCTTTAGTCCCTCAATCCACATGATCTCATTTTTCAAGACTAAATTACCATTTCAACCATTTTAGGCATAAAATTTTAAAATTTCAAATTTCAAATCCCTCCTCCTCCCTCTTTCTAAATCCTCTTTAAACTCGACAAATGGCAAATCTTCCCTCCTCCATACTCTCCAACATAGATATCCTTGGTACGCTTAGTTAGGTGGCCATGGACACCCTGAGCAATGTCAAGGCTCTGTTGCTCAATGTTGACAAGGACTTTGCAGTTGTCTGCATCAAGGCCAACGTCATCAGAGACAAAGCCGATGTTACGGCATGTGTCACGACTCACGAACAATCTTCTCATAGTCTACATCAGCCTTCTTGGTTGTGATCTCACGAAAGACCATGACCATGTTGGTCTTAATTAGAGCAGACACACAAACTTGCTGTCGAGGTCCTGGGCAAGGCAGGCATCAAGCACAGCATCAGAAATCTGGTCGCAAAGCTTATCGGGATGGCCTTCATTCATTGACTCAGAGGTAAATAGGAAGGTCTTCATTTCTTTAAGAGCTGGAAGAGTAATTACCAAAGAAAAGGAGAAGAAATAACAATGAAGGGAACCGGATCTGCAGAAGGTTAGGGTCGTGTTGTAGCGCCGGTCGTCATTGCCGTTCATTGCGTGTCGCCGGAGGCTTCCGCCACCGTCCCACTACAGTTGCGCCTCCACCTAACTCGAGGAAGAAGGCAGCAGTGGTTTTGGATCGATTCTGGTTATAGAAACCAGAACCAGAATGAAGAGGAAGAAGAGATCTGGCCAAGTTCTGCTCATGTCCAGGTTGGGTTCCGGGTCGAGTTGACCTGACCCATTGCATTCCATGGAGGATTGACGTCTCCCCAGTGATTGCTCTTTGGTTTTGTTTATCTTTTTGTCAAATTTATCTGAGTTTTTGTCAAATTTATCCGTGTTGTTGTCAAATTTATCTGAGTTTTGTTCAAATTTATCTATGTTTTTGTCAAATTTATCTGAGTGTTGTTCAAATTTATCTATCTTCTGTCATATTTCTTTGTGGTTTTGGTAAATTTATCTGACTTTTTTTTCAAAATTTATCTGAGTTTTTTAGCAAATTTATTTATGATTTTTTGAAAATTTTATGCGTTTTTTAATTTATTTCCGTTTTTTGAAATTTATTTGTGTCTTTTCAAATTTATTGCTTTTTTTAAAATTATTGTATTTTTTAAAATTTATTTTCGTTATTTTAAATTTATTTCCATTTTTTAAATTTTCTTTGGATCTTTTGAGATTTATTTGAGTCTTTTGAAATTTATTTAGATATTTTGAAACTTACTTACATCTTTTTAAATTTATCTGGGTTATTTGATTATATATTGCTTTTTTTAAAATTTATTTTATTTTTTATGTGTTTTTAGAATTTATTTAAAAATATAGGGATTCCATTAATTGTGGTAATTAAATATTAGTTGACCATTATTAATGGAATATCCTAACAATTATGGGATATAATTTAAAGAAATGATAAACTAGACATTTCATGAAATAATGTGAGAGGGACTTTTGGCTTAATATATATTTTTTTTAACCGTTTGCAATAAAGTCATGATTTTAGTGATCCGGCTGAATCCCCAAAAACTAAAAAGTCCCTACTTTGTGATGTCCCTCTTGCCTTTTCTCGCATTCTTCTGTTTGTTAGAACCCTAATGTTCAAATTCATATCTGAGGCACCCCATTATACTGTCGATTCCGATCCAAGGGTCGAAATTTGAAACCGCGTCTGTCGATTGAGGTAAGGGCAAGGAACCCCATATGCAAGATTCTTGTTTTTTTTTTTTTTCAAATCATCGGAGGTTTTGTGATTGTTTTCGTGTCTGTTGAATTTCTCTCTTCGGATTTCTGAATCTAGCATTGACCCATTTCCCAATTCATTGTTTTAACGTTTTGGGCGTTTGTGTTGGTTAATGGACCATCTAACAGTAACTAAGTTAGAAAATTCACATTCGTTGAAGGAGTGTTCAAAAATCTCTTGTTTTCAACACTAAATACTATATCCTAAAAAGTAGTCTTTAATGGGTGTTCCAAGACCAGATTTTTAAAATTCTTACTAGGTGAGAATGGGCAAGTTAATTGAGGTTAGAGGACATACATGCAGATTGAGAATTGGTTGAGATTGTTATGATGTTGAAGAAAAAAGTGCATATCTTTTCCAGTGGAACTTTTCTTAAGACAAGTTCCTGTTATGGTTTTAAAACACCCCCTTTAACAGTTTTGCTCTGTTATGTGCATCTTCACAATTGCCATTATATGGGGAGTGCTAATGCATATAATAGAAGATGTATGTGGCGCTCGTCACTTTCATACTGCCTCACAAACACTCCTATTGTTCCTATTGTTTTAGAGACTAGAGCATAATAGTGCAATAGAAGATGTCATTAACAGTACAACATTTTACTACTTCGTTCTGGGTTATCAAACCTGAAGAGTGCAGTGACTCTTGAAGACCTTTGTATCTGGTTTATTAAGTAATAGTAAGACACCTATATGTCCAAAAAGGGGGGCAAACAGACATTTTGAAGATTATTTAGAAACTGGATTGTGTTTTGTATTTTAATATGGTTATAATGTTATGTTGATCTGCAGGAAATAGAGTGAAAAGTCGCACCGATGTGTCCTGGTAGTAGAAAACTGGTGGTATGTGGATCTTGGGACTTTGTAGGAGTATTGGTGCATATATCTCTTATCAATACCATTCATATGCACACACACATGCAGACATGTTATCAATAAAAAAGTTTATTTCAATTTTTTCTGACTTGCAGGTCCTGGGCATTCATTGGGATGTGGATAGTGATGAGCTGAGGGAGTACATGAGTCAATTTGGTGACTTGGTTGAAGCAATGGTGATGAAAGTACTGTGACAGACAACCTACGTCGATTTGATAGTTGTTTTTCCCATTTATGTGTTGATATGATGCGTTGTCACGCCTCTATTTATAGTGTTTATTTACAGTGGTTTAGTGAGTTGATGCCCTTCCCCATTGCATGTGATTGTTGATGAAATGGAGTTTTAAAAGCACCATTTAAGCTAATGATCTCTTCCAATTAATGAGCTGTTTTCTTGTCAAAATAAATTCTGTTTGGTTTCGCTACATATGTCTGGTTTATGGAAATATAGATATTAACAAGCTTTTTGCATTTCTGTTCATTGTGGAACTAGTTGTGGTGATTCAGTTTGTTAATATCACAAGTCAATTGTATCTAGGCATTTGAGCTTCAATTTGTTTTCTGACGAGTCTCAGTTGGATTAAATGTGCAAGCGTGCCTTTTTTTTTATTCTTTAATATGCAATTAAATGGAAGTTTTCTGTTATCTTCACTTATAGCTAATGGAGTATTGGCTGTAAATTAGGATCGGGTATCAGGGCGCTCTCGTGGTTTTGGATATGTCACATTTTCGTCTTCAGAAGATGCAGAGGTATTGTATTATTTTTGTCTATATTAAATCTTTTAGGCTGTACAAATAACCTGTGTCATCCTTGTAATGTTTGATTGCTCTATTTTGCATGAGGAGGACAGAAAGTGCTTGGAGCCCAACATACTTTCAAAGGAAGGACACTTGATGTTAAAGTAGCAACTCCAAAGGCAAGTGTGTTCGATCGTAATGACTTCTGACCATAATTTTATCTATTTAGGATATGTTTTTCTATTGTGGTCTCCTTCCCATCAACATTAAGATATTTACCAAAAAAAAGGGATTAACAAATCTTTACTATGCATTTTTTCTTATCATTTGTTGGCATTTTTAGTGTTTGTAGTATTATTCTCCCTATTTCCTTTTTATTTGGGTGTCAAATCATGGCCTTTTATTAGTTTTGAATTGATTAAATTGAATGTTTTGTGTGTGTGGTGTGTGTTTGTTTTACAATGAAATTGACTTGGAACATGGACGCGCGCGTGTGTGTGTTTTACAATGAAATTGACTTGGAACATGGAAGACTTTGCAAATGGATTGACACACAAAACTAGCATGGTTGATCATTGATTCCATTCATTGTTCTTGATCTAATTTTGGCACACCTCATGTTCTATAAATCACAAGCAGTCATCATGGACATAAAAAGAGCGAACTAATAACATTGGATCAAAATTCCTGTAACCTTGTTCCTACAGTGGCATATTTAATTGTTTGGCTTCATTCCAGGATCTTTTGTTGCATTCATCTGGACTTCTCATTTGTGCATTTTGTTCTCTCCTTAAATCAAGATCACCATACCTTAATGACAGTGTTGGTTCTGGGATACTTGGTATGTGCAAATGTATTCGTGCATGTGTTTGTGAACACATGCCCAGGAAGTATGAGCCAACGGTATTTTGGGTTAATTTGCATAAACACATATCCTGACCTTTCAACAGTTGTCAACACCATGGGTTTTGTTTTGATAGTTCAGGAGTTAAGACGATATATATTGGATGTTATATAAAAAAAAGACAATATATGTTGGAGAAAGTTGGTCCTCACATTTTCTGTGTTTTGTTTTGTATGCCTTATACCTAGAGGTGCTTGTCCATGCAAATAAATATCTAATATGTTTATTATGTTATATATAACACATAATTACATATTGTCTTTTGATGTGTAGTTATTTTTTATTTTCTTTTTGTTGATTTTCTTTCGTTGTGCTTTGTTCCCTTTTGTTTTGGTGACATAAAATTTTATTGTTATATATAAAAAACAAACAAACACATAATACATTTATTAGTCTTCACAGCCTATGGGTGTACATGCATATAGGTTCATGCATGCAAACATACATATATTACTTATGCTGCACAGATAGATAAATGCACGATAGCTATATACATTTTCATGGATCCACTACACAATAGGTTCTGCCTTTTTTTTAGTGTTTTTGTGTGTGCGTGCGTGCGTGCGTGTGTGTGTCAAGCCATCGTAAAATTTTTGTCACAACCCAAACATGAATTATTTTTGTCACAACCCAAACATGAATAATGAGATAACAACATTCCCGCTCCAGATAGATAAGAATGGAGAAACAAATTTCATGTAGCCAACCCCAATGTAGTTGGGCCAAGGTTTTGATGATGATGATGGGTATTGGGCGTTAGGACAACGCTTTGGTGGTGGTGGTGGTGGGTTTTTGGTTGTTGGGGGAAGAGGAGGAAGAAAAAGGAGGGAGGGAGGGGGGGCGGGGGGGTTCGAGGGATTCGCGGGCACCACCTTATGGGGCCCACCTGGGCCATGCTAATATCTGGAGCTTATATTGATCTCGTGGGGCCCCAGGTTTCCCCATGGTCTCTTGCGCACCGTGTGAGACATCTGCACAGGAGCGTGGGCCCTCTCTTGTGGACCCTCTCCGTGCAAACCCCTTATGCTGCTTACTTAGGGCCAGGCCAATCATGGGGTGGATATCTAAATGGGACCTACATGTGCACAATTTCAACTCCGTTAGTTCATCCTAACCCATTTATCCATGGCCCTCAAGTTTAATGATTTTAGAAAGCACCATCTAAGATTTCAATCCAACGGTGAGTAACAGTTTGAAAAGTGACTAAGTTGAGCTTGTGCCAATTCATGGGGGGTAGTGAGTATGAAGGGGTTGGATTCATCGTAGGAGGTCCTGCACAGATGTCTCTCACAAGCGGATGTGTAGGAGAGGATTTTCCATCTATATAAATGAAATACAGATAGACAGACAGGCACAAAAACACACATACATGTGTATACGTTTGTACTTTCCACTTTGTTTCCTATGGCTCTGGCTATCTTGCACATTGTTTTCCTTTAGTTGAGACCTACCTCACTTATTTTGAGCCCTTCTCTTCTTAGTATTAAGTTTTTCTTTA
Organism: Litsea cubeba; assembly: GCA_012931725.1. NCBI lineage: Eukaryota > Viridiplantae > Streptophyta > Magnoliopsida > Laurales > Lauraceae > Litsea > Litsea cubeba. Next base: position 115,114,287 of record CM022947.1, on the reverse strand, counting down.
GTCATTATGGCTCTACTTGTTTTGATTTCTTTCATGATGGTATGCTGATGTTAACTTTCACCTGCGGGCAGGAGGAAATGGTGCCAGCATCAAAGAAAAGTACACGTATATTTGTCGCTAGAATACCTCTGAGTGTGACTGAGGAAGATTTTCACAGGTTTATTTTTTTTCTTTGATCTTTCACGACTACCTCCTTCCTGCTGTTGTTTTTCCATGCCAAACAGGTTTATATTATTTGTCGGTCATAGTGTCATATTATAATCCTATGGCAATGTAATATTGTATTATTTGACTGTCAAAAATTTGATCGGTTATAGGTGCTAATTGCAGCTATTTTACGAAGTTTGGTTCGGTTATAGATGCTTACATGCCCAAGGTAATGATCTGGTCATCAGTAAATTTTGTTCTCACTTTCTTTTTAAGCTTTTAAAGAACGTGAGTATAGTGTTGAATTAGTTTCTTTAGCTCCTGTATGGATTCTCATCATCCTAATCTTCTGTACTGGAGTAGAGTTTATCAGCCAATCGCCGCATTTCCTATCACATTTATCATTTGTTAGCTTTACTGCTAGTTTCTAACAATGGTTGCTCCATTCCCATTTGGAAAGCTTTGATGGGACTAACAAATGGTGGGAATTGATGAGTCGCTATTCTTACTATTTTATAAGAAACAGTTATTGTCTAAGCATACATAATGGTTTAAGCGGGTACTGTGGAGAGTTACTTATTGAAAAAAGGTACTAACTGAATTTTCTACATGAAAATTTTAAAGAGTATAGTAGGGATATCAGAACTTCAAGAACTAAGAATGGGTAGAACTTCATTTGATGTGCACAACTTATATTAGGATCTTTATGTCTCTGAAGACACTTGTGTCTACCCATCAAGCTGGGGTCAGCTTGCTTGCACCTAATGTTGTTACAGAATTAATTAATTAATTTTGTAGCTAAGAACTACTAAGAAATTTTATGTTGTGTTGATTTTCGTTTCATTCCAAAGATTGATTTCTCATCACATAATACATTCTAGGACCCCGTAACCAGGCAACATCGAGGAATTGGCTTTGTGACATATGAAAATTCAGGTACCACTCTTCAGTTTCAGATGGCTTATTTATGTTTTTTTTTTTTGGTTGCATCATCAATTAACTTCCACTAAAGCCAGTATGGATATTAAAAGACAGTCAATAAATTCAGATTTCTGTGTAAAGTGATGAGAGTCCTTTGATCTTTTAACTCAGCATTTATTATCTTTACAGAGTCAGTGGATAAGCTTATGTCAGAGTCTCATGAACTTGGTGGTTCTACAGTCGCTGTTGATCGAGCGACTCCAAAGGTTTGCTGTTTTCCTCAATTGTAAATCGGCATTGAATGAAATCCTAGACGTCATTGGGGTACTGAATATCTCATGTCCCATAGATATAGATTGTATATCTCATGCACCACAAACACAGATAATATAGTTCCAGCCCCTCAGACACAGATTGCATATCTCATGCACCCCAAACACAGATAATATAGTTCCAGCCCCTCAGACACAGATTGCATATTTCATGCCCCACAGACACAGATTGCATATTTCGTGCCCTACAAACACTTGTGTCCCACAGACAAAGATTGCATATCTTGTCCTTCACATACAGAGATTGCTTATTTCGTGCCCCACAGACACATTACATCTCCTACCTATAGGAGGCAACTGGGACCACATCCTGAGGATAGGCTGGACAAGCACCCGAGTCACTGGTCTCTAGGTATTTGTCAGTGCATCGACTTGACATGCATGACCCCCACCACAATCTAGGCATCCCTACTGTGTTAGGCCTGTCCATCATATCGTGTCATTCTAAATGGTTACCAATAGTCCAAGGGTTGTGTTCTCTTTTCCAATAAGATTCATATAATGCTTCACCTACCCCCTGAGTTGCAGCGGTCCAGGTACTTGTCAGTGCATCAACTTGACTTGCATGACCCCCACCACAGTGTAGGCATCCCTACTGTGTTAGGCCTGTCCATCATATTGTGTCATTATAAATGGTTACCAATGGTCGAAGGGTTGTGTTCTCTTTTCCAATAATATCCGCATTCATATAATGCTTCACCTAATGGGTAATGATATGTAGACATTAAGAGTAAGTCCAATTTCTGGTCGAAATATCACATTTATATCAGTCAAGACCCTCACCAAAATTGAGGTCCATTCGAGTTCATTTGATAACCCAAAGTTCGAATTTTCAGTTTTGGGTCACATCTGGAATTTCCAGAATTGTTTTCAGGTCACATGCCCTTCTTACTGTAATATTTCCATAATATCCTTTTTTTTTTCCATATTACTAGCTTGCACAAGAAGCTAACCAACTAAGCACCCTAAACTTTACTACAAGTCAATCTCTACAACATTATTAAATAGTTACATGGGTTTGGGCATGATTTACTAGGTGGGACCCGCATGGGCCCACATAATCTCTTTAATTCATTTTATTTAATTTTATTTTTTCCACTTTTTTATTTTATTATCGTATGGAAGGCATTAATATTGTTTATTTAATAATCTATGCAACATTTTAAAATCATCCAATTGATTCTAATTTATTATTTAATTATTTGTTTTTATTTATAAATACAATATCATATCCAATTTAATTATTAAATTTACAAAATAAACTAATTTGGGTCGGGTCCTTCCAGTTGTCAGGACACTTTGTGAAGAAGCCATATACGTACAGCATGCCTCATTCTTTTGGCTATAGCAATACCAACAATTATTCCAGAATGGAAGGAGCTGAACCTCAAGCAAACAAGCTGTTGTCGCCTGTTGTTTATTCAAATCCAGATGATGTAGGTTTTGGACGTACAGTGGGCACTGCAGAGACGAGCTCTAGTAATGTACAGGCTGCTGTAGCTGCTTCTGGGAGAGTAGAAAAAAAGATGTTCGTTGGCCGCATTCCTGTTGAAGCAACATCAGAAGATCTTCATGCATATTTCAGTCAGTTTGGATTCGTTCTTGATGTTTACCTGCCAAATGTAAAACTTAATTACAATTCACGAGCTCTGAGTTAATTGTTCTTGTTGCGTCATTTGTATTGGAAAATATGGGACCCGTACTTTGCGTGTCACAAAATGGGTTTAGGTAGTCCCAACTCCCAACCAGATTTGCAATCTCATTCTCTCCTCGTTCCTCTCACAGGATGCAAAGAAGGTATCTCACCGAGGGTTCGGCTTTGTAACATTTGCAGATGAAGCTTCAGCTGGACGTGTTGCTAGGCTCAGACATTATCTTTTTGGTCGTGAGGTAGCTTTCTGGTCTCAAATGGTGTTTATGTTTATATCTAAGAAATGTCAAGTGTTTAAGGTAGGATGGGTGAGTTGAATCTAGGTTGAAGCAGTTTCATTCTGAATATGATCCGATTATTAACTGGATTTCAGGATCTGGCACCGACTGCGCAAACCCTGAATGTGAGTCCAAACTTGGATCCTTGTTGGACAAGGTCTTTGGTCATCTGGTCAACCGTGACTGCATTCCATTTTCTTCATAAATGGTTTGCTTCTCTAGGGTTTTGAGCCCTAGTCACAATTTGAACTGTAGATCTGATAGAAAACTGAATAAAGATGTTTCAGTCTTACCATTCAAAAAGAAAAAGATGTTTTAATCTTCACCATTAAATAATAGAAAGCAAAACTACTAAATTGTCCCTTTCACCGTTTAATCTTCACCTTCTGTTACGATGTACTGCAACACAAATAAATCCTCTACTGATCCCAAATAGCATACTCTTAACTGATGCTATTAAAAAAAAATCCTACTATTTCCATTGGCACGGAGCCCCGCCCATTTATGGCCAACTCATTCTTTAACTGGTATATTAAAAGTCACATTTCTGTAATCAATGCAGACAATTAGTGAAGACAGAAACATTATTCCATAGAGGAACATCGAAGCATATCACATCTTTGAAGGTGCAATCCATTTTATTAACTGATGGGCTTCTCAAGTTATGCTACATAAGAAACACATACCTGCTTAGCTGTCAGTTGGGTTTACAATTAGATGTTATTTACTTACAGTTGGTTGGTTTATCATTTCTTATGGAAGAATGATATGTCCCAGTTCCGGAGCCTCTGCAAGTGTGTGGTTTGCTGAGGCAGAGCATTCGGTACATTTGTGCTTATGATTCAGTCATCCAGACCATTGATCTAGCAGGGTCTGCCATGTTGAGTGGATGCCCCTTATATCCTTCACATTATGAGGTTCTAAGTTTTCGATTGTAGCATTTTTCTTTTTATTTTGTGGACTGTTGTAATACATATCTCAACCGTCTGTTTGTAGACCAATCCAGGGGTTAAAGAAAGAGATATTTGGGGCATCCCCACCATTATAGGTCCCATTGCATAACAATATGGGCCACTGAACCATAGCATCACACTTAGGAAACAACATGGCCCAAGAAATCACACATTTGCTAAGGGTGATCCTTTAGTTCCTCTTTATTTAGATTGGCAACATCCACAGAAGCTTCATTGTGCACATTTCTTTTTCTAACTCAATCTGAAATTTCATTAAGCTGCTTTTCTTTTAATTAAATATTGAATAATAACCTTTATGCACTTTATTTTTCAGATAGCTGTTGAATCAGCCTCTCCTACAGATCGTATGCTCGGTGGTGTGCAGTTCCCTGCAAATGCTTCATCATTTTCAGGACATGAGCAACACCTTCCTTCTGGAATCTCTGGTGTTGGAACGGAGAATTTTACCCCTATGACTCTTTCCAGCACTTCTAAATGGGGAAAAAAGATATTTGTTGGTCGTATTCCAATTTATGCAACTGCTAGCGATGTGCGTTTGCATTTTAGTCAGTTTGGCCACATTTTGGATGTGTATCTTCCCAAGGTGAACATCTCTTTGTCAATTCATAATTAAGTTTCTTGCTCTTTCTTCCTCACCCCAGTCTTGAGCTCATTATCGCATAATCTATTGTTTTGTCTTTCTAAAGGATGAAACGAAAAGATCACATAGAGGATTTGGCTTCGTTACATTTGCTGATGGAGCTTCAGCTGAGTATGCTTCTCAGAGAAGCCATCGGATTCTTGGCCAGAAGGTGCACTGCCTGATATTTTTGTCATGTTAAAGATTTCAGTGATCCGTTTTACCATATAATTGCTTGAATAAATCTTAATTGAATATATGTAGTAACATCTTAACTAAATTTATTTTAGTAACATCTTAATTTCCAGCGAAGAAAAAAATCTTTATTAAATTTATGCAGTAACATTGTCACGAAATATCTTGTCTCCAATGCTTGATAGCTGAGAGGGTGCACTGTTAATGTAGGTTTTTTTAGCAATAAAGAGGACATACAATCTGTGGAGGATTATGAGATCTTTTGTGAGAATAATGTTGTTTTAGGAAGATACTATTCAAAAAATAAATGTTATTTTAGGAAGATTTAAGGATTATGACTTTTGTGTGGAAATTCTATGCAACCTTCTAGAAAGGAGACATTAGAGTTCCGAAAGGCCAATGTTATGCCAAATAAGGAAGTGGAGTCTGCAATTCTTGTCTTTGTTACATGACCTTATAGAAAGGTGCATGTCAAGATGTTATTGTGTATGATGTGATGTCTTGTAGACTACATTTTAAATGTTACTTACAAAACAGGTCTTTATACTGTCTGCCTAAACAGTTGAAAACTGTAGTTCTATTCTTTGCACTACCTTTGTGGTATAGTCAGGGCATTTGTAGGATCTGTACCACTCTTAAGCTCCTATGAAGTTAGAATATTGATGATTTCTTCTTTTTTTTTTTTTTAAATGGTGACTACATTCATTGCTCAAAAGAAACTTTACAGTATTAGAGGTATGTACTGAACTTAAAAAACTTCCAAAGAACAAGGGAAGAGCAGCCAAAACAAAACCGAAAGGAGCTAGCATGCCTTTGCCCCAAAAAATAGGCAATAACCCCAAAAACAAAATGCAAAACTAAACAGAAATAGTCAACGCAGTTTTAAGAACTCAAACTCTTGGTTGTAATATTGATGAGCGTTACATATTCTTGTGGTTCTTTAAGTCCAGATGTCTATATCAGCATTTCCATTTTATATAGATTCAAAGGAGTAGAGAATCATTGTCAGTTACTGATAAAAAAAACAAAAACAAAAATATAAACTTTCATTTGTAAGTTTGATACTGGTGAAGTTATTATTCCATGTCTTCCAAATAAATCTTTGCTGATTATTCTATCATGATCCTGTTTCTTGCAGATTGTATTGGATGTCGCAGCTCCCGTGGAAAATGAGGGATTGAATATGGTCCCTTCTTCATCTGTTGCCAATGGTAACCCTTTAGGTGGATCAGTTCCAGCAGTACATAGTATTTCAACTCAACAAGCTTTCGAGGCCAGGGTGAGTTTTTTTATCCCAAGCCTTGCCTAATTAGATGATGTCACATTGGTGGATGGCCTATAGTTTGTAACTGCCTTTATTCAGTTCAATTTCATATCTGTAATGTGTGCCGATCATTTTTAGGGTTTGCAGATGATGCATTCAGTTTATTTAGTTTCATTTTCATGCAGATTTACACAATCCTATATTCTGTACGAATATCAGAATCAGGGATTGTTCCAAGGGTTTTCTTATACACCATTTTGAATATGGTGTTTGTGCTTTGGTAGGTGTTTTACAGTAATATGGTTATACATGTATCGTTTTTGCATGGGCCCATGTAAGTAATTCATGAAAGGAAGGACCACGAGACAACAAAAACTGATGTTATAACATGTCGGGAAACTTGAATCAAGATTACTTATGGTAAGCTGCAAACTGGAGGTCTAACCCGTTTAATAAAAGGATTTTCAATCCATTTAATAAAAAAAGAACTTGGATTTGGCCTATAAAAAACTTGGAAACCAAAACATGGGTGCATAATTTAATTTGATAGGTTATAGCGATTTTACCATCATACTTTATACACTATTGTATTACATTTAATTAATTTGTAGAAAGTACACAAAATGAGTATTTTATAACCAAGTTCATATTATATTAGAAGTGTCATAAAGTTGTGGTGGTCAGATAAAATCACATTCATGCATGATTTATGAATGATGACTCAACATACATCTTTCCTCCTCTCTTACATTCATAAATACATTTTTAAAGAATTTTGAAGTGGTGAGAAAACAAAATAAATTCAGAAAATAATTATAGAATTATTATGATATTGGGACTTGGGAGATAACTAAAAATTAAGGTAATGTGTTTGGAGATCTTTGGACACTTTTTTAATTCCTATATGTTGGGTACTTTTTTGAATAATAATATTTGTTTGATTTAAGTTTGAGAGGTTCTAAAATTCTTTAAGATTTCAATTTTTTTTTTGCATGAAGAGATATTGTGATTTTTTTAGTCTTTTTGTCATTTATCTTTATTATGTTGGTAGTTTTGATGTGGTTTTGTTGTTACTTGATTATTAAGTTATTCTAGCTGTTTTCTTTTTATTTAGAAATAGATTACGATGAACCCATTCATGTTATTACTTCTATATTTTTAGTGTCGGTTAACTATATTAAAATATAGCTTTCCTTCTCTCTTAAACTCATGTATGCATATTCAAAGAATTTTGAAACAGTGAGAAAACAAATAAATTTAAATATATATATATATATATATAGAAAAAGAGATAATTGAATAACAGATGAGATTTAAAATAGAGAGTTGGTCAAATGGGCATGAACCACTCATAAATAATCAGTGGTCAGATAAGCAACAACAAGAAGTAATACATTTCTTCTCATTGCAATCTTTAGATTTTAATGACCTCTCCTAATCAGTAACCACAAGTAATACATTTCTTTACATTAGAATCTTTAGATCTTAATTACCTTTCTTAATTGATTAGCTACATAAGAGAGAGATCTAAAGGGAAAAAAAATAGTACCTTTAAATAACAGTGCCTTTGAGAAAAGTGTTTTTAAAAAGATTAGAAAATTGTGCATTAATAATGTCCTTAAAAGATTAAGGAAATCATTTTAAACGACTAGGAACAAGTGATTTAATCTGAATACTAAAGGAAATTATTGTAAAATATCATGAATAGTTAAAGAGGTGGTGATTTAAAATCTAAAAAAATTGACATGGGCTCCACTAAAAGTGAAAAATGAGAGAGAGAGAGAGAGAGAGAGAGAGAGAGAGAGAGAGAGATATTTAATATATAGTGATATAAGATTTAATAGCGACAGTAGTCTGGAACCAATGTCAGATTGGGTCTATTGGCTATGGCGAGCCCCTTGTATCTATGAGGGGGAATGAGATGAAAGGTGGGGCCCACATGCTACCTTGAAGATGAGGAAGATGCTTAAGGGAAATTTTAATAAATATTAAATACCTTTCCTAATAAGGTGTGGATTTATTATGTAATTTAAACTTCAGAATTGCTTAAAGAGGAACCATATGGAGAGAGTAAATTTTAGCTATAAGCGTGCCTGCATCATGGTGGCTGGTTAGATGGGAAGGTCCACTGGATCGCATGTAGCTCAAGCATCACAATGATTTGATGATTACAGCCATTGGTTCAAGTCTCTTTAAAAATGGACGGTTCAAGTGGACTCCACAGCGCTTATATTTGGACCCACTCATTCTTCCATGAAGTTGGCTTCTAGTGTACAAAAATGTTCTCTTACCCATTTCATATCTGTATATGACTTCTCTGTTTTCGGTGGTGCACATGCATGCATATGAGAGAGAGAGAGCTTGTGGCATAGTTGGAAGTTGCTCATTGTTGCAACCCGGAGCTTGTGGGTTTGAGTCACATTATGATGACCCCCAAATAATAAAAAAAAAAAAATAGAGTATCAATGTCGGATACTGTTGAAACATTCCTTCCACTTTTTTTTTTTTTTTTTTATGGTACCTTCCACTATTTGATAGCCATGCTTTGAGTACTTTCTATCTTCATTTGTGTTACTGAATGCATTTAGATTTTGGTCTTTGCCATGGGTCCTTTTTTTTATCCCCTGAAATCAGTTCTTGTTACTATGTATATTCATTTATTTGTCTGGATTTCATTTTGCAGATCATACAGTCTGAAGATACCATGACGAACCGGACACTTAGAATAGCATCTCGATACAGACCCTATTAGAACTTACTTTCAGAACTTCAAATACCTTTTTGTAGCATTATTTTTGTCTCGATACAGACCCTATTAGAACTTACTTTCAGAACTTCAAATACCTTTTTGTAGCATTATTTTTGTAAAGTATGGAAATTAAATCGTATGTGAAGGTCGCTAAAGTTTATTTACCATTTCCAACCTAAGACGGGTGCATTGTTCATTTTCTTTGGTAGCTTTGGTTCTAAAGAAATTTTTACTTCTTTCTTCATTTTCTTTGGTAGCTGTGGTTCTAATGAATTTTTTGAATTCCAGGAGGAAATTACATGGTTGAAATGAACAACCCATTTAGTTATTTGGCCTAATATTCAAGACCAGATCCAAATTACAATACAAACAAACTAAGCTGAGACCAACCCATTTGCAACATGCACATGCCCATTTCACATTTGTTTTTTGTTATTTAAGTTCTTAGGAATTCCAACACTTGTGAAAGATATTAAAATTGAAGAAAGAAGGGGAGATGAGAAATGAATGCCTAGCACCCTGTCAATCAAAACATAGGAAAGTCAAGGTCCCATAAGGGGAAAATGTCTTCTAAATATATTTGTTGGATCCTATTTGACCATTGATAATTGAGTCAGGTCATGGGTCCAAAGTTCTAGTTAGTACTTGGGTCTGGATCTATACCTGAGTTTTCGAAGTTTAGCAGTTTTCTTAAATTATATCTTTTATAAATTCAATCTAATATTATCTTTAACTAGCTTATTGTCTAAATAGGGTGAGTGCCAATTTGTGGGGGGTTTGGATTGATTATGGGTTTTCTATGTCCTAATAAAAAAACCTCTCATATAAGATATATATCTATAGGTAGGGGTGAGCAAAAACCGAACCGACCGATTTACCAAACCGAATCATAGTCGAAATTTAATTTCGGTTCGGTTATTTCGGGTAATTCGGTTCGGTTCGGATAAATTTTCCGACAAATTCGGTTATATAATTTCGGTTCGGTAAATGATCTTATTTAACCAATTAACCGAATTATATGCAACATGAGTGATGACCATGTAAAAAAAAGGAGGGGCTGTATGAAAATTTATGCAAACAAAATAAAATAAAGTAAATAAAAGAAAATGCATATATGGGCAGAAAATAGAGTGACGGTAGAATGTATTAACCGAACCGACCAAAAACCGAACCTAAATAATTCGGTTCGGCTCGGTTTGGTTAAAAGTTTTACAAATGTGCAAATCGGTTCGGTTCGGTTAATACATATAAATTTTGAAAAAATCGGTTTGGTCAAAAATTTGATAAATAACCGACCGAATAATCGATTGCTCAACCCTATCTACAGGACCTCTCATGTAAGATGTGAGAGTACCTCTTACTAGAAAGAAATTCCTTACATATATAAATAGCGTTATACACCTGAGGAAATATTCTTTTACATCCTTACGGTGAGAACTTTTAGCAGGCCTACCTTATGATTCATCCAAACCATATATAGAGACGGGACCCCCCATATCCCATCATTTGCACCGATGAGATGCACCATCCGAATGAGGTTAAAGTTTTTTCTTCTTTAATATAAAGCCTTTAAGTTTAAAGGGGATGTATTAAGACCCCATTTTTTATATCTTCCCTTAAGAATTTATTTGGACATGTGAAATAATAATTTGGACTTGCTATCTTGACTTTTTTGAGGGAGAGCGGAATTCTCCTAACCCTCTTCTTAAGAACAAGACTTTTACTTGTGAAAAAATAAATCATCAGCTCAACAAAAGATACCTATTTTTTTCTTTTTATTCCATGAAGATCTCAAATGAAGTGTAAGAAGCTTTTCCATTTCCACAACATCTGAACAAATTTCCCCAATGAAAAGAAAAACGTCAACAAATGAGCATACATTTTGAACGGTTCAGATTATCAGTAATTGGAGCCCACCTACCGAAGGCGTGTAGGAGATGCTCAATGGATCTGGAACCCTTAGCTGGAGCTTGCTTATTAGGGCTTTGAGAATTAAATTGGGTGTATCATGAATCATGATTCATGATACATGCATGTGCCTCTAGAATGGGTAAAATATAATAAATTGTGCTTCAGAACATTTTGGGCTCATTAAGTGTGCCTATAGGTGCTGGAAGTGCCCACATGAATGCACCCACAAGGACTTGAGGCTAACTTAGGGTAATGTTGTTAAAAGTGCTCATGGAACTACCCTGCTCAAGCTTGAACCAAGCCCATCTTTGGTTGGGCTGGATTTCAGCTCTAAGTCTAGGCCTATGGGCCATGCCTCAGCCTACTTTTCTGGCCCAATTGTTAAATAAGCCAGGCCTGGGGTTTTATGTTCTCGAAAGGTCCAGCCGGCCCAACATGCTTCACACAAAGCATGTACATAATTTTACAATTGTAATCCTACTTCAGAAAAAAAAAATTTAATAAAAAATAGAAAAAGATAATCCTGCCCCAAATTGTTGACAATTGTATGGGCCGAATCTATCCTAGCTTTTGGTCACAGATAGTATGCATGGATCGATCCAATCTTGGCCATTAAAGATGTGTATGTTCTCATATTTCTTCTTCTCTTCCAAAAGGGTTTTGGATGCCCTGAAGTGATTTGATACCTCTTTTTACAAGGGGTAAAAACATTAGGCAAGATGAGTGAGTACTTTTCTCTCACGGATCTCTTCTTTTTTCTTTACGGCTTTTTTAGGATCTGACATTTGCCTATCAACGGTTGAAGTCTAATAAAATTTCATTAATCGGTGAGTACTTACGTTTCCATGAAAACTATATAAACACGCCGCAAGTTTATAAATGCATGTAAAAAATGTGAAAGCTAAAAATGCAAGTAGAGATAAACAAGACGTCATTGGATCATCATTCAAAAAACTGCATTTCTTGTTATAATTCTTAGAGTGCATTGATAAATAGGAGACATTTGTACAATGCTGCGTAAGAGGAAATTTGCCTTTTTGACGGGAATCCCTTCTCGAGCAGAAGATAAGACCTTCAAAATGTGCAGGAAAACCTAGAGGAGTGGAATCATTGTTGCACCCAAACTCGAGCAAAAGGCGCAGGAAAACCTGACGCCCTGTCTCCACACTGTTTCTGCATAAATTGCCTCTGCACAAACACCCCCTTAATCTATTTAAATGATAAAATTTAGGTTTTTTTTTTAAATTTCATATAAAGTTAATTTTATAGTAGAAATGATAGCAAGATGAATAACATTTGTTGACCTAGTGTTGCGTCCCAAGAATCTCAAATCCTTGTAAGAATGAAAAAGACACTAAAAGCATCTTTGAGGATTCCATCTTATATTTAGAATAGGGATTCCTCACAAAAGATTTACAGAGCTAAGCAGTACACATTGATATCAGTACATATCGATCTATATGTATATAGTTGAGAAAAATTACGCCGGAAAATCTCAAATCCGTATAAAAATGAAAAGGGCATTAAGAGCATCTTTGAGGATCCGATCTTATATTTAGAACATGGATTACTCACCAAGTATTTATAGAGCTAAGCATTACACATTGATATCAGTGCATATCGATCTATATGTATATAGTTGAGAAAATTTAATTTTGATGCATGAATAAGCTAAAGTGAAGATTTTCAAATCTTATGAAACGAAATTAGATCTAAAAGTCTTAAAAAATGAAGATTTTCATTGGTTCAAATCTTTTCAACAATCTACTGAAAGACAAATATCTTTTAATCCATGATTTGGTTGCCTTTGCCAAACATTATCTAAGAGAATTGCAGTGAAATTTATGAAACATCCAATATGAAAAGGGATGACTCTTGTCGACAACCTATTACTTCATTCATTTCCCTCCTTTATTTGCAATTGGTTTAAAAAAAAAAAAACAAAAAAAAAAAACCAAGAGTTCTGAAAAGGATAGAACTAGTCAGAAACTTTAGTTTGATCCAAGGATCATCTCAGCGACCCAAGTCACTAATTTGATTCAATAAAACAACAGTCAACTAAAAACATCAATATTTGATATATGAATAAAAAGCTAACTTACTTAATTTTTGGAAAATGTTCACCTGCATCCAGCTTATATGTAATCTAGCTTACGAGACTCTTTTAGATGCAAGTTTACCAATGGTTGGAGGGCATATTAAAAGGGCAAAAAAACATGAGTCAAAATTAGTAAAATTGGACCCATCGTGAGATCATGAGATGAAAAGATTATCAAAGGGCTGCATTGATGAAAGGTGGCCCAAAGTAGATCCCACATAGTTGTTCAGTTCTACCACACTTGATCAAAGTTCCTTTGTGGAGAAAACTTTAACCTTTTAAACCTTGGCTTCACACAAAACAGAGACTCTGAAACAACACCTGAAACGAAACTGTCAGCCTTCCTATTAAACCCTAGATTGGGGCAACTGAAAAAGCCCATCAAACTCTTCCCGCCAAACTTCTCCATGTAAAAAATAACTAAACAAGAGAAGCAAGAGAAGGGAGGGCAAAAGAAAGAGCAGAAATCCTTTGGACCCAACTCCTCTTTCATCTAAGCGATTCCATTTCTATATTCTTCTTCTTATTGAAGATTTTTATACAGTTTTCAGGGTTTCTGTAATACAATTTCTCATTTCTGCTTTCTCCTGCCATTGTTATCTATGGGTTCTGCAACTTTCTTAGTTTTTGATTTGAATGCAACGACACTAAAAATGGAGGGTATGATATCTTCAGGCAATCTTTCTGGTTTTTGATCTCTTTCTTTCTTTATTTGTCTATTCTTAGAGAAGATGTCTAGATTCAACTCCTCGTAATTACTGTAAAGTTGTATATTTAGAGATGCATGCCATTTGTCTAACTTTTTAGGATGCGTTATACATTTCTCAGCTGTATCTTTCCTTCTTTTCTATCTATAAATCTCTATAGCACGGATTCATTTTTTCTGATATCTGTTTCAATTGTTTCTTTGCTCAGATCTTCGTTTTCCATATAGCTCCTATATACTTCTGAAGCCCTATGTTGATTCAGTTCTCTTGGTTGCATGGTTTTCTTCTGGTTAGCTTCTGTAACTTGAAAAGTCACTTTTGTACTTGACACTCTAAAAAATGAAAGTGTCCCTCACCATTTTAGCCATTTTGGTGAGGGAATCCCTCACTTGAATATCTCCCTAGATTTATTTATTTTTTTATGTTTAAAGCAAAGGATAATCATCAACTTACCAACCATTATGTCAAATTTTCAAAACATTTTTGCAATAAGTATATGTGTGTGTAGGGCCCCCTCACATTAGCATTGGTGCTCATGATAAGGTGAACACTTTCTTATGGGCCCCGGCCACTTGGGGATGGGACCGTTAGTATGTTTAAAATTAATCAATTTGTCTTTCATCATTTTATCTTTACTAGTGACTTGTAATTATGAAAGATAAGTTATTTCCATCAAGTTCTATGCTCAATTGACAAAAATCATTTTTGCATACTTCTATGCTAAGAGAACCTTTTCACTACTAATACCTCAACATTCTGTAGAGAGAATTCCAGTGAAGGAGTTCTATATTGTTGAACTTAGTCTCAATATTCAAATTCAAGCTTCTGGCCCGATTAGGAGTATGCATGAGAATATTAGACAAAGTTCATGATCGGTTGAGTTAACCGATTGTTGAGCTTCACGACATGAATGGATTTAAGGGGCCATTGCTATACTTGGATTGTTGAAAGTTGGACTTGCTTTAATGTGACTAAAATATGGATGTAGATGGGCCGTGCCGGCCACACCGGTCAATGTGCGCCGGCTTGGCCTGGCACTTTGACCGGCCCGGTCACGGGCCGTGGCGTGCCCAAGCCCGTGGCATGGCTCGGCACAGCATTTCCCTTGGCGAGACCCAGGCACGACATTAGCATTAGTACAATGACAACCACCAGTATTTCTAAAAGTGATAAATCTTTTGACTGCCAGCTAAATGGAGATATGAATGCTTGTTGAATATCTGCAATTTTTACAAATGAAGTGCCTTACTGTACAGAACTGACGCCAACTCCCTCACCTGGGAGGTGAAATAAGTTTTTTCCATGAGTGCCATATGCACTCCAATGTGCCAAATGCCCAATGGGACTAGGAACTGTTCTCATGCTTCCACTATGCATCTAACTCTAGAAAAGAAAGGGTTTTACCAGGAGGCATTTGTGAATCTGGATATAGGTGATTTTTCTCAAGGCATTCGAAGTTGCATCCAAAATTCCAAATGACTACACTGGTGTTGATTGCAATTATGGTATTGGGAATTGTTATACTGTTTAAGATCATGTGCCAATGCGCACACAACTAGATGCACGTGACCAGTGCACCCAACTGAGTACATTGGTGGAGATTGCCAGTGGTGTTGAAGGTAGTTGTTATTTGTCTATATATAGATCATCTGGCCAGTACATAAGTTAGCTTCTATTGTTTTATGTGGTCAAGCTCATGTCACCTGTCTCGTGGAGACTGGAGTTTGCCCAAAGTGTTGCAACTGATGGTAGTTCTTTCTGCCTTTAGAGGTTTTTATTGGTTTTCTTTTTTAAATGGAAACTTTAATTAATAGCTAAACAGTATGAGAGAGATACTGGATAGCTTCCAAAACACCAAAGAAATTAAAACACAAAGAAGGCACCCAAAACTCAAGTGGATTAGGAGCCTAAATAAGAAACAGATGAGCCAGGTAATTCATCAGCAGCCATGGACGCATGTGGTCTCAAGACGCCTGCCTAAGTCTATCACCTCTTCCACAATATCAGTTACTTAGACCCTATGAAGTTCTAGAAGCTCTTGAGACCCACCAAATGGCACATAAAGTATCAACCCCGACAATGATCTGACTGAGATGTAATCTAGCAGCCTCCTAGAGGCCCGTCCCACTAGCCATCATTTCTGGGTCATTATTGTGCATACAGAGACTTGGACCTGAGAGCAAGAAGATAGAAGCTGCTAGCAATGCCACCAATTCAATTTGGGCCTTATTTTTTTTAGCACTTCCATCAAAGTTGAGCTTCAATTGGTCAGACAGAGGAGACCACCAGGCTGAACTTCATGATTCGATGGCACGAACCTTTCAAGATAGAATCGACCGAAGAGCCTTTAAAATCTGAGAGAATGGAGACCCCAGATGCGACATAAAATCGAATTCCAAAGCAGAAGCATGACCTTTGAAACACCAGCTGTTTCTTTCCTTCCAGATCACCCACCCATTGCCTTCCACATGATTCTGGCCCTTGCTGAGACACTGCCCGACTCCAATCCTAAAAGAGCAACTATAGTCAAACCAGCCAATCATTGATGCCCACACTGAATGAGCAGCCTTAGGCATGGGATATGAAAATGAGATTTACATAAATTTCACATATGTATAGTTTACAAGTGAGAAACAATACCATGTGTTTTGAAGCACCATTTTCACAAGTAAACATTGAACGGTTTAGACTACTTATGTCAAAATCTTTGTATATCTCAATATCTAAGGATGTTTTAAGACATAAAACTGAACATTTTGGTTTTAATGGGTTATTAGAAATTTCAAATGGTTCCAATTAAAAATATGGGACCGCATGAGTCCTAAAAAAACAAAAAGTGATGAACGGCTTTGATACCGCGACTGATCCCAGGCATCATTTTACCAGCGCCTTGTTAACCAAGGTGTAATTATATTAAGTGTGAAAATATTTATATAAAATGATCTCATTTACACACCATTTTTATACCTCATTTATGCATATATATATATAAATAAATATGATCATGCATAAATGTTACGCACGTGCAACATCTACACATATAAATGAGTGCAAATAAATGACCCCTTAGCAGTTAGCATCAAATGAAGGGACTCAGCTTCCAGCAAGAGATGCGTGATATTGAGATTTTACTGGAGGGTTTTCCGTACACACCGGCAGCACAGACAGTGAGCACCAATTCAGTTGAGCATATGGTTCATTGATACATAGTCAAAGCTTGAGTTCTGATGGAAATTCCCTTGCAGATATCAAGGTGGAAATCATTACTCAATTTCTTAAATGGATTTCAACTATCCACGAACATAATAGTTGCTGCAGCACTCCAGCTTGCATCTCTTCTTCTTCTCTCCAACCTCGTAGTTGTGGCCATGAGCACTTTCCAACAGGCTTTTGAATAGACAAAAAGGGCACATTCCAGTGCCTTGGGCCTTTGTCCCTATCTAAAATGATGAAACCCAGTTTGGCACTTGCAACAAGATGGAGGATGCTGTGAGTAGAAACATTAACATGATAAATTTTGGACATTAAGCATATGGCATTTTAGACAGAAGTTCGAAACTTTGAAACCTTTACCCATTGATTTGTAATTATTGTGTCTCTATTACACCCTCTGGAAATGAAAAGGAATGGACAATTACGAAGAAAATGCTAGGCCATGCCAAATGCGTTGCTGACAAACTACTGCAGTTGTACAACAGTTCTTCAGCCAAAAGTTGCAAGTAGAGAAATATAAGTTACAATTCATTTCAAAGTTTGAACCATAGTGTTTAAGACGATAGAACAAATAATGTACAATTTTTCCAAATTAATTAAAGCTTGGATCTGTTTCCAATTATAACAATCTGACAGCATAACATGGTATAATGCTATGCTTGTCAAAATAAAAATACATGGATATAACTTAATCACATTAAATTACAACAAAGAAAGCACGAGATGTGTTAAGATTGTGGAGATGACCCATTGCGGAACTTGGGCCGGACGGCAAACACTCCGGGCCTCGCATCCTCAAAGCGGTATCTGCGAAGGTTCAGAATATTAGAGACAACATTAAAAAAAATTGGTAAAGAGAGCATAAAGAAAACACAAATACAAGATAGTTAATCAATCATGTCAGTCTAAATGAACATGGTCAATAAAGATGATCACCCCTTCTCAATTAGAAAGCTTCTCACTGCTGTGGGAAGTGCAGCTTGTCCTCGGCTATGATTGCCAGTTCCTGTGGGAAAGGTGGAGAAAGTGAGCCTCCCTGATGCACATTAAATACATACATGCATGCAAACATATATGCAACATTTATACACACAAAAATTAATGTGCACGCATGCATCCATAAAGTACACTTACTTTGTACATCCAATATTAACTGTTTTTCTTCTAATGCAAAATCCTACCATTCAAATTTTCACATGGCTT
The DNA here is from genome assembly GCA_012931725.1 of Litsea cubeba. Classification (NCBI taxonomy): domain Eukaryota; kingdom Viridiplantae; phylum Streptophyta; class Magnoliopsida; order Laurales; family Lauraceae; genus Litsea; species Litsea cubeba. The sequence goes on along the minus strand of CM022947.1, from coordinate 115,096,025 downwards.
GCTTTACTAGTCAAGTGCAGGTAAAGATACAACAGATAAACAACTTGCCTGAACTAGCGAAATTGTTGTATTGCTAACAGTTCTCTTACATATGGTTTTACAAATCTGTATGCATGCATTTATTTAAGCATTTGGCTATTATAAATATGAACATGCATTAGGGAACCAGTATTTGTGCATGGTGATTTCAAATCCAAGGAATCAAGTCTCCTCTACAATTTATAAATATTCGCTGAGGGTTCAAATCTAACCTCTATGGTTCCATGGAGTTTTTTTACAAGTAATACTAATAAGCATACAAGATGAAAGCCCTAGCCATGGTTAAAAATAGCGGCACCTACGCTTATCATCCATAACGGTTGAGGCCGCTATTTCTTCTCCTCAAGAGCCTTTCCTAAACTTGCCCCTATCCTTATATGGTTTCCAATCACTAAAAAAATAAATAAATACAAGATTGATTGCTACACAAAAATTGAATTCTTTTGACCACTTAAGAAATTCACACCGCTACGCCGCTACATATCACCGCAATCACTATGCATCACCTGCTACATAGCGTTTTAGCCACTAGAAGCTGCGTAACTGCTATTTTAATCCTTGGCCCTAACTTCTAATACCAAAACTATGGGTAACCACACAATCAAAGAGCTCCCCCACCCAGTCAATTAAATTAATCACAAAACCTTTGGTCTGGTAGTATGAAAGAAAACAATTAACAAGTCAAAATGTGGAATAGGAGCTGCAATGAAACCAAGTAGTAAAAGAATTCCTGTCTCCCTCGCCTGTTGCTAGTGACTGGTTCTGCAAAGTGAAAGTCCTGGATTCTTGCAAATCCACAGCTTTAGAATTCCCAGATATATGGAAAAGAATTCCACTGGAATAAGAGAGGCAGAAGAAAATTATGTATCAGACGCAAAACAAAACCAGCCAACAAGCTTTTTTTTTTTTTAAATAATGCAGTCAACAGGAAATTTGGATGAAAAGGAATGAAAAGAGAAATAAGAGAGGATCTGAACTTGAATACAATTCCCACTGCACAAGAAAATTGCACCTTGGATCTGTCCAAGGCCAGATTCTGAAAAGAACCACTCATTAGTCTCAAGAGGACGTAATGGCAAGTCTCAGAAAGTAGGTTTCTGCAGAAGATGAAGAGATCCTGATATCCATAAAGTTGAAAAAGCTCGAGGCTGTGCACAGTAAATCGCAGAGACTGCAAGAGTCTTCAAAAAAGTGAATTAATCTGATCTTATTCACGTGGGCAGCAATTTTCAGGAACTGCAGTTCACAAAAATTGCAGAGAAAGAGGAAAGAACAGCAGCATAGCTTGGATCGGAAAAAAAATCTGAATGAAACCATAACTGTGTGGATTATGATTCAACAGAACTACACTGAAACTGAACCCCTATTCTGAACAGAAAAATGCAAATAATTGCACACAAAATCACTAAGAATTCTATTTATATCTGAATTAGCATTTCCAACTGGTCAATTTTTTAATGCTATTTACAACTAATCATTCCATTGATGTTTATACAATTTTACTTTTATAACTGACCAAGAGAACACTTACTACCATACCCTAATTACATCCAAACTCAGAAAAGGGAATTATATACACACGAGATTCTGTTTCAGAATTTTAGACAATTCAGGTGTGCTTCAGATCATGCTGAATGGACCAGTAAGGGTCCCAATTTGTGTCGGCAAGGCCTAGCAGACCTAGAAAAGGTTTGTCAAGGCCTATCAGGACCACACTGACTCAGTTAAGCCTGGAAGATATGGACTGTGCTTGGTTGGACCTATTTTGCATAGTTTCCCTTTGCCGGGTCTGCAGGGCCTAGCCAGCCTCAAGGGCCTGAATTACATTAATATATACACATGCCTAAATAGGCAGACATAGATGCATGAGGATCTATATATGTAAGAGCATGACAAGTTTCTATACCTTGGGATCTAAGCAGGTTGGGTCCACAGAAGACCCAAACACAGGCACAACAAACTTTTTTTTTTTGAGAGAATCGCATCTAAACCAATTACCAGAAAGGCCCATAACTGCTAAACTGAATCTGGACCCAATTGTCGAATGGGCCCAAAAGCAGTAGTCAGGCTATTTTTTATGGGTTGATTCTTTTGGGCAGTCAGGTAAACAGAAGTCAATGGCTATACTACACACAAGCCCCCTACCTGTTATAACCTGCAATATTGTCTGCCTTGGTGTAGATAAAGCTTGTTGTTTCCCTGTCTTTGCCTCCATGTACAATGCACTACTAGTACATTCAACAGAAGGAGAATGCACAATTCCCACTTGTGGTGTGTTTAGGCCATCGGAAGATACAGAACGTTTCATTAGCATCTGTGTTTCAATTCTATGCAAATGCTCTTCTAGGGCACAAATGGCTTCAGAAGCATGAAGTCCATGCAAATCTAATTTCCACACATCATTTTTCCCATTCCTGATAAGTAGAATTTTCTTGGCAGCCTTGGCATTGAGCTTTTCAGCAGCCAGCCATTCTCCACGGGCCTTTAATGAGAGCTGTTGTGCAGCAAAGTGGTCACCTTTCAAAAAGGCATTACTGGCTGCACGCGAATGCTGAGATGAAGACCTGTTCATTAAATGGATAAACTGTAACTACTCTTCCTTGAATCCACAGAAAACCATTTTCTATTTGAGGGAGGGATCTTGCTTTTCCACAAAATTGTGGAAACAAGAGTCCCCGGCATTATACAAACTATGCATAATGTAAATTCGATGCTGCAGCAGTCATCAGTTGCCAGCACAGGCACCATATCGGGCACCTAGTGTACAGATCTATTTTACCCAGATATGGCATTGGGTATATATCATCTAGTTGTACAGCATTTGCACTTAAGAATTAAGATTGACTTTAGTGTCAACACCTCTTTTCATTTGTGTCCAGATAATAACATATCCATGACAACACTGTCACTCATATTTTCCAGTTAAATAGACAATAATAGGGATTGGGTAGCAAGCATACCTCATAATCTTTATTGCTTCCTTCCGGTGCCTGAAGTATACATCATCCTCTTCCCACTCAGGCTCAATGGGTATGGAAAACAAGTGCCCGGGGACAAGTTTGACGGCAGCTGTACAATCCGATGGTTGGTTTTCTAATGAATCAGCTTCATTCATCAGTTCAGTTTTCTCGTTATGGAGATGATTCTCGAAAACCGGGCTTAATTCTTGTACTTTCTTTTTTGAATCTTCAGAGCCAGATGAAACCATGGCTTTCAAAAGAGCAGAAGCCTTCTCTTCATCATTATTTACAGTTGTTAAAATATCCTCAACCAAACTGTCATCAGCCCAACTGTGCAGCTGCCTCAGCTTTGCAAGAATCGGAGTCATACTGGACTCTTCAGTAATCTGGTTATTCAGCTTCCTGTTAGAATTATTGACTGGCATTCCAATTTTGGAGCCGCTTGTCAGTACCGGAAAATCTGAAGAAGGTTGAATCACTGAGGAGAAAGGCCTCGTCAATTGACAATGGTTTCTCGTCAAGTTTCCTGCCACACCTGCAGATGTTGTTTCCGGAATAGGTGGGAAGGGATCAGCATCAAGTTCAGGTTTGGAGCATTGTTTCTGCCCATGCTTGAGATCAAACGCAGCCCAACCAGAAGATCTATGCCTTGTCTGTGACATTTTGGAATGTAGAGGACTGGACGAGGTGGTCATCTTGGAAAACAAATTAGATTATCAAACACCAACAAATTAAATTATCAAACACCAATGCTCAGGAGAAGGGGAAAGGGTGCTAGACATTCTCCAGATTTTCCAAATACATGAAGAACCCTTTAACTCATGCTGTGGAACTGTGGGATTTCCTGCTCCAAATTATCTGGTTTCAAGAAATTTCATTGGTAAGGGCATATCTCATCATCATAACATTCACTTATAAACAGATAACTTAAAAGAAAATTATTACAAAAATGTTAGCAGCCCATAATTTAAAGAATGAGAACAGTTTAGTTTAAAAAAAAAAAAATCCACCATAAAATCAACATTTATGATGACTTAAGCTTTAACAATAAAAACACACATATGAGGAATGTTCATGTCCATCCATCCCTCACCATAGGATAAGGGACACTTAGGTGTCTTTCCCTCTTTTTACATATATATGATCACTCCAATGACTAAGGGTGTATTTGATTGGACTTCTTAAGCCTTTTGCTTTCAAAAAGTCCAAAAGCCCTAAAAAGCTCATTTTTCTCACTCCCAAATTGTAATTTCAGAGCGGCTAAAAATTGGGTACCAAAGTTTTCATTTTTATTCCAAGGTGAAACTCTAGTTCTAGCTCAAATCTAAAAACAAAACACAAATTCGAATGAAAAAATAAACTTTCTCCACGTCAATACATTCTGTTATTTCACAACCTACTCTGCAAATCTCAAGAAATCTAGAAATCGCCAAAGAAAGCATCAACAGTTATAACAACACATCGATTAAAACATATATTCGAAAAAGTTTGAATCTGCAACACAGGACAATGAATTGCAGTCCCATGTTGCAAAATCTAAGATCAAGAACATCGAAATTGGTGAAAGATTTTCACTTTCTAATTCAATTTAAGAAACAAAAAGACTGGATTGAAAGAAAAAAAAAGAACCTTTTTTTTCTTCTCGAATGAAATCTTCTTGTAGCTATTCGGAAACCCTAACCCAAAGCTCTCGAAACCAGGGCGTTGATCGAACCGCGGACGAGGGACTTGACGATCGGGATTGAAGAAGCAATTGATCGGATGGCTGGGAGATGGAGATCGATGAAGAAGAAGAAGAAGATCTGCATCTGCATATGCATCTGGAATCCATACACGCAACGGAACGGAGAAATCGCTTTTTTCCTAATCGGAGCGGGAAACGAGATTGGGGTTTTCCTTTCGTCTCGATTGCGGTCCGCGGAGTCAACAGGAGAGGGGGATAAATCTGGAAATACTGTGAATTTACGGATGTGCCCTTTCCGCTATAAAGCCCGCGGATTTTGGTCGTGTCTGGCACTGCTTCTTATTCCAACGGATTGTGCGCCATGGAAAATTTCACAAATTTTTATGGTTGGCAATCGGTTGGTTTGGTTCCACTGGTGGTAACCTGTCGACAGGCGTGTTTGGCACGTTATTAGTAAAGTTAAAAGTGTAGTAAAGGCTTTATTATCCAGATTAGAAATGATAAAAGGAATTATATGAAAAGTATTCAATTTCAAAAAAAATATTTCTTTTATAAAAAAAAGTTAAAAATTAATTTTTTTCTATTAAATGATAAAAAAGATACTCATTTTATATAAAAAATTAAAAAAATTCTCTATCAAACAACTAAAACAAAAGACCATAATAAACTCCTATATTTTATTCTTTTTTTCATTTGATGCTTCGCCTCGGGTTATTTAAATTCACCATATATCCAAACACGCTTCACTGGTGGTTTTGATAAAATTTTCAACTATAAATGTCCGCATAGAGTTTTTATGAAAAAATCAATCATGTCCCTGCATTTAAGGTAGAGAATAGTGTTGTAGTAGAAAATTGCTCATGACTTTTAGTCTAGTTTGGTAATTCCACTTGTAAAATCAAGTTAAACATCACACCAAAACTCCCTCCAACTTTGCCAACAGAAAGTCAAAAAGCTAAAAGAAAAAAAAAACTCTATTTTTCATATTAAAAGCCAACAATATTCTATTCCAAACAACTAAAAATAAAATATCATCATAACGCACTATATATTTTATTCAAACTTTTTATTTCACCACTTGATTTTAAAAATAAAGTGCCAAACTAGCCCAATTTAGGATTTCGAGTAAAAATTGATTAAGTGATTTTAATTGTAGTTGATTTCAGCTGGTTTTTGAGTTTTAACTAATTTTGTATTTAATGAAGAAATAAAACTTTCCATAAAATATTTAATAATTTGATAACATAACTTTTTACCATTGCAAAAAATCCATGTATGAGTCTGGGATAATCCGGACCCTCGCTTCCAGCAACTTAAAGCAGCCGCCTTCCATCTGACCGTCCGCGTGTACAGTCGGACGCCCATAATCTCTGTAGATATATAGATATTGCTGTTTTTAAGTTATGTCGTTTTCTAGAAAGAGTTTGCGTGTTAGGGTTTTCCATATCTACAAAGGTTCTCTTTCACCATCGAAGATTCTAGGGTTTCGTTTTGGTTGGTGTTGATTCGATAGCTTGTAGACTTCATCGTAATTCCCCATTCAGATCCTCTTTCTTTCTCATCGTTCGTCTTGTACCTGAAATTTCTGCAATCATGCCAGGAAACCCAGGTTGCACGATCTATATAGGTTTGTTTTTTTCTCAAGAACTTCTCTGAAATTTCTTTTCTATATCAGTTAGGTTCTTGTGTAGATAGATAAGCAAAAAATATTGCTGATTGCAGATCCGGCTTTTTTTTTTTTTTTGGTTCTATATTCGGAGTTGTGCATGGATCCGGCTCTTGACTGGCTTGGTGTAGTTGAATGACGGAATTTAGGTTAAAAGTCTGATTTTTCTGCATCTTTGTTGATATACCGATCGTGTATATCTGTTAGATTTGGGAATTCTGTTAGTTGTTTTCCTTTCTTTTTATTGTCGGCAGATCTGTTTGTGTTTGAGGGGGGATTTTTTTTTTTTTTTGTGTAGAATTAGTTATGATGATCTCCCTTTCTCGTTTTTAATGTAACATAATGTTTTATCTTTCTGTCTTGATGTTTTTCTTTTTTTTTTTTTTTTTTTTTGGTGTTATTTGATGCCATTTGATTGCAATGATGATCCATTCCTTGGATTTGGGTCACAATGCTGCCCCCCTTTTTTTGTCTTTGATTTTCTGGTTTTTATTGGATCTTGATATGATTTTGGATTTGGCAAAGTGTGAGCTGCTGATGTATAATTGCCAAGTTTAACTTCTTCTCTTTCATGTTGATTAGCGTTGCGAGGGATAAAAAATGATCCCTTAAGAGGGATTATTCCTCCTTGTGTTGTCTCTCCACTCACTGTAATCTTGCGGCTTCATGATTTTAGCTTATGTGTATATGTCTGGATCTAGTCATGGATGCAGAGAATCGTGAAAGTTTTTTGCCTGCCTTTTTTTTTTTTTTGTTTTATAGGTACTTTTCAAAAATACCCATAAACTATATTAGAAAAGAAAATTCGAAAGCATCTCCATCTTGTTGGTGAATTATCTCCATCCATCCTGCAACCTTCTCCAGTGAAAGTTCTGCTTCCTATCAATCCAAACAACATTTTCCAATATCCGTCACCATAAGTGCTATCCTTATAACCCCCACAGTTCATTGTTTTGTTCCTTTGAGAATTGGGTTGTTGGATCAGACTCAAGACCTAATTTTGGACCACTCTAAAAAATATTGGGTTAGGTTTGAGTTTAGTATAGATAGATTGTGCTTCAATCCAAGGTGAACTGACACTCTGACAGGCCAAACCTGCAACAATGCAGTAAGATATATTATTTGGAATATATTTTATCTTTGGTTATAGTCATGGGTCTGACTTTGTGATAGCATTAAGCGTGAAGCAGACAAGCAGTACTGAGACAGTATTCTAAGCCTTCAACACAAAATGATTTCAAAAATTTGTCTCACGCAGTGACGCAGATATTCACAAGATTTATTTTATTTTATTATTTTTTGGGGGAGATTTTCTATATCAAGAGGAAGTCAAGACTTGTTGGGTGAAGAGTTGTATTAGGTAAAGAGGAAATTTCTCAGAGCATGTGGAGAATAGTGTCATTTTTGTGTGTAGATTCTTTCATCTTTAAGGGGGGCAAAAAATGCTCGAATTTTGAGTAGTGTCCTCTAGAAAGTTCTCACCTAATTTTTTCTATAAGATGTATGTTCCACAATTTGTGGTTTAGACTTTATGTGCTTTGCTTTGGCAGTGATGAAGTCCCCGATAGTGGAAGTGTTGATGCAGATCCTAGAAGCTGGGAGACCTGGCACTCCACATTTATTTGACAAGGGTGCCCCATGTGATGATTTTATAAATAGAATTGGATTTTTTAAAATTGCCATTAGAGTTTCATTTCTCATGTTTTTTATATAGATGATTGTCGTGTAATTTTTTTTTTTTTTTTGGAATGTGTTCCTTGTGTAAGTTGATGTTTGAATGACACAAAACTTGGTGTGATTGATTAGTTTCTTAATAATTTTGGTTATTTTAGTCTAGCCTCCTAAGCTTTACCTTATCTATCTACTGTAGGATATCTCCTGTTCCAACCGGAGCTCAAACCTAGCTACCCTGCCTCCCTTTAGGGGACCTTGATGTTCCCTACTAGCTGAGCTAGCAATGCGTGACTTGCACTGTTGCAAAAATCGGCCTAGGCGGCCGCCTAGTCGGCGCCTAGGCGCTAGGCGGGGATTAATCGGACTAGGAGGGGATTAATCGGGCTAGGCAGGGATTAATCGGGAATTAATCCCTAGTCCATGCCCACCGCCTAGCGTCCGCCTAGCGATTTTTACAACATTGGTGACTTGAGTTTCTTAATGTCCTACCTAATAAACCCAACCCTATCTAATTTTGACATGTAGTAAAGAAGCTCCGATCGCTTCACTAATAAGGTATAGGGTAGTGTAGCAAGTCCTTAAACACGTCTCAGTAAGAGTTTTGGAGTAAGGAAAGTTTAGTTTGTCAACCAGTATTGGATATGTTGTGAAGTCATCCCACCCTGATGGGTGTGATGTCATGAGATGCTCATGCGAGAGAATATAAAATGTGATTCTTAGGCTTCTCCTGCATCGGGTGTTTTGTTGGTTCGAAGCTACAGCCAAAGTTTCTACCTTGGACCGTTCAAGAAGGAATTTCAGCTAGTATCAACCCAGATTCCATGGTGAAATATTGATTTTGAGTTGTGTTATCTATTCTGATTTGGGTGAGAGATTCTAATGAAATTCTTTGGGAGAGCCATAAGGGAAGCATTTGAGGATTTTTGTGAGATCCTTTTTTGGGTAGTTAGGTCATGGAATTGCTATTAGATGGCTTTGGCTTCGACAGACGCACCCTGGAAATACCGAATAATCTCAAATGAATCAAGTATTGTGCAAATCATGTTAAAGTTGAGTTATTACGTTTAGGAGTGCTAATCAAGCTGCTGATTTGCTCATAGTACTTGGGGTATATAGAGTTTATTCATGCACTTCTGCTTCTTTTGCATGCCTGTGGCCTTTTTTGTTCCATTCGTAATTTTTGTTACATAGATAAAACATTCCAATTGCAATGGGCTCCTCCTTGAATTTTTTATGGTAGCTAATTGTGTTGGGGGCATTAGTAGCAACCCCAATGGGCATTAGGGGCATACTCCAGTAGGCAAATGGGACTGACCAGGTCCAGTGAAGGTTTGAGTCTGTCAGGATCAACCTGGACTTGATTCGTAGCTCTTGAGAATATACTACCGAGCCCCATTAAGGAGGACACTGTTGACCTTGTAGCTGGTTAGTTGGGTGCGCATTTGTGGTGTCATTGGATAGTGGTTCTTAGTGTGTGGCTGGCAAAGTTTAGTTAGGGATTTTTTATTTATTTATTTATTTATTTTGTTGTCCCATTTTCTGTGAGTTGCCACTATTTTGGGTGGTGTGATGCCATTGTTGAGTGCAAGCCAGTGAAAGACTCAGTGGGATGACACTATTTGGATATATGGATGCCAAAGTGATTGACTCTGCTAGCATGATTCTCTGGGAGATCCAAATGACAGCACTTTAGCTGGGGATTTTTTTCCCCTATTTTCTGTGTGGTGACACTATTTGGGCGTGTGATGCCAAAGTTGAGTGCAAGCTCGTGAGAGACATGGTGGGATGTCTCTATTTGAATATTTGGTGGCCGAAGTGATCGCCTCTGTTAGCATGATTTGCTGGTAGATCCGAATGACAGCACTTGGGAACCATTATCACAAGTAACGGTGTACCTTGTTGGAGGTATTAGGGTAACATGAGTGACCTCTTTCCAAAATGGTCCCTTCATTGAAGTGGTCTTTATTGATTTTACTTGTTTGAGCTAGAAACTGATTCAGTTTCTAAGTTTGCTTTACTATCAGTTTGGGTTTTTTCACTTGGTTATTAATCCATGTGTTTTAAATCTACATTTATTGCTGGATTGGGTGGAGGAGGTGCATGATATTTCTATTCATTTGGGTGCTTGCTTCAATCATATTTTAAGAGGCACTAATGTCATGGCAGATGCTCTTGCAAAGGAGGGAGTTTTTCTTTCATCTCTTAATTTTGATGTATAGTGTCATTTTGTTTTGTAGTTTTCTTTTTTGGAGTCTTGTGTGAGCTGGCTTGTTGTGGCTTTGTCCTGTTTTGTTTTCTTTTTTGCTTTTTAATAAAACTTTATTGTTATAAAAAAACAATATGTTTTATATTTTTATTTTATTCCTCTTATTACGCGTGGAGTATTTGAGAATTTAAATCTCTGGCTTTTTTTTATAATCTTGTAATTTACTTTTTCCATTGCAAGCAGTGAAAAATCTGGAGAGGTATATTGCATCTGTATATTTACTGTTAAGAGTTATTTGTGGCATATGTTTATCTGACGTTCTTTTGTTTTGTTTATTTGTTTGGATTCTAATTGGTATTCGTTTTGTAAGACTTTGTTAAGTTACCATAGATGCACATCTGCATCAAAATCTGATTTTTTCAGTGATGTTTTCTTAGGTAACTTGGATGAGAAGGTGAATGATAGGGTCTTGTATGAGATTCTGATACAGGCAGGACGCTTAGTAGACATGTATATTCCTCGAGATAAGGAAACCAACCGCCCAAAGGGCTTTGCATTTGCAGAATATGAAACTGAAGAAATTGCAGACTATGCTGTCAGGCTTTTCTCAGGCCTTGTTATTCTTTACAATAGAACTTTGAAATTTGCGGTGCGTCTCTGTTTGGTGATACTTACATTTCTCTTGCTCTGGGAACCTTAGATATTCCCATTTGTGGATAGAGTTTCTTTTCTAGGAAACTTTCAAAATTATTCTCGTGTTCTAGAAGCTTTATGGGGTATTTTGGACATCCCAGAACAATTTCCTCACAGTTCACCACCCTTTTTTTAATTTTTGGAGTTTTTAACAGATTTCTGGCCAAGATAGGCCCACTGAAAACTCAGCCACTCCCAGGACACCTGCATCTAATTCGTCTTCTATACCAAGGGCACAGCCCACAATGCAAGTAAGGAACAATGAAACTTTTCGACAACCCCGTCAGTTGACGCCATGCAGGTTTTCAGCACACACACAGTCGGTGTCTCCAAGTTATCCACAAGGTGATTCTTTTTCCTTGACGTATATTCTTAACTTCTAATAGTTAAGGACTATCTATTTGGTTCATTTTTCTTATATTCAACAACCTTATATACATACAGCGCCAGGTCCAGGATTAGATAGTCATGGAAATAGATCGGATTTCCGCAGCGACAGTTTCGGTTATAGTAGGCGTGTGTTCGGGTCGGAGTTGGATAGCATCAGAGGCTATGAAGCCCATTTTAGGCGAGCAGGAGAACACCCTGTACCCTATCCATCTTACAGATGATCTTGCTAATTAATATCTTAGCTTACATCTATTTATTAGGGGAAAAAACATTCAGGTCACATGTACGTAAAAACTCAACTGGATGTATTCTTCTTTGTAAGCTCTTATCACTCTGCAGTTGGCTGTGTAGAAGTTGTCGGGCGACATTGGCGTTAGTTTTAGCAAGCAAGAATCAGCATGGTTATAAGGTGGTTAAGGTAGGTTGTCACTGATCCGTTGCTCTAGTTACCTTCTATTCAATATAACATTTTAGGCAACTAGCACCCATCTAACTTTGTATCATGTCAGGTGCTAGAGTCCTGTTCATTAGTATTTTGGTTGTGTTAGTTTGGAATGATAATGAATGCAGTTCGTAGACGTTTGTTTGTGGTGTAAATGCGTAATTGTTTTTGGTCTTTTCATTAGTATTTTGGTTCTGTTAGTTTGGAATGATAATGAATGCAAGTTCTTAGAAGTTTGTTTGTGGTGGAAATGTGTAATTGTTTTTGGTCTTGCTGTTGGTGAAGGTATAATGCTCTTAACATCATTGCCTTCTCTTTCAGCGGTTTGGTGTTTTCTTCTTTGTTTCTTTTATTTGTCATTGATAAAATGTTACTGTTACTGATCCCAAAATAAATAAATAAGGGGGGAAAAAAGAAGTAAGGAATGTGGTCCGGTCTTTATTTTGGAGCGGCATGGATGTGTTGCATCATAGGCCCTCTTTGATAAGATGGGTCATAATGTATCTTGTCTTGATGTGTGGCTTTCTGGATGTCTATATCAAGATACTTCCGTGCTACCTTTTTAACTTGATTGGTTCACTATCTTTACTCACCTAGCATTATCTTATCAAGTTTTAGTAGTGGAAGTAGCTAATTGTTGTCTTGTGCGGTTGCTATATGTTGCTTTAGATCAAAGTAGGCGTCTTTTTCTACACTGATTCCATGAATGGGAGATCTTATGTTACTGAATTTCTCACAAGCCATTTCTTTTACCCTTTAGAAAAACAAATTTGCTATGCTGACCTGCTTTATTGTGTCCAGTGTTTTGCATTAAGATAACTATTCAAATACGAATACGATAAGTCTACGCCTCTTTTTCCCTCATTTGTTGCGACACCTGAGGTTAATAATAGCTGGTGGGGTATTTTTTATTCCACCTCCCACAAGTATAATTGAGAATTTGGTTTTGCCTATTTTGGTTTGCCCTCCAAACCAAATAGTTTTGGCGAATTTGGAATTTCAGTGAAGAGTTTTGGAGATACTATTCAATATATATATATAATGAAATGACTAAGACCTTATTTATTATTGGAGTGAAATTTGACTAGGCTCCATGTGAGCGAGACTTTTATTTTAAATGGCTTAGATTTTTAATATGTGAGCTTCACAGTAGAGCCCACCCACTAACCCACGTGAACAGTAGACAAGACAGCGAAAAGGAGAGAAGGATTATAATCCCTCCAGTCTAGGTGCATTCTTCTTCCTCTTATTCTGCTCTGGTTTTTTCTGCAGCTGTTTTCTTTTTTCTTTTTGACCTTTGTTTTTTGGTACTTGATCTATCATTTGTCAGTGGTGCCCGCTGGCCGCTTTGTCCTTCGCTTCCGTGTCAAACGAAAAAAAGGAGGAAAGGGATCAGGCTTTTTCTTTTTCCTTTTTTTTTTCCTTAAAAAAAAAAAAAAAAAAACTTCTGTCACACAGCAGATTCGAACCTATTCAGCCAAAATATGTGATTTTGGCCGAATGCGTCCGGAATTTGGACTGAAATTTGTACAGGGTGTTGTTCAGTTCCGGATTAATGTCTGAACTGAGTAATTTCAGTGTTTTCGACCAAAATGAAGTGATCCTCTTTAACTCTGCCCACTAATAATGGAAGTTATTACCAGTAGTTTTCCCCTCGCAGGATTTGGAAGAATGTCTTTGTTCCATATAACTGTGGCTCAAGATTAAATGGGCGTTAGGCATATGATTGTACAATGCTTGAGTGACATGCACTTCTAAGAATAGCATGCCTTCCATTCTATCTCTGGCCTGGTGACAGTTGCTTGAGATCTTTCTCAGATATTTTTCCGGGGGCTTGTGTAAATGCTGAAGCATGCGGAAGGCCAAAACTGATTTGGTGGTTTTATTTATATAGAGCTGACTCATTGAGGCCAACAATCTCATGGGAGCATCATGTATCTAAATTCAATATAGTTGGGACAAAGCTTTAATGATGATGATGATTACTTGGGTTATTGCATGTCTTGGAACTTTCATCTAATATTCTAGTTTTACTAACTACATGAGACCTTGAGATGATAAACTGGGATTCTGTAGGTGCTGGCACGGTGGTTGTCGTAGTGCTTTAAACGATCGGTCCAATAGGTATCAGCCACCTCCCCTCCCCCACCCTTACTCCAAACAACTACTGATGGTTGGATATGTTATTTATGTGAACTATAAAAGGTCTCTTTATCTTTCCCACCAAGAAAAAAAAAAAAGGTCTCTCTTATCTTTCGGGCTGTGATAAGGATTTATGGTCTAGTTGTTTAGTTTTATGAGGTGAAAGCCTTCTCCCTTTTGATGATTTATAAGATTAGTTTTATATTCTTTTGAGATTTTTGAAATCTTATGACATTTAGTTCTTTCTATTAGTATTTTACTAGAATAGTGAAGCTCACAATAACTATGGCCTTGAAAAATGAATTAAAAATGATGATTAAACCTAAGGAAACCGTAAAAGCTGTATATTTTGCATTTGGACGTCATCATCCATAAAACCTGGGTTGGTCGGGGGGCAGTCTATTGATGGACGCACCTGTCTTTTTAAGGGTTGGATGGAATGTCACCACGACGTACTCGGAGAAAATTTCGGTTCAATATTTGCGTACTAAAGTTACCATTGTAGGTACATGACTTCCTAAAGACGATAGGGATTGGTTGGATAAGTTTCAAAATCTGATTTAATTGCTTTTTAGTCAAAGTTTTTATTTGATGAAGAGACCGGCTTAACATGGAGTCATATTGTCATTTAGTCCGTGGCTCGAACTTTGAGTCGTTCCCGGTCTATCAGAAACATATTAATTGTTAGTGTGGATGTGAAAAATCTTGCTAAATTATGGTCCGATTTTTGGAAGAATATATTCTGATTGAACTGAGAATTTTGTATAGTTCTCGAAATTGCACATCTAACGAAATATTTTTAAGTAAATTGTTTCATTTTATTAATGCTTTAATAGCATTTTTCTTGAATTTAATATCTAACATCACTTCATTCAACCGTACTACCACACTGGGCTAACGGGAACTTTACCCAATTTCCCTCTGAGCCCGGAGGGATTAGTCCAGCCCAAAGGGTTGGAAACCCTCTAATAGCAAAAAAAAAAAAAACATCACTTCATTGAATGGGTTTACAATTTGAATAGTTTAGATCTTTAGAAGTGAGCCTTGTGTGAATACATTTTTGTTGATTCCGTCTACAACGTTAGATCAAGCCTCCTAGGATCTCCTTGCACATTTACCCTTGAGTGTTAATATTTCTACCTAACATGCAATGTTACATATTTTAGGGTTATAATCTGTATACTCATGCTCAACATTGATGGCCCTCAAATTTTTGCGACTCTAATTTTTGGTGAGCCATAGGGTTGTGGGGACTAATAATTTGAGTTTAATTTTTATTGATAAATTTCAAGTGTTATTAAATCTCTTTAATATTTAGCTGCCTTTCAAAGATCTAATATAATAGACTATTGTTCATGTATATTTTGGCTGCTAATTTTATGTGGCTAGGATTTGGACAACTTTAAAGCCTATGAACAGAAACTTTTTTTTTTTTTGAGGCCTTATTTTTCCTACCTGACTGACTTGTGAATGCTTATACTTTTCTAGCAAGGCCTCTCAGGGTGTCCTTATATAATTCTAATAAGGTCTCTTAAGACTAAGGGTGACCATTGTTATGAGAGTTCAGTGGTTTCTTAAAAGACTTATTTTAAAAGAAAAGAAAAGAAAAACTTATCAATTACCACCTTAATTTGACTTTTATTCTAAGGTTGGGAAACTCGTGACTCATACCAGACTCGTCCAATGCAAAAAAGTTGACTCAGATAGAGTTAACGTGGAGACTCGGGAGAATCATATATTTTTTTTAAATAATTTTAAAAATATATTAAAATGAGTCCATTACTTACAAAATATAAAAATACATTTATTTGCCCACATTCGTTATAATTAATTTAAATCAATAAAGATGGATATGCAAGAAAAGCATGACAATAAGGAAAATAAATGAGAAAATTGCATATTACATAATTTGTTAATCGAAATACCGAATGTAAAAGATCAAATATATGTTTCAAATTACACTACAGTCATCATTTTTAATTTACTAGCTCCAAACCTTATGTATAATTACTTATAAATAAATCTTAATTATTTAAAATTAGATAGGCATATTAAATGGTTTGGAATGCCAACAACTTCTTAAAATGAGATGACTCAGGCGAGTCTTTACACTGTTTTCATGGAGTGAAAAATAACTCTTAATTCTTTTAATTATGGATTTTCTCAATGATAAATCCAAGCCACTTTTCATTGGCAGCTAAGAATTCCCCAAAATTTCAGCTTGTAATACCTCATTGGTTCTTATAAACACAGTTTTTCTCCACGGGGCCCTACTTTTGAGAAACCCAAGTCAGTCCTAATCCCCTGGAATTATCTCATTTTTTTTTTTTTTTTACATTGTTCGGGCCATTTTGAATTTAAACTAATGCACAAGGTGGAAGATTTTGGGCAAACTCTTACAAGTATAACAATTTTTGGTTCATTTCCAAAAAAATTGAATTTGGTTTGTTTGTATTTTCAGATGTGCGTATTTTCGGTCCGGGCAAATACCCTAACAAAATGGGCAGATGAATGTAGTTTACTGAAATTTTTTGATTGTATTATACAGCGATCATAATAGTGTCTGAGGCAGGGAATGGACCTACGATGCTAATCTGCCAATGGACTCAGAAAGTAAAAATGGCTACTAAAATTCGCTCCTTTTATCATCAGTGAAATTTTATGCTCTGATGAGAAACTCCGGACAGCCCAGTGGTAAGGGTGTCCTTTGGGATTGATCCTGACCACTCACCCCAACTAACAAAAAAAAAAAAACAGAGAGATTTTACTCTGATTTGAAATATAGTCATTTTGATTTTTTCACATTCGAAATGTGTAGATGGGTGTTAGGATGTGGTGAGGATCTTATTTACAGTCGACACATGAATTCTAAATTAATCTACCACATTGAATTGGCGTAAAAATTCTAAGTCAATACCTCTATAATATTGAATTTCTGCCGTAAATATTTATTATTGGCAATAGATGTTGTGCTTTCACAAGGAAATCTTGCTCATTTTATTACTTTTTTTTATTTTATGAAAAGATACTAATAATGGAGAGAGATTAAGAGGACGTGATTGAAAGAACTATTAAAAACTATTAATTTTTTTGAGATATTCAATTTTCCATGGAAAATGAATAAAAATTTTAAAATAAAGTTGTGTAACTTCTGTTCAAAATCATAACCGACGGTCAAAATTAAAGCCAAAAATTTTGATTTTAATATACTATAATTAGGTTGGAGCCCTACCATATATGGCCAAAGGTATATAGTCCAGCAATTTGTTTTTGTGACAATTTCAACCATTCTATTCAAGTAATATCTCGAGAACAGCCTCTTACCTCAATAGTAAGAGGCGTCATTCCTTACCTCGCTGCTCAGGCTTTAAACTCTCGAAGAGCCACATTCTCTTACCCAAGGGTTCTATCACCTCACTCGAGGTCTATTACCCTAAATGGAGGGCGAGAAAAAAAATAAGTTCAAAAATGGGGTATGAGTGAGGATCTGAAGATTTTTGGCCAATAAGAGTATTATTTATCTTGGTATTTAACATTTAACCCAATAGGACTAATTTCCTGAGCCCAACACGGCAGGGAGGTCTCATGGGCATCGAACACTATCCACCTGCGCGGGTGCAATTGTGAAAACCCGTGTCTTCTCCCAACGAACCAACACCACGTAGGCGTGTAAGTATTTGAATTTACTCAAATTGATTGATTGATCTTCTTAGCCACATGAATGTTGTCTGAGCTGTGACCACCCTAATTGGGGTCCACCAGGAAATTGTGAGCCAATTTGGTCCTGCTCATGCAAGCAACCATCGTACTATATTTTATTACACTTCTCTTGAATTGTTAGACCAAAATGTTTCAATCATCCAAATTTATAACCAATAACCATGGTATAAAAGCTTGTTCTGATTCAGTTGCAACTGAGTTGGATCGGCCTGTCACCAAGTCAGATGAGAGAGAGAGAGTACTTGACCTGAGTCTCCCGAGTTCATTGACTGAGTCTCCCGGGCACTAATTGAGTTCATCTAGATTGTGATGAAAAAATGGTTTGAAATGATTGGGCCAGTCCAGATCATGGGCCATAAGGGTTGAGAAGATGACCATATTGCCCTTTTTGTTACCTACTACGGCTCCAATTTTATCTCACACATGGTTTCCTTTGGCTGGCAGCTAATAACTCTTCTTCTAAGTTTCAGCTTACATTTTGGAATAAAAATGAAGTTGCCCATTTCTTCTTCTTGACCATTTGCTCTCTCTCAAGCAAATCCCACATCAAGAAAGCAACCTGATTTTTCAAAGGCAAGAATGCCCACAAGGAAAAGAGAAACCCTAATATACAAGACAACTCAAAAATGAATTCTTTGCATTGAAAGTCTCTTCCTAAATTGTTGTTTCATTGGAGAATGTAAGAAGTTCACACCAGAAGAGAAGATCTGATTTCATCATTTGGGTCTTATCTAGTAGAAGAAGGAAAGGTGGGTTCTCAACTGGGCTTTGATTATATTGATTTAAGAATCTCTAATAGAAGAAGATCAAGAGATTGACAAGTTTGATAGAAGAATATCAAGAAGAAGAAGGGTGGGTTTTTTTCTTGTCTTTCTTTCTTAACAGGATTTTCTTGAGAATGCCGAGGATCGGATTGATGCCATGGCTCAACCGCAAGATCGTTGATCCTTTTGTTCAAATTCTCCGAAGGTGATGTTTTTTATCTTCCATTTTAAGCTGGTGTCTGGTTTTTGTCAATTCATTTGCATTAATTCTTTTAATCTTGCTTCTTTGTTTTGTTTTCTGGTGATTAAATTGGTGTTCTGGTATTGTCTTGTTGAAATGAAAAATGAAATCTTTATAAACTGTTCTTTAATCTTAAATAAGATGAGAATCTGATATCCCTCCACCTTACTTTAAATAAGATGTTTGTTGATTGTAAGAAAAGAGGTCCAATGTGATTTCAATCTATATCTTGTTATTTATACAGTTTTACTTGGACATTCATGGTTCTATTTTATTTGGCATTTCTTGGCAGAGGTGCTGAACCTAATCAGCTGGCTTTCTCTGCTGCTCTTGGCATTACGTTGGGAGTATTTCCAATCTGTGGTATGGGGTCTCTGAGCCTTTTAATCTAATTGCTCCTGGAATGGAAGAAAACCTCTTATAATCCAATTTTGTTTTTGCAATCATTTCAATTGTAGATATTAGAACTGTTCCTTTCTTTCATGTTGAATTCCAGTAGAGGCCTAACTTCATAATGCTCTGTGAATGACTTTTTTGAACCCAAGCAATGGGAGAGATGAACTTGAGAATTCTGACTAATAATCTTCTTTAGCTCTTTTTTAGTCAGTTTGATTAATATTTTATCATGTTCACACATGCTGGTGCTTTCTCTTTTTTCAATAGAGGGAAAATCTCAAGGAAATAAAATCATTATAATAGGGGCTGCAAATTGGTCAGGTCAAGGATCTGGAGCTGGGATCCGATTATATCTAAGTCTGACTAGGCTCCATGGTTACAACTGAATAACATATAAATATTAGAAAATTACTCTAATAATATGCTTTATCTGTGATTTTCTTGCCTAAATCAGGCCATCATCATATTTGGGTCCATCAGGTTTCGGGCACTCGACCCATCAGGTCTAAACTAGGACCTACACCCAGTGTTTTTTCAGGGTGAGTCCAATTGGGTCTGACCTGACCCATTTGCGGCCTAGTTATAAAGCTCAAGCAGTCTAAGAATGTGGTCAAATCTCTGAAGTTAAAAACCTTTAGTTGATTCTATGGTTAGACAAGTGATGATTGTATTTAGATTCTTTTGCCTGATTTATGTATCATAAATTGTCTTAAGCATGATCAGTGTCTTCATTGCAGATCCCTCTGTAATTAGTTCATTATGTACTGACTAGCATAGAAACTTCAGTAAGTTTGATATCAATTGAATCTAGATCTGATGCTTTTATATTAACTATAAAAGTTTTGTTCAATCAATTTCGTGTGTGTATGGGTGAGCAGGCAGGCTGGTGGTGCCAGTTGAGAGACAGTAGGTGATGCCATTCTAATTATTCCCCAAGTATTGCCTTTCAAGAAAACAATTTTAAAGTATAAGTGGATTTGAACCTCTGGTGAAATGTTAGATTTCATTTTGGGTTTATAGATTTGAACCTCTGGTGTATGAAAATGTACTTCTAACTAGGATACTGAAAGATTCGTTCATCGTTCATCATCATTATCATCAAAGCCTATGTAAGGGCTAAAGATTCTTTTTCAGGTAGCCAATATAAAATGTACTTGACACATTGTTATCTAGAAAGGAATGCTCTCTCTTTCAAGTCGGTGAGTTTTATACAAACAACACACGTGCGCAAAAGATCATGCTGACTTGTAGAGTGAGGAAAAAACCATGTTTCTTTTAGGCTAGTGATGGACATTGATTAGATTTTTCAATTGTTGCTACTTTTACTACTTATGATTGCACTTTGTGTGAATTAATGCTTCAGGGACTCATTTGTGAGAAATTCCTTCTTATTGTTATCTTTGCCTTTCATGTATCATCACGAATCTGAGGATTTGTGACTTTGCTGACATTATAAAGCAAATGAGATTTCTTGAAAAAAAAGGAAGGTCAGATACAAAAGGAAACAAAGAAAAACAACCATGGTCAACTTGTAAAAATGTGGATGAATCAGTTAGAGATTACGGCATGAGTTCCCTATGAATGCGTTACTCTAAATGTTTTGACTGAGCCATTCCTGCCATCCGCAGGAGTCACTGTGTTACTTTGTGGGATTGCGATTGCAATTCTTGGGAATCTTTGTCATGCTCCAACTTTGATGCTTGCTAACTTTGTTGCTACTCCAATAGAGCTGAGGTCAACTCTCTCTCTCTCTCTCTCTCTCTCTCTCTCTCTCTCTCTCTCCACTGTCTGCGACCAAACAGTTGCATGGTCACTTTGAGATATTAGGTCCTTGATAGCTTGGTCGACTGATATAGATCCCATTTTCTACAAATCTTGAATCATCTCCATTATTTTAAACATTTTGATAAGTACACTCAAACTGACATGAATGTAGGAATTTAACATGATGGAAAACTCTATTTTAGAAATTCAATAAACCTACCTTGTATTTGGCTTGATTATAGTTGCATCCTTGATTTTTACTTGTATTTTATTGCAACTACTTTAGGTCCCATTTTTTAGTCCAAGTATATTGGTTTTTTAGAATGAAGTTCGAGATTTGAATGGTTTAAACTCTAATTAAATATCAAAATCTATTGGTAAAATCATATTGTTTGCATCGATCGGGAAAAAAACCATATAATTTGCTACTCTCTGTTTTAATGCCTACGGAAACAATTCAATCTGATGGACAAAAATCATGGATGAATCAGAGGTTTCAATGAAAGTTGATTGCAGAAGGTTTAAACTGCAGCTGTGGGGCTCCCCACCCACCTAGACCCCAAAAATAAGAAGGAAAAAAAGAAGACGACGATGAAGTTCTCCACCATCTTGTCAGGATGTTGATTCTTTTTCAAATCTGCACCTATCTGAATTTTAATGAACAAATAATCCTAAAATTTGCCAAATAATCTATTCCAGCTCTCTCCAAATTTGCCCAATACTTTTAATTTGAGTTTCAGAATATCAAATGAAAATTAATTTTTAAACCATTTGAGATGTGCACCTAAAGTTTTCTGCCTTGCTTATGGTCTGATTTCCATGGGCTTATTTTTCTTTTCAGTCTTGTGGTTCCCTTCTTGCGCTTTGGTGAAGTCATCTCCGGCAGCAATCATTTTCCATTAACCTCTGATGCATTGAGGAAGGTGGTGACCGGCCAAGCTTCACGAGAGCTTCTACTCAGCATCTTCCATGCAGTATGGATTTTCTATAGCCTTCTCAAATTTTGATACTGAAAATGGAGCTTATCAACTTTTTTAAGCAAAAATCTCATGCAACCATTGTTCTGGCAGTTGCTCGGATGGCTCATTGCAGCACCCTTCATTCTGGGCATTCTATATGTGGTTTTTCTTCCCTGTTTTAAGTACCTGCTTCACAAGTTCAGTGCTGTTCCTTCAAGTCCAAGGCAGCCCCTTCCTCATCCTGAAATCAATATAAAGGTAAGAGATGTCTAAGATTGTATTTTTATATTTCCTATGAATGGAAGATGGATTGTTACGTTTCTAACATAACCAGTTGTATAAAATAATCTTCAATTCAGCCAGTGGGTGGATGTGCATATTCTATATGCAAAACCTCGTCACTGAATGGTGGAAATGATCAGTTGCTATGGAATTGAGTTTGTATTTTCTTGTTCTTTTAACTTGTATTGTATTTTATTTTTGAAATGGAGCATGTGTTCTAATTCAGCCCCTCCTTTCCCTTGCAAGTCACCTTCATTTGGCTTGAGTGTATTTAAAGTCTTTGGAGGGTCATAATAAGGTGAAAGTGTGTTCTTTTGTACATTTGCATGTATTAGGTGGGTTCATTGGAGTGTGTGGAAGTCTCTGTTGTTTATTTGTGCATATTTCTTTTTTGCAGTAGTATTTAAGGATGTAATCAAGTCAAGCCAGCTCACAAGCTGCTCAAGTTTAACCGTTAAAGGGCGAGCGCAGGCAGTCGTGGGTTATATCCAAAATAAGTTTAGTACATCGTACATTAGACTAAGTTTATTTAGAGAGAAAATTACTCATTCTGGTACATTAATGTAAGAAACAAATATTTTTTCTGACAATAAAACCATATTGACATTGCTGACCATCTGATTTACATATGCAGGCCCATATTTTTTGAAATCCAAACCATCCATACGAGACATTGGTCCTTGTATGGCATCTGTTCATTGTTTAGGCCTTTATTGTACCTATGTGGCCCCAGTTGTCAATATGAAAGGATGCTCTAATGGTGATTATAAGTGGTGCCTAAGAATATATCTCTTGGGCATAATCTCTCACGCACTTTTGGGCACCTTTGAGAGCACAAGCCTCTGTCATTTCAGAGAGAGGGGGGGGGGGGGGGGGGGGGGGGGGGGGGGGGGGGGGGGGGGGGAGCTTTTTTAGCCCACCTCAGACCTGATGGGGGTAATGCTTTGATGATGATGATGATATATTTTATTAAAAATGTGAAGTAGAATTGCTTGTTATGCATTGTCAATCCAAGCCCAAGCTTAGCTTTGCTTGGCTTGATTAGATCTTGAACTCCATCTAAGTCTAGCAAGCTCGGTTGATTAATTTTCAAGCCAGCTGAAGCTGGTCCAAGCTTGGTTCAGCTCAGCTGCTTCCATCCCAAGTGGTGGTGATGGCGGTTGTGGTGGTTGTTCTTGTTGCTATTTGCTTGTCACGTTCGTAACTTTCAGTTTTTTTTTTTTTTTTTTTTGAAGTTTTAATTTACAGAAATCCCCTTTTAAGTTTTATTTACAGAATCCCCATGAAGATTGGAGGGGTAAGTAGGGAAGATTTTCTCCTATGCTCAGCGCTCTGCAGGAGCACTCATCCTGACCATCTCAACACGGACCCAAATGGACTCCAGAGTGCAAAAGCCAAGAGAAAATCATCTGGTAATGTAAACAAAACCTCATATATGGTTAAAGTGAACAGAACCTTATGAGTCCCCAGGAATCCTTGTTCCACACTTCAACATACATTTCCGGAGGAACCCTTCAAGTCATAAAACACGCAGATGCTCCTCTCTTTTTTCATCTGTTACGGCTACAAGTCCAATCCTAAATCCTAATACAGTGGAGAAAGATTTAAGTATGGTTCAGTTCGGATAATCCAAGAAAAAGCGCTGGCCGTGAGCATATGATTTTTTTTTTCTTGGATGGATCATATGAAGCATTGTACCATGCAAATACATATAATTAAGTTAGAAATCAGCCAAGCCCAATTTCAATTTCATAAAATGACATGATCAGTGCCACATCTCAAGATATCTGACATTTTGCTTGAGGAAGCCACATTCCCAGACTAATACCTGATTCTCACAATGTGAATAAACCAGAGAGAAACTTGAAGGCAGATAATCCCTTTTTTAACATTTGTTCTCTTGTGCAACCGTCAAGCAGGACTCGGTGAAATTCAGAGGGTCCAAATGAAGGCAGACATGCGCAGGAGAAAATCTTCCCACAATCCACTTTTTCCACATTCACACATGCGCTGAATGATGGGCATGATTTGACCTCAGCCAATTTTTATTGGGCCACTGACAACTGTGAAAATCCATCAATTTGGACAAGTCTAACCACAAACAGAGGCCTTTGCAGGGTTAAGTACTAAGTATAGTGTTTTAGAAACGGACTGGAGTGGTGGTGGGCCAGGGTGTCCCTTAGGCATGCCAACTTCTGCCAGAGAACGCAATGGTAGATGGGGGATTTTTTTTCTTTCGACACACACAGATTTCATAGGACTCAGGTTGTTGCAAAGAGACCAAGACTGAGTAGACTAGACTCGTGCAAGTTTCAATACCCTAGTTACTCATAAAAGAAAATGATTCTTCCATAGTGATGTCACAGCCTAATCAACGGTTTGAGTCAATCCATCCATTACCCAAATTGCAGGCCTTGTGCCAATCCCGGAATGCTGTTTGGCTAATCATTTTTCATATGTTGACAAGAAGCCATATGGTTTTTGCACCATGGACTTGACAGTATAGTCATGATTAGTGCAACTAATATTTGCACCATGGAAGAATCATAGTCAAGTGACTGCCTTGGGAAACCTGCAGTAGCTTGTTTACAGTGGGATTGTATTTTCAGTGATCAAGAGCAATCATGGTGAGAGGACATTCCCAACCTCATATTTTTCAGCAATTGTATTTTCATCTTCAGTGAACATTCCTAACCATATAGTTTTATCCATTCAATTACATTTCATAATCAACATGAGGCAGATAGATGCTTATATTTGCCAAATCAGATGTCCATAATGAGATGCATATACTTGCCAAATCAGATGACCGTAATGAGCCCTTGGGTGCATCACTGCCCCCATCAAAAGAAGGGAAACTCCAGTATCAAATGGGGCTTGTCCTGAACAGATTCTGGCCTTAAAAGAAAAAAAAAAAATTTTAAAAGCAACAATGGTATGTATTCAAAGGAAACTGAAACAGGCAGTGGCCGAGTTCATATAACTTCATCAGCCTGATAAATATTTTCAAAAACCAGGGTAAAGAGTCCGCAGAGTGAACAAAATGAGCCCTATCAACGATCCCATTCCAAATCTGGGGACAGCAGTGGCCCAGGCTGCTTTGGTGGATTCACCTTCAAGGTTGTTTCTGGCTGAGGACTAGTCAAACAGTCCCACCCCATGATGTGTGGCAAGATGTACTGCACCAAATAAAGTTGGAAAAAAAATTGACCAATTAAAAGTTCTTGTGGCATATGCATGCTCATCTAAGCACGCACACAAATTCGCTAGCAAAGAAATAAAAAAACAACCATGTTAAACAGTATGCAACATGAATCAAAGCTAGGAGATGGCATGTGAAAGTCACACAACTTGAATCAATGTTCAAGAATCCACCAGTCAGATTTTGTAATTCTAAAAATAATGCATGTGTATATACGTTTGCTATCCTTAATCTGTCACTGGAGCAGAGCAAGGAGGAACATGCCCATATACAACTGGTAAGGAAGCTAGATACTTAAAAATGCATAAATTTAGCAATCATGCATGCAAGTGAACACTTATAGTTATAGGGCTGTCCATTGGCAGAGACTGGGGATGATAACTCAATGATCTTACCAATTGACTGGTGTCTTAAGTGGTGTAGCCAACGTTATTACTTAAATGGGGTGATTAATTGCTTAATAGACTTTTATTTTCCAAAAATCTTCAAACTCTTCTTTTTCTATGCTACCTGCAAACCTTTCAAAAGAAAAGCAACCTCTCTGTGTTGCAAAATGTTGCGCTACGCACATTCAAAATATTGACAATCTTTGGCAATTGCTCATTTCAAAGTCAAGTGTTAGAACTCATCAAGGTGACCCCAGATAAACGGAATAAAGCTATGATGAGCAGATACGTGTTTCTACTTCTCAAATAAAACCTAAAGTCATGAATGCCATAACTTTGCTTTTAAAGTTGCTTGGCTTTGTTGGATTGAAATTCAGGCAAATTCAAGTACAAGATGTTGATGTAACATGAGCATGATGCTAATGTTATACTTCTTTTACCTTGACCTTTGTTTGTTTTGGTTTGAGATTTTGTTTACTGGATATGTTAACAGTTTTTTTCCCCACAACAAAAGATGTTGATGTTTGTTCGGCATGAAGGACAAACAAGAATACAACATCATTCATGTGCTAATCAAAGGAAACTCAATCTTTTTATAAATTTCAATTTTGTGGGTGAAAATACACTCGACGAAGGGCACAAAAGTTGAATCAACCTTGTAACCCCTTTATATGAAAATTGATGCAGTTAACGCAAAAAAACTAGGCAGAAGTATCCTTATCTTCACAAACTTTGAGATATTTATAGGGTAGAAATCCCATCCCTCTAAAATAGCTTACTCAGGGGTTCATCTCGGCATCACTTTAGCAGATGAACTGTGTGACTGTTTGGGGTTCCATGGCATTTCTTTTGAAGATGGACATGAGCACAGGATCAACTCAGCATCACACTGCCCCAGACATCCTGTTATGAGAACAACTTGTTGGCCAGCTAAGCACCAGGCAGACTGGCACCAGGTGAATTGGCACTGGGCCAGCTTGGCACCGAGTGAATCGGCACTGGGCCAACTTGGCATTAGGTAGACTTAACCTAAGTCATTTTTAGCCACAGATTGATTTAGTCCAATCGGTTTGGCCCCATCTCAGCCTTGTACTTGCAGATCCCACTCACTTTTTGGGTCCCACTAGGGACTTAGTACTTTTTAGGCCCCAACAATGTCTAGGTTACTTATATAGGATTTTTTGGGTCCCACTTAGGACCTGGTACTTTTTAGGCCCCAACAATGTCTAAGTTACTTATATAGGTAATAGGATAATTGATCCATATAGAAATACTAATGCATGAGTTTATTTTGGAAATCTTAAACATTTAATTGTCAAGTTTTAATTCATATACTATGTTCACGTTAATTGTTACTACATTCGATCATGTTCGTTCAAAATGGACGAACTTTGAATATCATAATTTTCTTTTATTTATTTTTTTCTACAATGTTAGAAAATAAGTATGATCTCATAGTTTACAATATGGATTATGATTCAAATCCCACTACAATTTTGATTTCGAAAACATTGATTGTTAGAATTTCTGAACATGATCAGGCTTGTTGAGTATTCAAAGAAATATAATAAATTTGCATGCCTGTTTTTGGAGAGTGCCAAAACATGCATTTTACAAAATTCAGCAAAAGATATCATGCAATCAAATAAAATCATACTTACACTGAAAGATGTGCGCATGACTGCAAATTCTGCCTTTGATACAGGAACAGAAAAACGCTCATTGATTTTCTGATTGGGGTTCACAACAGCTGCACAGGAAATAGTACTGGTGTTATTTTGCAAAAATGTTTGGTTATAACTCAAAGCTATGCCATCTACATGGATTCTAAAATCCATCTAAAGAGGAAAGAGATATCAAAACAACATTTAATGATGCTTAATTGTAGTTGTACTGTTGAAGTGGACCCACCATGGTGAGCCACTGGCTGATCAAAAAGAAAAAAGGGGAGACCTGAAGGAGATTCACGATGGTCAAGGATTTCCTCAGTGCCTCGAGCAAGTTAATCACTGCCAACAAGGATGATCATCCTCAAGAAACAAGGTTTGCAACTGACACAGTAACAGCCAAGTCCATGTCAACTAGGACTCCCCCAACTTTTCAAATCTCTCCAAATTGGACCTAACCATCCAGGCCTCAATAAATAAGAGTTTGCAGAGTAACAGCCAAGTCCATCCAGGCCTCAATAAATAAGAGTTTGCAAGCCTTAAAGGAGACATTTTGAAGGAGCCACAAGGATCTGTTTTTTTTTTTTTTATAACGTGCCACAAGGATCTGTTATTCAGGTGAAAATCGGTCAAGTACCCATCCATGGCCCAAAGCTGATGAAGTGATATTTTGGGCCAACTGAAACATGGCACAAGTCCTCAAAATCCCCAGCCTGTAGTTTTGAGAAACACTAAACGGCTAGGGAAGATTTATTAGTTAGGGGAAGGTGTCAAAGTCTAGTATGAGTGTAAGACCAAGAGATAATTGTTCAATTAGAAACTTCTTTGGAAGAAATTACAGCATAGCGGACCCCATTTCGGTTTCTCTACAGGACTGAAACGTTTGGGCTAGTTTGGCATTTCAGTGTTTCATTTCAGAGTCCCACATCTACCCATAATATATGAAAGACACAAACCCCAATTCTAGTTTCTATTCCTTCTACAATATAGTGCTGCATTACTCAAGATGGTATATTTTCTTTTTAGTTGGATCTCTGAAAATCTGACTACCTATTATCAAACCTTGATTGTCAGTGGACCGATAAAGTTCTTATAAGCATAATAGATAAATAGAAAAAAGGTAAATTTTCAAAAAAGATCCTAAAACTAATGAATTGCTTATTTCAAAAAGGTTAATAAGAACTTAAATGTCCTCCTTTAAAATAAGGATTCTTTCTAGATCATTTTATATTTTTCTTCTATTTCCTTCCTCCCCCAACCCAACAGCACCCCCTTCCCCTATCCACCCACAATCATTATGAAAAAGTTTTGAGGGAAAAATTGCAGATGATGAAGAGAAGACATTTGGAAGTTAACTAGAAAACTTATCAAACTTAATAAGCAATTCATGAGACCCTTATAATGAAAACTCGCAAAAATATAGGATTCTTTTTTAAATTTACCCTAGATAAAATAGTCCATCCCAAGCCAGAACATAAACATAAATATGAACATGAATGACAGGATACTCACTTGGTATTTTTAGTACCAGGCATTGTTGTTAAAATCCTTTAATTCATATCGAATCCCAGGGAAAAGATGCCATGAATCCCAATTAGAGGTGATTCTTTAGGATTCAGTTGTGAATTTTAAGATTTAATACTTGTTTTATCGAATCTTATCATTAGTGTTTCTATTTTTAAAAGTTACCTAGTGCTTAACAAAACCTCTTAAGAATTTGCAAAATTTGGGGAGGCTTTATAGATAAATAAGGAATTGATATGTAACCAGAGTGTTTGGCTATGTATGGTCATCCTACATTCTTTTATTTTTATTTTTCTTCATGAACGCTATTATAAGTTCAGGAGACATCCTAACCATATAATGTAGATGATTATTTTCCCAATTAAAAAGAACAAAAGAACTACTACAACGCATTTGATTTTCTCAGTAACTTTGATATCTCACACATATTTAACTATTCACACACACATTATTTATGATGTACTAATATTTGTTGTTGATGTTCTCCACTTCTCCATATGATTGTATTATAATCTTATTTTCCACGGTATTGATACCACTATGGATGGAAAATCGATGGGTAATGAATAACTACTTTTCCTTATTACAAAAACAAAAACATTTTTTTCATGTTAAGCAAGAAAAATAAAAAGAATCCCGATTCACAATACAATTCAATTCAAACTCTTGACGATTTGCGATACAATTTCGATTTTCAAAACAATGGTACCATGAGCTATGAAAAAAACAACTTAATCATATCTGAGACCAGATAGAAGGCTTACACATATTAAAATAATAGCCACCATTATCCGACAGGGGTGAAACTTGTAAACTCTTTCTTACCTGACCTGCAAGACTGTAATACACAGTGCTTGTGAGTTGTGATATAACTTGAAATTTTTAATTAAAAATAATAAAAATGTAGAAGAGAACTTGCATTGGTGGAAAGTAAAAGGCATGAGAATGTTTTAATGCCTGATCTAGCAAACTGTGGCATTTCTAAACAGTATGATGGCAGATGGCCTTCACATTCAGTCTAACAACATAGGTATTGTCAATCATATTAGGTGAAAGGAGCGTTAAAAAACCTTGTTTTCATTGAAGGGTCATGAAAAAATTCGCAAGAGTCAGTAGGACCTAGGCTTATCAATGATCCAAGCTCCACAGCAGATAAAGCAAAATGCTGCAAAATTGGCAAGTTAATACAGTCAAACTTCACAGGCAGAAGTACTTGTTCAAGTTATCCCAAGCACAAGAGAAAGCCGCCAACAAATAGCAGCAAATTTAGCATTAATTATTAGCTTCAGAACATCAATGGCATACAACTCAGAACAAAAGTCTAATGTTTATCAGGTCATACTTTCAGGAAATGCACCCAATAAAATTTAATAAAAAGTTAGGCAGAACCAGTCATGACATTGAGGAGAATGGCCAATCAAACAGAAGACTCTATTAGAAGTTAGCAACTTCCAGTTACCTGCCTCTTTTGCCAGTCATACTTGCGTTGACCGATCGCAGGCCAAAATGTCAACATAATCACACCCCTCCTCTCAAGATGAATGCTCCCAGACTGTCAAACATCAAATAAAGGGGAAAAAAACTGACTGTCCAAAGAACTGACTCATAAAGCAGCTAGAAAGGAAAAACTGAAAGATAAAGTGATACATTCATCTTATTGAACTTTGGTGGCACAGGAGACATAGAGAGTGCAGCTTTCCCCTTGAATATAGGATAGTCAACAAATGGTCTGCCTTCATACTTCCCTGCAGGTGTAAAAGGAACAGAAACCATGACCCAGTCATAACCATCATCATCAACAATGACAGCAACAACAATGATTTAGATGATGCAATCATACCATCAGTCACACGATTCTCTCTAGCAGTTGAAATGCTTGCCAGAGATGTAGAGTTATGCGACCACAATGAATTGTTAATCCTGCTAGTTTTAATATTGTCGGCACTCCTGTTTATATATGAATCACTGTTTAGGAACTCCTGGAACCTTTCAATCCAAGTAAGATGGCTAAATATATTTCAAACAAATGTTCAATGCTACACTAACAACTATTTACGAATTTTCAGATATCACTACTTGCTAGATGATTGAATAACTTAAATACCATGCACATGCAATCCCACATCATATATGTTGATAGAAGCACAAATATTAATAAATATCCAAGTATCGAAACATACTGGAACATTAGTAGACAAAAGCAGTTTCATGGAAATGCCAATAGATGTCAGATGCATCTAAGGAGGATTACAAATATCAATCTCAGTAATATCAATTGGGCACCTCTTGAAGAGGCTCGAGTAGACCCCCATTGAGCACAGAGTCATATGGCGAACGACAACGCAAGGAATCATTAACATTTACATTTGCAATTTAGTTCTGCAGTGGTACTGTTGGATGCTTCTACAGTACTAGCTGGGAGATTGTATTTCATACTTCTGGAAGTGAAATTCTTATAAGAAAAAAATAAGGAAATGGCCACAGACACCACATAGGAAATCCTCTAAGATCAAAAAGGAAAAAAACAAGAACCCCAATTGGGTACTTTAATTTGGGCACCAGTAACCAATGTACAAGCAATTTGTACATTAAACAGCACACCAATGCCCCAAAAAACAAAACCATGAAGGTAAAAAGTATAATCCACCCATCATCAAAGGAACCAACTTAAGAAGGGGATGGTTCTGAACAATTAGCAACTAACAGTGTGAGATCGCAGATCGCAAATCCCAAATCACTAAAATCGCAGAAAGATACAAGAATTACAAGCCAATAGATGAAATCACTACAACGAATCACAGAAACAAGCAAATGAAAAATGCAGGAAAGACCTAGTAGAGAAAATTTAAAGAAAGAGAGGAGTTAGTGGGGTTAGGGTTTTTTAATGTACGGATAAGACCTGGAGAGAAAGAAGCGCGAAAGCTTCATCATCTTCTTCGTCTCTGTTTTTACAGAGAATCCCAACAAGTATTTGTTTGAGAAGAGCAAGAGAGTGAGACAGAGCAGAAGCGAAGCGACTCCACTGAAATAGATATCTGCAGGATTTTATAAGGGCTTCCCTCGCACGAGGGGTTTTAGGGTCGAGAAAAAAGTAGTCGATGCTCGGGCCTGTTGTATCCATCATCATTTTGAGGGTAGGAATGGAGTCAAATATAAAATTATTTTTCATTTGCTTTACATTTAGATAGAATTTTGAGAATTTTACCCAAAAAAGTACTCAGAGGTCCGCTAACCAAAAAGAGGTATTTATAGTGTATTCCCGTTAGAGCTTTCATTTTTTATTTTTTTTTCAACCAGCGACAACGTCGTCGCTAATTCGTCAAATTTGTTTCTTCTTCAACCTTTTTATCACATGTGATTGTTGGTTTCCTATACCAAAATGAATCTAACATTGAATATTTCCTTGTGGAGGTTGTGGATTTCCATTAACGAGGTAGGGATAGCAGAGTATGACCTTCTTTTCATGGTTATCTACCATAAAGCATGAGTTTCATGTTTACTTTTCCAGAACAGTTCATTAGGTTTTTTATATATAGTTTATTCATTTCATTATTTTTGTTGTATGATTTTTTTTTTTTTTTGGATAAATCATCAAGGTAAAGGCCTTTTGAGGAAGGAGGAAAAGAAACCGCCGGAGAAAAGGGAAAATGATGGGAGGAAGAAAGAAAAAAAAATAGGGAATGGGGTTTCGGGAGATTTGTATGGGTTTGAATGGGACGGTGTAGTCACATGTCTAAATCTTTAATAAAAAAAATGGAAGCAGGACTAGTGGGTGTTTTTTGGTTAGTGGCCATTTAAGGTCAATTTTTTTTAGTTTTCTATAGAAATTTTTTTTAAATGACAACACATATAGAGAATTTTTAAGTTTTTTTTTTAAATAATGATGATATGCTTATATTTTGAAAATTGGAATTCGTCGATTTTTACTTCTTAAGAACGTACAAATTAAGAAATAAGCTAGTAGCTATTTTAGAATAAGAAAATTTCCTTCTTTGTTCGAGAAATCAGAATACTTTAATATCAATGTCATTTATATGATTTTAGAGTGCTCTTTCGCCTTTTTTTTTAAAATAAATCTTCACCAACATAATTTAAAAAATGTTAAATATATCTATATATGTATTTTAGATAAATACATTATTTATTTATTCTTATTCATTTTCTTTTCAACAATATTAATATATATATATTATTATTCTTATTTTAAGCCCAGCATCCTTCGTTGGTATGTATATTAAAGTAGTAGTGAAGCATGAAGGCCTCATTAATATATCACTTCAGCCCTATGAAAGTGCTTCATTATTTTGAAGGTAAAAAAAAAAAAGGACCTCCTTAGAGTGGCCATCATTACAGGGTCCAAAGATAGTCTAAAAACTCTGAACAAAACCTGCTACCTCAGTTTATACATCTGAAAAATGTACTTGTATATCAATTTTGTGATTTAATATCATTCAAAAGTTTTATAGAACTAATATACCCCAAGGTGTGAAGTTTCATATCTTACATCCTTCCAGATTCTGAGAAGCATAAGAAAAACATAAAAATAATCTAATTCAGTTTTTATGATTTTTCTGCACTCATATGGACCCCCAATTCATGTTCCAAGCAGTTTTACATTTTCGTAGAAATGATAAATCAAACATATGAAGTTTTATATCTTCAATTCTCATGGATTTGATTGAAGATACAGGCAAAAAAAAACACAGAAATAACTATCTCCCACTTTTTTATTTCTCTGTACTCTTGTAGGCCTCAGATTTATGAAATTATTCACTGATACCAATACACACCGGATGCATGGGAATATTACCAATGGCCACCCATGCCCCCCTCTAGTTTCACCCATATCTGGTCAATTTGAGATACTTGGGGCTACTTGTAGATGAAGGTTCATACAGTTAAAATAGTTTTCCTCTTTGCATTGCCAATTACAGATTAACAGAGTTACATGTAATTACAGCTAAACTAAGTGTAGGGAAATTGAACTCAGAGGATCCAAACAGGGCCTTAGGAAGCATCTACTCTCGCTCGAATGTACTGAAATCAGCACATGTGTGAAGATAAGTACCAAAATGTCAACAATAATCAAAACACACAAGTACAGGCTTTATAGTTGAATAAGTTTGGAAGGTTGAAGATCTAACAGAAACAAAAATGTTGTCTAATCTCACACACTAAACTGTTGATAAAGTATATAACTTTCGTATTCTATCTTTGCCAAAAAGATGTTATTTCAGAACAATGCCATAAAACTAATCTTATTAATGTAACTATAACTCACTAGCCACTATAATTAAACTTTATATTTACAGACTAAAACCTCTGCGGATGAAGAGGCTCTAGGGAAAGTGCGGATAATTTGAGCAATGTCCTGCATCGCTTTGAAATTTAGATTATTAATATATAGAGTCAACTTCTCCAAACACATCACCCTCTCAAGACAAAATCTCAGAAATCTAATTCCGTTTCCTTGATTCCCCAAAGAGGTCTCAGAGACCTCAGAGGTGCTACTCTCACGCAGTATTAGATAAACTTCTCCCGCACTATCCCATATCTCGATGGTCTTGAGATGAAGCTCCACACAAGAGAATGGAGAAAGAAATGATTCCCAATGTTCCGTTTCATTGAAATTGAGGTTCTTCGCCGACGTTGTGTTGAGACCACACTGCAAAATTAAAGTGGACAGGACAATCTTTTAGAACCTATGAAACACAATGAAAAAAAAAAAAAAGATTTATGGTGAAAATGCACGAACAACCAAGAAAATTCGAAAATTAAATGCAATTCACAACAATTACAGTGATACTCACATAAGCATTCTGTGATATCTTCATAACCAGAGTCTCAAGGTCAGGAGAATTCTTCATCAAGTAGGCTATGCCTTTGAGTTCCCATATTGTGAGTCCAGTCTCAAGTATCAAATTCTTGTGCTTAAAAATGAGAGCTGGCAGATTTTGTAACACTCGAAGAGACAAAACCTTCAAAGATAAAAAATAAAAAAAAAAATTTTTTGTTGTGTTTATACCATCAATATCACATAATCAACAAAGCTTAACCCATATAAGTCTAAACCTAACCATGTAATAAATATATAATAAAAAAGAACATAAAAGTGCAAGTGCTCATCCTTGTATCATTGCAATCTTAGTCTTTTCCCCATTGATGATGTAAGAGTTTACCTCCCAAATCATCTAATTAATGGTCTTCTTAAAGATTTTGAAAATATGTTCTGTTCACTGCAATACAGTTTTTCATCAAACTTATTAAAAAAAATTGTCAAAAGTAGTTATAGATAGGGAAGGCTACCCTGGACACATGGGAATGGAAATCTATTTCTTGTCACGGGTGCTATGGGAAATAAGCACGGGAAATCTAAATTCTATATATCTGGGAAAACCACTTGATAATTCCCCTTTTCACAACGAAAATGTGTCCACCAAACAATGAAATATTGAGAGAATGAAAAATTATAACAATTTTCCTCTCCCCGTGGAATCCTCTTGTCGCACAAACGCACCCTTAAGGTATGAAAATACATAAATACAAACCTGAAACTAAGTAAGCCCTCTGATATTTCTTCTATCACCTTTTCTTATACATTTTGCATTTGGATTGAATATAGGATTTGGCTTCCTCATGTTCAGATCATAATCTCAGCCATTGTCTAAAGCATGCATCTTTTATGTAACAACACAATTAAAATATATTCTAGCCTCTCAAAACCTAATGGTATTAATCAAAGGATAAAAATAACTATGCCTAATTGGATTTGAGTTGCTAAGAAAACTAAAAAACAGTATCAAGCATAAGCATATACCTCAATACAAGCACTTGATAACTTGAGCACTCTGACACGGCAAAGACTATGGAGTAAGGATTCCAGAGAAGAATGGAGTTCACTTTTGCTGAATGGAGAACGAGAAACATCAATGTAGGCCTCTCTTAGAAACGGCATGTCTTTGAAAGAATAGTTGTCCAACTTTTCACTATAAATATTCAAGATTTCGAGGTTAGGGGCTTCAACATCAACCCTGACATTCTCATGATCTCCTCTCATTTTCAAGCGCTTCAGTCGCAGACTTAAAGAAGAAGAAGAGCATATTTTGATAGGAGGACAGTAAAAACAGGTTGTGATAACTAAATTCTCAAGCAGAGGGCACCCTTTTAATAGGTCCTCGATGGAGCCATCTCTCACGTTGCAACATTCTAGAGACAATGTATTGAGTTTAGGAAAGATCAAGGCTTCTCTTAATTCGCAGAATTGTAGAGACAATGTAGTGAGTTTAGGAAAGATCAAGCCTTCTCTTAATTCACAGAATTGTAGAGACAATGTATTGAGTTTAGGAAAGATCAAGGCTTCTCTTAATTCGCAGTATTCTAGAGACAATGTAGTGAGATTTGGAAAGATCAAGGCTTCTCTTAATTCACAGAATTCTAGAGACAATGTAGTGAGTTTAGGAAAGATCAAGCCATCTCTTAATCCGCGGCATTCTAGAGACAATGTAGTGAGTTCAGGAAAGACCAAGTCTTCACTTAATTCGAAATCGAAGCATTCTAGAGACAATGTAGTGAGCTTAGGAAAGAACGAGCCTTCTCTTAATTCGCAGGATTGTAGAGACAATGTAGTGAGTTTAGGAAAGACCAAGCCTTCTCTTAACTCGCAGCATTCTAGAGACAATGTAGTGAGCTTAGGAAAGACCAAGCCTTCTCTTAATTCGCAGGATTGTAGAGACAATGTAGTGAGATTAGGAAAGATGACAAAATTAGAAACTCCAAACCTGCAATGCTCTAGCTTCAGTGAAATCAATGTTTCACAATCCAATAGCCAAGAAGGCAACAGGTACGAGTGATAGAAGCGCAAATCAAGTTCTTGAATGCCTTTTCTCATTGCGAAACGGATCCATTCATCTATGTGAGAAACATACTTCTCATAGTGATCAAAGCTAAGCAGAAACTTCTGAATCTTTGGGGCGGAGTTAATAAGAATAGCTTGGTCTACAAATCTAACAAAATCGGCCTTCACCTCTACCTTTCGGTCATAATAGTTTTCAGCATCCGGGTCTACATGAGGGGCATGGAAGTTGAGATGAGAAACTGAAGTAGAAAGACTCCTCCACGTCCTTGACAAAAACGCTGTGCGAATAACATCTTTCATGTCTAAGAAGGAGAGAATGTGGTATAGAATACCGTCCGGTAGAGAGCTGAGACGATCATACTCCATCTTTTCTTCTGCTTTCTTCTCAGCCGTTTTCCCCATCTCTCACCCTCTCTATCTTTTCTTTGTTGAAAGTTGAAAGTTGAAAGTTAAAAACTCTCCTTCTCGTGCGCTCTGTCCTTTATTTGTTGAAAGTAGAATTTCTTTTTTTTTTGGTCAGGAAAGTGTTAGAAAGTTGCTTTTAGAACTCGAGCCCTGCTGCATGACGGAATCTTGGGACCGATCTATACTTTTTAGAAAGTAGACTTTTTGTTAGAACTATACTTCTCCAGTTCTCCTGCTCTGTTTCTCCTACTCTGTGTTGATACTTGAATTATCATGGGCCCGTGTTTTCTATTCATATAGAGCCCTGCTACTTGAGCCCGGCTCCCCATGGGTGCCTTGTAGACTTTTGAGCTAGTAGCCCAAGTGGTACCAGGTTTCACCCAGATTATACCTTAAGTGAGAGATCTCGGGTTCGAAACCTGGGGAGGGCCCTGGGGACGTGATCCGCTCCGCCCTGGGACAAACGCATGCGTAGGGTACGTGATCCATTCCGACCTGAAGTGTATACAATAGGCCCTGTGGGGGCCCGGCGATCCCGGGCGGGCCCAAAAATCCATCCCCCTATAAAAAGGCCGTAGCTCAAGTGGTACCAGGTTTCACCCAGATTATACCTTAAGTGAGAGATCTCGGGTTCGAAACCTGGGGAGACCCTGGGGACGCGATCCGCTCCGCCCTGGGACAAACGCATGCGTAGGGTACGTGATCCGCTCCGACCTGAAGTGTATACAATAGGCCCTGTGGGGGGCCCGGCGATCCCGGGCGGGCCCAAAAATCCATCCCCCTACAGAAACAATTGTGGATTCCATGAGTTGGGGGAATCCATGGTATACTTTTTTCCATGAATTCCACCAATGGGTTGTCTGCAAT
This sequence comes from Litsea cubeba, assembly GCA_012931725.1. Classification (NCBI taxonomy): domain Eukaryota; kingdom Viridiplantae; phylum Streptophyta; class Magnoliopsida; order Laurales; family Lauraceae; genus Litsea; species Litsea cubeba. The sequence goes on along the minus strand of CM022947.1, from coordinate 115,058,097 downwards.
TTTTTTTTTTTTTTTTTTTTTTTTTTTTTTTTTTTTTTTTTTTTTTTTTTTTTTTTGAGGGAGAAGGAGAAGTGCACTAAACATCAGATAATCTGCTCTTGCTCGATTGAAAAAGGAATTGGGACTCTAGGGAAATGGAGTCGGTCACCTCAGATTTGATGATGGGAGTGGAGTCATGCCTGGTGCAACTGGAACTTCATTTGTACGGTGGAAGGATGGTGAATGTCCACACAAAGGCCGATTGCTCCGTCCCATTTGTGCATTGGTAGTGTTGACTCTGTACCTTAACTTCTCATACCCCCAACTAATCCCGGTAAAAAGTTTTGGAAATGCCCAGATTGGAAAGTGAGTTTGTTGTTTTTCTTTTCAATTAATTCAAATAAAATAAAATAAGGAACTAATTAACCTCATGTCTTCGCAGGGCCAAAATGGTTGTGGCATGTTTATTTGGAAAGATGAAACATCCATGGATGATATGAAGTACGTAAATTCTACTGTAAACCAATCTTCCATATCTTACGAAGAATTTCATGATTTAACAACTAAGTTAGAGCGCATGGAAAGGATGTTGAAGTCAATTGATACAAAGCTGGACATAAAAGTAGAGTCACCTCACAAATTAGTTGGTTTTGTTGTGATAATTTGTTGCATTATTTTTTTGGCCTATATGGCAAATCTGACTTGAAATTGTATTAAATGGTTGTAGTCAGACAATTCTAATTAGGCCCTGTACTTGATTGTATAAAAACTTGGTAGTAGCTTATTGTAGCCATCTCATATATCCATTTTATATTTGAACAATTGATGTGATATTTTGCTCATAGAGCTTTTCTTTTTGTAGGACGTTGATGCCATGCTTGGGATCATAAACCCAGCTTTCCACCTTCAGATTTGGAATGAATTTTTTTGATCGTTTTGGAATGGAAATGGAAATGGAAATGGATGTTGGATGTGCAGTAGATTTTGTCTTCATCCCACACACTTGTTCAGACCATCCCAATTTCGAGAAATGGTGCCTTTTTTCACAACAGGAAGTATGGACAAGTTAATGCTTATTCCCAGCTAAATTCATTAAATCTAAATCATAAGCATCATGACCAAAGGATTGTAACTCTGTTCTCTCATTTCAAGTTAAACACCACTACCAAATAAAAATAAAAAAAAAAGTTAAAACACAAGACCAACAGCAACAGCACAGACAGGAGAACAAACAACCTGTTTAAGTGTTTAACTGCAGAAACCCATTCTTTCATCTAGTCTTTGAAAGAAAACTCTTTACTGTTCCAAAAAAAAAAAAAAAATAAGGCTCTTTACTCTTACTCCAATCATAACAATCACTAGATGATTGCGCTGTATTACTAAATGAGAGAGAGAGCGCGAGCCTTGTATAGTATGCAACTATATAAAGAACCTTGTATGGATGACTCTGGTGAAAAAATAAATATATAACTGAGATTAACATGTCTGCTTTACCACTGCCACCTTTTATCCAACAAATGAACAAATTCCCATCATTAGATGTCACCAAAACTCTTCTCAAAGTTATTATGACAGAGGTGAAACATGCTTAGGTCCTACCAATAATCTCTCCATAGAAAGGAAGCATATAAATAATTCAGTCTAACTGTTCCAGTTTTTGGATCCTTTCTTAAACAAATGAGTCACGAGAGTGTGTGAACATTAAATATTATCACGGTCAATCAAATCAACCTTCCTTAAAAACTAACAAAAGCATCCCTCGATGCGTAGCTACTGCTATTGACCACAACAGAAATTATGATATGGTAGTAAGAATCACTAGGTTTACAAAATAATCAAAATATTGATAATACATAGGGAGCACAAGCATAGATCTTTCTTGAGATCTATGCTGATAGCTGCTAATTACATAAAAAACAAATAATTCACATGTGGGGAGGGAAGAATGGATAAGGAAACGCCTGTATTACATGGTACGCCAAAATGATGCATAAAGAGTCAACACTACCAATGCACAAATGGGACGGAGCAATGGGCCTTTGTGTGGACATTCACCATCCTTCCATACAGATGAAGTTCCAGTTGCACCAGGCATGACTCCACTCCCATCATCAAATCTGAGCGGTTTTGTCTTCGTACTTTGACTGTCTTTGTTTTCCATGGCTTCATTTGAATCATTGATATTGAGCTCCTTCTCTTTTGAATTCCTGTGACCATGAGAAAGGTCAAAGAAGCAATCATAATAGTTCATGATTCACAGTTCATGCAGTATTGCAGACCAAGAAATTTAAGAACATCACTTCAATTTTCAAAAGATTGTTGTATAAAGCAACCATACACACAATGAGGTATCAACAGAGAGCCTTCACTTGATCGCTCCTTATTAGTTGTTTTACACCCAAATGACTCAATTCAACTTCAAATTAGTACTACTGAAAAGAATATCAAGTAAAAAATGGCTTGAACTAACTTAGACAGTACAAACTCCAAACTAGACCAACCATCAGGTAAATGTTGCAACTTCTTCAGCCCTTGCCCGAATGACACTCTAGAGCTTGTTGGAAAGATAATTGAATAACTGATGCAATGTTCTAATTTCACATAATCAGGCCATTGTGCAGTAGAGTCAGGAAAAAACTTTTCACTACAAATTGCATATGTGCATCTGACACCTGGACAGTGGATAATTTACAATATGCATCATATTGCATTTGATAGTTTATTTTTATGAGTAAAATCCACATCTGATCATATGCATGGCGGGTCACTTTGTTTTATCCATGTCATATCTAGGCATCAAATACGTCCATAAACAACACATTCACTTCAAATTTCACTAATGACGAATGCCATATACAAACTATGATGTAATTAAGAACATGCACATTTTTCTTAACTCGCAGCTATTTTGGTCAGCAATCATTGAGATGGATTAATTCAAGGGACCATGTGCCTAATAACATGCTAGATAATAAAATGAGAAAAATAATTGAGCATGCATGTTCACAATAACTGATAAAAAAAATAATAGAAAAAAAAGATACAAAAGAAAAGGATCTATTGGCTAATGAGAAAAGTACCTATACCCAGCTCTAACTTTGAATGAGTTTGCATTGGTTGAAATATTTGCTTTTCACCAGCGAGTTGGCCTCACAGACAATTTATCTGATGTTTAGTGCACTTCTCCTTCTCCCTCTTCTCTCCCCATCACTGCACCCCAGAAAAAAAAAATTGCAGACAACCCATTGGTGGAATTCATGGAAAAAAGTATACCATGGATTCCCCCAACTCATGGAATCCACAATTGTTTCAAACGTACCCACCCATAAGGTGGGTTTTTGAAGGGCATTTAAAAATTTTACACAGCATCAAACATCTTAAGAATCTAATAAAAGATTCCATGATACAGGAGAGATATGGAACCCCATTTGAATTAGATGTGATTTCTGTGAAATGGTAAAACAACACAACATAAGGAAAACACCATTTGGGAGAAATCCAAATCCAGCTGATATCAAACTTGCAGAGAAATTACAAATAAAACCCACAAATTCTCAAGAGATTTGAAAGAGTGATTACCAGAAAATGTAGGTGCTTAGGTGATTATTAGAGTTTGAATGAAACCATGCTCTGTTTTTCTTGTGGTCTTCTTCTTGTTTTGGAAAGGGGAGATCTGCCAAGAGTCAGGGGCTCTGCGTTGTTGGTGCTGGTGGTGCGGTTTGCGCGTGGAGGAAGAAACGGCGGCGGTCCGCGGGCGTGAGAGAGATGAAGAGCAGAGACTGGAGAGGGGGGCTGCCTCTGAGATGGGTTTGCGCAGGGGATTGCGAGATGGAGAGAGAGAGTGCTGAGATCGAGAGGGAGATGGACCGGTGTGAGAGAGATGGACGAGGTCGACCTGAATTGCTGCGATGGGGAGGGATCCGAGTGCAAGAGAGACAGAGAGATAGATGATGATGCTGATTCACGTCAGACGCCGAGGCGCAGCGATGGGCAAGGAGGAGAATCGCGCGAGAGAGAGATGAGCGAGGGACCGTCAGGCGACCGCGCGCGAGAGAGATGAGCGATTCTTGCGAATGGAGAGAGAGAGAGAGAGAGAGAGAGAGAGAGAGAGAGAGAGGAGAAGACTTTTTGAAATGGGTTTTCTGTTCCAGCGCTCGATTTCACCCATTTTTTTCGTTTTGGCGGGCTTTGAAAGGATGAAAACCCATTTTGTGCACCTCAGCGCCACCTGGACTCCACGTCGGATCCGTCTTCAATTCGGGCTTGCAAGTACGTCCATATAGACTTATTGTAATATAAAAGCCACACTTTGGTCGACTCACTCATTTGTCTTTTTCTGCCCTTTTCTTTTCCCCTTTCTATACCCAGGTGACTATCACCCACCTACCCCTTCTCATCACTCTGCAACGCCTCTCTTTTCTTTTTTCTTTCTTTTCGCTTTTCCATTTTACCTCATACCCATATGGAGAATCCATTCATCAATTTCATCATCCATTTCCTTCATCATGCTCTCTCTCATGCTTCCAGCCGAGAAAAAAATTATTAAGAAGGCAGAAGATCCAGATCGTAATGTTGCATTACACCAAATTGAGAGCAGTCTCTGATGCTATAGTAAATCAAGTGTGGGGAAGAAGGAAGATGAGTAGGGAGTCTGTCACCATTTAAAAAAAAAAAAAGATGCGTTGGGAGCCTGTTGATGTGGTGGGATCGGCTGGTGCAATATTGGTGGTATGGGATTCCAAAGCCTTTTCTGCTATTAGCACTTGGAAGGATGAGTTCTATTTGTCAGTGCTGGTGGAGGATAACGTGAGTCGTGAACAAATCTAAATGGCCATTAACATCTGTATTCAGCCCAAATGACAATCGGAGGAGAAAGGATTTTTGGAGAGAGTTGGATATGATTAGGGGTGGGTGGAAAGGAGTATGGTGCATACAAGGTGATTGGAGCATAACCAGATTTCCTACTGGAAGAAAGGGTGGTGGCAGAATGTCAGGTGACATGAGATCCTTTTTGGACTGGATTAACTCACGCTCCTTCATGGACCTACAACTGATTGGGGCATCATACATAAGGACAAATCACCAAAACCCTCCAACCATGATTGGATGGACTTTGGATGTCTATCAACTAGCATTGTCTGAGCCGCCTCTGATCGCTGCCCAATCATGCTGACTTGTGATTGTGAAAGATGGGGTCCAGCTCCTCTTCGGTTTGTGTTAATGTGGCTAGAGGAGAATAATTTTCCGCTCTTGTTATCTGAATGGTGGAAGGAGATGGTGGTGGATTGCTGGGCGGGCCACAGATTGTCTGTCAAGCTAAGGAAGGAGATAAAAATACAAAGTTTTTTTCATGGGATATCATCTCCAAAGAGGACAAATAGAATCTCTTCAATCATGGATGGTGAGAACAAAATGGAGAAGAAATAAGAGATTATCAAGCACATTGAAAACTGTTGGGTTTATTTCTTGTATTCCAGGTTTACCGGAGTGGTCCATTAGGCTAGTCATAGACCGGCTTTAGGGTCAAGGGTATTTTGGTCATTGTACCGGGGTTTTCTTAGGGGCTAAGAAAGCGGAGATTAAATATACATAAATGATGTAATCAGTAACCCTAGACTCTGAAAAGAGTCAAAATGTGAGTTATTGCTCTCTTGCTGTGGAGTGTGGACATAGGCGGATTGGCCGAACCACGTAAAATCCTCTAGTCTTTCTTGTGTGGCATGGTTGTTCAATCGTAGGTTTCGCGCTTCCGCTCGCACGCACACAAAACAAGTGATATCAGAGCCTGGGTTGTGTTGTGTGATCGATGGTTTTGTTGTTGGATCTTTGGAGTCACGCAATCTCATGAAAAGACCGAGAATGCAAAGAGGAAAATCCTTACCTAGGGTTTTCGGTTGCTGCTGGTAGAGAGAGGAGAGAAGTCGTCTATGAATTTCTCGGTTCGTTTGGCTTGATCGTAGGTGGAGGATTTGAAACAAAAAAAAAAAAAAGAGCTTTGCCCTTGCTGCATGGTTGAGAACATAGGAAGTTCATAGAACTTGTTCTGCGGTACCCCATTGCCTAAGAAACAAGACGAAGAAGAGGATCTAGGGTTTTCATGCTGTTACAGACCAGATCTGTGGGCCACTCTGATTTGAGAAATCTCAGAAGGAAAGAGATCTCGGGTGGGCTGCCACTACAGTCACTACAAAGAGAGAGAGGTCTCTCGATGTCTGACGACCTGTGTTTCCGAAGCAGAGGGTGTTGTAGATCTGAGACACAATTATAAACATGGGTGGCCATATTTTGAAATGGTCCCGACTTGTTCCAAACACTTGGGACGGTCCTAATCCCAATATGTATTAGTCAATATCGAGATTTCTTGGCCCAGGTCCTTGAGTCGGGACTCGTGATCCCCAGTCGTGCCTATTACACACTTCCCCAAACTTCACTTTAATAGGAGTGGGTCCACCGTAAGATTGAGCACATGACTGATAACATGATTGATTGGCACAATGTAATATATCACTAATCATATGCCTTAATCATGTTCTCAGTCATGTGCTCAATCTGACGGTTGGATCTACTCTTGTTGAAGTGACATTCAACTCGATCAGTCTGGTTATCATTAAGTGGGCCCCATGGTGGAGTTCTGACAATCTCTGTTACACCGGAAGCGTTTACAGTTTACACGAAAGGGGATACCAACTCCAGTTCACATGAATTTGTAGTTTGGTGGAAACTCGTCCAAGAAAGAGACACTTGCTAATAATAAATAAGAGGATCCCGTGATTCTAAACTCACTAATAATAAAGAAGCATGTAAGGAAGATACCAACTCCCAAAAATCTCAACAGAGAGAGACATAGAGTCGGGCCTGTTTCTTTACCAGAATTTATGGCATGAATTTAGGATGCTGGGTTTCTTTTACAGGAATTTCAAATTTCAACCACCTAAAATGTCTCAAATGACCTTTTGGAAGTCCATTCTCTTTGCCTTTTAGTGGAATTTCAAATGCTCTACCAAGATGAGGGATTTGGAATTCCACCTCAATTTGAAATTCTTTACAGAGAGGATACTTACAAATTTAAAGATTTCAAGAATAAAATAGTATATAATGGAATAGTGTAATATTTAAATATTGTTATGTTTTTGCTGTTTGGCAATTTCTGTAGAATGTAACAGATTTAAAATGACTTTGGCTGGTATCACAGATTATAATATGCGTTAAAAAAATTTCAAGATGACAATAAATTAATGTTATTGATCACTTCAAATCATCACCGTTATCGGTCCAAACAATCATACTCTGGGTATGTTTGTTTAGCAAGTGGTAAGGTAAGTGATATCATTTTCAGTCCAATCATACTCTGGGTATGTCTGTTTAGCAAGTGGTAAAGTAAGTGACATCATCATCAGTCTGAACAATCATACATAGGGTATGTTTGTTTAGTAAGTGGTATAGTAAATGAAAGTAAAGTTGAACCAAGTGTGGCATATTCTCCCTTTACCATGTCTGGATGAAAAGGTAGTGCAGCAAAATTGCCACCTTTTTTTTAGTACCACAGGCCACTTTTTCTTTACAACATAAAACCATGGTAAGGTGTGGTAAAGTAAAACCAATGCAAAAAGGCAACTACTTTAACACACTCTCTCCCACTTTACTTCACCACATGTATTATTTCACCTTACTTTGCCTCAACTTTTACCATGATGCAATAACTACCTTTATTTTACCACACACGTAAACAAACATGCTTTGGCCATATGCGACATATTCTCCCTTTACTATGTTTAGTCGAAAAATTAGTGTGGCAATATAAAGTCTACTCTAGCTGCTGCTATTTAACCACAATCTATACCACAAGCCACTTTTTCTTCAACACATAAAACCATGGTAAAGTGTGATAAAGTAAAGTAAAAATAAAACACAACCACTTTACCCCTCTCTCCCACTTTAGTTTACGACATACTTTCTCTCATCTTTACTTTACCTCACCTTAACCGTGACATGACATCTACCTTTACTTTACCACAGGTAAACAACCACACCACATTTGATTTGATGAAGTAAAAAACTTTACTTTTTCATTTTGTAAACTGCATTTTGAGAGATTCTTATATTGTAGAAAGTTTTCTATAGGAGTAGGATACGACATTAAACTTTTTGAAAGAAAATAACATTTTCTTCTTGTTTTTCTTGGATTGCCAAATGTATAAGAATTTTTTCTTTAGAAAATTAAAGATCATAAACAAAAATATTATTTTCCTTGTGTTTTCTTGTGCATAGAAACAGGCCCTAAGAGAGAATTTCAACTTTCAAGAAGGGAGGAAAGAATGAGTTCAAGTGAGAATTTGAAGAGATGAGACAGACAGAGATGGGGAAACGTTAGCAAGGAAAGCAACAAAAAAGATCGAGTATGATCGTCTCAGCTCTTTACCTGATAATGTTCTACATCACATCCTATCCTTCCTAGATATGAAAGTTGTTTTTCTCACAAGAAAACTGTCAAGGAGGTGGTGGAGATTATCTACTTCAGTTTCCATTCTCAACTTCGACGGCCCTAAACAACTCGGTGAGGATGCCAATTTTATAAAATTTGTAAACCTTGCTCTTATTCATAACACCGCCCGAAAGATTAATAAATTTCGACTTTCCTTTGATTGCAATTGGACGGAGCAGCTTTCTGCAGTCAATTCATGGATCAATTTTGCAATGAACAAAGGCTTTCAAGAGCTTGATTTGGAATTCAATAAATATTATGTGTCGCGAGCCATACCAATTGCCTTCACTGCTATCCAAATGTGAAACATTGATATCACTGAAGCTCAGGATTTCGCGGATTAAAGTTTCTAACTTCGCAAGTTTTCTGAAACTCACTGCTGCCTCTCTAGATTTGGAGAAAACAGAAGATTGCTTGATTGAGAGGGGCTATTAGCAGGGGTGCCCTCAGCTTGAAAGTTTAGTCTTCAAAGCCTTCTGTTATGGCCCTTCCATTAAAATCCATTCCTCTTCTTCTTCAAGTTTGCGGCTAAAGCACCTAAGAATGGGAGGAAGTCAGAACGGTAGTGTTGATGTTGAAGCCCCTAACCTCGAGATTTATTGTAACAATTTAGGCAAATATTCTTTCAAAGAGATGCCACTTCTAAGAGAAGCCTGCCTTCGTGTTTCTTGTCCCGAACCTCGAAGCGATGAATGCATTGATTCCTTCGAACAATTGCTCCTGAATCTTTGTCTTGCCAGAGTTCTCAGGTTATCCAGTACTTGTCTTAAGGTATGCTTGATACTTGTTTTTTTCTTTTTAGTTTTCTCAGTAACTCAAATCCAATTAAGCTTTATCGTATTTATGTGAAATAAAAAATTACTATAATTTAAAGGTGGACCTATAAAGAAAAAAAAAGTATTCGTAATGACAGATTCAAAGCATTTAAAAGAAAAAAATAGGTATCTATAAAAGTTTATCATTGTTGATGTATGTCTATGAGTTAAAGACTGAGAGCAAGTTCGCGTAATCTCTGCGGAAATCCTCTTGGAGAGTTTTATTTTTAATTCGTATCAGGTCCACTTTAGGCTGATTTCTTGTAAACCACATGATTAAAATACACAAAAGTGTGCATAAATAATACCAATAATAAAACACAGCTATAATAACAAGCAGAAAAATTTTAAAAATGCAATAATAAAAGTAAAGCGAACTCTGCAAAATCAGAAAATGCTTCCAAAATAAAATCAAGTTATATGTCCTGTTTAGTTTTTCTACTGTTACTGTCAATACATTGTAAACATATATATACTTCTATAAGAAGGAATTCTACTTATATTTCTTGTTTTAGTTTTTCTACTATTACTATTAATTGAATCCTTCTACATTGTAAACATATATACTTCTATAAGAAGGGATTATACTTATATCATTAATAGGAAATATTCAGGTGCAAAAGTAGTTTGCATTGTTCTCACCGTGTGTAGTACTGGTGGGGCCCACTATTTGGTCCATCCAAATGGACCAAAAACCAGGACCCCCCTATTTTACACGGGTCCCATGGGTTTTACACCCATGCGAATGAACTAGGCCCACAAAACGACAATACACCCTTGCGAATGGACTGTACATGGTTAAACTTGTGGCGCCCGGATAAAGATGTTAGGATGATCAAACAGGTCCCATATTTGGTAGGTAGATAGGGCCCACACCGATTTTTCCATCCCAGATGGGCCCCACAATGGGCCCCCCAGAAAGGTCACACGGAATCTTCACACAGGAACATATCCCATTATTAATATTCTAGCTTGACCTCATGTGTTAAAGAAAAAAAAGTCACAACAGCATTGATAAGGGTCAAAATTTTAAAATATGATTAGTTTCATGAATTAATATAACTAAGATTTTATTGGCGTCAATATTTAAAGATTAGAACAATGAAAGCATGAGTAGAACAATGTAAAATCGTAGGGATTTGACTAAAAAAATAACTTTATGTGGTCATTTCACCAAACAAGGAACTTTTTAGCCAAACTCACACCAAACGGGAAATCCGTATAGAAAAACTAACTTTTTTTACCAATTTTTTTTATAGTCGCTATCGACCTTAATTTTCTGTGTTGAGGGTCGACGGTGACCCTCGCTATAACAAGTGAGGGTCGCCGACGATTCAGAGCGGGCATAAACTCCTCATCTTCTTTCTTCTTCCTCTCTTCCCAAAACCCAATCCAATGATGGAGAAGTCAAATCACAAATGAGGAGGCATAAACTCTCTTAAGTCTTTCTTGACGATAACTTCCACTGATAGAAACTATGAATAATGATAAACTATGAATCATGATGTTGGAGGATCCAAGACACCACATGTCCCACCTACCTGTCTCTCTTTCACAACTATGACGATACAATTTGGTGGCCCACTACCATTTTGGTTTTCATTTAAGAGGCCTCTTACCCAATAGCAACCAAGACACCACATGTCCCACCTACCTGTCTCTCTTTCACAACTATGACGATACAATTTGGTGGCCCACTACCATTTTGGTTATCATTTAAGAGGCCTCTTACCCAATAGCAATTCCTCCTGCAACTAACACGTAATACAACCTCTCCATCCAAACACTACCCATCCACCTGTGACCCACACCGTTGCCCCATCTCTATCAACATCGTTGCCGCATCTCTCAGCAAACCAAACACCACCAAACCTCCATCTTCTAACTCAACTTCACCACACCATCTCTCTGCCCGTCTCTAGCTTAGTCCTTAGCCATCTCCATTCTCACCAAACAGAACCCGACCCACCTCTCTGTTTTTCCCATTGCACAACACCCTATCATCCTAACCAAACATCATACAAACCCACTTCATCTCTACAACCAGCCCTCACAAAAACCAAGCCTCTCATCTGATGGTAGGTTAAACTCGTTGAACATCAGCCCATTATATTAATATATAACCGTGCTGCTATATTACTTATGGAGATATGAATACTGGCTTCGTATGAAACGGATTTAACTAATCGCTCTCCCAAATCAGAAAAGATGAGTGGGAGAGAGAGGTCCACTCGTGGAGAAATTACAAAGTTCCCACTTGTGAAAACGACGAATTGTGGTCACCGAGTGGAAAGAGGAATATTTGCCTCATGTCATCTTGTTATAAAGGTGGGTCTCCTCCACCTCACATGTTTGCATTTCATCAAAACATTAGCTCAACAACAGTTACTAAGCGTAAGAGACCATGGCCAACGCCACTAGCAACAATCAGTTTCATCATCCCCCTCTCACCATCCATGATCCATTAACACACTAGTCAAATCACAAATAAGCTGAGCACGCAATGAGAAGGCATGAACTTCCCAATCATTGGATTGAGTTTGGGAAAAAGAGGAAGAATGAAGAAGATGAGGAGTTCATGCTTGCTCATAATAAGCGAGGGCCGCCGTCGACCCTCAACACAGAAAATGAAGGTCTATAGCGACCGCAAAAAAAGAATGGTAAAAAAGTTGGGTTTCCTATTAGGATTCCCTGTTTGGTGCGAGTTTGGCTAAAGTTCCCTGTTTGGCCCACTGGCCACGCTAAGTTATTTTTTTGGTAAAATCTTTGTGAAATAAAAAAATTAATTAAAATGGTAATTACCGAAATTAAGAAGTCACTCTTTATATATTTATAGCAAGACACCCATGCTTAGCATAGCAGTCCAACATTGTAAATTTATATTGTTACATATATTTTTATATAGAGACAGCCCTAAGCATATACAAATAAGATCTAATCTAAGAAATAATGTGACTGATATAGTGCTTAGTTCCAATAGCACCCATGACATGAAACAGATCTTTCATCTCCCATAAATAGGCTGCCTTCACCATTCCAAAAAAAAGAAGAAAAAGAACAAAGAAAATGAAAAAAAAAAAAAGAAAAAGAAAAGAACGTCTACCTTTCCCATCTATAACGACTTTTGACATTTTTTTTAATATGTTTTGATACAAAAACTTTGTGTTGTAGAGGATAGAGAGCATGCTATCAAAATCTGAAGAAGTGAGAGTGGCGGGCTCAAATTTTAACTATTTGTATTTTAATCTTTTATCAGATAAGGTTCAAGTATACCCGACTCATATTCAACTTTAATATATGATAATTTATAGGCCCTCTTTGGATGACCTTCTATAGAACTTCATGATCAGTGTATGCATAGGCTTGAAACTATGATGAGTTGGTTTGGGAATTGGGCAGTGAATTCCTACATCAACAATGGAAAAAGGCTAAGATGTCGATGACGACGACGAGATGGAGGATAAACACTTTCACTATTGTGTTCTTTGTTTATTATATATTTACACTGCCAGGTTTAGACGTATGTGATATTAATGACAACAATTTTTTTCTTCTTTGAAGGTACTATCTTATCGAGAATTGAATGATCCCATGGTTAAGCTCAACCATCTAATACTTGATAGTGGACTGACAGTAAACGAGCTCGTTGGGATAGCTTACATGTTAAAAAAATTCTCTTGAGCTTCAGGCTCTGATCATTAAAATAGTACCTAATTATCTTAAGGTGAGCAACACTACAGTTGTCAGGAGTTTCATTTTATTACGGCATTTTTTTGGTTGTCCATGCATTATTACCATAAATATTTCTCGATTGTGTTTCACATGTCTTAAAACTTGTCCACTTTAAATTTGGAGTTTGACACAGATTATGGCTTTGTATCGCCAGACGTCGAAGTGGAATATTGGGAAGATAGTCTTTCCCCATTCTCTTGTCACTTGAAAACCATAAAGATATTGGACCGTAGGGCTGAGTTCTCTATGTCATTATATAAAATAAGCACCAATGCGTCTTTGGAGGATGAAAAACATAAGTCATCGGAGATAGAACACGGAATTGCATTTCTGAAAGGTTTGCTGAAGGCGGCTGCTTCCTTGAAGAAATTAAGGATCGCAATTTCTAAAGCAGCATATGCTGAAAAACCCGAAGAACCAGATTCATGGAGCCTGGTGTTAAGGGAGCTCCCCAATATCATCCACCGTTTTCCAGATCATCTTCAATAGTGGACGTGTCGGTTATTGAAGGTCGAAGGCATGTCAGATAACAATAGGCCAGGTAACAGACCCACTCAAGGGAATTGGAACCCCATCCCTTTGGCTTGTTTCTTTCTTGTCAATCTCATATTCATATCCGAGCCTGATGTCCCATATTCTTGTCCATGCCCATCGAGACATCAGGCTCGGATATGAATATGAGATTGACAAGAAAGAAACAAGCCAAAGGGATGGGGTTCCAATTCCCTTGAGTGGGTCTGTTACCTGGCCTATTGTTATCTGACATGCCTTCGACCTTCAATAACCGACACGTCCACTATTGAAGATGATCTGGAAAACGGTGGATGATATTGGGGAGCTCCCTTAACACCAGGCTCCATGAATCTGGTTCTTCGGGTTTTTCAGCATATGCTGCTTTAGAAATTGCGATCCTTAATTTCTTCAAGGAAGCAGCCGCCTTCAGCAAACCTTTCAGAAATGCAATTCCGTGTTCTATCTCCGATGACTTATGTTTTTCATCCTCCAAAGACGCATTGGTGCTTCTTTTATATAATGACATACAGAACTCAGCCCCACGGTCCAATATCTTTATGGTTTTCAAGTGACAAGAGAATGGGGAAAGACTATCTTCCCAGTATTCCACTTCGACGTCTGGCGATACAAAGCCATAATCTGTGTCAAACTGCAAATTTAAAGTGGACAAGTTTTAAGACATGTGAAACACAGTCGAGAAATATTTATGGTAATAATGCATGGACAACCAAAAAAATGCCGTAATAAAATGAAACTCTTGACAACTGTAGTATTGCTCACCTTAAGATAATTAGGTACTACTTTAATGATCAGAGCCTGAAGCTCAAGAGAATTTTTTTTTACATGTAAGCTATCCCAACGAGCTCGTTTACTGTCAGTCCACTATCAAGTATTAGATGGTTGAGCTTAACCATGGGATCATTCAATTCTCGATAAGACAGTACCTTCAAATTAGAAAAAAATTGTTGTCATTAATATCACATACGTCTAAACCTGGCAGTGTAAATATATAATAAACAAAGAACACAATAGTGAAAGTGTTTATCCTCCATCTCGTCGTCGTCATCGACATCTTAGCCTTTTTCCATTGTTGATGTAGGAATTCACTGCCCAATTCCCAAACCAACTCATCATAGTTTCAAGCCTATGCATACACTGATCATGAAGTTCTATAGAAGGTCATCCAAAGAGGGCCTATAAATTATCATATATTAAAGTTGAATATGAGTCGGGCATACTTGAACCTTATCTGATAAAAGATTAAAATACAAATAGTTAAAATTTGAGCCCGCCACTCTCACTTCTTAAGATTTTGATAGCATGCTCTATCCTCTAGAACACAAAGTTTTTGTATCAAAACATATTAAAAAAAATGTCAAAAGTCGTTATAGATGGGAAAGGTAGACGTTCTTTTCTTTTTCTTTTTCTTTTTCATTTTCTTTGTTCTTTTTCTTCTTTTTTTTGAAATGGTGAAGGCAGCCTATTTATGGGAGATGAAAGATCTGTTTCATGTCATGAGTGCTATTGGAACTAAGCACTATATCAGTCACATTACTTCTTAGATTAGATCTTATTTGTATATGCTTAGGGCTGTCTCTATATAAAAATATATGTAACAATATAAATTTACAATGTTGGACTGCTATGCTAAGCATGGGTGTCTTGCTATAAATATATAAAGAGTGACTTCTTAATTTCGGTAATTACCATTTTAATTAATTTTTCTATTTCATAAAGATTTTAGAGGATTTTACCAAAATGGAACTTTAGCCAAACTCGCACCAAACAGGGAATCCGTATAAGAAAACCAACTTTTTTATCATTTTTTTGTGGTCGCTATAGACCTTCATTTTCTGTGTTGAGGGTCGATGGCGGCCCTCGCTTATTCTGAGCAAGCATAAACTCCTCATCTTCTTCATTCTTCCTTCTCTTCACCAAACTCAATCCAATGATGGGGAAGTTCATGCCTGCTCATTGCGTGTTCAGCTCATTAGTGATTTGACTAGTGTGTTAACGGCTCAATGGACGATGGGAGGGGGATGATGAAACTGATTGTTGCTAGTGGCGTCGGCCATGGTCTCTTACGCTTAGTAACTGTTGTTGAGCTAATGTTTTGATGAAATGCAAACATGTGAGGAGGAGGAGACCCACCTTTATAACAAGATGACATGAGGCAAACATTCCTCTTTCCACTCGGTGACCACAATTCGTCGTTTTCACAAGTGGGAACTTCGTAATTTCTCCACGAGTGGACCTCTCTCTCCCGCTCATCATTTCTGATTTGGGAGAAAGATTAGTTAAATCCGTTCGATACGAAGCCAGTATTCATATCTCCATAAGTAATATAGCACGGTTATATATTAATATAGTGGGCTAATGTTCAACGAGTTTAACCTACCATCAGATGAGAGGCTTAGTTTTTGTGAGGCCTGGTTGTAGAGATGAAGTGGGTTTGTATGATGTTTAGTTATGTGGTGAAGTTGAGTTAAAAGATGGAGGTTTGGTGGTGTTTGGTTTGCAGAGAGATGCGGCGACAGTGTTGATAGAGATGGGGCGACAGTGTGGGTCACAGGTGGATGGGTAGTGTTTGGATGGAGAGATTGTATTACGTGCTAGTTGCAGGAGGAATTGCTATTGGGTAAGAGGCCTCTTAAATGGAAACCAAAATGGAGGTGGGCCACCAAATTGTATCGTCATAGTTGTGAAAGAGAGACAGGTAGGTGGGACATGTGGTGTCTTGGATCCTCCAACAACATCATTATTCATAGTTTCTATCGGTGGAAGTTATCGTCAAGAAAGACTTAGAGAGTTTATGCCTCCTCATCTGTGATTTGACTTCTACATCATTGGATTGGGTTTGGGGAAGAGAGGAAGAAGAAAGAAGATGAGGAGTTTACGCCCGCTCAAGATCAACGGCGACCCTAACTTGTTATAGCGAGGGTCACCGTCGACCCTTAACACAGAAATGAACGTCGATCGCGACCATAAAAAAAAATGGTAAAAAAAGTTGATTTTTCTATACGGATTCCCTGTTTGGTGAGAGTTTGGCTAAAGTTCCTTGTTTGGTGAGATGGCCACGTAAAGCTATTTTTTTGGTAAAATCCCTAAGGTTTTATTTTACATTGTTCTACTCATGCTTTCATTGTTCTAATCTTTAAATATTGACGCCAATAAAATTTTAGTTATATTAATTAATGAAACTAATCATATTTTAAAATTTTGACCCCTATCAATGCTTCTGTGACTTTTTTTTTCTTTAACACATGAGGTCAATCTAGAATATTAATAATGGGATTTGTTCCTGTGTGAAGATTCCATGTGACCTTTCTGGGGGAGGGGGGGCCACTGTGGAGCCCATCTGGGATGGCAAAATCGGTATGGGCCCTATCTACCTACCAAATATGGGGCCCGTCTGATCATTCTATCATCTTCATCCGGGCGCCACAAGTTTAACCATGTACAGTCCATTCGCAAGGGTGTACTGTCGTTTTGTGGGCCTAGTCCATTTGCATGGGTGTAAAACCCATGGGACCCGTGTAAAATAGGGGGTCCTGGTTTTTGGTCGATTTGGATGGACCAAATAGTGGGCCCCACCAGTACTACACACGGTGAGAACAATGCAAACTACTTTGCACCTGAATATTTCCTATTAATGATATAAGTATAATCCCTTCTTATAGAAGTATATATGTTTACAATGTAGAAGGATTCAATTAATAGTAATAGTAGAAAAACTAAAACAGGAAATATAAATAGAATTCCTGTTTACAATGTATTGACAGTAATAGTAGAAAAACTAAACAGGACATATAACTTGATTTTATTTTGGAAGCATTTTCTGATTTGGCAGAGTTCGCTTTACTTTTATTATTGCATTTTTTTATTTTTCTACTTGTTATTATATCCATGTTTTATTATTGGTATTATTTATGCACACTTTTGTGTAGTTTAATCATTTGGTTTACAAGAAATCAGCCTAAAGTGGACCTGATACGAATTAAAAATAAAACTCTCCAAGAGGATTTCCGCAGAGATTACGCAAACTTGCTCTCAGTCTTTAACTTATAGGCATGCATCAACAATGATAAACTTTTATCGATACCTTTTTTTTTTCCTTCTTCTAAATGCTTTGAATCTGTCATTACGAATACTTTTACTTTATCTCTATAGGTCCACCTTTAAATTATAGTAATTTCTTATTTCACATAAATACGATAAAGCTTAATTGGATTTGAGTTACTGAGAAAACTAAAAAAGAAAAAAGCAAGTATCAAGCATACCTTAAGACAAGTGCTGGATAACCTAAGAACTCTGGCATGACAACGATTCAGGAGCAATTGTTTGAAGGAATCAATGCATTCATCACTTCGGGGTCCGGGACAAGAAACACGAAGGCAGGCTTCTCTTAGAAATGGCATCTCTTTGAAAGAATATTTGCCTAAATTGTTACAATAAATCTCCAGAATCTTGAGGTTAGGGGCTTCAACATCAACATTGCTGTTCTGACCTCCTCCCATTCTCATGTGCTTAAGCCGCAAACTTGAAGAAGAAGAAGAATGGATTTTAATGGAAGGGTGTGAAGACTAAACTTTCAAGCTGAGGGCACCCCTGCTAATAGCCCCTCTCAATCAAGCAATCTTCTATTTTCTCCAAATCTAGAGAGATAGCAGTGAGCTTCGGAAAACTTGCGAAATTAGAAACTTTAATCTGTGAAATCCTGAGCTTCAGTGATATCAACGTTTCGCATTTGGATAGCAGTGAAGGCAACTGGTATGGCTCGCAAGACATATAATATTTATTGAATTCCAAATCAAGCTCTTGAAAGCCTTTGTTCATTACAAAATTGATCCATGAATTGACTGCAGAAAGCTGCTCCGTCCAATTGCAATCAAAAGAAAGTCGAAATTTATCGATCTTTCGGGCGGTGTTATGAATAAGAGCAAGGTTTACAAATTTTATAAAATTGGCATCCTCGCCGAGTTGTTAAGGGCCGTTGAAGTTGAGAATGGAAACTGAAGTAGATAATCTCCACCACCTCCTTGACAGTTTTCTTGTGAGAAAAACAACTATCATGTCTAGGAAGGAGAGGATGTGATGTAGAACATTATCAGGTAAAGAGCTGAAACGATCATACTCGATCTTTTTTGTTGCTTTCCTTGCTAACGTTTCCCCATCTCTGTCTGTCTCATCTCTTCAAATTCTCACTTGAACTCACTCTTTCCTCCCTTTCTTTCTTGAAAGTTGAAATTCTCTCTTAGGGCCTATTTCTATGCACAAGAAAACACAAGGAAAATAATATTTTTGAGAATATGATCTTTAATTTTCTAAAGAAAAAAATCTTATACATTTGGCAATCCAAGAAAAACAAGAAGAAAATGTTATTTTCTTTCAAAAAGTTTAATGTCTTATCCTACCCCTATAGAAAACTTTCTACAATATAAGAATCTCTCAAAATGCAGTTTACAAAATGATAAAGTTAATTTTTTTACTTCATCAAATCAAATGTGGTGTGGTTGTTTACCTGTGGTAAAGTAAAGGTAGATGTCATGTCACGGTAAAGGTGAGGTAAAGTAAAGATGAGAGAAAGTATGTCGTAAACTAAAGTGGGAGAGAGGGGTAAAGTGGTTGTGTTTTATTTTTACTTTACTTTATCACACTTTACCATGGTTTTATGTGTTGAAGAAAAAGTGGCTTGTGGTATAGATTGTGGTTAAACAGCAGCAGCTAGAGCCACACTAATTTTTCGACTAAACATAGTAAAGGGAGAATATGTCATATATGGCCAAAGCATGTTTGTTTACGTGTGTGGTAAAATAAAGGTAGTTATTGCATCATGGTAAAAGTTGAGGCAAAGTAAGGTGAAATAATACATGTGGTGAAGTAAAGTGGGAGAGTGTGTGTTAAAGTAGTTTCCTTTTTGCATTGGTTTTACTTTACCACACCTTACCATGGTTTTATGTTGTAAAGAAAAAGTGGCCTGTGGTACTAAAAAAAGGTGGCAATTTTGCTGCACTACCTTTTCATCCAGATATGGTAAAGGGAGAATATGCCACACTTGGTTCAACTTTACTTTCATTTACTATACCACTTACTAAACAAACATACACACTAAACAAACATACCCTGTGTATGATTGTTCAGACTGATGATGATGTTACTTACTTTACCACTTGCTAAACAGACATACCCAGAGTATGATTGGACTGAAAATGATGTCACTTTACCACTTGCTAAACAAACATACCCAGAGTATGATTGTTTGGACTGATAACGATGATGATTCGAAGTGATCAATAACATTAATTTATTGTCATCTTGAAATTTTTTTAACGCATATTATAATCTGTGATACCAGCCAAACTCATTTTAAATCTGTTAAATTCTACAGATATTGCCAAACAGCAAAAACATAACAATATTTAAATATTACACTATTTCATTCTATACTATTTTATTCTTGAAATCTTTAAATTTGTAATTATCCTATCTGTAAAGAATTTCAAATTGAGGTGGAATTCCAAATCCCTCCTCTTGGTGGAGCATTTGAAATTCCACTAAAAAGCAAAGAGAATGGACTTCCAAAAAAAGGTCATTTGAGACATTTTAGGTGGCTGAAATTTGAAATTCCTATAAAAGAAACACGGCATTTCAAATGCCAGGGGACAAGCCATCACATCATGTACAAAAAAAACCCAGCATCCCAAATTCGTACCATAAATTCTGGTAAAGAAACAGGCCCGACTCTATGTCTCTCTCTGTTGAGATTTTGGTAGTTGGTATCTTCCTTACCTGCTTCTTTATTATTAGTGAGTTCAAAATCACGGGATCCTCTTCTTTATTATTAGCAAGTGTCTCTTTCTTGGATGAGTTCCCACCAAACTACAAATTCATGTGAACTGGAGTTGGTATCCCCTTTCGTGTAAACTGTAAAAGCTTCCAGTGTAACAGAGACTTTCAGAACTCCACCATGGGGCCCACTTAATGATAACCAGACTGATCGAGTTGAATGTCACTTCAACAAGAGTAGATCCAACCGTCAAATTGAGCACATCACTGAGAACATGGTTAAGGCATATGATTAGTGATACATAACATTGTACTAATCAATCATGTTATCAGTCATGTGCTCAATCTTAAGGTGGACCCACTCCTATTAAAGTGAAGTTTGGGGAAGTGTGTAATAGACACAACTGGGGATCACGAGTCCTGACTCAAGGACCTGGGCCAAGAAATCTCGATATTGACTAATACATATTGGGTTTAGGACCGTCCCAAGTGTTTGGAACAAGTCGGGACCATTTCAGAATATGGCCACGGCCACCCATGTGTATAATTGTGTCTCAGATCTGCAACACCCTCTGCTCCGGAAACACAAGTCGTTAGACATCGAGAGATCTCTCTCTTTGCAGTGACTGTAGTAGCGGCCCACCCGAGATCTCTTTCCTTTCGAGATTTCTAAAATCAGAGTGACCCACAGATCTGGTCTGTAACAGCATGAAAACCCTAGATCCACTTCTTCGTCTTCTTTCTTAGGCGATGGGGTACCGCAGAACAAGTCCTATGAACTTCCTATGTTCTCAACCATGTAGCAAGAGCAAAGCTCTTTTTTTTTCAAATCCTCCACCTACGATCAAGCCAAATGAATCGAGAAATTCATAGACGACTTCTCTCCTCTCTACCAGCAGCAACCGAAAACCCTAGGCAAGGATTTTCCTCTTTGCGTTCTCGGTCTTTTCATGAGATTGCGTGACTCCAAAGATCCAACAACAAAACCATCGATCACACAACACAACCCATGCTCTGATATCACTTATTGTGTGCGTGCGAGCGGAAGCGCGAAACCTACGATTGAACAACCATGCCACACAAGAAAAACTAGAGGGTTTTACGTGGTTCGGCCAATCCGCCTATGTCCACACTCCACAGCAAGAGAGCAATAACTCACATTTTGACTCTCTTCAAAATCTAGGGTTACTGTACGTATATATAATCTCCATTTTCTTAGCCCCTAAGAAAACCCCGGTACAATTACCAAAATACCCTTGACCCTAAAGCCAGTTTATGGCTAACCTAATGAACCACTCCGGTAAACCCGGAATACATGACATAAACCCAATAGTTTACAATGTGCTTGATAATCTCTTCTTTCTTCTCCATTTTGTTCTCACCATCCATGATTGAAGAGATTCTATTTGTTCTCCTTGGAGATGATATCCCATGAAAAAAACTTTGTATTTTTATCTCCTTCCTTTAACCATTTACTTTTGCACCTTTGCTTCCACTCTATTTCCTCTTCTTTCACCTTTCTTTGGAATTCTTCTGTGAGGTTTAGTCTCATCTTTTCCTCTTCACAAGATAGCTGGCCCACTTCCTCATTTTTTATCTAAGGACTGGAGCTCTACCAAAATGGCTACTTTCCTTGTCTTCACATCTCCAAAGTTTTCCTTTCCCAATCTTTAATTTTATCCTTCAACTTCCTCAGCTTGACAAACAATCTGTGCCCGCCCAGCCATCCACCACCATCTCCTTCCACGAATCAGATAACAAGAGCGGAAAATTATTCTCCTCTAGCCACATTTAACACAAACCGAAGAGGAGCTGGACCCCATCTTTCACAATCACAAGTCAGCATGATTGGGCAGTGATCAGAGGCAGCTTAGCCAATGCTAGTTGATAGACATCATAGACATCCAAATACAAGTCCATCCAATCATGGTTGGAGGGTTTTGGTGATTCGTCCTTATGTAGGATGCCCCAATTAGCCGTAGGTCCATGAAGGAGCGTGAGTTAATCCAGTCCAAAAGGATCTCATGTCACCTGACATTCTGCCACCACCCTTTCTTCCAGTAGGAAATCTGGTTATGCTCCAATCACCTCGTATGCACCATACTCCTTTCCACCCACCCCTAATCATATCCAACTCTCTCCAAAAATCCTTTCTCCTCTGATTGTCATTTGGGCTGAATACAATGTTAATGGCCATTTAGATTTGTTCACGACTCACGTTATCCTCCACCAGCACTGACAAATAGAACTCATCCTTCCAAGTGCTAATAGCAGTAAAGGCTTTGGAATCCCATACCACCAATATTGCACCAGCCGATCCCACCACATCAACAGGCTCCCAACTCATCTTTTTTTTCTTTAAATGGTGACATGCTCCCTACTCATCTTCCTTCTTCCCCACACTTGATTTACTATAGCATTAGAGACTCCTCTCAATTTGGTGTAATGCAACATTACGATCTGGATCTTCTGCCTTCTTGATAATTCTTCCACCAGCAACCTACATGTGGCACCCTCCAGCCCTCGAACATTCCATAAAACTATCTTCAATTTAAACACAAGAAGTCCCTCGAAATTTCCGGCCACTTTTGTCTGAGAGCAACTCTCCTCTTCCTGATCTTTTGCCTCATCATAATCGATAGAGCAACAAAGACTGTTAAGCTCTCTGACCCCTTTTCTTTTTTATTTACCTTTTCCTTTCTCATTTATGTTCTGGCTTTCCCTTGTCTGGGTGAATTCTATTACTGAAGCCCACCCGCCTTTCGCCTCATCCACTGTTACACCGATAGCCTTCCTGTTTAGTAGTTAGTTTGCCTTGCCTTTAACGCCTAGGCATTTTGGGTGTATTGGTTAGTGATTTGAGATGGTAAAAGAACCAACATGTCCCGGGATCGAATCCGCGTAGGGCAAAAAAAGCCCTATTAAGTAGTTAGTTTGCCACACCTTTAACGCCTAGGCATTTTTGGGTGTATTCGTTAGCAACTTGAGACTTCCCACATTAAACGGCCTTCTGGAAAAGCCACACCAGCTCGTAATGCACTAACCACGCTTCCACCATTTAGCTCCTTGAAGGTAACACTTTCATCATGGGTTGAGATGCAGACTTTTGCATAGCACATTTAATTTTTTTCCACTTCCGTCCCTCCTTGCTCTCCAAGTCTTCCTCCTCCCTTTCGACATGCACATTGAACTTTAAGTCCCCCACCCAAACTGGCAGCGAAACCGGCGAGGCTCTTGACTTGTCCATCAGTATCTTTACTCTACCTTCCCTTAAAACCTCCCTCTGCACCGTTCTTTCGTCCACCTCCGCTGTCCTGCCAGGCAATCTCCCAACAGTTTAAAGATAACTTCGTGCCATGCGTAAAGTGGCACACCTTTGAATCTGACCCAAACTGAGATCTTTCCAAGGATACAAAAGGAGATGGAGTCCCTTTGGTCTCAGCCTTCTTCAAAAATTCGTCGACCTCTTCCTACTAGAGGAATTGCATCCAAACCACATGATCGTCCAACATCTTGATATTCATTGGCTTTTTCACCCAGCAGCTCACCAGCCAGAGTTTCGCCTGCAGCAGCCCATCTAATTTGTTCTTCAAAATCCCACCAAGCTGCAAAAAAGAGTCTTTTTCTCCCATGGAGCTACCCTAACTCCTTTCTCCGATCCATCATCTACAATCCACCCTGCAGCTTTCGGTTTCAACCTTCCTATAGACGACTGCTTTTTGGTATCAGAAACCTGACTCCATTCCATGCCAGAGAAGCCTTCTTTCTCTGCTTGGAAAGCCTCTTTCCAGGACTTCCTGGGCTTCTCTATCACCTCTCCTTTCCCTCCATATGAGTCAAATCGAGTTATATTCACTTGGATTTTTCTTCCCTGCAACCCCCACAACCCAAAAAAAAAAAAACGCGCGCTCCCTGCTGTTATTTCTATTGCCATTTCCATTTCCCTGCAAGTGGCAAATCTGAAAAAAGCAAATCCCCTGTTTCTCCTGCTAAGCTAATCCACTGGGATGAAGACATCTACAATTTTTTCAGCTCTATAAAACATGAACTCTAGCTCTGTCTGGGTTATCCGTTGCAGGAGATTAGAAGCAAAGACCGAGAAGGAATCCTCCCTCAATCTTCACGCCTGCATTGAAAGGGGAGGCTTACAAATCTGCCTTCCCCTTCTACCTTCTAAGGATCCCATCCCAGGTCGCCTTGATCTCTGTGATCAACTTTTTGGAAAAATTAGACTATGATTTGAAAACTTTCGATTTTCATATCGTTCTTTGAATCATCTCAAAACTTAGGGCCCTTTTTGAATTTTTTTTCTTCATTAGAATTAATTATTCCAAAGGTCCTTTTCTATCTTATATTGTATTCAGCATTATTTACATTTTCTTGCAAGGATCTTCCTCTTATTCTATAGTAAAAATAACCTGTGACTTGTGTAGACATTGTGTTTACATACAAACAAATCATTGATCTCAATGAATTTTACATTATGACTCAGATTCAAATGCGTGTTAATTGCCATATTAGAATAGGTTATCACATTGAAGAATTGGATGAAAATAGATGAAATCAAAGATTCAAGAATTGGATGAAAACAGATAACAGATCTAATCGAAACCCTAGCAGAGGGAAAAGAGAATGTGTGTGTGTGGTGTCGGACAGGGGTTATGCTATGTTAGTTGTGAGGTACTGAAGAGTGATGTCGGACAGGGGTCATGTTATGTTAGTTGTGAGGTTTAGTATGGTGGTCTGACGGACTCGGGAATTCTGAGCATGCTTCATGGGTCCCACCGTTAGTGCTGATGACCCAATATGATTGATGGATGGATCTATTCCAGTTGAATGTGATTACTGTGGACTTTTTTGGTGTTTAGATGTATCTGTGTCATTTTGTGAGGCCATTTTCGTCCAAATTACTTATAAGTTTAGTAAAATACTAGTGGGAGGTACGTGCGTTACACGTAGTTGTTACCGAAAGAGTCTATGTTGTAGCTAGATATTTACTGTAATGAAAAATGGCAAGTATACAGTTATCTAGTTGTTAGTGTGCATGTTCTAATTTTATTAATAAAGAAAATAGAAGTTCCAACATACTGTAATCAAATTAGGCAATTGAAAGATTTAAAATAACATTTTATAGGATACTAACATATACTTACATTCTATGTTTTGTTAGTGGAAGCTTTGTCAAGTCGACAGGTGGATCCTTTTGTTTCGGAGTACATGTTTTTGTTGCAAATGTGGGATCTTTTAGCTTGTAGAGATTTTTGACCTGTACATCTTGCATATTTGTACAACAATAAGACAAGAACAAACTGCAAAAAGAAATAGTCAATCACAATTCACAAGTATCACATAAGAAGATTGAATTGAATAACTCGCAATAATTCTATGCTCCCTACTATTTCTCAAAATAATAAAGTACTATTACTGAATTCAAATGGTTTTAAGATTTGAGAGATGGAGAAAATCCAATTACCTTTTCAAGTTTATCTTGCGCAACAAGCCTTCTCAACTTTGAACTTAGAAATCTTCTAAAATTTGGCGGAACTTGATGCCTTTGCTGTATAAAACATTAAAATTTGGAGGAAAAAAAAAAAAGAAAGGGGGAAAAACTATTATTCTGTCAGATTTATACAGCATAAAGATATAGATATGATTAGTGGTTAGTAGCATAAAGGCAGAACTGAAGCTTTTCTTTGAATCAGAAAATTGCTATTTTATATGACTAAGCTACCATAAAAAAGTATGTTCAGAAAAGAGTGTTCCATGATTGCTTGATAAAATCTATATTATCTTTATGGAAGAAAAGTAGCAAAACTGAGCTCAGATTCGTTTAACTCAGGCTCTGTTAGTATCAAATTAGTCAAGTGCAACAACTTAATGATCTATAGTGCTTGATCACTAAAGATCAAAGTTCAGCTCAGATGCATCAGTTCAAAACTCCAGTTGGATTAACTTGGCTCAGAAGCACTTGATCAAGCACGAGCTCAACTCAAACACAACTTGAATAATAAAAGGGGAAGCGAGCCATGGCCAGCTTAGGCTAGGCTCATTCAGAAATTAAATGCCCTATCAGGAGCTAGTCTCAAGCTCTAAGTCAAGGCCAGGCTCAAACATTGAGCTTCCAGTCTGTTGGTTCCATATTAAAAGAGGAATCCAAGTTTTCAATAAAGAGAAGTGGATAAAGTAAGGTTATCTATGAGCACCAAACTTAGTAATATTTAAATTTAAGAAAATATGCAGTAGGTATTGCATGATCATGATGGCAATGACAGTGATGAGAGCATATATGAAGTAAAAAATAAGTGAATTTATTCAGCATTATAAAAGAAGGGGGGAATTTATCCAGTTATGCATATTTTCAAAAATGATCAGCCATGCAACAGTCACATGGGTGTAACTTGAGGGACAGTGATCAGGTGATCATATTCTCAAGGGGATGGACACGTAAGAGAGCAAAAATGTTAAAAGTTGTGTTTTAAAACCATAACAGCCATTGTATAAGATATGCACTTTTTTCACTATAATAACAATTTCAACCATTTCTGAATTTGCATATTTGAAGATTCCTAGTTCTTATGATGTCTGCTTGAGTTCATTAATGAATAAAACAAAATTCTCATTCTACTTAATAATGCATTATAAGATATACTAACATAAACCTGTATTCTGCCAAAGATCAGTCAGTGAAATGGAAGATGCTAATCTTAACATGACTAAATCAAATGAACAAAAGGGAATGTAGAACATCAAACATGCCTGTCCAATATAATCTTCACCAGATATTTGACATCAAAATTCTGAGAAATTTAGAAGCCTAACCAAAACTTACAAATAATAAAATGGTAACAAAGGTTGCTGAAATGACATAAGACTTATTATCTAATTAGTGTTACAGCTCAAAATAGCCTTCATAGTCACATTTTACACATGTTATACAAAAATATCAGGACAAATATTGAGAAATCAATATGCAAACACACATATAGCAGGTAGAGCGGGGACTCATGTAAAGGCTTCATCATAGGAAAAAAACCTTTATAGCATTTAACTAAAAAAACAAAGCTTAACTACGATAAAAAGCAATTAAATCCCTACTCGATATTAACGTTTGAATCTACCATCTGCATTTCTCTATTTTGTGACATACACATATTATCTCGGATAAATAAGAAGCATACATGAAGTTGAACTCCAACACCACCAATATATAATTTTAAAGTCCTAGAGGAAGCAGTTAAATCAAGTGTAGCTAAGGTATAGTGGAGAGGTACAAGAGAGAGAAAAACTAAACTATTTAAGCGATTCAATATAAGAAAATCCCAACTTTGAATATGATTGAGGTATATATTTATAATTTTTAAGAAATATGCTAACAGAATTTATAGGAACGAAAAGACAATTTTATAGAAATGTCAACTTAGGTTTTTATGAGTTTGTTTATTTAATCCTTGAAGAGTTACAGGTTCTCTTCTGCCTTCTCTAATTTATTACTATTTTTAATAGGCATTCTTCTCACCGTACAGAATTTGATATTAGCTAATAAAAAAATTCAAGCTAAAGCAATTCATAGCTTCAATGTGTAGGATAAGAAATTATTTAGGCAACATTAAATGTTTCCAAATTGAAAAAAACACCAAAGACTATAAAAACCAGTATACAATACGTAGAACTTTAACTAACATTTTGGGTAAATTTCATTTAATCTTAGCTAATGCCCAACTCTATTGACTACTCAGATTTCTATTGTTCAACTATAATGTTTTTCCAAAACATCCAGTTTGAAGAAATGAGGTACGTAAATTTTTCATAAGTTAAACAACACGTAGAGAGTGAAAAATAAAAACCAAGCAGATGTAATACAGTATGAATAAAAATGTAACAACTCAAAAAATTCAGAATGAGAGGAAAACACCCAAAAAGAATTATGTCATTACTTTCAAATTTTGGGGTACTACATTGTGAGTTATATATATGGTGGATTATTCCTCTATTCTGAATTTCAGTTTCTTGGAAAGCAACATAAAAATCTCATAGGTTAAACAACATGTAGAGAGTAGGAAAAAAAAAACACACAAAAGAGGTTATATGGTACGATAAAACTGCAACAACCAAAAAAATTCCAGATAAGAGAAGAACACCTAAAAATAGTTGTCATTATTGTAGAGTCTTGAGGTACTACATTGTGAAAGAATTCACCATGACTTTATTATGAGAACTCATCTCAATTTATATAAGAATATATATATATTTTATTTTTTTTTTAATTTTTGAAACGTAAGAAGAAAAGACTGTAGATTTGGTACTCCTTTAAGGGTACAAACACTATAATTCATGGGATTTCTAGGTTGTTGCTAGACATTCTACAAGCCTTCATTTTCTGACCATGTTGAAGGTGGCCGATGTAATAGGATTGGTACATTTATTCCATTCATTTTGTGAAATCCACGGAAAGATATTTGAACTTAGTAAAGAAAAATCTGTATAAAATGAATCATACCTATGTTTGTTATTATATTCAAATGAAGTAGAATCTGTAGCGCAGAGTCAAACTGTATTCCCTGACCATGATAATTGTGTGCCTTTGATGAGCAAGCATATAAACCATCACCCCTGCTTTTGCCCCCCATTGTATGCTAAGGACACCATTTGTAAGGGCACACTCATAATAATCCACATGTTTTTACTTAGGTGCATCGTAATAAGTTGTGTGAAACCTACATAAAAATAGCATAAGTACCTATAAGAAAGAAAATTAAGAGGAAAAAAGTAGAGCATGTATTCTGTTGAATAGCTCAATGCTCTTAGACGAAAACATAGAGAGAGAAAGTCTCATACAGGATATAATCTAAAAAACAATAAACATTCAATATGGAAAAATATAAGAACATATAATTCTATTTCACGAGATCAATCCTAATGCATACAAAAGACACATAAAATAGAATGAATACAACTTGAAATATAAATCAATATTTACTTCTCAATTGGAATTATGTTCACTTGATCCAGGCAAAAAAGATAATCATATCATGATGAAAAGCAAGTAGACTGTAGACAAACCTTGAGCATATTTTAAGTAGTGTTGGGTTCATCTTCACCACCTAGAATAGTAGCTAAATGTTTCAGATCAAAACTAAATATAGAAAACGATAATAATGTTTGTAAACAATCACATTTATAACTACTTAAATGAATATCGCTCATGAAATGAAATGGTAGGAAGGGAAAAAAACTTAATGCAGATGTACACATTTAGGAGAAAATATTTTTAATTACAAAATTATTTCTATAGTATTATTAGCAGAATTCTCTAACAGATGTTCCAGTTGTTGCATAGCAGTGAGAAGAATTGACAATATTGATGAAATAGGTACTTATAGCCTACCACACATAATATGCACAAAAGAACAAATGTTCTAAGAAAGGCAAATTTACCTTATTACACTACATATTGACTATTCTTGAAGAGATTTTATATTAATGGCACTTAAATTCCAGCTAAACTATGTATACAAAACTTCAAGCATGATTTTCCATTCGCAATTCTTTAATCATAAGTCAATTTATAACATAAGGTATTTTTTGTATGCATTTTTTTCTTTTCACAGAAACTAAAAAGTATAGCGGTACAAGCAGGACATTATTATCTATGGCCGAAGCAACCATGAAACCAGTTCTCATGTAGTCCAAACATTGGGTTATTATAGAGCATGGATCAAGGGTATCAAAATGAATAGAAGCATCATGACAAGGTTATCTAAATTGATAGATGTATGCAACAGAATCACCCATCCATCCTAACCAATTTCAGGCCATTCACAAACCATATGATACATACAACCAGGTCCTTAATTTCAGTGCAAGAAGATGGACAACCATGTGCCATTTGAATTAAAGCCCAAGCTGGTAGAAGTTTTTATAAGGTAGCTGCAGTAAGTACTTTTTTTTTTAGCAAAGACTACTAAAAGAACAGATTATGAATTAATGAACATCTCAGGCTACATGACATTCTAAGTTCTTTGTTTTCCAAATTCCAATACAACAATTAAATTTAGCCAATATGACCAATAGAATGATAGTGTCAAATTCAACCTGCATTAGATTCTAAGGTCCTCCAATACATAGCTGCCACCCCCTCATGTACTTGAAACTCAATTGGAAAAAGTGGGGAAGGAAAAAAAAAAAGGGCCTCTGCAGCAAGGGAGCACTTGAAAGTTTATATATTTTAAAACACAAGCATTAAAAAAACAGAATATATGTTTCTGAACTCATGAAGAAAATATATGATGAGTAGAAAAGATGATACAAGCAAGACATCATTGTCTATGACCAAACGAACCATGGAACCAGTTCTTTTAGCAAAAAAACCATGGAACCAATTCTCATGTAGTCCAAACATGGGGGTTTTTTTTACAGAAAATGGATCAATTAATTGGAGTTCATAATTGTCACTATATCATAAAATTTATAAAAAGAAGAAAGAAAATCATCAAATCATTATATGCAATACCCAAACTTAAAATCCAAGACCATGTATCCAATTCTCAAGCTCCAATTGTTAACCATGTGGTATTTCTCAATAACCCAATCCCAAATTCAAGAAACAGGAAAAAAAAAAAACCAACGCAAATGAATCTCCAATGTTCAAACCCTAATTGTCAATCATTTGAATTTTTCAATTTCCTAACCTCCAACTCAAGACACCCAATCCCAAACTCCAATGCCCAAATGAAGAATAACCAAATCCCAAATTCAAAAGGGAAAAATGCTTCAAATCAAAATCTCAACCGTCCAAATTCAAAATTAAAAAAAAAAAGATTCAAAACCAGATGTCTACAATTCAAAAAACTCAAAACCATAACTTGAAACCTTTCAAACCAAAATAAGATAAATCAAATTTCCTAACCCCATTGATGAATTTTCAAGCTCAGTTGTCACTCACATATGCAAAACTTTTAATTTCTTCTATCTCAATTAAAAATTCAAAATCACAAAATTAAAAAAAAAAAAATTTATCTCGAATGCACAAATTCAAATCCAAGACCCTGAAGGCCTGAATCCATCCCAAACACCAGTTGTTAACTGCACATCTTTTCAGGTATTTTCATCAACTAATTAAATGAGATAATAGACCAACTCAAGTTTAACTCAAATAATATTAAAAGAAGCAATCTTTTGAGAAAAAACCAAGAAAAGATGATCACCATATTAATAGTCATCACCAAAAAAGGGGGAAAAAAAAAAAAGCAAAACCTCCCTATGAAATCAGAACTTATAGATATTTTTTGTACTTTTCTTACTAAAATGATATCTAAAAGTGAAAATCAAATTGAAACTCACAAGCCCCAGAAAAGCCTAAAATAATCCATCCTAAAGCATCAAGAGCAATTGAATAAACCCAAAAGAGAGCAAAAATATCAGTACGTGACAGAATGAGATACCAAAAGGGTGAGGAGGATAGAAACTCGTATTAGTACACATGCAAAGAAGTTAAAGAGAATTTGTTTTTGGAAAAGTTACAATAGTGCAAATTAGAAAACATACAGAGAAGATAAAGAATATTTAAAAAAAAAAATGAGTTTAAAGCTGCATTTACCTAATGGTGAGATCTATTGGAAAAAATTGGACACATTCAATAGAAAGAGAGAGAACAAAACTAATAGAGACGCACTTATGACGAAAGTTTCTTGAACTCTCTGAATCAGTGACCAGAGTTTGCTGCCATGAGTTCATCAATTGTTGATTGCTAAGTCTTGAACTCTCTGAATCAGTGACCAGAGTTTGCTGCCATGAGTTCATCAATTGTTTTGTTCATGGTGTTGATTGCTAAGTCTTGGACTACATTCATTACAAGTCATATTTACTAATTTTCTTCAATGGAAAACTAAGCAAATGAGAAATATTGGAATAATATTTAACAAAGTGGTGGAGACTCAGCATATATTTTTTAGACAAAATTAGCGAAAGGTCCCTATAAGTCTATGTTTTCAGCCTCCAGTACAAGGAAAAACTTTATAAGGTCTCTGGTCCACTCAGCTAGACTTTTTCCAGCCTTAGGTCCCTCTGCACACATGTTTTCATTTTTCAAGACTAAACCCTTGTAACTGACGCATCATGGAATGAAGTGGTCCTCAACCTGCAACGTGTCACGATTATGTAGCCTCGGATTGCTTTTCACGTAAACAGCCCGGATCTAGCGCCACGTGGAGGGTTAGACATTAAAAAAAAAAACAAAACAGTAGAAGAGAAGGAAAGGAAAAGGGATGGAGATACCGTGATTCCATAGGAGAGGAGTGAAGCGAGGGAGGGGTTGGTTGAGGACGACCAGGGCGTACGTTAGAGCAGGGCAGGAGTTGGGTGGAATGGAAGGGAGGAGAAAGCTTGAGGCGTGGGACATCGGGTCTATTGCTAAACTGGGCCAAAATTTTCCTGCTATCCCTACTCTTCTCTCTTCTGTCTCCTCTGTGGTGGTCTTATATATAGAAATAAGAATATGAAGAGGATTCAATGACCAGAAGAGGGGGTGGTTTGGTTAGGTATAATTGAGATTAGTCATGTTTTGTTTGAAAGGTCAAAGCTTTGGCAGTGGGTATTAGTGTGAGCCACTGTTTTTTGAGTGGGATTCGCATTTGTGATTTTAAGATGTGACTGGAGATTTAGTTGTTCACCTTGCCCTTGAGTTTATAGAAATTAGGAAAAAGCCCTGATTGTTTTATAAACTCAATTCATCACCTATGCTACAGAAGTTGGAGTTTTGTGTCAGTTCGGGTCAGGTCAGGTTGATTTTTTGTCAAATTTATCTGATTTTCTGTGAAATTTATCTGAGTTTCTGTCAAATTTATCTGAGTTTCAGGCAAATTTATCTGAGTTCTGTGAAATTTATCTGGATTTCTGTCAATTTATCTGAGTTCTTAAATAAATTTATCTGAACAGAACTCAGATAAATTTCACAAAAATTCAGATAAATTTATCAAAAACTCAGATAAACTATACAAAAACTCAGAATAATTTCATTTTCAGTAAAACCTGCAACTAAGAAGCTCTTCTATCTCCTCTCCCTCACCAATCCTTGCTCTCTATTCTACAATCTCTCACTTGGAACGAATGCCACTTGGTATCAGAGCTTGGTACCGTGCGTTTCGACGATTTGGATCACGAAGTCACGATTTAGATCGGAGTAGATCGAAGACTTTCGTAGGGCAGATGGCCCTTCGTTTTTGTTTTCTGCAACTCGTTGGAAGGAAGAGGATGACTGGCGTTTTCTTGTTGGGCACATAAATCGTGAGTACGTCATCAGTAAGGGAGAAGTCTTCCCATTTACTTCTTTGTGTTGCCTCGAGTTCCGCACGCCAGCAGGAAAAGCACCAAAGAGAACACGTCTTGTTTTCTTTTGTATTTTTCTCATCACATCTCGAGTTCTGCGCGTCATCAGGATAAAGAGGAAGACTAACCCACGTGCTGCTGTTTCCTTCTTCTCTCGGGACGCGTGCCAGAAAGGAACAAACGGCTGACGCAAGTGTGTAACGGTTTGGGTTACTTAAAGATGGGGCAAATTGGTCATTTCAGGTATGAATAAGTGTGAGAGGGACCTTTGGCTGCATGACTTTTTTTTGTGGACCTAAGGCAATAAAGTGACATGTTCAGGGACCTGTCGCCGAATGCCCCTATTTTTTAATACGTCGTCAGCAAGCATTCTTGAGGTAAACTTCTTAATGCACGTATTGGAACATATACAAGGATAGCTTGTCATATAATGCAGAAACAATAATGCCAATATATTGGTGGGTCTAAAAATACTAATTTGCTTCCAGCAAAAAAAAAAAAAATACAGATAAAACAAAAGTCATTTTTCAACACAAAAACAAAGGATGACAAAGACGTAGAATATTGACTTTTTTACCATATATAATAACAGAAATTGAAATGAAACATTTAAAAAATAGTTAAACAAATTACCATGTAGGATTCCTATATGGGTTGGGAAAGATCTCTAAGTTCTCCTTTTTGCACTGATAAATTGCCTGTTATGTCCTTAACAACGTCCGCCATATCTTTTCCCAACTCAATGATACGGAAAAGTTGATGACATGTCAAAAAATATCTTGACCATTGCTGATGATGCAGACAAATCCCACAACTCCTCGTGCTTAATAAGTTGGCCACTTATTAGGTTAAGTGTGAACAGAGAATTAACAATGATTATCAAGTCTCCTACCTTAGCAAGTGCAAAAAGAAATTAGGGTTCCCTTTGATTGTCTGCTTTATGTTCAAGACATTGGTTGATAGCATCAGCATTTCTAAACCATCTAAGGCAAGAACATAGCTTTAGAATTCAGCAATCTGAAAATTAGATCCAATTCTCCAACATATTAAGTATTAACACGTACCACTGATATCATGAGGAAATAATTTCCAAAAGAAACTACAATGCATCACTATTAGGGAGGAAGTGAGTGAAATTTGTTCTTTACAAGGAAGTAATAAAACTCAATTGAAAATATTTCCTTTCTATTAAGAAATAAAATATATTTGTGGTGTTATCACACTTTACAACTAAATCAAAGGAAAAATAAAAATTAAAAAAAAAATATAGCATATCTCAAGTGATTTGACCTGATTCCTTCCATACAAAACAATTAAACCACTTTTGGAAACTTAATATAATTTTCT
This sequence comes from Litsea cubeba, assembly GCA_012931725.1. Taxonomy (NCBI): domain Eukaryota; kingdom Viridiplantae; phylum Streptophyta; class Magnoliopsida; order Laurales; family Lauraceae; genus Litsea; species Litsea cubeba. The sequence goes on along the minus strand of CM022947.1, from coordinate 115,023,120 downwards.
AGGCAGAGACAGTGATTTCTTAGATCATTAAGCTTCCTAACATTAAACATGGTAAGAGAGAAGGCGCTACACTTCTAATAGGGTAAAACCCTTTGAAATAATCATGTCATTAAGATTCAATTTCTTTTAGACTTTTAATGAAACACTTCATGCTCAACTAAGCATTTTTAAAGGAAGGAAAAAAAAAACCAAAGTTATTAAGATTCAACTTTTATAAATTTGTGATCAAACACTTCATCCTCAACTTAAGATTAGAAAAAAGGAAGAAGGAAAAAAAGGCATTATGCACATACTATAGTGCTCCAACAATGAGAAAAGAAAAAATATTGAAAGAAAAATGCATACAAACTGTTGAAGCTCAACCTAAAAAGTGTGAAAAAGGGAGGGGGGAAAACAAAAACCGAGACATACATATTTATGCTGCTCCAATAATGTGGAAAAAAAGCTTGAAAACAAAACACACACCTTAAGAAAAAGAGCAAAGGTAGAGAGAGACAGAAGTGCAGGAGAGAGCGGGGCTTCGGTGGAAAGGGGCGGAGGAGATGAGAAATAGATGGAGAATGAGAGAGTGAGAGAAGAGGCATTCATGGGTGGGAAATCATTTTAAAGTGAGTAGTGAGAGGGATTGATGAGATGGCCTTCGTGATTCCTTCATAGGGGATGTAGACTGAGACAAAGAGAAAGAGGAACCCTAAGTATAGATACCTACTATTGGACACAAAGGATTTCCATAATAACCTCAAACAAAGGCACTTTGCATTAACTCAACACAGGAATACAATATAAGTCGCGCATTCATTACCAGCAGTTTGATCGCCAACCAGGACATCTCCCATATAAAATCTGATTCCATTTCCTTGCTTCTTGATACCACTCAATTGCACTGCTCTTTTCACAAAATTAAAATAATTAAGAACAAGTTCACATCATAATTTATAATTTGATTCAGATAAAAAAAAATACTATAAAATAAATGGAATCATGAATTGTCCAAAACATACTTTTCAATTTATCCTCTTACAGAATTTGCACACATCTTGCAAGTAGTAGTGAAAACTGAGAACATGGAAAAGCGGGGGCTTAATCATCTCTCCTAATAAAAAATACAATCACCCACATCTCTAATCATGCATATGGCTCTATATCAAGTAGATTCAAACTGTCCATTTACTTAATTGTACAGCTCCATAAAGAAGACTATTACAGACCTCTAAATAGCTAATCAATAGAACACAAATTGAATTGACAAGAAAATTTAATGGTGTCATCTAACCATGGTGAGCCTTGGACAATGTCTAAGCAAAGGAAGAGCCCATGGGATACGCAATTCACATCTCATTGATATTTGCCGCATACAAGATAATCTTATGGAAGGAAAAGCATAGATAAGCAAGCTATTTTCCTCTTTAGATGTCGTTTCTTTTTGCAGATATTTCCACTGCACCCTATCATACAATTCCAGAGAATTTATGTTCTAACAAATTTCATGAAAATGGAGTTTACAAATCAATAATCTGCAATCAAAATATTTTAAAATATCTAACTACTTTATTTCCCTGATTTTAGAAAAATGATCCCCAATCTTCTTTTCCTGCTATCAATTTTTAGGGACTCAGCCCTCTACCATCATTTCAAAGTTACAATTCCATAAAAAAAACACATGCATGTATCCATAAAAATAAATAAATATTCACTTGCCTTTGGGTGAGGAAATCCAAGATGCCCAAATCCACAACTTAGCTCAAAATGCCCAAAATCTATGAATTAGAAACAAACTCACATAAATAACTCTACAAATCACAATCTAACATGCTAACAAACTCATCTAACACTAATTAGTGGAAAACCCCAATTAACCCAGCTTACCTAAGAGAGAAATTGAAATGAGGTTGTAGGGTCCACTTGATCGATGATGGAGGCCTCGGTGGTCCATTGGCAAGGATAAAGAAAGAAACAGAATGAAAGAGAGAAAGGAAAACAGAAAGAAACAGAGAGGGACAGTGAAACGGTGAGATGATGAAATGGGTTGGGGAATACCTCATGTTGGCAGTGAATGGAGTGAGAAAGAGAATGAGAGAAAGAAAGTAAGAGAGAGAGTGTAAAATAAAGAAACCAGAGGGAGAAAGAAATGGTGGAAATGGGTGGGGCTGATTCACGTTGGCAGCAAGGAGGGGAAAATAGGGAAAATAAAGAGAGAAGTTTCATTAACCAACCTCACAATCTCCCCAAACCGATCTGAGTTCAGAGTGAAAATCCTCGGATTCGTCATAAACATATTGGAAATCCGATCATTTGGTACATTGTAGTTCTGCAAAAGGGTCACATTGGGCACGATGAATTTATCCAAACCATAACGAAACAGACAGTTTGAGTGTCTGGGCATTTTCGCAAACACTTCATGGGTGCTCGAAATGCTACGAATTAAATCAAAACCTGGTTTTATTCTATTATCAAGACTGTAAGACAAGATCACTGGGTTGGAAGAGAGCTACTCTGTGATGACTGGAGCCGGGAGGCCTGTTGCTTTGAAGAACTCCATCTTGGGGATGAGATTGGATTCGATGCCGACGAAGAGGATCTCTGGGCGCTTGGAGACGAGATTTTGAATGTGGGTTTTGGAGAATCCATGGTCTTTGAGGAGTGTGAGGATGGAATCTGGGTTTTGGGGGATTTTGCCGTGGACCTTTTTGGCTGCAGAGAGAGCGATTTCTGGGGAGAGATGGCAGGAGTCTGTGAGGTATTGGATCAAATGGGTTGGTGGGTTTGCTTGGGAGAGGGTTTTGAGAGATGGGTTTTGGAGGAAATAGATTGAGAGGCGTGGTTTGATGGGGTTTTGCTGGAGGGTTTTGCTGAGGAAATGGAACATTATTTTGGAAGCAGGAGAGAGCATGATGAAGGAAATGGATGATGAAATTGATGAATGGATTCTCCATATAGGTAAGAGGTAAAACTGAAAAGGGCAAAGAAAGAAAAAAGAAAGAGAGAGACGTTGCAGATTGATGAGAAAAAAGAAACGAGAACTGAAAAGGGCAAATAAAGAAAAAATAAAGAGAGAGACGTTGCAGATTGATGAGAAAAAAGAAACGAGACGTTGCAGAGCCATGAGAAGGGGTAGGTGGGTGATAGTCATCTGGGTATAGAAAAGGGCAGAAAAGGACAGACGAGTGAATCGACCAAACTGTTGCCAAACTGTGGCTTTTATGTGTGGCTTTTATTTATTGATATATATATATATATATATTATGGTAAGATAAGAAAATTGGAAATAATGTTTTTTTTTTTCCAAAAGCATTATTATGTAAATGAGCTTAGATCATTGAAAAAAAGGCTAATTTTTTAGTTTCCAAATTCCCCCAACTAGGGCGGACCAGGAAAGTGAACTTAATGGGAGGAGGCACTATGTAAAAGAAATATTGGGGAAGGAGCAAATGTAGGAAAAAAATATATATATAAGTTTTCAAAATTTGAGAGGGTTCATAAAATTTTAAGCCTTTTTTAGGTATAGGATATAAGTTTTTAGAATTTCCAGGGGGGTTTTTAAAATTTCAAGCCTTTTTTAGCCCAAACCCTTATACCTGAGTCCGCACATGCCCCCTCCTAAGTATCATGTAAATTGAATAATAAAATTAAGTGTTTGTAAATAAAAGAATATAAATTGATGGAATGGTTATCAAGTAGGGTGGTTACAAGGTTCTTACTATTACTGATGAATTAATAAATTTAAAGTGGCATTAGGGGTGCAAATGGGTGGTTCGGATCGGTTTATAGGAGAAACTCATCGGTTTTCTATTTTCTCAAGTCGAACCAAACCGAAAGGAACCGGTTCGGTTCAATTGCGATTTTTTTTAATGGCAGTTCAATTGGCGAGAGACATTGGACTTCAAGCAACGGAGTGAGGGTTCAAGTCTTCTTCAAGTAATTTTTTATATTCCTTTATGTATATTTATATAATTAGTTCAGTTTGAGCGGTTTAACCGCACATTCAAATCGAAAATCGAATTGAACCAAACGGTTTGAAGGAAATCCGAACCGTGACCGAACTGATCTACTACAAACCGATCCGAACCGCCCGGTCAGAATCGGTTTAGCGTTTTTTTTTTTTCACCCCTAAGGCATTGCCGGCGGGCACCAAGAAAAGCCGAAAATCAGTCTTTTTCCTTCAATAATTTCAGCTTCAAGATATCTATATTACTAAAGGGATGTACTCATCCTTACATAAAGACACCTGGCGCAACCTCAAGCTTTTTGTAATGCCATTTCCGGAATTACCCTTATCCCTAAAATCTCTATACCTATTACACACTCAAAAGACCTAAAATCTCTCCATGAAGAATCATCTTCCACTCAAAAGCCTAAAATCTCTCCAAGAGATCCCCAAATAAGCCAACACACCAGATGTGCTACATTTATATCAATCAATTCATGGGTCCCGGCCCACATCATTTGATTTTATGGACGGTTATAATAAAGATGGTGGACCCCATTCATCTGGGTCCCACTTAAAAATATTTAGTCAATTTGTTAGGTCTATGATCATTTGATCCTTTGATCTTTCTTAATCAATTCATGGGTCCCATCCCGCATAATATGACTTTATTGACGGTTAGAATAGAGATGGTGGACCTCATTCATTTGGGGGGTTCCACTTAAATAGGTTGGGTTTGGTCAATTTGTGAGGTCTATGATCATTTGATCCTTTGACCTTTATCAAGCAATTCATGGGTCCCAACCCGCATCATATGGTTTTATTAACGGTTAGAATATAGATGGTGGACTCCATTCATCTTTGGGGTCCCACTTAAATAAATTAAGTTTGTTCATTTTATGAGGTCTATGATCATTTGAACTTTATCAATCAATTCATGGGTCCCGGCCCGCATCATATAATTTTATGGACGGTTAGAATAGAGATGGTGGACCCCATTCATCTGGGTCTCACTTAAACATATTTGATCAATTTGTTAGGTCTACAATCATTTGATCATTTGATCTTTTTAAATCAATTCATGGGTCCCATCCCGCATAATATGATTTTATGGACGGTTAGAATAAAGATGGTGGACCCCATTCATCTGGGGGGTTCCACTTAAATAGGTTATGTTTGGTCAATTTGTGAGGTCTATGATCATTTAATACTTTGATCATTATCAAGTAATTCATGGGTCCCAGCCCGCATCAGATTATTTCATGGACGATTAGAATATAGATGGTGGACCCCATTCATCTTGGGGGTCCTACTTAAATAGGTTAGGTTTGGTCAATTTGAGAGGTTTATGATCATTTGATCATTTGATCTTTATCAATCAATTCATGGGTCCCGGCTCGCATCATTTAATTTTATGGACGGTTAGAATAATGATGGTGGACCCCATTCATCTGGGTCCCACTTAAAAATATTTGGTCAATTTGTTAGGTATACGATCCTTTGATCTTTCTTAATCAATTCATGGGTCCCATCCCGCATAATATGGTTTAATGGACGGTTAGAATAGAGATGATGGACCCCATTCATCTGGGGGGTTCCACTTAAATAGGTTAGGTTTGGTCAATTTGTGAGGTCTATGATCATTTGATCTTTATCAAGTAATTCATGGGTCCCAGCCCGCATCATATGGTTTTATGGACGGTTAGAATATAGATGGTGGACCCCATTCATCTTGGGGGTCCCACTTAAATAGGCTAGGTTTGGTCAATTTGAGAGGTTTATGATCATTTGATCTTTATCAATCAATTAATGGGTCCCAGCCCGTATCATTTGATTTTATGGAAGGTTAGAATAAAGATGGTGGACCCCATTCATCTGGGTCCCACTTAAATACATTAGGTCAATTTGTTAGGTCTACGATCATTTGATCATTTGATCTTTCTTAATCAATTCATGGGTCTCATTCCGCATAATATGGTTTTATTTACGGTTAGAATATAGATGGTGGACCCCATTCATCTTGGGGGTCCCACTTAAATAGGTTAGATTTGGTCAATTTGAGAGGACTATGATCATTTGATCTTTATCAATCAATTAATGGGTCCCAGCCCGCATCATTTGATTTTTTGAACGGTTAGAATAGAGATGATGGACCCCATTGATCTTGGTCCCACTTAAATATATTAGGTCAATTTGTTAGGTCTATGATCATTTGATCTTTCTTAATCAATTCATGCCTTACCTAAAGAATAAAACATTTGGAAAAAAACATAAAGATCAAATTAGCAACAAAAAAAAGGACTCACAAGTTTACTAATTAATAAATTTATTAAAAATAATTCATATCAGCCAGTGCATTTGGTGGTTTCGTGGTTATCCACGGGGTTTTGCTAGTAAGATCAAATTGAATGTGTAATTTATCATCTCTAAAGTAGTCATGATGATGAGGTTCAAGGAGAAGCCGGAAATCTCTATTATTTTTCTTCAACAGATACAACGTTAAGGTGTGAGAATTTGAAGTTCATGATTTCAAATAAAGCAGGTATAAAAACGTATAAATCCAATCATATAATATGATCCAATTATGCAAATTTGGATTCAGATCATTCTATGTTTCAATTCAAAATCCTGATTCAAGATGGTTATATGCCATCATCGTCATCATCATCAATGTTTTGCTCCAACATTGTTAGATCAGCTACGGGAATTCTATTTGTCAATTTCAATCTATCCTAACAAAAAAAAAAAAAAAGAAATTATATCTGCACGTAGACACAAACACACACACATATTAAAGTTGGATGATTTTCTCCAATGCTCCGCGGTCTATTGGATGAGTGTTGTCTCATGAGAATTTCCAATGTTTTCTGGGCCTACACGACTTGCGTTGTGTAATTATAATTATTTGTTTACGATCATTATGTTAGTCTCATCAGGAACCAACATTTGATGATTCTACCATCTAACAACAACATCAGATGGATGATTCATGGATCCCTAGTGATCATAGTAATAAGATGAGTCCCGCCATAAATATCATATCATGATAATAACCTTTAGATGTGCAACATTGCTTACCAACGTTTTGTCGGCCGTGTCAAATATTAAATGGTTATACTGCTGCCTAATATTTAAATAGGTCCTGATTCCATCGTCATTTCAACATTAGTTGGTTGTCAACATGCTAAAGAATTGTTAAGCACTGTAACATTGTGATTTCGAACATTATTTGTCATACCATGATAACAGATAGTAAAGTGTATGTGCTTGTTGGTTTGCTTAAACTACATATAAAGATTCCTAATTAAAGAGGTGAGGGTGAACTATGTATAGAATTGAGTGTTTTGGGGGTGGGGTTTTTATAGTTTCCTTTGGTGTTAAATTTTTAGGGATACACTTTCCATCTTTCCTTGATCATTGAAGGAGAGGTTATTTAATGGTCATTTTTATATATTCATCTTTAATTCGTCATTTTTAACCATTAATAGAAATAAGCTCGCAAGTGTTGAAGTACATGAAATTAAAAAGGCCTTAAAACAAAATGCCGCATCGAAAATTCTATCGTGGAAAGGGGTATCATAAGTATCACTGAAAAGCAATTTATAATTAGAACATGATCATATCAACTCCATTGTTTTAGTTTAACGGTGATTATCATTTTTATTAGTGTGCTATTTTAGGATGTCTTAAAAGTTAAATCACAGAGAACAACAGACCTAAAGGCAAGATATCAACGAATGTGAGCTCCAAGAGGAATAATGTTGAGAGAGAGAGAGAGAGAGAGATAGGGAGAGAGCCATGAAATGTTTGACGCAATTTAGCTTAAGACTAATGAAATATTTATAAGGAACATACTTCTACCATTGGTCTCTCACTGTAAAGTAACTCAAAACCATCGACCTTAGATTATAAAAGCGCAAGGAAAGGCTACACTCTTACGAACACCGCATATGAGTAGTCTGCTGCACATGCAGGATCTCCTTGTTGGGACCCATGTAGAGATAATTCAAGCCGTTCAAGAGGGATCTCATGTAAATGCTTGATTTATAGACCAAGAATTATTTAAAAAACTTGAAAGAAATGATATACTGGTATTTGAAAAAAATAGGGAGTTTAGAGAAGATGGTTGGAAATCGTTCAAGAATTGGTTAATGGTTATTTGAACATTTAAAAAAAAAAACAAGCAAGTCGGAGGTGGAATAAAAAACAAGTAGGGTTGTTTTGAACATTTATAAAGCTTTTTTTTTTTTACTGAAACATTAATAAAGTATTTGCTTCATGTAAGTATTGAAGATTCTTTAAAAAATAATATTTTTCCCTTTTTTTCTAATTTTAAGAATTCTTGGTAAAATAGGTCATGGAAAGGAATTAAAAACATGATGATGGATTGGATTGTTAAGCCTTAATGCAAAAACACTTGTTATATTTCATTGACAGATCCGGCCGTTTTGTCAAACTATAGACCCATTTAAAATTAAATTTGCACAACAACTCATTCATATGGACCCCATGATAAATATATATATATATATGCCAGTAATATGGTGATGCTTTCTCATTTAATTCAACCATTCACTATATTACTGGCATATTTCCAAAAAAACATCACTATATTTTCCTGATAAAGAATATAGTGATATTTTCTAAGCGTTTTCATGCTATTAAATTTCAACTATTTATGAAGTAATTTTTGGTCATGGTCTTTTATTTAATTTCTCTATCTTTGTTAATGAAGGTAATATTCAGACATACACAAACTCACCCAAGTCTCTTGCCGTCATCGCTATAGTCAAAGAATGATCCCTAGTTTGCCTGATCTATATTTAATTAAAACATGAATGATTGTTTTTTAATTTTTGTATCAAATCTTACATGTGACTTGGATGTATGAATAATTTAAATGATTATTTTTTAATTTCTTAATGTATAACATGGATGTATGAATTTTCACTAAACGATTCAAATTCAAGAATGCTGATAAAACATAATGATGCCATACGGGCTCCGCCCTATCTAGTACGGGATTTTGATAGGAGTTGGACCCTTTCGTTAAAATGCTTAAGTATTAGTTCGTAAATAAAATATTACAAGTCTTTTATACGTGATCAATCTAATGATAGTAGATCTATATGGATTTAAAATTTGAACGGGTCTAGTATAAAAAAAAAGTGATTTATTTTGATTAGTTTAGTTTTTCATAATTGAACCCAATTATACAGCCTCACAATTTCGTCCATGAAGACCACGACCCTACCAAATACCAATGCATGTGTGAGTTGATAAAAAAAATTAAGAAAATATTTTGTATGACATTTTGGAAGGTAACATAGATCATGGACCACTGGTCTCAAAGGTAAGTAAACATGGAATTTGTAAATATATAGAGAGAAGGCATCACATCATGTCCAAAAAAATTTCAATACCACATATTCTTATCAGAATTTCTTGAAAACTCTTGTTATGCCCATCTTTTCTCCTTTCCAGTGGCTTTGTTTATTCATACTCTTTCTTCATTTATTTCTTTACAGTCATTATCACCATCGTCATTGTCACCACCATCATTCCATCTATCTTACGTCTGCTAATGGGTGATATTTAGCGCAATGGAGATGTATTATGTGCCCAGCCTACCTCAGTTTTGGGCTTAGATTTTAAGTCTTTGGGTCGAGTCTGAAAGTTGTTACTATGACCCGATTATTCGAGAAATAGATTAGGTCCATGTGCGTTAATATGCATGGGCCATATTGTGATGCCCTGGAGTTCCACATTGACTATAAAGAGGAAAGTGAATGTAATTATATGTAGAGCTTACACTCTTAACTTGTATTAGGCCTTTCGGTGGCGGACAATATCATGCATGCGTATATGGTAGGGCGTTACAAATGATATGAGTATAAGGTTGGGCGTTATGTAGTCAGACCTTTGGGCATTCATCTCTCTAAGACTGAAGTAGTCCTTCACAGTAACTATATCAAGCTAGGCCCCATGCATTTAAGTATATGTAGGCTTCTGCTTAACAAGATTGACCCTGATACACAATAAATACGATCAAAATAGTCCCTTTTTTGTTAATAACAATCAAAGTAGTCCTTGAATAACAAGATTGACCATGATACACATCCACGTGTACGGTACACAAAGCCGAGAATATTTTCTTTTCTTCTTCAGCAATGTTTCTGCTGTACTGTTAGCTCTGTTTCCATTTTTTCTGTTGCACCTTTGCCAAAGTAGCCTGGAGAATGGATAATTAGGACTTCTGCTATGTGCGACAGTGGAGATAAGAGAAAACACGAAAAGCGATGGGCCTGTTTGGCAACGTTCTCTTGAAACTAGAATTGCAAACATGATGGTTTTAGATTGGAATCATAGTGGATTCGGATCCGGATCCGGATTCATTTCCAAATAATGGTTCCGGTTCTGGATCCGATTTTGACTTGAAACTTGTTTTGTTGGTTCTAGACCCGATTCCGATAGAAAAATCCGGATCCAGTTTCGGAACCGGGTCCACTTGATTTTTTTACAGCTTTTGGAGAATCAAATACTCATTTACAATCCTACTTGAGACGTTCGGACAAAACGTCGGGAAATGCGTTTGGTTGGTATTTTTAATTTGTTCCAAATTTTGGTTTTGTGGAAACGTTTCACGGAACGTCTACCCAGGGCATGGATTTTTCGAAACGATTTATTATCCTTTTTTTTCAAGTCATTCTCGTGAGACTATATATCCAGTTGCGTGACGTCTTATAGCTCTTACATGTATTTAAAAAATACCACACCTATCGTCGGTCTCTTAACTCCATCATCTTTGTCTTGCTCATCTCTCTGTGTATCTTTCCAAATTTCTCAATCCCTGTATGGAGAAGTATCTCCTCTCCAGCAACCCTTGGCCTACCCATATGCTTTGGTTTTCAGCAACGTCAAACAATTTCTATGGCCAATAAGACTGCCTGCACTCCACCCTCTCCCCTTCTTGCGTGAACTTTATGCCATTATTTCGCACAGGAACGAGCAAGAATATGATGTTCCTGATCATCCTTTAAATTTTCTTGGATCTTGTCTCCAGATCATTGAACCTCTTGGTGTATTCTTCCATGAAGAATTTTTTTTTAAAAAAAAAAAAAACTTAAAATGCTAACTTCTCTTAAGACTTATTATGGTTTTACCAAAATAAAAAAAGGATTTAGTCTGTTTGATTATTATCGAAAGGAGATTAGGGGGGGGGGGGGGGGGGGGGGTTTGGGTTATTAGGGGTGCCACTCATCCCTAAAAAGTCTATCCTTTCAGAAAAATACTTTATATTATATTATATATATTAAAGCAAAGGGCTAAAAAGTCTATCCTTTCAGAAAAATACTTTATATTATATTATTATATATATTAAAGCAAAGGGGGAGGTGGGCTGTGGGGGGTGCCACCTCACCCCTCAAACTTCTCTCCTTTCAGAGAAATACCCAAGAAAAAAAGAGAGAAAAAGAGGGAGGGATAAGTGTTTTCACATGAGAGTAGAGTCCTCTGAGATCAGGGAATGAGAGTCCCAGATACGGAAAACTCTTCCTTCCATTAACCTACATTTCTAAAATCCTTTTAACTTCCTCTAAAATCTCTCTTTTCCTAACTTTTTTTTTATCTTCTTATCTTAATCTTCAAATCACTCTCTAATCTTAATCCCTCCATCCCCTCCAATCTTCCCTAAAATCTCTCCATCCCCTCTTATCTTCCATATCATCTCACAGCAATTCTTTTTCGTTCCATCCCCTCTTATCTTCCATATCATCTCACGGCTCCCTCTCTCTCTCTCACATAGCCTTAATACCACCAACCCATTTTTACAAAGATGGGTTTTCATCTCTCTCTCATCTGAAAAAAAAGGAAGATGGGTTTTCATCCACATCAATTCTAGAGACCCATTTTTCCAAAGAACATAAGCCCAATATCAGATACATGGAAAAAAAGATTTGTTTGCAAGTGAGCCAGGTTGGACCAAACGGCTCATTCCTATTCCTTTCGGCTAAAAATTCTTGTACCCAGAAAATAAATGTTGTCAGTGGAATACCCGATTGTACAGCCCAGCTAGCCTGACACATCTAAGCCCATTGGGCCTATCCGTTAGTAGATGTTTGGGCTCTGAATTTATGTTTGGCCCATTGACTAAGTCCTGGGCTAAATATTAGACCTGATAATTAAAAATTTTCAAGTTGGAAAGATTTAGTCTGCCTGGCCTGGGCCTTTTGCGGTCATATGGACAATGTACATGCCACTTAACCCATAATTATCAAATATGGTCCATGGATCAAAAAGTTGATTGTTTCAACAGATCTAATAATTTCAATTGCATTTATAGTTTTGCATCTGAATGTTTTAATGTGCATGCCCATTTTTCCAAAGAACATAAGCCCAATCTCAGATAGATGGAAAAAAAGATGGGTTTGCAAGTGAGCCAGGATGGACCAGACCAGTGTGATCTTCACTGTTTGCTATCATATTTGAAAAAAGATGGGTTTTAGCCTCTCATTATTCCTCTTAAACGAAATCATCTAATCTTAACAAAAAAATAAAAAAAAAAAGGTGCCAAAAAACAAACCCAAAATCCGATTGTACAGCCCAGCTAGCTTGACATATTTAAGCCCATTGGGCCTATCCGTTAGTAGATGTTTGGGCTCTGGATTTACGTTTTGGCCCATTGACTAAGTCCTGGGCTAAATATTAGACCTGATAATTAAAAATTTTCAAGTTGGAAAGATTTAGTCTGCCTGGCCTGGGCCTTTTGCGGTCATATGGACAATGTACATGCCACTTAACCCATAATTATCAAATATGGTCCATGGATCTGAATGTTTTAATGTGCATGACACGGAAAAATGGGAGGTTTTTTTTTAGATTTTATATGGTTGTTGTAAATACTTTATATGATACTATCTATTTCAATTAAATAATATCTTTTCTTTTACTTTAATTCTAAATAATTAAATTATGGATTCAAAATTTTCTTTTGATGTATTGATGAATTTATTAACAACATTTGCTTTAATATATATAATATAATTATCACTTTTGGGCCCGGGTTAAGCACGGGCATTTATTGAGCTTAGTCTTCTCATATTTAAAAATAATAGCTTAGGAACACTTAACTGTAGGATTATGCTATGATATGATTTTAAACAGTGGCAATGTTCCATACGTGCATGGGAGATATGGGTCATGTGTGAGCATGTGACTTGGCAGCTCATAGTCACACAGTTCATATAATTTAATTATTGCTTTTTAAGAACCCAACTTAGGGGTTCTTTTTGTAGACCACATGGCATAAGAAGATGTGCTAATGTATATACTTTTAATTCTAATGTATATACTTTTAATTTTATTAAAATACGGGTCACCATCGTATTAATTCATTATCTATATACGTAGATAAGCACTCAAGTTATAAAAACTTATAACACTTTGCTTAAGTCTAATTTATTTGGTTGCATTAGAATACATATGAATTGAATACATACGATTCATGCAATGAGTAATTGAAAATGAAGGTAAATTTTTTTCTTTTCTCCTCTTTCTGTATTATTATTATTTATGTATTTGATTATCTCCCAAAACTCATACTAACCCTTTTGATGGTCATGTAATTGGTATGTGTGCCCCACACATTTCTAATACGGAAAAATGGGAGGTTTTTTTTTTAGATTTTATATGGTTGTTGTAAATACTTTATACGATAGAGTGGTAGATTTTATGGTAAATAATGTATTCATTACTGTGTATGGTACTGGCTATAAAAGACCTTTATCATACTTACTGTGTGTATTAAATAATATATATTTTACTATAGGTGCCTTTGTTGCTAAACGATTGTTTTTCACAAATTAGGTATGCTGAAAAATTATCTTAATCATTGAAGTGGGAACAAAATCAGGTGCTTTGAAGATTAATTATTTCTCAAATCAGGTAAGCTTTATAATTCTATATATTTATTCTTTTTTACCTACACAATTGTTAAATGTATATCATAGAAAGTGCATTTATAATAGTTGTCCAATTCTTGTATCTTTTATGGTAGTTACATATTTTACATAGTTTCCTTTGCTGACCGAAATATATATACTTTTCATTTACATCAAGCAAGTATGGTACTTCAAAAGGATGTAAATATATGCAAAATCTCGAGATTACAACGCAAACTATCCTTACAACTAAAGCGTTTAAATCGTTATGATGGTATGAGCACGTCCTATATACTTAACATTTTTATATTATATATTTTAACTCTTATATACATATCAAATATATTAATTTATTTTCTCATCTAGGCATTAAACATTATTCAAAATTAGCTCGGCAATTGGAAAGTAATGCACCCGGTCAATTGGAAAGTAAAGAGACAACCTCACTGACTGACACTGAAACAAGTGGATGAATTGCACAATCTTCTAATTCTTCAAAAATCCTAATTATTTATTATTCACTTTTACGTTTGAAGCAGGATTCTTTATTTATTATTGTGCATAAACATACTTATTTCATAAACTTTTAGTTTAAATAATCTTTCATATTACATTATCATGGTATGACAAATTTTTTGCAACTATACTTGTGCAACGGTGTCTATATGATACTATCTATTTCAATTAAATAATATCTTTTCTTTTACTTTAATTCTAAATAATTAAATTATTGATTCAAAATTTTCTTTGGATGTATTGATGAATTTCTTAACAACATTTGCTTTAATATATATAATATATTATCACTTTTGGGCCCGGGCTAAGCACGGGCCTTTGTTGCTAGTATATATTAAAGCAAAGGGGGAGGTGGGTTGTGAGGGGTGCACCTCATCCCTAAAAAGTCTCTCCTTTCAGAGAAATATATAAGAAAAAGTAGGCCACCATACTCATCTAAAACAAATCTCCTCCCTAAATCTCCATTTCAATTATCTTCTCCAAATCACCTCCCTAAATCTCTCCATTTCATTCAAGATTTTTTATAAAGATAACAAACTGACATCTTTATCATATCTCATACAATTTCTCTAAACAACTTCTTCCATCTTTATCAACTACTGACCAAATATTCAATTGAACATACCTTTAGATATTTGGATATGGACCTATCTTTAGATGTTACATCATGTGAGCCCACTAGGGATCCTCGGAATGACACATCAGCAAGGTCCCACTGTCCAATTGGACACACCTTGAAGGAATTAGAATATGAGGCCCACCGTTAGATGTTACATCATATGACCCCACCAAGTTATTTTTTCTTTTTTATTAAAGTTATATATATATAATAAATATAAACTACTTATTTATTTCTATAAAATTTGTTCTTTTCCGATAATGTCTCAGAAAAGAATCAAATGTCTTATTATATTTTTTGAGCCCGGACACCATACCTCTCCATTTAATTCTGTAAGCTTACGCTTGTGAGGCCCACCCTTGGTCCATCCAAATGGACCAAACACACGACCTCCATAAATTGTACATGTCTACTAGCTTTTGGTCAGGTCAGGATTTACTGGACCGTTGGATCGATTGTGTACCGATTCGAATAGATTGTTGGCCATTAAACTTTTGGGGCTAGATGGAGATTGTAGAAACCACGGTTGAGACTAATTTTTTGCAAAGAGAAGGGTCCCGCGGAGTCCTTGAAATCCCCACAACACCACCCCCATGTGGGTTGTCAGGTGGGCCCCACCACAAATGTGAGCTTACCTTAACCTAAGCTTTAGCTTAGGAGAGCTGCCCCTATATAGACACACATTCATACTTGTGTAATGGTCAATGCCTTTAAATTCAAGAGGGCATTATGTTATGTAAATTTTTTTTCTCATTTTATATTTATTTTCATCACATGTTAAAAGTTTCTAACATTCAAAGATAATAAATTTTTTTTTTAGACTTATTTTATCTTAATAATATTTTAAAATAATTCTTGAATTTCTAATATATTTTTACTTTTGGCCCGGGCTTAGCATGGGCGTTTGGTACTAGTTTTATTTAATGTGAACATGAACCTGATTTATAACCTATCCAAGTATCATTCGATTCAATACTTCATAAGATTAAAAAAGGATTACTATCACAAAAATCCTATAAAGGTGGGCCCACACTTTCAAATCCTATAAAGGTGGGCTCCATGTTCTGGTTACTAAAGGTGAGTCTAATGTACGTCCATTCCTACATGGGTTGTAATTCCTACAGCTGGGCCCACATTGTAAGTCATACATGGAGGTTCATGTTATATTCCCATCAGAGTGGGCCCGACTATTTTCTGAATATTTAAGATGAATTCATGAATATCCATTATAGATCTACATTCAACATTATTAATAAATATAATTTTTTTAATATTATATATTCTTAATTATATAATTTAAAATAATGTTGCCAAATAAATTCTGGATATATCAGGCTCAACACAACCTATCTCAACATAAGATCAGAAACGATGCCAAACGGGGCCAATGTAACCTATTGCCAAAAGGAAACTACCAAATGGCTAACAAGTTAAAGGTATCGCCTATTATGTTAGGGGAGACCCACTACTACTAGAGTCAGAGAACAAGTTAAAAGCTATGTAACCTTTTACTCAGCATAGGACCTAAAATGGACCCATAAAATGTGTTCATCTGTAAAAAAAAAAAAAAAAAATACAACATATGCGTGTTCCACTATACACCTACCAATTTAGATTGTTTGATATTTTCCAGGCAGGAACTCATAATAGTGGGATGCTATATGTATGAAAATGAAAGTTACAAGGTTTCAATTACCCTTCAAATTAAGTTGTGACAAATTAAAGACCCGTCAATGAACATGAATGACGCCCAGATCAAACAAAATAATAGAAAGATACAATAAAAGGTGAGATTTTTAGTTTGTGAAACTCATTTGATTTTTTCGTAGAAAGCAGAATCTCCTCAAACAATCCAAATTGTACTGTGGAGCCTGGCATGCGTCTTATAGAAATTGATATTAGAAAAGATAGAGAGGGATCATCGTTGGGTTGCAAAATTGATACATTCGTATATGATTAGAGATATGAATTGCTTATTATAGATAGAGATAAATAAGGTGCAGGATTAAAGTTCGAATTTTAAATTCTTGATTACAACTCAAAACCTAAATACAAACAGTGTAATTTAAAGGGATTTAAAAACCTAAATATGAATCAATTCTATTTAAGAGAGAATTTTGGGAAAATTAAAATGAGAGATTTTAGGAACATGGGTTGTTTGAGATTTGAGGAGCATAAATTTTGGATGGAGAAATATAGCATTATCCTCTTAAGTTTTCAAAATCCTACGTGGGATCAGTTGTGATGCGACAAGGTGCTATAGAGAGCTCTCATGTGGCACCACATGAGGTTTGAGAGTATTGACGTAGCATCCATTAGAGGCTTCCTATTACTTTAATACTTATATATATATATATATAATGGGAGATGTTTCTATGAGAGATATTTCTCATCTTAAATGAGAGATTGGATGTGGGCTTCACATCCATATCTAATGCCAACAACTTAAGGGCCCCTACGCCTATCTCTCATATAAGGTGAGAGATATCTCTTATAGGAGCATCTTCCATATATAATATAATTAAGATATAATTGGTAATGCATCACTTCTCTTAAATTTAAAATAAATATGCATATACTGTTCCATGAATCAAAAGTTAAATGGTTGAGGAAGAGTTTATTGTTGAACACTTCAATATGGAGTAAGCCAGTCCTAGCCATTCCATTCCACTATCTCTAATAAGAAATAGCTATTATCCTAGCCATTCCATTCCACTATCTCTAATAAGAAATAGCTATTAGCACAATGCATAATAGAACATATAATGCTAAATCCAGACACATACGTCTGATGTATAATTATTTAAGCATTTATTCAATGATGGAGTAATTGCAATAGATATATGAGATTGATGGTTAGTTTAGCTGATGCTGACTCAATTACTTAATTAATTTTTTTTTTATTATTAGCATCATCCCTCGGGTTAGGTCCTATCAAACTACAAATTCATGTCGACTGGAGTCGGTATCTCTCTTGAGTAAACGCTTCCAATGTAATAGAGATTTTTAAGAACTCCACCATGGAGCCCACTTAATGATATCCAGATTGTTCAAAATAAATGTCACTTGACTCACTTCAATAAGAGTGAGTCACACCATCAGATTGAGCACATGATGATAACATAGTTAAGGCATATGATTAGAAATACTCAAGATTGTGCTAATCACATTATTGATCATGTGCTTCTATTAAAGTGAAATTTGACTATATATTACTGGAGGAAATGAAATTCATCTTAAACGATCTGGCTCCAAGCCTTTTTCTCCACCACTAGTAAGTAGTACCCCATAGTGTGTTACATATTTTCCTAAAATCTTTTAATGGAAATCACTTCCCTAACTAATCTCTCTCCCTAATTTTTCTCATTACAATCCCTCGTACCAATTACATAGCCTCTTTAAGAAAGGTATTATCTTCGTTTCTAGAAGAGTTTTTCTTCTTTTGAGATGAATCTCTCTTTTAGACAAAATTTATTTCCAATTAAGAGTAGCAAAAGATTTTTATGCAAGAATTCCTTTCAAAAGATCTCCTGCCGAGCACGCACACGGATCTAATGAAGAAAATCTCTGCAATATTTCCTCGCCTCTTTTTCATTGTAACACCACGAGGATCGGCATCCACATCTCTCTCTAAATGTGTCTTTGCCAATATTGTCTTTCTCATTTAAAATACCATTGTGAAATTCTATGCTCTTATATGATCCTTTTGATTTATGTTAACCATGATTTGTTAGAGTCCAAATTCTCAACCCACTTCTCCATGCATCTCAGCAAGAAGCTCTCATGCCACCTAAATTAGGATCCAGGTCGAGTAGATTACAGAGTACACATTCGGTAGCAAGACAAACTTTTATTGATTGCTTGTGGTGGGGACTCAAAAACTGCAACTTTAAACAGATGTTTGGAATAATGACAGTCTTCTATGGTTTCTTATCATTCACTTGCAATGTTGGACCCTAAGCTGGCCCTGTTGAATCTCAAGAATTTCTCCTAACTTAGAGAATAAGTGGATTCGGTTTCACCAAAGATCATCTACAAGGCACTAGAGTCTGGATAAATTGGAATCCAAAATTACATATATGATGCCATGCTATGCCAAATGAGAGAATAGGAAAAAAGGAGGGGGGATTTTTCAACTCTCTATGGAATACATCCTCAACCAATCAACGACCACAAGCCCACTGAGACCACATCAGGGCTTATTTCCGGCATAAACAGACACTCACGTCCATACACCAATTCAGTAAAGATTTCCCACCACAACCACAGCAACAGCCTAAGCAAAACAAGGCTGCAAGAATCTCAGATATGCTTGGCAAGCAGGGGTGGTGGTTCCAATCCCCTACTGTTTTGTCAGCAAATAGCGGGCCTCGTTACCTGGCTTATTGCGAACTGATCATAACCATTGCTGCAGAAACACAAAAAACCAAAGAGCAATAATTTTCTTTTTCCTTGAGCCCTCCATTCCTTCTGCTGATTAATTAACATGGTTGGTCCTGTGAGAATCTGTTCCCCACTGAAGCCTCGTCTACTGAGGCACTTGGTGCAACATTGTCATCAGCAGCCAGCTTCCCTGGATTCTCCTCTGCATTGATTGGCAGCTTAGACTTGGGTGTCAGCCTCTTTGCCTCCTCACACGTGTATATGAATATCTTCCGCACCATGATGCAGAACTCGCTGAACATTAATGAACAAACCATCATATATTCTATTAAGATAAAATTTCCAATGTTACCCACAACTGCTAATAACTGAATGGTTCCTAACATGCCAAGAGGTGGAGCAAATATTGCTCCATGTGTTTCCAGTAACCATTGCAAACACCGTCCGAAGAAAGCAATCAAAACCATCAAGGCATCCTAACATACCTTACATTAAGTGGAAGAAAGCCTTCTGAAATGAGGGGAACATGGCATGTAGAGCAGGAGCAGTGGGTGCTTCCATATAAAAGGGGATTTTTTATTAGCCATCTATAAAACATTTTAGCCTCAGTGGAACTGCTCGGCATCTGGGCAAAAATGGTAATTGAAGAACTGTTCACTGTTTCTATATTTACCACCCACTTCAATTGCCTTTTACAACAGCTAGGGGCATATGATGATGCTGTTTTTCCATAAGCCAAAATGCCATGAGTCCTCTATAACACCTTTTGCTCCCTTTGTCTTGAAAATGCATCATGACAATAGCAAAGGCCATAACTTATAAAACCAACAAATTACAATCATGGTAGCCCTACCAATACATGGGGCTCACCATCAATATTCATGCTCAGGTTTGGGCTAGAATATTGACCTAGATATGAATGAAGCATTGGATTTTTAAGCTAATTAGTTCTAGAAAATAGCAGATACGTTCTAATTTAGTACTGGAAAGACAGGTCTCATGTAATTGAGAAGATGGTTCAGGGATTTACTGCCACGGATCGTCGCCAACAAGCATCATGTCATCTTCATCATCTGTGTAGACCACCTGCCATTTCTCGGTATGCCCACACAGCTCACCTTCAATACAAAACATCTCCTCCAGAGTCTTGAAGAGCTCATCATAACAGTCAAACCTTGTTAGGTCAACAGCTCTACCGAGGGCAACCCCTTGCATGTGTACCTATCAATACATGGATAGCAGATTTCAACATGAGCACCCATGGCAAAATAGATTCAACAATTATTTGGGAAAGTAACAAAGCCACTAAATTAAACAGGCATACATTAATAGCTACAAAGTTACTAGGCATCAAATAAACTTCTCTGTGACAATTTCCCGCTGGTGAATAAGTTTCGATTCGAACTTGATCCTGATATGACTGATCTTCACCAGTGGGATTATTAAACAGATATTGACGGTGCAAGAGGGTCTGAAGATCTTCGTGGAATGGTTCTTAGGACATCTGGTAATAGCGGAAGATTATAGTAATGCAAATCAAGTGGGCAATAAGGAAGAGGCAGATTCTATAAACACTGGCTTTCATTGTCCCAAGAGAAGTGGGATCTTTGCAAGTTGATGTCAGTTTCTGAAGTCTGAAGGCAGCAGTGTCAGGTTGGCAAAACTAGTAGCAGCAGGATGTCTAGATTTGCAACTTGAGTGATTTATGTAAGGAAGAAGCTTATTTGTCCTGTAGGGGCTGATTTTTTGCTCATGCTTACAGTATAAACCTCCATATTGTATCTTTTTTTTTTTTTTTAATAATGTGCATTTCCTACTCTCAATAAAATACCATTAATAATAAGAGGAAACTAAAGTTTTATAAAATGTCATTATCCCCCATGAATTAGTGTTGGCCCAACTTCCAAAGATTTACTTTTGGACTGAAGCGATCTTTTGTATCAGTGGTAAACACGGTACCAGTGCTGGTGCTGATGTACATGAGTTGTTTTCTGTGATAAAAATCTAACATCGGTGAGAGTTAGCTCAGTGCAAGCTCTATCCACAGCATTTAAAATATCCATGCGAAGACTATTTACATGGTACTTCAGGTAAATATGTATGCGTACATGAAGCGCCAAATTGTCTTGGAATCTATCACTGATGCTTCAACATCCACACAGCATTGAAGTAACCAAAATACTAAATGTTATAAAGACAAAATATTTTAACTAAAACCAAAACAAGTTAATTTACTAGTGAGGTGGAGTTGCAGGAAACCTTGGTGCAGCTTCGGATCTGTCTGCTTTGCATCTCTTGGGGTGATCTGAGGCATGATTTATCAGGCTCACTGCTAACTGCTGGAATATCAGATTGATGTGTATTTGATGGCTCAGACTGTTGATCTGAGTCTGCATCCAAAGATTGAACTGGCTGATCCCCGTCTTCGCCAGAAACAGTGGTAGCTGTCATAGTTATCTCCTCCATAGGTGAGTTCTCAACTAACTGGATGCCAAATAATCGACATCCATTACCTGTCTCTTGCCGCTTTTCACCATCTACTCTGCTTCTACCAGTGACAACAGCCTCGGGAAGAGGTTCCACTCGATTGGACCAAAACATTGGATCACAAGAGATGGGAGCTGCTGCACTGTTCCCACCGAATCCAAAGTTCCCAGATCCTGGAATTGGAGGAAACAGAGTGGAATTGGGTAACGTACACTGTTCTCGTCCTCTCTTTAGCCCAGAATATGAGAAAGATAGGCCAGAATTATCTGCTGATTTCCAGGGCCCTAAAGTAACCATAGGAAGAGCATTCAAATGAGATCATGGTTTTTTTTTTTCTTTCTAATGTGAACTCCTTAAATAAAGGTGTAAATATACTGCACAAATCAAAATGAATCTTCAAAGATATCTAAATGTTTGCATCAAAATTTACAAACAGAATCCAGGGGGATTTCTCTACCAAAATATTATAAAAAAAGGAAAAGAGTAATCAACATTGAAAGAAATGACAATAATGAAACAAGGCAGAAGGAAATTATCATACTGAATGCTGGAAGTTCTGGCGGTATTGAAGGTAGTGGTCTTGCCCGTTTGTTCTTCGGTGCTGGTTGTGAGGTTAAAGGATTCGTGGCCAACATTGGCTCCAATTCCCAGGGTGAAACTTTATCCGGGCGCATGATCGATGAAGGTTCATCCCATTGAACCTACACGCAAATCCATGTGCTATCATATGTCAAAATGAAAAGGAATAAGATCAAGATCCTAGAAGACAGACTAGAGCAACGCCATTCAGTCTCAAAAATGCTTTCAGCCCACACAGGAGAAGATATAGAGTTTTCAGTATCTCTAAAGAAAATTTCATGCAAAACTCTCAAGATGCTAAAATTCTTGATTACATTACTAAAATTTTTGGGTCTTTAGGCAAAGTCAAAAGGCAAATGCACACATAGATGTAGACACTTCATGTAGTTAAAAACAAGGATCATATAAAGTTTTTCAAACATTAGCCACAAAAAGTAACCTTTAAGGATCTCCATTCAGAGTTCGCCCAACATGATGATTGTGCGTCTTCAACACCAATGACGGTACCACTGAACCTGTGAAATTGTGAGGAAAGAAAGCTAAAATCGGTATGTGTTCCCTTATTGATACACAAATTTAGAATCTCAAGCTTCTACAAAATATACCTTCTTTCAGGAGCTTCATCACCTTCAAATCTCATCTTGAATCTCATGCCAACAGAAAGCTTGTGGTTCCGAGTATCAAGATACTTGTTGATACTTATAATGAACTCTGACTGACTTGTTCTGGAAAACTAGCTAAGATTCAGTGGGTTCTTTTCTCCAATTATAAGTTGACAAGATTAAAACAACAAACTGAAAAAAGGTCTAGAAAGCCACTATGCTCAAGTATCATTGAGGACATGAAAAGTGAAATCATCATTAGACCCATTTCCAACTTTAGAGGCCCATTTGTATGTTCAGTACTATATTTCTAGGATTCTTCCAGGCAATTTGCTTCCATCGGTGGGGCTAAGAGTGCAAGGATTAAAGGTAGGGAATAGGAGCATGGGACAGAAACCACCTATATATACATACCCCTTGCATAAAAAATGATTCCCCACTCTCAACCTTAGTAAACTAGATCCTAGGAAATTGATATCCCCCTCTAGATCTCCAGTTCTCCACCCTTATGGCTCGCTATTCACCACTCTAATACCTCATGGATAAAATCTTCTATCTAATGAATTCCTAGGAGTTAAATATGAATTAGAAAAGTGGGCACTAAGGATATATTAGATACAACCCATGAGGTAGGCTGACTAAAAGTTTGGTCCGCGATCAATCTTTTTTTCTTATTGTTTCTTTTATTTTATTTTTGGAATGGTAACTGGGTTTTATTTAAAAAGGAGAGAGAGCCAAACATACAACCGTGGAGAACAAAATCTAATTGGGCACCAATGATTCATACAAAGAAATGAAAATGAATATAACAGATGCAAAGTTTTGTAAATATAATAGAAATGATACAACTGTGAAGAACAATCAAACCTGGGTTTGTAGAAAACAGAAAAGAGGGTCCCTGTTGATAAGGCATGAGATGCAGTAGCAAGGACCCCAAGATGCATGCTGTGACTCGATATAACAGAAGAAGGCATATTGTTTAGTTGTCTCATTAATCGCCTTACCCCAACACGCAGCTCTCCATTTTCACCTCTGCCATAAATTAGAACATAGGAGGTGATGAAACAGAACAAGAGAAAAACAAATGAGAGGGAATTCACGGAGTCATAACTGAGTGGCATTGACTTGCCTTAAGAAGATAAATGCATCACCAGCAATGAGTCTCTTGGAACTAACAAAGACACTCCATCCAGTTGTGAGCAGGTGCCGCCTGGGTTGCCCTGTGTGCAAACATTTTGGTTTGTATTTTGGCAATCTGAAGACTGAATAGTGGAGTAACATGTTTAATGCTGAAGCAAATCAAGCAATTCATTGAAAAAGCACATCACTACGTTACCAATTGATGTCATCAAAACATTTCCCAATTTTAATGGACTTCTCCAAAGAGTGGTCATCAAACCATTTAAACAACAAACAAGGTTCAATTATCTTACTAACATTATAAATCACAGTAGTTCACATGCACTGAAATTTTTCTCTTTTTTTTTTTTTTTTTTCGAATGCAAATACTTTATCCACTTTGCCGGCATATATTTGCTTGTTACATGCCCTACATATGGAGCTTAGCACCCAACATATTCACAATTCAGTTACATTGGAGAAGACATTAATGAAGCTGCTTATATTGATATGCTGTACTTTTATGTATCAAACTATCAATACAGCTTGTGTTGAGGTCAACGTCCACCCTCGCTCCTAAGCGGTTATAATTGTGGTCGAGCCCGAGCCCTCACCATAAAACCATTGTTGTGCCGTTTCCCATCACCAATTGGTTTTGAGATAAGTGGCAGCTCAATGGGTGTAAGAACTTACAAGTGGTATTAGAACCTGGTAGGTCGGGTGTTCGAGTCACGAAATATGCGTTTTGCGAGTTGCGCAGTAGGAGTCACGGCGAGTGTGCCGTCAACATCTACCCTCTCTCCTGAGCGGTCATAATTGTGGTCAAGCCCTCGCCCTCACCATAAAACCATTGTTGTGCCATTTCCCATCACCAATTGGTTTTGGGATAAGTGGTAGCTCAATGGGGTGTAAGATCCTACAACTTGCACAACCATTACCAATGACTTCAAGGTTCAATGAAGACATATTTTAGCCATGCCAGTGCCATTCATTAAAGAACAGGATTGTGTTTGTTCAAGTTCAAATAATTTACAGCAGAGCAGAAATTGTGAGATGAGAGTTGACCTCGAAAAATGTGACGGAAATTCCATTCATTCCCATGCAAATCTGTGGCAACCAGTTCCTGCCAAGGTGGGTGTTGGGACATGTCCTGAACGAAGAGTCACACTAAGTAATGACAAGTAATAAAGAAAACTAATTGCAAGAGAAATGCTTAGTAAAAAAAAAAGAAGAAAAGGTTCATAAGCAAAGAACTCACCAATGGTGGCAGACAATCATCTGCATGCCTCTTGAGAACAGAGAATCCTCCATGGGTGCTTGTGTCAGAAGCCGTCAGTGTCTTACAAAATGAATGAACAGTGCAGCTTTGAGGTTCTGGGAGTGGAGGATCTGGGCTGGTAACCTCACCTTGCTGTTCCACAAGTACATGGAATTGAGCCAAAATCAGACAAAAGGACAACAGGTGAAATCCATTGTTATATCATAACTACATATGCACATCTTAAATCAGACAAAAGTTGCAATCATTACTTGGAAGATCACTGGTGACATCCACCAAAATGTATGTGTAACACAAAAGTAATTTAGCAAATTGCCACTCTGTACATGTTACTCAATCTGGCAGACAACTCCCATTCATTACATTATTCGCTTTTTCAGCATACAAAAATTGCAAAAGGCATATAGCAGCCTTTATATCCAACACAATTTATTTGTTTTTGAAACCTCAGGCATTTGTCTAACTTCAACAATAAACAGTCCAAAAAAAAAAGAACTCACATCTAGTTCGGGTTGTAGGGTAATCTGTGCATAAACTTCATCTGTTTCAGGTTCGGCCTATAAGTCAAAAAGGAAATAGTAAATAACCACTAAAATATAAGAAATACAGTCTACGGCACCACATCCAACCAGTCCACAGAGATGAAATGAAAACTAAAATATAACCACCGTTGCAACTTGCAAGTATGATTAGAAAGTGTGAGAATTACCTGTAGCTGAACATTCACTACCCTGCAGAGAATCTTTGATGGAAGGTTGAAGGAAGGTATCTGCTGATCCAGCCCCTGATGAGTTGATGCCACAAGCTACAAGGAGTAAAAGATGACAGTAAGAAGAGAAACCCATACATTACAAAACATTAAATTTTTTTGTTCAGGAAATTTCATAGAAATATACAAATCAAGCCTTCTTATTTTTCTCCTTCTCATACTTTCTCTGAAAGAGTTGATCAAGCTGTTTTCAGAAAATATTACACTAGCACACCCTATCCCTCAGTGCAACTCAACTCATGCTATGATTGTAATAAATTAGCAGCAAAACTTATAGATCAAAACAAGAAGTACAGCATTAGGCTGCAAAAAGGTAAAATAAATTGGTTCCACAGATGAAAAATTATAAAAATCAGGACATCAATAGGCTAATTCTATAGTCAGTATCCTCCAATGTGATGAAAAAAGGTCCACCAAATATGCTTTCAAAACTCAGCTGAAAATAAGTCCTATCAACTAATACATGAAGGTTTCGGCCATGACCACTACCGATTTTCTATGTATTTAGTCCACAAACTCAAAATGCAGTTACACTTTTTTTCTTTTTTCTTTTTTCTTTAATCGTCAAAATGTTGTGACAAAGCCTCTGAAGAGAAGGAAAATAAGTGGCAAAATAGGAAAACATTGAAGGAGATTATTTATTGTGTCTGAGTGCAGGTACAATCAGCTCTAAATGATGGCCGGTCTTACTAAGAGTGGAAAGGATGTCTAGCATCCCTTTTACAACTGAGAATTGAAGACACGAAGGGAAAAGAAGATAAGTCTCCTCCTGTCCCTTCTTCCTTTGGCTCTGCATTGTTAGAGCGCTCTCCTTGCAATGGGAAAGGACCTGGAAGCACGAACTCTGATCCTCAAATCAGTGCTTTGATGCCTTCTATTAACCAGGGGCTGAAATCAGGGGAAGAAGTGCCAGAAGAAGTATCTTCAGGACGTTGGCTACCCCAGGATGCAGGCACCAGGAGATCTGCCAACATCGTGATGGTGTTAGGAAAGACGCCTGCCCAAGATGTCACCTGGTGATATCCAATTAAGAGAGGGGAAGGGGGTGTTTAGATCTCTGGATGGAGAGAAATCCTAAAACCCACAGTGAGCTTCGCACTCCTGTATCAGTAAATACTAAATAGTCCTCGACATCACTGTGAGAGAGAGAGAGAGAGAGAGAGAGAGAGAGAGAGAGAGAGAGAGAGAGAGAGAGAGAGAGAGAGAGAGAGAGAGAGAGAGAGAGAGAGAGAGGTGATGTTAGAACTGGATTGTTCACTCGTCTTTTGCTTAAACACTTTTATGCATTCAAATGTGCTAAGATTCCATTCTCACAAGTCACAACCTTCCATATTCTATTTTGTAATTTTATTTACATTTCAAACACCATAAAAAAATTAAAACAAAATTTTTGCAACTTCTTATTTTCTGTTGATTCCTTAGAAATATTTTTGTTCAAGTAAAAAGGGTTGATACAATGTCCAAATACATGTTTTTAAACCATGCTGCTGACTTAATTGGAATGATGAGTATTGAGCGTTAAAACATAAGGTAATACAAAATTGAAAGTTTGATGTTAATCTTTAAAATATGCTGGTTCTAAGTTTGATGTTAAATCTTTAATATGCTGATTCTTACATTTGGACTAGATTCAGCTGTTTGGTTAGCCAGAAACAAAAGAATAGTGAACTTAGGGAATGTCATATTTTCCCAGTGGCTAAGGATTAGTTCAATAGAAATTCTAAATAACAACCAGTTAACTTCACTGAAAAAATTACCATAAAAGGAAGAAATAAAAACATGATTTACTATCTTCTGGCTTTGAAAAATATAGAGAGGATAGCCTAAAGTAACCCAACAGACTGAAACAAAATAGAAACAGAAACATGGATATCAGCTGCCACTTTCCTTTGAAACACTTGGCACAGGAGGACAGAACAAATCACCTCAGGCGGGTACAAAGACAAAATGTTCCATTAAAAATAATAAAAATAAACAAGATCCACAACCTTTGATCTTTCTGAATAATGAAAGACTGAAAAACCAAATGTAAACATTGATTTATGATGTATAATTAGCAAACAACCAAACTCTGCCAGCTTGTTGTAACTGCCAGTCCCAAGCAGATAAAGATGAAAGGGCACGGCCGGCGTAAAACATATGACTAGCTGACCCCAACACAGTTAGGACAAGGCTTTGATGAAGTTGATGATAATGATATGAACTATCAGACAATATGATCTGTCCAAACAAAAGAAACAATATATCACTCTTACAAAACAAAACACGGAACATGTCATGGTACCTGCTCCATATGACCTTGCGGAAAATAGTATACTCGCTCCTGTTCACGAGGTACACTAACCAAAGGCCCAGCACAGGCATGCCAGAGTTCATTATACAGAACATTACCAGAGGCTCCTGTAAACAAGATAGCACATGATCGTTAACCTAAACCAGAGAGAAGGGAGATATGAGCTCTAAAAAGATCTCTTACCAACTTAGACATATATATATAGAAGAGAGAAGAGAGAGAGAGAGAGATGAGTTAGAAAATGCTTTGGCAGTTGGTTAAGAGGGTCTAAAAAGGAGTGACATGATGGTCAAGTCCAATAGAGGAGAATAAGTATCATCTTTGCAAGGGGAGGATCTCTCTCTTATCCTATTGGGTTCTACAGTTCTTACTTTAAACGAAAAATTCAGCAGCAGATCTCCACAATTCAAGAAGGGCAAAATTGGGTGTTAAGCAAGACTAAAAATCATCTTCAAACAAGAGGGGAGGCTGATGAAGTGAGCGGCCGAGTTTTGCAGCAATTGCATAGGTCAACAGAAGGCAGAAAGGAACAAGCGCACCCTAAAATCAATACATGACAGGAAACCTTCAAAAGCAAGAACCAATCAAATGGTATTGCGACATTCCACTTCATTATGGATATATTTAGAACACCAAAGAAAGGCCAAACTAAATGAAACGAAGAAATCACATAACTCACAGGCTGATATTATCAAGAATTCAACTTCTAAATAAGGAAAAAGAACAACAATGATACAAAGGAATTAGACAAGGATAAGCACGCCAACCTGAAACATGTCCTCCCGGCGGTTTATTAGGAACCGCATGTGCCATGAAAAACGAGAAAGAATCACCCCCAAACGCTTTCAATTTACAACAGCTTTAGCAAGATACGAGCATGGAACTTGAAACGAGAAGACTATCTCATTCTTCTGTTCATCATAGCTCGAGTAATAAGAGAATACCTCCTTTCGCTCCAGCTACCAAACTCAGCTTCTAATACTCAAAACCAAGTTATCGCTACACAAATTTACTTCCAAGTACCGCAAAACCATAGAGAGAGCTAAAAAAAAAGCTTCTGCGGAGTGGTCTCTAAAACAGGGTACTCTCAAACAGCTTTCTCCTGCAATAATTTACCGTCACTCGCTCCACAAATGCACTGGAAACGTCTCTTCCGAAAAGAAGGTTGTTCGATCACTCAGAAACACAAAAGTTTCCGCAGAGAATGCAAAGGACCAAATTAAAATGGATAAATGTTGGATCTTTAACAATTCTAGCTCAGGCCTAGCTCAAACGACTCGCGGATCTGAGAATCGGTGGTGGAAATCTAGCTGCACGGATGATGACAGAAGATGCAAGAGATTAATGGTTTTGACGACTTGATCTTTCTAAGTGGAAGAGAAGTGCAAAAACAGTAAATTTTCGTCTGAAATTGCTTGCAGTGCGGATTTTTAAGATGAATCAGATGCAAAATCCAAACCGTTCGATTCCAAAACAAAAGGAGGAAGAAATGCAAGATGATGTCCGAAAGTCACTGACCTGATTTCAACGAACAAAGCGATAAGGAAGAAAGCCAAAAAGGCAATCGGTCGGCCTTTTTCCAGAACACAGATCTCCGCAAATATCGTAACAGGTATTGATGACGGAAAAAAAAAAGTATCCGTACAATCCGGCAAGAGAAATCTCCTTCTCTGATGCTAGATCTGTAGCCTTTTTTTTTTTCTCTCCTCTTTCCTAGATATCTGATTCGTCTTCCGCAGTCAAAGAATTTGCTGATTTCACAGAGACGACGGACTGTACGAAAATGCTCAAACAGTAGTAAATCTCATGATCCTCCAAATTTACGAATAGATTACAACACCTGCAAGGTTTCTCCACCAAAACCACACAAAAATCCTACAATCTGCTCAAATTTCGCACCAGAATCCGCAATAATCCACCATTGCTGCAACAACAAGCTCTTTTACTCGTATATTCTTCCTTCTCGAACGAAAACCGCCAGTTTCCTCAAAACCACCAAACTTCTTCGACGATAAGCGGAATCGAACCTGGTTTCTGAACGAATTACACAAAAACAAGAAGAAGAAACTCTAAATTTACCGCCATTTGATGGAAGGGAAAATGCTCGGTCGTTTCAGTTCAGGTCTTTGCAGAAAAAAAAAATCGCTGTCGGAGTGCGAGCGACTGCTACTTTTTTCTTGTTTGTTGGGTTCTCTTTTTTCGTTTCTTGTTCCGCGGAGACCGAAGTCTCTCTTGCGTTTACCGGGTTCTTTTCTTCCTCTCTCTCGATCGATCACGTTCGAGTTTGGGGAACGAGCGACAAGTAGCGTTCGTTGCCTGCACGCGTGAAAATATAAAAAGAATGGAAGTAAAAGCGCTCTCGTTGGGTGCATATGTCAACCATCAGACTGTCGTTGGGAAAGGACCAAATTAGAAGTCCAAAAGGACACATTTGATGGTCAGTGGCCCATTTAAGATTGTTATTGATCTCGAACAGAGAAAAGTTAAGTTCAATGAATGTAAACCGGGCGTGGGTGTGTCCAAAGGCATTGATACAGTGAATTTTGGTGGGTGGGTGATTGATAATGGTTTTAAACCGTCCAATTTATGGCAGCCTCGCTAGTTTGTCCACCGAGTGATGATTTTACTGTTACTGCAATGGACTCACCATCAGATTAGACAGATTTATAATATAAAAAAAACAATGAGGTCTTGTTTTTTAGTTTTTATGAGGGTATGTTCACCCACACCTTTATGTCGATACATCAACCTCCCAAATGGGTTTATAATAAGAACTTCTATGCATTATGGATATAATAGTAAGAAAATTTTTCTCTTGCAAGCTGAGTGCATCTACGGGGCCTACGTTTTTTTTTATCAGTGCAGCCCTTGCTCTTGTCATCTCGTGGTTTGGTATCAGGCCCGATGTTAATGTTAGTCTCATTGAACCTTCACTCTCCATTGTACTGAATTTGAATGAAAGGAAAATGATATGGATTCTTTATAAAGCTAAGAGCATCTCCAATACATATGTCAATTTTGGAAATGTCAAATTCCAATTGAATGCTCATGTAACAATTTGAACGTTAAAACTTGGCATCTCCTAAAGTAAAAACTTTACACGATATGTCAAGCTTATCATTTTATTATTTTTTGTCTTCTTACGGGACCCACATCATAAATGAAAAAAAAAACTTTTGTATTCATGTGGGCCCTTATTGCATAAAATAATTCAAAATAATAAAAGGTATTTGCCTTTTTTATACTTCAAATTTGACATAATCCACGTGGAAAATGGCATGGCTGCTGGAGATGCTCTAAGATTTCAACTATTCTTGTCTTTTCAGAAAGCATCAAATTTTGAACTCCAATGGACACGTTTAATGTTTAGAGGCCCGCTGAGGATTCGTGATCTAACAAAGAAGAATCCAATTCAATGAGCATTACAAGCATTCAAATCATTGACCCGGTGATTTTTGTATTATTAACAATGTTTTCTAATCGTTCAATTTAGAGCAGCTTTAATAGTTCATCCATCAAGTCATTTATGTTATTGCATTAATACCATGTGGAAAATGGCATGGCTATGGAAATGTTGTAACATTTAAACTATTCTTGTCTTTTGAGAAAGCATTAAATTTTAAAGTCCGAATGACACGTTTAATATTTAGAGGCCCGCTGAGGATTAGTGATGTAAGAAAGAAAAATTCAATTCAATGAGCATTACAAGCATTCAAATCATTGACCTGGTGATTTTTGGGTGATTGACTATGCTTTCGAATGTTCAATTTAGAGCAGCCTTAATAGTTCATCCATTGAGTCATTTATGTTATTGCATTAATGTTGGCCCACCATGAGGCTAAGCAAATTTAAAACATGTGATTCAAATTGAAAAACAAAGAAAGGGTTCTTTCAGGAATTTGAAATTTTGGTTCAATTTTTTCTATCTTTTGGATTTTCCACGTGAGGAGAGCATTAAAAATATGGCACAAAATATCACAGTGCTTTCCACAACCTCACAGAAGTTTCAGTGTTGGACTAATTGTCACCTAAAAGCATGTTTGTGTAATGTTGAGAATTCCTTTATGTCGTGCAAAAGTACACAACTTTCCTACAATGTTATTTTTGTAATTTTATAGAAAAAAAAGAGGATTTTATAAATAAATAAATAAATAAATAACTTTAGACAGCCAATATACTTAAAATGTCAATTTAGCCAAACCCACACTAAACCAGCCTTCCTGCCCAAAGAGAAAAAGTTGAATTGAGATATTCTTTGTCTACATAAAAACAAATTTCTTGAGAAATTTGGAACCACTTCTTTAAGGCAAGCGTGGTAAAAATGTAAAAACATAAAAAACAAAATTCATGTAAACATGCCTTCGCCCTTCAGCCTAGGGGTGTGAAACGGGCCATGTCGTTCGTAGGCCAACCGATGGTCAGCCCAGCATGGCCCATGGCACGACTTATGTTGTGCCGTGCTGGGCCATTGGCCGGCTCACATGCCCATCGTAAGTTATTTTTATTTTTTTATATGAATTAAAGTGAACTTTATGGATCTTTTAGAGTTCTCAACTTCAAATAAAGTTGAAATTATTAAAATAAATGCACCAACATTGATGATAATTTATAATTATAAAATTGAATTTTAATTATTTTAAAATAATTTAGTGTCTTTTGTTTTTTTACCGTTGGGCCAGTGCCGAGCCAGGCCGGACCATGTCACGTGTCGTCCTGCGACCTAGGCGCCCTTGCGCACTACGGCAGGGCCAATGCTCTGGCACGCACGGGGCGGCCGGCCTAATTCACACGCCTGCTCTCCAGCCAACATTCGAGTACGGAGAACATGAGGTGGAGATGACCCGCGGGACACCTTCTTTTCCCAAATTGATTTGGTCCGTGGACGGGGTAAAATAAAGTAAGTATAGTCAGAAAAAGTAGTGGTGTTGAGACTCCTTGAGTCCTGACTCAAAGACAGAGAGCCTACTGCTGTTTCTGAAGAACCTTATCTAGTGCGCGGTGCGCCCCACAAATAAACAGACTTAAACTAATGGCACTCAAATCTTAATTAATAGACAAACATAAGCTGTCCACACCATGACTCACAATTGAATGACAATCAAGGGTGCCACTTCCAAGGGATGGTCATGGACATGACTGAACGTATTCAAAATATTTGTGTTATAAAATGATCCCATCCCTTATTTTTTTTTCCATCACAACTAATTATAATATTACGAATAAGGAATATTTAAAGGAATTGAATTGATCAGTGGTGGGTGGGCCATCCACTCGAAAACCATCATAAGACTAGTTATAGATGATGGGCGATTTTGATGAGAGGTAAACGGCTGTGATAGTTCGGAGTTGATGACATCATAAAATGGATGATGTGTATGGCACTAGTGAAGGGTTTTCCACAATAAGTCTATACGAAGGAGTAAATAATAGATGATGAGATTAAAAAAATCAGTCTTTTGTTTGAAGGATTATGTGTGGGTCTGTGTCTTTGCTTCCTCTCATACAGACAAAGAATAATTAAATCTAGTTTGATAATCAAAATTAAGTGATTGTAGCACACAGGCACCAATAAAATGCCGTCTGTTGCTAACTGCGTTGTAATTACACTTGAACTAATGAAGCCGGCGAAAAAAAAAAAGAGTAGGACCTAAAGAAGTTTTGCAACCAAAATTGGACCACCATATGGTCAAAATCTTAGTAAAGACCTCAATCATTTATACTCGTATTTGGCTTCTCTAATTTTTATCGAATTGTAATTTACTTTTGTTAGAAAAAACCAAAAAAGGTGGCATAGCGCTATAGCTTAGTTGTTTATAGAGACAGATCCCTTAAACACATATTGCCTTGCATGACTATATATAGTTTTTCCTCTTTTACTTAAGAATATTTTCAATTATATAAGTGTCCATCACCGTAAGACGAGAGATGAATGCACATGAATATTCTTCATGTATAATATATATATATATATTAAATATATAAAATTTATTAAATAAAATAAATAAATTTGGAAATATTCGGGTTCATGAGAGGACCCAAATTGCACTTAGGTTTTGGGGAAGGTTTAGGTGGATTATGTTTCAGTTTCATTGGATTAGAGTTTGGGATTGTGGAGATAATCCACCGGACCTGTCTGGGTTGCACACCTACTCACATTACAAGTTGGGCTGAAACGAAGGTATGGCCTTCCATTTAATTTAATAGAGAATCTCCCACTCCAGATTCTAAAATCCCATCATACCATCTTTTGCCCACTTTAGCTATCTCCCTCCTGATTTACTTTCTTTTCCAAAATGCTTCTGCATTCTCGGAGCCTTCTTGCCGGCCGCTAGTGCGATCAAATAAAGGAGGACTCTGAGACAGTGCACTCTGCATTTAGCCATGGGGCACCTGCTTGGGCCATCACATCACAACACATCACATCAACAGCTCTTTGATTTCAATTCAGGAATGAATGCACATGAAATGTGGGTTAGTTGATTTGGGCCTCTGGGTGGGCTTCACGTGCTTTCCTTCCAAGTTCCAAGTATTTTGATAGGCATTCAAAGATTTTGTCAATTTACAATGATGAATGATCCCATGGGGTTGAAGGGAATCCGGATCCTCCACGTCAGTAGTGGTGATTCGGTGGACCGTTATTGGTTCAATTGTTGTCATTTGGATTTTACCTCATTGAATTCGAACCCGGTTGAAAAGTTTCACCCACCAGAGTGGATTCCACAATTGGATAAAATTTTGTTATAATATAAAATTGATGAAATTATGACAGTTGACGTGGGGTTAGGATGATGGGTTGGAAGCTAAATATTGTACATAGGTAGGGCCCGTTGATATCTTCCAAAACCCACCTAGCTCTATCTCCAAGTAGGGCCCATAGTGAGGCTTGCTTGGGATAATGGGATAGCTCCTATGGGCTATGGGGATGGGATTGAGTGGGGTTTAAATGGGATCCGGCTTGCCTCCACTCCCTTTTTCTCTCTTTTTTTTTTTTTAATTGAACGTACGGCTCATCTTATTTCTGATATTTGCCCAACAACACTCAAATAATAATTTTTTTTTTATAAAATTGTTCGTATAATAAAGTACGATATCGTAGGAGTACGATGTGTGCGATATCGTACAATCTTAAGATATCACATGAAGGAAATATTTAAAGTTTGAATTCTTATGGGTGAATGTATTTTTTTTTTTTTTTTTTTTTTTTTGTGGGGTGGTTTCTGACTTTTTTTTGTCACCTTAATCAAGTATTGGGTGGATTTGAATCTTAGGCTTGCTTGGGGTTATATGGGTTTTTAGACTTTTCACCTGAATCAAGTATTGGGTGGGGTTGCTTGACCCGTTTAGCCTCATTTGTCTTAAGCTTAAATATTATTTAGTAAATCTTTCAATTCAAGACTATGGCCTAAGATGTGGTAGTTGGGAATCTTCCATTTTGATTTCGATTTGCAGATAACGCGTGGAGAAAAAAACCCATTAGAATACTCAACCTGAGCCGTATAAGTAAGAAGTAGGTTTGATATTATAAATCATAAATTTAGTACAACTCATATGGAACAAGTCAAGTATGACGAAGTGCCATTAGGGTCAGCCTAAATTCAAACCCAACCCATGACATGGGGCCTATTCCATGAAAAATTCAGGACTATAGAGGATAATTATTCATTATTGGTTTAACCACATCTTTCTCTCCTAAATGCTGAATGCAGTCCCATAGAATATAAATCTTGAGTCCACAACGGTGGAAATGAATAAATAGTAGAAAATTGATACAAGTATCACGCAAACGATTTAGATTTTTAATAGGTGGCGATGCACACATCAATAATATATATTCTTCAGCACATATTAATGTTTTTTCAGATAAGAGGCCAACAAAAATAAATAAATTCATTGGTCCATGTTGTTTACATCCAAGACATCAACTGATCAAATTGATTTAATACAAAAAAGAAAAAAAATTGAATACATATGTAAATGTAATTTGATAAGATTTCAATCATAACCTCATGAACCTGATCAACGTGCACAAAATAGCAAGGCACGAGGATTCATTGATTCGGTCCACTCATTGTTTGAAAATTCCACCACAGTTTTACCAAATCCCAAAGTACACAATACAGTGGGCCCCATTGCCAACAATTGCCCCCCATCCCCACCTACATCTTGACATGGTGGGGCCCACCTGATGAGTCGTCGAGGACATGACACTACCGACACTGGGTATCATAAGCTTTCTGTTTTTCTCTCTAGATTCATCTCCCCTTTTTTTTTTCCTGCTTTTTTTCTCTTCTGCTTGATGGGAATGGATTGCAAGTGACTTGTTTTTTTTTCTTGTGCACTTGTAACAGTGTCGAAACTCACATCATTGTCACACATATATGGTTGAATTTTCAAATCTGGAAGCTTTTTTTTTTAATGTTGTTGGAAAAAAATATTGCAAAAAATATATTTTAAAACAAATAGTAAATATATTATATTTGTAAAAATATTTGTCGTCCATTTTTTTTCAATTTTCTTCCTATGCTTTTATTTTTGCGGCAACATTTCTAAATATAACATAGTGTTCGAAAAATAGAAAACATTCATATTGGCAATCTAGTTATAGCCCAAGTGGCAAGGCATCTCTCTGTTCATGGATATAATAAAGGATGGATCTATGTGATCTATGTCCGGTGGATGCAACCAAGGATGGATCCATGCATGTATTGGATAGAAACTTGGCCTGTGCAGGAGTGCTAGTGCATGAGTATGTACCAAAGAATTAAAAAGCAAAGTATGTATCATGCTGCCAACAATGGTGGATTAGTGGCAAGGCGTCTAGCTTTTCACGGGGACATGCAGGGGTCAATTCCTGATTGTTCCTTTATTGGTTGGGGACTTTTGTTAGTCTGCAGTGTGGACGGGTTTTGAGTTAAGAGTACGGATATAGAAATAGGGAGATACTTCTTCGTTCAATCTACTATCGCCAATTGTGTAAAATCTGTTTCTTGATTCTTTCATTTCAAAAAAGCTATCACGTTTTAAATATATATATATATATATAAGGGCAGAAAAAAGAAAAAAAAAGTACATTTTGCAAAATTCTCAAAACAACTCCCTACTTTTGTGACAGTGCCTCACATGAATGAAGAACGCATGTGACCAGTTGTATTTGGTGGTGTCAACATGGCTAGTGTTGAAATTATTCATGCTTTGTATTTCAGTAGCCAAATTCAATTAGTGACAGTTCTCCTTTAATAACTTGCTTCTTATTGGTGGCAATTGCTAGCTACTTCATCTCTGTGAGGCATTCATCTCCCATATCTCTCTTCTTATTGGTGGCAATTGCAAGCTACTTCATGGCTGTGAGGCATTCATCTCTCAGCTTCCCCTCTCTCTCTCCCCTCTCTCTCTCTTTCTCTAATAAGAGAAAGAGGTAGGCATACCAAACAAAGAGAACCCTTAAAAAAACACATGTTCTTTCCCAAACATATGGGGATGACTGCCTACTTTTTGTTTAAGGCACTGAAGCAACCAAAGGCTCCTTCAAATAGAAAGGGGATAAAAGGAAGCCTAACATCTATTTCCAGTGAATTGATAAAGATGAGAGGAAAACTCCTTTCTAACATCAGTTCTTCAACTTAAAATAGAACTAACCAAACCCTTTGTCTATGTTGCAGGCTGCACCATAAGAAGGAAATCTTCATGTGCAAGACTCTTTTCAGTGCAAAAGCCTACACAGGTAAGGCCCAATCATGAATCATCACAGATTGGGATGTCTGTGGACATTCATGACATCCCATTATCCTGTTATCCAAAGGAACAGACCCTCATTTTGGATCCAATTGAATTAGTTCAGGGTCCGGGCCCAGTTGGGTGTACACCTGACTATCCATGAATTATACCACATTCCGATTATTTTAGTCGGGCTCGGGTCGAGTCGAGTCGAGTCTGGGTTCAGTTGTTTAAACTTAATTGGGATTCACAATGGACCCTATCCGTTTACATTCCTAATGGGAGCTGGGTTTAGCATCAGACATAAGAATGAAGATATGAAGACAAGAAGTGATGGAAGATATTAATATATTATGGCTGGCTATACCAATCGCAACAACATTATAAAGGCAAAAGCTGAGATGGGAGACTTGGCCCAGAAATTCCGCCCCAGTAGTGCCTTTTTGAATGGAGATTAAATTTGAAAAATTGGTGAGACACACACGATTCAGTCAATTCAACTTGGTTGGTCATAAAAGGTGAGGACTAGTGAAATTCTAGTTGCGTTATTGAGTTTCAGCTAATCCGGCTTCACTCAGTTGACTCGGTTAAGACTCGTAACTTATAAAATCTTTGTCTGCATAGAATTGAATTCTTAGGATTTCATGGTCAAATATGATCCAACAAACAAAGGTAAAAGAGGTGAGAGGTCAAGGATGCAAGGTGGAAGTGTAGATCGTACTTGCTATTCCTAATATTTGATAAGGTGATGACTTAGTGTTCATTTCTAATCTCCGCTTAATTCATTTTCGACTAAAGGGGAGATTATTTGATGGTCTTTTTCTCATTTCACCTTTGTTTCTTTAATTTTACCACTTTTTGAAATACATTTCTTAGAAATCTTAGGAATTCAATTTTATGAAATAGATGGGCCCAAAGTATTCCTTCTTTTATTTTAAAAAAAGCATTTATGAACTGGTTGATTTTTTTTCCTACTCGAATAATCTAGAATGGGTGCATATGCCGTTTATGGATCCTTGTCTCATGCCAAATGATTAGTAATTGAATCCACATTTGAAAGGATTAAGGGCACATTTGATCAATAAGAATTACATTAGACTTGAAGGATTTGTCAGCAATTTCATTATTGTATCATTTAAATCATGGTGAGGACTAATTGTGAAGTCTAGAAGGGTAGGGTTTGACAGAAATTGTTACCGAACCCTAGACCCCGGTAATACTAGCAAAGTGTAACTCTCATCTACGTCTCTTCAGGGTCCCAAGACTCCACTTCTCATCTCTTGCTATTCTCCTAACAATTACACTGTGATAGTATATCCAATGAGGAAGATTTTCACATTAGAGTAGACCGCATGTGTTACAAAAAAAATCAGCTCCATTAGATTATCCTAGTATTCGATTTAAGGGCCTTAGAAAGATTTATGGTCTTTTAACCATAAATTTTTTTGAGACTCAATCCAAAGATGAGTAAAGGATTTACGAGCATAGAACAGAAAAAACTGGGGATCATGCCAGATCATTGAGGGATGAGGGTGAAAAAAACTGGACCGATCTAAGTTGGGCCCAAGTGAACCCCATAGAGCCTCATAGGCGAAAATTCTCCTATCACATTAATATCATACTTGAATTAAGATGTTTTTTGTTTTTTTTAATTGTCGAATTAACATGTTAAAAATGTTTTTTTCTGCACTCATCAATAACTTAAAAAAAAAAATTGTCTCCCACCCATTGCATTCAGAAAGATTAGCTTAGCTGGCATGTTTAAAGAAACTCTAATTAAAAGAATCTTAAACATCTCTTTGGTCTTCAAATTTCATATGAAAGACAACACAATCCCATTTCCTTACAGTACAATCGGTACGCAGTCCCATCTCAATCCTCTTCATTTAAACACTAGCTCAAAGTTTCACTCTAATTAGAGTAATACCCCAATAATGAATCATGTGTCAAAGATATACTTAAGAATCAAGATCCTCTGAGTGGGCCTATGCACGGTGACCTGCCGTGCCGTGAGTGGACCACTTAGGGTTTACCACATCACCGCAAGCAGCTCCTACCCGGATGCATGGCAGGCTGCCCACGGTGACGTGGAGGACCGTGAATGGTTTAGTCACGGTCACCGTGGGGTTTTACCTATAATTAAATTTTCCGCACATGATCAATCCAACAGAATGTCGCTCCAAATGGAAAGAAATCTGACAGAGGGAGGTGTTCGATCCAAGCATGAGATCACTTTTTGCCTGAAAATAACAATAATGAAGCACCAATAGATTGATCAAGTAGACACAAAACGAACTGCAATGCTTAAACATGCATGCAGGTTTCATCCATCTCTTTAAAACAAAAGATTCAACCTCAGATGGTTCACATAAAGGAGAGATTGGAAATAATTGAAGATAACCGGTGGTACACATGGAAGTCCACATCCTATCAAATTACAGAAACCAAATGTAAGATTACAGGTGCTAGTAAACAGTGACAAGCTTCCCTGACTGCCACCAGTTTTTATATTTGCTCTGTTCTATATTTGCTTTTGCGCAATATGGTTGGTGACCAGTAGAAACTGAGACCAACAGCTATTAGCACATAAATGCCAAAAATCTACTCTTCCGTTTCTGTGCCTCCTCCCTTAAGATGTAGATGCTTCTCCCTCTTCTGAAATTCTGTCAGCCCCTTCCCACTACCAGTGACACCAACCTTTCCCTTGGGATCTTCCGGAGACTTGAAGATGCTCTCACGCTTGCGCCCAGAAAAGAACCCAATCTACAACGGCAGAAAGGTATTGAAAAGTGAATACACCATAAAATCAGATGGAGAAAAGAAAAGGGTACCAAGTAGTACAAACATAGGAATAGATTTAAGAAATAACAAACAATGCATCCATTAAAATAATATAATTCAAGTAATTTCCTCCTTTCTTCATAGTTGTTCAGATTCAGTGATGAGAAAAATTGATCCAAGATAGACAGACCATTCTGTGCAGTCCGCTCCCATAAAAGTATTTTTCCTTTTATATAATTTGATCCCAAGAGAGACCCTGCTCATAGGACAAATGAACAGTAGATCCTGGATGGTGGGCTGCTATGTGCAGTTGGTTCTCATAAAAATATTATTCTACCACAGCATAATATAAAATATAAGAAACAATGAGCACCGGCTCATGTGTGGCCCACTAAAGCACCCTCCCCTCAAAACCTCTCCATTTTTCTTTCTGAATCAGCACCATTCTGTATTATTGATTAAACTGAATAAGAACAGAACAGGTCATGCACAGCACGCAATAATTGTTACTCAGGAGATTGCTAGTCTAGCAAAATCAAGAAAGATACAAGAATGGTATCTTGTATCAAGTGCAAACACGTGGAAACAGAGAGTGGGAAAAGGGAACATAACATGATGGTTGACTAGGATTTAACTGATAAAAAATATAACTAGACAGGATGCAGTTTAGTCAAATTACAAATCCTTAGTATGCATGGGAAATGCAATAACACCGTGTATTGTGTTGCACAAATTAACAGATCATTTACTTGTTAACAGATTACTTAGAGGGGTCCAGCCCATTCCAAGTAAGGGCAAGGTATCCTGGAAGATCGCTCCAAAGGCGATTTTGGCACTACAGATAGGAAGAAGTAAAATACAAAGAAAGTCATTCAACTCCAATTTCAGGATAGGTGAAGTTTAATGTAGATGTAGATGGAGCAGCTCATAGTAAGTTGGGGTTACTTGGTATTCGAGGGGATATTAGGGGATGATGGGAAACAAATATCTAAACTAGTACAGTGGGAATGAAGAGTCAAATGAGGCAAGAATGTCAGCAATACATAAAGGATATAAGATTTTGCAGGAAAGATGCAAAGAATGTCATATAATCAAACGTGACTCAAAAAATGTAATCGAATGGCCAGAGGAGGAAAGGTGAGCCATGGTGATAATCAAACATAATAAGGGGGATAAAGTATGAATTTGACAATGAATGGACTCTTCAAACATTTATATAAAAGAGTCAGATAAAATGGCCTAAGATATGCCGAAAAGGGGCATTGTTATTTTCTGACTCTAGGGTGATACAAATATATTGGGAGAGACAGAATTTAGGGTCGTTCTGTGGATTCTTGATGGATTTGTGTTTTGTAAATCTCTACAAATACAACTCTTTTACTGCATAATTTTGCTTTTACTATGTACACTTTATTTTTGAATAAATCAGCATCACTCAAAAAAATAATTATAAAAATAAAAAAAACCCAAGTATGCTTAACTTGCGAAATCCCCTCGTTGCTTTTCTACTTGACTACAATGCCCTCCCCAGAATATGTACACAAATATGCATCAGTTTTCAAAGTGTTGATTTTTTGCTCAAAGTGTCAGCAATATGTTTGACCCCATTTGAGGAAAAAAAAAAGTTTAAGTAAGAAATCCCATTTATTTGAGTGTGGATGGTGTAAGGTGCATGTGCAAGCATGCAGAAAGATTACCTTCTTAGACCTGCCTTTGGTCGTTTGAAACTGCTGCCATGCATTTTGGCGTTTATTTTGTGTGACTTCAAGTTGTTCAAAGCGGACCTTTGACTTGAATGCATGAATCTTCTTACGTTTAGCGGCTTTCTGCAAATACAATGGTTAGTCAACATTCTGCTCTTTCCTTCCAAAAAAAAAAACAAGAAGTGTAAATTCAGATAATTGGGGAAAAATATCCAAAAATAAAGTGTGAATTCAGATAATTGTGGAAAAAAATAAAAGAAAATGAAAGCATAAATTGCATGTTAGTTGCAGAGCTGGGATAAATGATAACATCGCATATTTTACAAGCAATTAATAAATTCTTAAATATGACCTAGAATAATTGGATGAGGTTAATATGGTGATGATAATAAAACATTGCATGGTACTGCTACTCACCACATCTTCAGGATCATCAGGTTCTATACGAAGCTTAGCAGGTAAATTTCGTGATTGGAAATCAGCACTGGCTGCTTGTGCAATCTTCCTTTTAATGGCTTCTTTGGTTGCTTCAGCTACTCTTTCAGCTTCCACCAATGCATCGACAACAGCTCCTTCGATTGGCCTTACATTTGCAAGATCCACCTGAAAAGCAGTAACTGCAGAATTCATAATGATGTCAAACCTCTAGTAAAAGCAATGATATAAATGAAAGAAGGAACGCATCCTCTCACTTCTGAGCTCTCAGTCTCACTACATTATAGACAAGATGTCCTCGGATAAACAGGATATCAAACTCTGATGATTATGTCTTAAGAAATGCAACTACTATTAAGTTTCAGCATTAATTATAAAAATCACGTTCATGCAGGAAACAATATACCCATAAGTATAAAGGACATGGACAACAAATAAGATGTCCAAAATATATAAAATAAATAAATGAAGTGTTTGAATACAAGCACTTCTTTTTCTTTTTCTAGGTTGGCATTGGTAAAGGCACTTCACTAACTAAATAAAAGCAAAATAAGGATGATGCTAGATGACATCGAGAAGTGTATAGATCCCAAACCAGAGTCCTTTTACGATTTACCAAAGAGATGTTTCATCCATGACCACTCTCAAAACATGGAACTAAGAAACTTGCATTTTCTGGATGATCTACCCAGGGTGGTGTTATCGACAAGATATGATAGCTCAGCTCAGATAAATAGGATGAAAGGCTATTTTACAAGTGATGTTAGGTGGTTTGCCTGGGCCTTCAGCTGCCTCATTATTTCAAGGAAAAACCCTTAAAGCTTCCCAAAAGCATGGAATCCAATTAGTGGGAACATAAACAAATATAGTCACCGCCCATAACCTTGGGGCAACCTAGGCTGGGGCAAATGCTCCTAGGGTAACCTGTGGAAAATATGTATCCATAGAGAAACATATTCTTTAATGCAAGGTGTGTGGATAAGTAACTTAGCAAAAAACATTTTTGTGAAAATACTGCAGTTATGTTACAAAATTTTCACAGTATGCTTGATTTAGAATTCTTTTACAGATTTTATGCCCGTTCCTAGAATAAAATGGAAAATATGATGCTCAATATCCTGTTAATGATAAAAAAATGATGTTTGATAGAGCCAATTTTGAGCTTCATCCATTTTTCTGTTTTTCTTTTTCTTCTTGTTGTCTTTTCTTCATATTTTCTTCCTTTTTTGTTCTCCAGTATACTGCTCTTATACTGTTTGATTTATTTGTTTATTTATTATTCTGGAAATGGGAAACATTACTATACTTCATCAATACCAGAAATATAGAAATATCCCCGTTTATCATCGTCCAAGCATGCAGTGGGACTCCTACCAAACAGATCCACACCGGCTTCAGGATGGGCTCTAAAACCTCCATCACTGACCAGTGATCAATGCAACACAAAGGTGCCTCTATAAAACTTTAACCTCCATGAAGAGTTTCTAACAACAAATCACTGCTCCAGCTTTTTTTTAGCATGTTCTGAGTGTGCGCGTGCACGCCTATCGCCTTATCTGTGGCTGTATCCGTACCCGTATCTGGGTATCACAACATATCTGATCCATTGAAACCCAGGAC
Source organism: Litsea cubeba (assembly GCA_012931725.1). Lineage (NCBI taxonomy): Eukaryota > Viridiplantae > Streptophyta > Magnoliopsida > Laurales > Lauraceae > Litsea > Litsea cubeba. The sequence continues at coordinate 114,978,358 of CM022947.1, read as the reverse complement.
ATGGAAGCGGATACAGTATCCTAATTTTTCTTTAGAACGTTTCTAAATTAATGAAATCGTCATTATTTACATTCCTCACATTTTTTTATGTTGAAAAGTTATGAAAAAAATATAACTTTATTTTTTTTTTAATAGTAGGAATAGAACTATATTAAATGGACTAAATATAGTAGGCTATGCTAAACTAGTAACCTAAAACTAAAAGTATTGATGCAGTATGAGTACTTTTGGAAAGCCAGGATATGGATACGGATACGGTATCCTAATTTTGTCATTTGAACATTTCTAGATTAATGAAATTATCATTGTTTACATTCCTTTCTAACAATTTTTTTTTCATGTTATTAAAGTCACCAAACTAATAGAACTATATTTTTCTTGAATAGTACTAATAAAACTATATTAAATGAACTTAGTATAGTACGATCTGCTAAATTTGTATCCTAGAACTAGAAGTATCGATGTAGTATTGAGTACTAGCACGAGTGTTATATGTGACGTAGCCCCGGATCCACGATCGAAGATCGGATCAATCTCCCGAAGAATTGATTGAATCCTAGAATAGATTCAGCCACTAGGGCACACTCATGATGAGGAGAAATACCATGACTAAGAGAAAATCTCAAAACTCAGAAAAACTCAGATTTAATTGATTATAACCAATACCATTACAACAAGGCCTAACATCCTTATATAGAGGAGTTGGCTTGATTCCTAAGAAACAAAAGTTTCTAATTCTGAACAAGCTTAAACAAAATAGGAAACTGACTAATACTAATCCTAATCAAATTAAAATACTTAATAAGATTCCTAAATAACCGGATGTCACATTGGGCCTATGGACTGGGCCCAATGGGTTGGCCGCCCATCGTCAGGCCTGCATCAATATGGGTCATGTACAAGTATCTGGGTATCATAGCGAATATATCCTTGGAAACCTTCAACACTTTGAAATTTTAAACTACCAATTACGTCCAACCAAAACCTTTTCTCCTTAACACCAAAATTTGCTGGTCCAAGCCAACAGCCCCTTGTTGCTTCAAATCAACCTACTCCATTTATGGTAACAAAATCAGAGTTAATTCCAAAAAAGATTTTTGTTCAATAAGTCATGTTATGTATGGCAAGATTGTGTTATGTTATGTATTGCAATTTGAACTGTACTAATATTTCCCCCTTCAACAACATCATCGAATTGCTAAATCACTCACAAGGCTTCATTTTCTTATCCATATCGTATTGATGCAAATCAATCAAATCGCCCTGAAGTTCTATCAGTTGAAGGAAAACATGCCTCATTGAAAACTATATGTAATTCTGTCAAATAAATCTTGTGATAAATTTGATTGATACAAAGAACATGTGAGACGGAACTCTCCCATCCTCATTCACATAAAAGCCCCATGAGAGAGAGAGAGAGAGAGAGAGAGAGAGAGAGAGAGAGAGAGAGAGAGAGAGAGAGAGAGAGAGAGAGAGAGAGAGAGAGAGGATCTAACGGCCTAAGTCCCTTAAGTTTATTTATTCAGCACACTTCATCAAGATTAGTTTTGCAGCAACTTTGTGTTTTAAAGGGATTTTCTATGGTATTTCTTTGGCTTTCTTTTGGAAAGGAATCAATGCTGCCTGATCCTGTATTGTTATTCCACCTTTTAGTGTAATAAATAGATGTGTACTCCACTTCTGCTCCCATTGGTCTGGCAAGAGAAGCGTATTTGTAACAAGTCTAATCAACTGATGCTATTAAATATAATATAGCTTTCAGTAAATGGCAATCAATTTAAAGAGGCAGTGAAACTGCTACCATTCAAGAGTACTGTCAAAAGTAAAAATTACCTCTTCTTTATTCCCCCATCCATCATAGGCGACATAGTAGCCAATTGGAGTATGAGCCTCAATTGTTGCATCATACCTGAAAAATTAATTAATCAAACACAGAGAAAAAGATAAAGAGAATAAAATAAATAAATAGAAAAACAGGAATTATTAAAAAAAATTCCTTATTTTTGTGCACATACCAATCCCCATCATCACTCCAAACAGCTTGGACCTTTGTGCCAATTGGAAGCCTCTCATATGGCTCAGAGATCACACTTGATTCCTGAGATGAGTTCAAAAGATGAGCACCAAACCGGTACGAGGTTCATAGATACAATAGCAATTCTAACACTTGGTGCCAGTGATATTGAGAAATAACAACAGCATATTTCTTGAAAAAACATATAAATAAATGTCAATATAGGCAAGTTTTAGAGAAGTTGAAGAATAAGATGAGAACACACGAGAGCATGCACACACGCAAACTCCACTATGGTCCTCTTTTCTGCCTCCAGCCATAACGAATGTCTAACGCTTGCGAATCCCCAAGAGACAACATGACTTGATTGTCAGAACAAATGACTATGCTCATAACTCAAAAGTGTGAAGTATTTATATGATATTAAATTGGGGAAGTAAAGGTGAATTCTTTTTTGTGAGATGGCAAGATTGTAAGGTTATACCGGGGGAGAGCTTGACTTCCCAACATAGGTTGTTGATCATAGATGTGCAGTTACAAAGGTGGACTAGAAAAAAGAAGTTGTATAGATGCTCAAGGACTAAATGGTGGAACCTGAAAGGTGATAAGCAACTAGCTTTAAGGGAAAGAGTACTAGAGGAAGACGTTTGGGCGACAGATGAGAGTGCAAATAATATGTGGGATAAGGTAGCAGAGTGTATTCGGAGGGTAGGGAAAGAAGTCTTAGGAGAATCTAAAGGGGGTGCTCCGGTACAGAAAGAGGCATGGTGGTGGAGCGAAGCCGTCCAAGACAAGATAAGAGTTAAAAGAGAGTGCTTTAAAACGTGGCAAAAGGATCGAATTGAAGCGAACTTGGAGAGGTATAAAGAAGCAAAAAGAGAAACCAAAAAGGCAGTTAGTGAGGCCAAGGCAAAGGCATTTGAGGAGCTATATAGGCGACTTGACACTAAGGAAGGCGAAAGAGAGATATTCAAGCTTGCTAAAACTAGAGATCGGCGGACCAAGGACTTAAACCAAGTTAAATGCATTAAGGATGAGGATGAAAAGGTATTAATAAGGAGGAGGAGATAAAGGAGCGTTGGAAGAGCTACTTCTACAAGTTATTTAACGAAAGCAGTAGTAGTGACATACAATTGGGGCAGCTTACCATTTCTAGAGAAGAAGCGAATCATATGTTCTATAGGAGAATCAGTAGGGAAGAAGTTAAAGAAGTATTGAAAAGAATGAAGAATGGGAAAGCGGTTGGGCCAGATGGTATCCCTATTGAGGTATGGAGGTGCTTGGGGGAGGATGGTATTAGTTGGTTGACAAAGCTTTTTAATGTAGTGCTAAAGAGCAAGAAGATGCCTAATGCATGGAGGAAAAGTATTCTTATACCCATATACAAGAACAAAGGAGATATTCAGAACTGTGCGAACTACCGCGGGATTAAATTGATGAGCCATACGATGAAATTATGGGAGAGAGTTATTGAGAGAAGACTAAGAAGAACAACAAATATTTCAGAGAATCAATTTGGTTTCATGCCTGGGAGATCAACCATGGAGGCTATCTTTCTCCTGAGGAGGTTAATGGAACAGTATAGAGAAGGTAAGAGAGATTTACATATGGTGTTCATTGACTTGGAGAAGGCTTATGACCGGGTTCCTAGGGAGATTCTTTGGAAAGTTTTGGAAAGAAAAGAGTTTGTGTCGCTTATATTGAGGCGATAAAGGATATGTATGATAGAGTCGTGACATCTATAAGGACGACTGGCGGCGAAACTAAGGAGTTTCCTATCACGATTGGTCTACACCAAGGCTCAGCGTTAAGCCCGTACTTGTTTGCCCTAGTTATGGATGAGATTACAAGACATATCCAGGATGAGGTGCCGTGGTGTATGTTATTTGCAGATGACATTGTTTTAGTGGATGAGACGAGAGAAGAAGTGAATGCTAAACTTGAATTGTGGCGGAAAACATTAGAGACAAAAGGGTTTAGGCTAAGTCGATGCAAAACGGAATATATGGAATGCAAGTTTAGTCAAAGTAGGACACCTGGTAACATAGAAGTAAGTTTGGGCACACAAAAGATAGTAGAAAAAGAAAACTTTAGGTACCTTGGATCTATGGTGCAACAGGATGGAGGGATTGATACTGATGTAAGTCACAGGATTCAAGCCGGGTGGACCAAATGGAGGAGTGCTTCGGGGGTCTTGTGTGATCGGAAAGTCCCCCTCAAGGTTAAAGGAAAGTATTATAAGGTGGCGGTACGGCCAGCGTTGTTATATGGATCAGAGTGTTGGGCAGTAAAGCATAATCATGTCAAGAAGATGGAAGTTGCGGAGATGAGAATGCTAAGATGGATGTGCGGGATCAAAAGGAGAGATAGGATTAGGAATGAGGAAATTAGGGGCATAGTAGGAATAGCACCGATTGGAGATAAAATGAGAGAAAATCGACTGAGATGGTTCGGCCATGTTAGAAGGCGTCCAACAGAGGCACCTGTTAAAAGGTGTGAAAGCATGGAGTTTGCCAAGAGTAGGAGAGGGAGAGGGAGACCCAAGAGAAGTTGGAAAGAAACTATTAAACATGATCTTGCCTACATGGATCTAACGGAGGACATGGCCCTAAACAGATTTGATTGGCGTCGTCAAATCCATATAGCCGACCCCACCTAGTGGGAAAAGGCTTGGTTTGGTTTGGTTTGGCACCTTCATCTTATCTGTTTTTCTGGAGATACCTATAAAAATTTCACCTTGTTCCGCACTTCTAATTTATCAAAAAACTAATTGACTATGTACTTGTTTTGGATGGTGAAAACTTGTGGATCATGGATCAAGTGGGGCCGATGATGATCCGAGCCTCTGTCACCATACACAGGGACGCTTTTTTTTTTTTTGTGTGTGTGTGTGTGGGTGTGGGTTTGGGTGTGGGAATTATCATCCCCAACTGGGGCCTGAGGTGGGCCCCACAAGGGCTGGCGCTCACCTCACCTAGCTGAAGGGCTTCCTTTTTAATCATGGTCGTGTTTTGAACAATGTCTGAACAACAAGAAATTGGATATGTTGGATGGGTCATAGATTCATTAATCAAAAAAGCAAAAGTTTGAGCAGTTTTAGTAAGTCTTGGGACATTCTAAACTAACTTTTGATTAAGTACAGTAGACTACCTAGTTTTATGGACATCAAGACATTTTACTTCTAATTAAGTAGATTGAGACCTCTTAGATAACTGTAGATGGCCTAGATTGAGTCCAGGGCCACTTCTGTTGACAGACAAGTATAAGCCCTGATTAGATCACTGGATGGCCATAATGCTAGGTGCTATGGCGTCTTCCAAAGTCTCATGGAGAACCAGTTCTTAGAGGAAGAGTGGTCCCTTCAAAGTAGAGGTAACACTATATGGAAGACTTCCCTCCTTTTTTTAGAAAGATAAATGAAATTTAATTGAATTAGAGAGAGAGAGAGAGAGAGGAACAAACAATGGTATAAATGCTCAAAGAAAGGAACAACCAAAAAACCAAACAATGGGAAGCAAAAGAACTAAAATCACAACTCAAACATCAAATTAGAATGTAACACACTATCTTTGGCTACAACCAATAAGGACCAAAAGATAATCACATTTTCAACTTTTAGGGAATGGCTGTAAAAGAGCTGATAGATGTAGTAGTTGACGTGGTGCACTTAAGGGCTTCCATTTTGGATATTTGTGCTGACCTATTGCCATCCATCTAGTTTCAAAGCAAACCAGAACACATGCATGCTGTGCAGAATTTAGAGGAGAAGAAGAGGCTAAAATAGTTGCCCCCACCTCACGGTTATGAAATTCAATTTTGATGGGGTGGTCAAAGGTAAATGCAGTCTTGCAAGCATGGAAGAGACCCTTCTTTAAGATAGAGGTATAATCTTGGTTGTTTTCTTGGGTGATAGTGGTGAAGGACTAATGAAGAGGAGTCGTCCTTGATCATTAAGGAAGCTACAAAGATTTTTTAAAGTTTTTTTCTTCCAAGTAGTCATATTGTAGAAAGCGACTTAGGAATGCTATATCTTGTATACTGAAAGAGAAAGACTGCCCATGGAAATTCAACATTATTTTAGATAAGATTAGGGAATTATTCAAACAGTTCAAGTTCAATTTAAGCATACTGTTAGTAGAGCTAATGGGGTGGCATAGTCATGCGAAGTTAATAATAAAGAAATTCACTGTACTTGGATCCGCCTTTGTAATCTGTTATTCTATGGTCTCGTTTGGCTCTTTTCCTTGATTATCAAATAATATATTTTTGCTGTTACCGACATAAAATGTTTTTAAGATAACTCCATAATGGAACAACTGAACCTAGTTTACTCTGGGGTATGAGATCCTAGACCAATATCCTGGTCTGTTTTCATGTGTACTATGACTTGAGAACCCTGTCTTTGTTCGTGATGATTGGGTGGATTGGAAAGTCATCCTTTAGTTGCTTTATCACTGGATTGCTTTTAATTGCAGTTCTAGCTATGTTTCTTATTTCCGAGCTGCATCAATTAGCCAAAGTGATAAAATCATTAGTAGTAATACTCATAAAGATTACCGCATTATGCTCGGCGGACCCAACTGTTTGATGTTGATCCAGAGACAAATCTGCATCTTCCGTGGAACCCAATCCAGAGAGATCAGCTTGCTTTGCTGTTGCCAAAAGCTCTTCTGTCAAGCCAATCACCTGCATCCGAGCAAATCTGAATGAGCCTAAACAGGAAAAAAGAACATATCCACATTCTCATTAAAAAATAACCCTGGATGTAGATCTGATTCAAACTTAATAGTTTCAACGTCAACATCTGAAATCAGGAAGGGGAAGCAGACAGGCCGTCACAACAGAGCACCTGCACAGGAACCAAGATAGGGGTGATGGTAATCTTGCTAAAGCTTTGATTTCCACATATAGCTCTTCATTTTTATCGTTAATTCTCCAAATAGCTCTCATTATCAGTATATAAGAGCCATGCATAATATAAACACCCTCCTCACCTTTTCAAAGTAAAAAGAAAAAGAAAAATCTCCAAGAGAATTCCTCTGCCATTATGCAGCCGAATGATGCTGCCCTGCTCGAAGAACATGGATGATTGCTTTAAAAGTGAAAAAGAAGATAAGATAAACCTAAATCCAGAAATTTCAATAACTACATTTGCAGGAGATAATTCACTCATTGCAGATGTAATTACTCAAACTCTAACAAGAGAAGATTTATTCGATCTTTTCTTCTCCTGGCAAAAAATTACCTTTGCTTCTAAATTTGATCTTGAATGGATCAAATCTAGATGAATCACCAAGCAGCAGAAAACTAAATTAAACTGACAAGAAAAACATATACAGCAAGAATAGCGATCACTTCTCACCTCCACAAGCTCCTTTTCCATGTCCGCATATTCGGAGTTTCCAGGATCATCAGCCAAAAGTTTTCTAATCTAAATCACAGTAAAAAAAAAAGAAGAAGAAGAAGAAGCAACAGATTAAATGCAATAAGAGCCCTTAGTTTGCAAACAAAGAAAATAAAAAACAAGAAAGATGATGCAACAGTGGATGAAAAACCCAACTTCATAAAATAACCACAAACAAACAATTAAAAAACAGTCTAATTCAACAGAATTCAAATTCAGCATAGAGAAAAACAAATTCCTTCTACTGCGTGCAGCATTCGAGTTGAAAAAAATCTCAAGCATCCACCTCACATTCATTTTCTAGTTCGATGCTAATCGCTGCCAACTAGTAAAATCTTCCCCCCCATGACAAATCAATAGCAGACAAAACCCAACCCAATGATCAAAGTCATAAGCTTTTTGTGCATTAAATCCAGTTAGAGAGTGACTCCCAATACCCAAGCGCGCATAAGGGATATATTTACACATTCAGGACCCATCAGCCTCTTAATCTCTAAAAAAAGGCACAAAAGAAACAAACTTCAATGACATTGAAAGAAACTCAAGAAAATGAAAAAACCCAACATAAACCCTAATCCCGAAGAATTAAGATTGTTGGAGTTGCTTTCTCGGTTTCAAATTAGATAATTTATATGACGGTTTTCAGCCGAAAGAGACGCATGATTGAATCAATGAACGAAGAAGAAAAAAGAATGATTTTTTAGATCGCTAATCAAAGCAGAATCGGAACCAAAGAAAAACCCTAATTCTTATCCATAAAGAGAAGGCGAAAAACTTGATTTTGAGCTATGGAAAAGGAAGGAAAGATATAATCGTAAAACCCTAATTTTTACAGATGAGAAGAAACCCTAGAAAGAGAGAAAAAAAAGGGGGAGAATCTGGAGTACCTGATGAAGTTGTTCATTGTAAGTGTCGAGATTGGAAGTGAGCTCTTCTATATTCAGCTCTTCTCCTCCTTGCATTCTCTCTCCTTCTTCTTCTACCCTTTTCGCGGTTTCTATTTGTGCCAAAGGCAGCAATAGCAGAGAGAGAGAGAGCGAGAGAGAGAGAGTAGCTTCGTCCGATTGATTACAACTATTTACAAGAAAGGAGGGAAGGAGAGGTATGGGGTGGGTTATTTGACCTGACCCATTAACCCGACCAGTTTTGGACCCGTCAAACCCGACCCGCAAAATAAACGGGCCAGCTAGGTCAGCTGGTTAGGTTTTTCTGACCCGTATAAAAAGAAGTCAACCCAACCCTACCGACATATGTCAACTTGACCATCAAATGAAAATGTTCCACCTCATTCAGACAAAATAAATGTTTGACCATCAAAAGGCACAAAATGAAGGTTTTGACCATCCTTAAGACCTTGCATTTGCCCATAAACAGTTGAAATTTAAATATTTTATACATAGGAGAATTTTGCATACCGTTCAAGAGCGAATGTTAGATCTAAGGGCAGCTATATGATTTATATCCCTAAAATAAATCAGGTGAAGTTGCAGCTTTATTCTTTATAGCACTCTTGCGGAGGGGAGTGTTATGGCTTACTTAGGTGAGTATTTTTCAAGCTTATCAGGAGTTTGAATGTAGATTGCAATTTTTGCCCTTTAGTAAATTAACCCTCCTCCTTTGATGGGATATTTCTTGTACTGGGTCGGGTTTACTATAAATATCCTGGATGAGCGGTGCCTCTAGACCTTTTAGTTTATCATCTATAATATTGACCATATATATATGGCCATATACTCTGCTTTTTGCCTGTAATCCAACTGCCAATATTGTTTCTTGCCTTGTGCAGAACATGACACCAACTTGTAAATTTTCTGGGTTATGCCTTTTGAGTTATGACTTTGAATTTAAAGTTATTCACATAGTTCATCTTGCCCCTACTAACTTCTGTCATCGCACACTATCATTAAACTTATTATTATTATTATTATTATTTTCAGAAATGTTAAAGTTCCCAAAAATCTGTTCATCTTATTAAATGTGAAATAGGGACCACTCGGTGTATTCTTTGATTTTAGGTGTACCCCACTTTTTGTATGCTGTTAGTCTGAATTCTGAATTGTAATAATTCCTGGCTTTGGAGTTGATTACTAGCTAGCATTCCCACCTTTCCTTATTTTATTTTTTTTTAAGTTTTCACATAAAGATACTATATTTTCAGATAACCTCTTCGTAACTCAAGTTATTTTTAGTGAGGCCAGCCAATTAGATGCATGATGACGAAGGGACGCATGACTGAAAGGCTTGGATGTGGATCAGGAGAATATATAATGTGAAGTCATTCAAATGATCTTAACCTTTGATTTAAGGCCCCCAAAATTTAAGGGTCAAATTATTATTCTATCTTAATTTTAACTAAGTGGATAAGTTGTTTGACTTTTTCTTTGGTCAATTGGCAGGGCCGGCTCTCATGGGTAGTCACCCTAGGCCACTGCCTAGGGCCCCCCACAAGGTAACCAATTTTTAGGGCCCCCAATTACTAAATTAATACCCTAATTACACCCATAATTGCAGGAATTTTAGGAGATTATATTGCCATAAATGCATAAATTGAAAAGGCTTATTTCTTTCTTTGAAAAGTATAGAGAAACTGGATTTGAAGAAGCAATGATAGAAGCTAAAGAAGTTGCAAGTACTATGGAAATTGAACCTGTTTTCCGTGAAAAGCGTATTATACGTAGAAAAAGACAATTTGATGAGAATGTCGATGAAGAGGTTCCACAATCAGCTGAAGAATCATTCAGAGTTAATTACTTCATTTTCATTATAGACCAAGCTCTTTCTTCACTTAAGAGTAGGTTTGAACAATTTCAAGTATATGAGAAAACTTTCGGGTTTTTGTTTAATTTGGAGAAGTTAAAGTCTGCAGATAGGAATAGCTTAATAGCTTCTTGTGAAAACCTTGCAGAGTTTCTGAAACATGATGGCATCTCTGATATTGATGAGACGGAGTTACTTTTAAAATTGCAAATCTTGAGAGAAGTTTTACCGGAGGACATAAAGAAGGCAGTTGATGTGCTAACTCATTTGAACTCAAGGGCTAGTTGCTTTCCAAATGCCTGGGTTGCTTACAGAATTTTGTTGACTATACCAGTAACAGTTGCCTCTGCAAAGAGAAGTTTTTCTAAGTTGAAAATGATCAAGTCTTACCTTCGGTCAACCATGTCGCAAGAAAGACTGAATGGACTGGCTATGTTATCCATTGAAAAAGAATTGGTAGAGAAGATAGATTATACAAATGTAATTACTGATTTTGCAGCGAAAACTGCGAGACGAGTAAATTTTAGATGATTCTTTATTTTTGTAATTATTTTGACACTAGTTATGTTTTATTTTATCTTACTAGTGGGGTTAAGTTCTATGTTCCTTCTACAAAAAAAAAAATTTTTTGCGTGTGCTTTTTTTTTTCTAAGATAGGGCCCATTTTTAGGAGCTCGCCTAGGGCCACCCAAACCTCAGAGCCGGCCCTGTCAATTGGTCAATAAAAAGTTGAATGTCCAGCTACAAAAACAAAATTTACAAGAGCCTTTTTGTGGTTGTTTGAAAATGCATAAGCCTCTTTTGTGAAAAACTCCTTTTTGAAAAAAAAAAAAGAAATATATCACGTATCCTTCTTACCAAATGGGTGAGTTGCTTTCACAGGAGGAATAAATGAAGCATATGACTCATCGTAATGACACAACCAGAAGTTACAACAACCCCCTTAAAAGGCTTGAACCCTTCCTAGAGAGAGAGAGAAGTAGTAGTAGTAGAGAAGAAATATAGTAGTACAGTAGAACCTCGATAATTTAATATCCGATTAATTAATAATCTCGTCAAAATAATATTTTTTTCCGGTCCCGACTTGGGGACAATATGCTAAATTAATAATTCGCTAAATTTATAAGATAATAGAAATTTGAGAATTCATATAGACTCCATGTAATACATAAATTAATAATGCCTTAATACATATGTAATTAATTATACATTTAGGATGACTTCATAAAGAATGAATCAATTGTGACTTGTTGCTTCTTGAAATTTATGTCACCTTGAATCTCATCTTGGACTTTTCTTAACATGGTAAGAACTTCTGGTGTTGTCTTCTCATGGTGCAACAAAAAATTATTCAATGTCTTCACTGATTTGAGAGCTTCCTTTCGTGAGGGCGGCTCCACAGCATCACTTTCATCTTCAACTTCATCACTTTGTTCATTATCCATGATGTTCTCAATCATCTCCTCATCAGTCAACGTCTCTGAAGTTTTTTAACTTCTTCAGGGTAGTTCAAGAGGTATTTGGCATCCATTCCATTACGATAATTCAACCCTTTGAACAAGGTAAAACAATAAATATTTTGTTGAATTTTTTCAGAAAATAAATAATAGTTTGATAAATTAATAAGTCATTAATTAATGAATAAGTTAATAAATTATTAATTTATCGATTATTTAATATCTCGCTAAATTAATAGATTTTGCCAGTCCCGAGATTATTAATTTAGAGAGGTTTAACTGTAGTAGAACTAAACTATGTCCATAACCTACATTTTAAGTAACAGATTAGCCAACCCATACAGGTGGAATGAGGTATAATGAAGAAGAGCGTTTAAAATAAAGTACAAATAGGATCTCTCTCCCTTCAAAGAAGAAAGAAGAAGAAGAAAAAAGGAAGATAAGTAACAGAACATAGTAGTAGTTTATTGTGTGTTATTGGCACTCAGTTTCAGAGCGGACCACAGTTATATTGGGAATGGCTCAGTGGCTTTCCAAAGATTGCAACCAAGATGAACAGAATAACCAACTTCACAGGCACTGGCAATGGTAACTGCATCGATTGCCTAAGAAAGGCCTGCATGGATAGCCTTATCACCCTTATCCTACGCTCTCTCACATACTTATCCAGTGCCTTTCCAATGCTTTTCTGCATCTGCCAACTACTTGCATTTCTATTGCACATGCCTTGTGCCAAGCATCTGGCCAGGACAACCGCATCCTCCAATGCGGAAGCAGCTCCTTGCCCCATGAATGGCGCCATCACATGCATGGCATCCCCTGCAACTGTCATATTGCCTTCGCGAAAGCTTGGGAGTAGCAGGTCCCATGGTGCTCGATACCTTACGCGCGAGTAAATGATGGTTTCTGGGTCACTGATTTTTACCACTTCGACTGCTTCTGGTGGGAAATCCTTCATCTTAATCAAAGCTGCTTCTTTCAGGATCTTGGTGTCTCTTGTGTTTCCAAAATCTGTTCATGTCTTGGAGAAAAAAAGTTAGCAACTGGGTTGATTTGGTGGCACAAATCACTTTGTAATGAAATCACTGGCACAAATCACTCTGTAATGAAATATGGGTCACTCCCTTTATATCATGGGAGTGAAGTTTGGCCTAATGCCTATTTGTACAAAGGCATATTTAAGTGGTTTTAATTTAACAAGGTTTGACTTTTGGAAACTCTTTTTCAGTAGCCAAAAAACCCCTTGTTATTATTCCTGTTCCTTTAGTAATAGTTAGTTCAGTTGATTTAGGCAGATTGGATGAGAAGAAAAGGTGGAGAAACTATCCATTATATATATTTGAACACACTTCTCCTATGTTTTCTAGACATCAAAACCAATCCCAGACAGGGGCGAAACCAGAAATTTTATTTAGGGGGGCCAAAGAAAAAAAAAGCTTAATTTAAACAAAATAGCACAATTTAGTAATAAAATATGTAATAATCAAAATATTGAAGTTGTGCTTGATGTTCTTTCATTATGTTGAAATCATCAATTATTGTTTTAGTACTAATTTTTTCTACAATTTATTTTTCAATATATACAATTAAATAATTCATAAAAAATTCATATTCTATTATACTGCGAAGTGCAGTTTTAACAATCTTTATGGCTGAGTTCTTAAAAAACTATCCCCCATTCTGTTGCGAAGTGCAGTTTTAAAAATCTTCATGGTTGAGAATGCATTAGTATATCTACCACATGTATATATACTAAAGTACAAAAATAAAATCTCAAGATGGGTACCAGTCTTTTGTTATGCATGTAACCTGTAAGTTACAATTTAAAGCATTACTATTTAAAACCTCAAGGAAAAGTAAATAACAGAATTTCATATTTAAAATCTAAACCATTTAAAAGCATATATGGTTCCGCTAGTCTTTATCTCCTTAAAACAAATCTCTTTAACTGGATTTTCTTGATATGGATAATAATAATCAAAGCAAAAAAAAAAAGAAAAAGAAAAAAGAAGCTACAACTATATTTCTTTATCTATGATGTAATAAAAATGCAATCGGACATTGATTTTAAGGTTAGCATAATTTTGAGAATTCTCTTCTCTAATCTCCATCAAACCTTACTTATTTGTTATCATTTCCTTCATTTTCTTTCCTTTCTTTTCCTTTCCTTTTTTTTTATCATTTTAAGTTTTCTGTAAAATCAACAACTTTTTTTTTTAAGAATAAAAACCATTTTAAATAAAGTCCTAAATAATGGGATGGTCACATGATGGAGGGGCCAAAGTACTATTTCTAGGGAATTTCCAAGATGTAGGGGGGGGGGGGGGGGGGGGGATGGCCCCTGCCAGCCCCCCTAGGTCCGCCCATGATCCCAGGTATCCTTCTGCCAAAATCAGACCGAGTTCTTGGATTTTCTAGGTAATGTTTTTCTATTAAAGTGGTTTAAAGGTGGACGTGAATGTATACAACCATCAAAATTCAAAATATCTTTTTCTACAGAGAGAATCATAAGAATACTGTGGGGGAAAGAAATATCCCATGATCTTCTCACATACCTTAGTGGGAAAGGTGCTAGGGACAGCTGCCGGAAGAGAGAAAAGTGGGGAAAGAAATATCTCATGATCTTCTCACATACCTTAGTGGAAATGATGACCACTAACGGCTAGTATGAAGAAGAGTAAATGGAGCCCTGAATGGGAGGAGAAAAATGCTCCATAATCCTGACAGTTACCGCCTTCCATGATGGGGAAGAGTAAACGTGCGTAGGAAAGAATGACAACGTGGGAAGAGAAGATGAAAAGAATCAAGAGATGAAGAGATAAAAGGGGAAAAAGAGATTAGAGAAAATGATATGTAATTTCTAAACCACAACTCTAATCAGAACGAGAATACGGTTCTACAGGCTAACTTAAGCATCGGAAGATCCTTGGTCGGACTACCCGATCGAGTTTTCACTGTGTTTTTCTTTGAAACGTATAGGAATACTATCAAGAGACATCGTGCGTGCGAGAAGAAGGAAAACAAACATAGTCATCACCTTGATTTTCTATGATACAGGTAGAAAAATATGTTCAGGTCAAGAAGAAGGGGGGAGGTCTCTATTGTCGAGCAGAGACAAGCCGAGCTAACCTGCTTTCCTCAAAACTGAGCAGAGACGAGCCGAGCTGACCTCCAGTCCTCGGACCAATCAATATTAGACCTTACAAATACCTTTGATTAAAAAATGATTTCCCTATCTAAAACCCTGTAAATGAAAACCTAAACAATTAATGAACCCTCTAGATCTCTGTCCTTCTAACCATTCAATGCGAATTAGGTGGAAGTGAACGTATACAACCATCAAAATTCAAAATATCTTTTTCTACAGAGAGAATCGTAAGAATACCTTTGATTAAAAAATGATTTCCCTCACTAAAACCCTGTAAATGAAAACCTAAACAATTAATGAGCCCTCTAGATCTCTGTCCTTCTAACCATTCAATGCGATTTGGACCCCCCCACCCCACACACACACACAACACACACAAAAACAAAGGGGCAATTTTTTTCTATAGGTAAAATTGACAACTAGTATATGTTAATTAGCTGCCATAGACAATTGCATTACCTCCCAGAGGTCGAGTCCAGCTTATAAACCAGCTGATTAGCTTTTCATCAACTGGAACTACGCCCAACATAATGCCATTGCCCATTAATCGGAGGGCGACATCGCCAAAACAATGCCCATCTGGATAGTTTGTCAAGCTTCTGAGAGTCTGTATCTGGGAAACCTTTGTGGGGTTTATTTTCAGTGAATCTGCTACGGCAGAATTCACTCCGTCGCAACCAATTAGAACCTGCCATGCATAAAGATTAGTGGTAATTTCCCTTGTTTTGAAATAAAATGTTCAATCTGACCATTTCTAAAGAGAGGTTAATGTGGAAATATCCTCCACTATATTTAAGCTTTATTGGGTTTGGCCAGGTCCACCTGCTATCAAATGTGACCTATAAAGAATTCTTAGCTATACAAATCCTTAACAGGAATGCCCTGAACCAAAGGCGATGAGGAAACCACACACATGTTACTTAAACGTGAAGGTACATTGACTTAAAACAAAGGTAGGAACTGGGAAGTTTTGTATAAATAGGGCAAAAGGTTGGGGGGTGGGGATAAATGTTGAAAAACTAAAAAAGTTTTGACAACATCCATCATCACCTTGCTTCTGATGGTACTTCCATCAGCTAAACGAAGGATGTGATGACAAGTTAGGGTATCTGTTTGGACCCCAACTACATGGCAACCAAAACGCATTGTTCCTGCTGGCAAAGCTTCAGCCAAGATTTCAATGAGATCTCTTCTTGTCACGGATCGGAACTCCCCTTTCCTGCCATGAACAAAAAAGCACAAACAACACTCAGATACTCAATGCCATGCAGAACTATAAAAAAAAATCTCAAATGTTAAGGCTCATGTACTTTACCATCATCCATGTCATTACTAGCATGTAAGTCATTTTTCTAGTTTTGTGAGTTCTAATTTACCTCTCAATCCTATAAAAACCATGCTCCTGTACCTCCATGATTTATCATGTCCTTTATTTCATCTAAAGCATATTTGGGTGGTGGTGGTATGAAATAGCAAATCCACATAGGCAAATAAGTACTTGTGTTATAAAGAGTGACACCTCCTTGATGTTTTCAAATCTAGAATACAGTGATTCCTCCCATTCCTCCCATTAATAGCATAGTTCCAGGTGCCAAACATGCCGAGGTGTAGGGTAGATTCCATAGGTCTTTCCTATCCTTGTGACTTGTGATTTAAAGGGTCTAAGCAGTAGGTAGTGGTGTGTAAGGTTGTCGATGGGCCTGAATTCATCCCTTGATCTACCCTGTATCCAGGTCCGTTTATTCGGGCCTGCATACACATTTGGGTCTGATGAGCCGGACCTAAATCCATGTTTCAGAATTCAGGTCTAAATCCCTAACAAACCTAAATCCATATTTCAGGTTGAGTCGGTAGTACCCGTTACGTTTTGTTTGATTTTCAAAGAATATAAAACTTTTGAAACATATTTTTCGCATCCAATCAGTGTGCATACATGTTTTGGATTCGACTACCCGAAAGCCAAAACCAAACAATTTTAATTCAAATTACATGCAGATTTTAATCCCAAGGGGTAGCTCAGTTGGCTTAGAAATTCGGTTTGTACCCGGAGGTCGAGGTCTCAAAATTGTATTACCACATAGGGGCCACATGAGATTTATCAGGATTCCCCTGGACCCGTAGGAATTATTCTAGTCCAAAGGGTTGGCACACCCTCTGTTAGAAAAAAAAGAGAAAGAGAAAATTATATGCAAATTTTAAAAATGAAAACCCAAGCCAGGTCCCAACCCAAATAAGAGCCCGACTCAAATTTCACTTTTGATTGGATGGGCCAATGTGGATGTGGGTGCAGGTTTAGCCAACCAAGTAATTACATCCATATATAATTTAAGTGAGAGTCACATGATGTTTAGGCTAGGAAATTACCCAACTGGAATTTCTTGTATGGTCCCATCGTCCAGCCAAGTCTCACGCCACCTGAATAAGGATAAAATAAAACAATTAGAGTGATAATAATGGAAGCAGCATGATTCTCAATCTAAATATAAAAAATAAAGGGAAAGGTTTCTGGAAAAGAAAGGTTGAAACAGAAAGCTACATTTGTAGTGGAATAGCTTTGGACCGAAGCTTTGTTCCCACACCCAGCTGATCGAGTGCCAGCCAGGCATTGGTATACATGGAGAAGGCAACTCCAGTTTTCCGCAGAGAATCACCCTTTTCCAAGACCACACTTCCCAGACCCTTTCTGTATTTGATATAAAAAAAACCCATAACACAAATATTTGTAATTCACGAGTCCCATATTCATAAAAATTGATAGCATAATAGAAACAACAGACCATGTCAACATGACTAGAAAGACCAAATTTCATATCCTAGAATGAAAGATCAGATGATTATTGGAAAAAAAATTTGCAAGCGAAACTAGGACTGGTTCGTGCAAGGAGAAGATTCCGCACCTATGGATTCTTCTTTCCACCTGAAAGAGGAATCATACATTTCCACCTCCATAGAAAATTGAAATCATAATCATCAAATAAAATTAGTTCAATGCGAGGAGAGGATTGTGACAAAAATTGTTCTGAGAAATGACATAAATTCACCAAGAGTGGAATACTCTCTTGCACAAGTATTCGAAAGTAGAAGAAAGGAAAGGAGTAGACCAGTAGTTGTAACTTGTAAGTCTAAAACATAGAAAAAAGGAATGATTGTATGGAACCTGTGAAGGGCAAGTGCAGTTGCAAGCCCAGAGATTCCTCCACCCACAATCACAATTTCTTCTTTTTTGCTGGAAAATGAATCCATTTATCTCCTTCGTTGTTGCTCTTTGATAAACTTGAGAGAATATTAGGAGAAAACTGTGTCTCTTCCTTTGCATGACTTCTGTAATAAATAGTACATTACATTCTAAGTTTACAATCGACAGTATCAATTAAGAATGATGAGATCCTAAATCTATGAACTAAATATAGACGACAGTATCAATTAAGAAATATGAGATCCTAAATCTATGAACTAAATATAGAATATACACTTGGTCAAAGATGTGCATGAATCATAGAAAATCTACAACTAATCTAATAGGATATTTACACCACTATTACTCCCCCTCAAGTTGGAGCATGCAAATCACAAATGCCCAACTTGCGTAACAAATGACCAAACTGCTGACGCCCCAAGAGCCTTTGTCAAAATATCAGCCACTTGATTACCAGTAGGAACATATGCTGTGAAAATATTCCCAGCTTGCAGCTCATCACGAACAAAATGGCAATCTGCCTCAATATGCTTCGTACGCTCATGAAAGACAGGATTCTTCGCAATATGCAGGGCGGACTGACTATCACAAAATAACCTCATAGGCTTAGAATGAATAACACCAAGAGAACGTAACAATGACTTTAACCACTTAAGCTCACAGGTTGTAACAGCCATAGCACGATACTCTGCTTCGGCAGACGAGCGGGACACCGTAGGTTGTTTCTTGGTTTTCCAGGAAACAGGAGAACTACCAAGAAGCACAAAATAACCAGACAATGACCGACGGGTCAAGGGACAAGCTGCCCAATCACTATCACAAAAAGCATTCAACTGCATAGTACTAGGACGCAATAAAATTCCCTGACCAGGTTGTCCTTTAATATACCGTAAAACACGAATAGCAGCATCCCAATGAGCTATCTGCGGGTTGCTCAGAAATTGAGCAAGAGTATGAACAGAATAACTCAACTCAGGTCGAGTAACCGACAGATACACCAAACGCCCCACCAAACGCCTATATTGTTCTGGATGCTCGTAGGGATCACCTTCCGCATACGTAAGACGATGATTCTGCTCCATTGGAGTATCAATAGGCTTACAACCCAACATACCTGCTTCCGTCAGAATATCCAAGCATACTTACGTTGGGAAAGAAATAATCCCTCATTACCACGAGCCACTTCAATACCCAGAAAATATTTTAACACACCAAGATCCTTCATATGAAAACAGGAACTTAAATATTGCTTGAACCTCAAAATCACATCATGAGAGGAACCTGCAATTATCAAATCATCCACATAAACAAGAACGTGCAGGGAGACATTACCCTGTTGATAACTGAACAAGGAATAATCTGCATACGACTGTATGAAACCAAATTCCTCAAAGCAGTAGACAACTTAGCAAACCACTGTCGAGGAGCCTGTCGTAAGCCATACAAAGACTTACGTAACCTGCACACCTTCCCTGGAATAGGACTATTGTACCCTGGAGGGAGCTGCATATATACTTCCTCCTCCAAATCTCCATGAAGAAAAGCATTGCAAACATCCATCTGATGCAACTCCCAATTTTGTGCTACAGCAACGGCAAGAAAAATACGAACTGTTCCCATTTTAGCAACAGGAGCAAAAGTTTCATTATAATCAATACCTGCCACTTGACGATTACCAAATACAACGAGACGTCCCTTAAGACGTTCAACATCACCATTTGCGTGATATTTAATTTTATACACCTAACTACTACCAATCGCCTTCTTACCAGGAGGCAAGTCTTCCAGAGTCCACGTACCACTACGTTCAAGGGCATCAATCTCTTCTTTCATAGCCTGACGCCAACCTGAATCTTTAACTGCTTCTTTGAAGGAAGTAGGTGATAAGTCTCTAAAAATGCATAATTTCATCATCATTTTAGAATAATTAAAGACTTATTCTTTAAATCATGCACCGTTTTAGTAGGAAAATCATGATTTTATGTTTTGAGCATCAAAATTCAAATTCAAGTCAAAATTTATTGAAAAATTACATTTTTACATACAATCATGAATTTCTATATTTTTGGCATTGGAAATCATAAAATTCCTCATAACTTTTTCTTCACACATAAAATGATGAATTTTCTTTGCACCATTGATTTAATTAAAGAATATTTTTTTAACAAAATGGTGACATTTTAAGCATCCATTTAGTGTAAATTGGGTGGACCCGCATATTGCATCATTCCCTACCTTTATGATTAGAGTATCTTTAATCCTTGTTTTTATTTTTGTAGAGAATTTCATAAATTGGGACCCGCGAGAGAGAGAAATCGATTGAAGAATTAAAGATGACATCCAAGAGAAGATTGCACACACAAGTGTGGCCCATCATGTGTTCCAATTGATAATACAAATCTGAATTTCAGATTTGGAATTATTTAAGCCAAGATGGAAGAAGTCCAAGCTCAAACAAATTAAGGAGATGCATGCTCAAAACCATGGCCCACCTCCTTTGCAACTTGGAATGAAATTAAAATTCAACTCCAAGGTGGGACCATGTTAAGGATGATTTTTCACCCATGAAGAGTTCAAAAAAAATAAAATGGAAGATCTTGCCAAGCAATCCAAGTTGGAAGATAAAATCAAAGAGTCCAAGTTTCTTTAAATACTCTACAAGTTGGATATCAATCAAGATACCATTCCAAATTTTGAAAGTTTGCAACCCAAGACTTTTCCAAAGAAAGTGTTGCACGTCCAACACCTCTATCCAAAGAAGATTTCACACCTCCAACACTTTGCCTTCCCAAGCTTCTCCATTCCACGTTGGACATTCAATCCTTGATTGTGGATAAAACTTAAAGATTCAAATTTTGAATCTTGAATCAAGGAAGATAAGAAAGCCAAGAAAGAAAAAAAAAAAAAAAAGGGCCAAAGAGGCTCTACACGTTCCAAGCTGCCATGATGATTACACTCCAAGTGGGGACCACATGCATCTCAAGATTTGTTTGAAATCTGAAATTTCAGATTTGAATTGATTTTTAGCCAAAGTGGGGTCCAAGAGAGGAAGTTGCATGAGACAAGAAGAATCCTAGGATTGTGGGCCAATCCCTTGAAACTCTCTCAAAACCCTCCTAATCCTAATATAAATTGGACCCACTATACTAATCCTTACCCAAACCAAAACCTTGCAACCCAAGCTATCAAAAAACCATAAAAAGACCCAATATGGGCTGCACGAGAATCCGATTCCCCCCCTACTCTCCTTGGACGAC
This sequence comes from Litsea cubeba, assembly GCA_012931725.1. Taxonomy (NCBI): domain Eukaryota; kingdom Viridiplantae; phylum Streptophyta; class Magnoliopsida; order Laurales; family Lauraceae; genus Litsea; species Litsea cubeba. Next base: position 114,957,125 of record CM022947.1, on the reverse strand, counting down.
CAGCAACTCCATCTTCCCCTTTTCATTATTTTTCCTTTCATCTCTCCCTACTTCCATCACTACTTCATCCAAGGTCTTCTCAAAGGCACACCACCACTTGGATTTTTACGCCGTCGCTCCGCCGCCGTTGCTAGCGTTTCTCCATCACCAAACCAGCCATAAATCATCTTCTCTTGCTGGGATTTCAGATCGCAAAACGAGAAACGGTTGGATCGCCGTTCTAGACCGCGAGTCCTTCTCCTCCGTTTAGCGTTTCGGGTGTCTAAGGATAAGTTTGGATGAACATTATTTTAATTTAAACAATCTTGTAATGGCTATTTGCATGTAATGGGGCTTTCTTTAATGAATCAAGTTCATGGGGTCTTGGTTTTCACCAATGGGTCAACATCGAATGTTTGTGTGTAAGTGACAGTACACACTTGGTGCGGTGGTCTTGGTTTTTATTGATGACATTCAGCAAAGTAGCTATTGCATTATTTTAGAATTAAAATCCATCTTTTTATTCTCTGATTTTATTTTATTTTATTTTATTTTTATTTTTAGGTATTTAAATAATCACTACAAATTGGTTGTTCTAACAACTCTTATGGTGAATGCAGTAATTAGATTAGACTAAATTTTTAGCTTAAGATTTTTATTTCTAATTGTAATTAATATTTCAGACCTGTAATTCATTACTTCATGCAAGTAGGATACTTGATTTGTATAGATTTTATTAGGCTAGTACTAGTTTTCAAATAGGACAGGTTTATTTAAGTGATTACTCCCTGTGGATCGACCTCGGACTTCACCGAGTTATTTATTACTACAATCGCGGCCTTCAAAGTGTTGGACGTGTGAAATCTTCTTTGGATAGAGGTGTTGGACGTGCAACACTTTCTTTGGAAAAGTCTTGGGTTGCAAACTTTCAAAATTTGGAATGGTATCTTGATTGATATCCAACTTGTAGAGTATTTAAAGAAACTTGGACTCTTTGATTTTATCTTCCAACTTGGATTGCTTGGCAAGATCTTATGATAAGTCTCTAAAAATGCATAATTTCATCATCATTTTAGAATAATTAAAGACTTATTCTTTAAATCATGCACCGTTTTAGTAGGAAAATCATGATTTTATGTTTTGAGCATCAAACTTCAAATTCAAGTCAAAATTTATTGAAAAATTACATTTTTACATACAATCATGAATTTCTATATTTTTGGCATTGGAAATCATAAAATTCCTCATAACTTTTTGTTCACACATAAAATGATGAATTTTCTTTGCACCATTGATTTAATTAAAGAATATTTTTTTAACAAAATGGTGACATTTTAAGCATCCATTTAGTGTAAATTGGGTGGACCCGCATATTGCATCATTCCCTACCTTTATGATTAGAGTATTCTTCAATCCTTGTTTTTATTTTTGTAGAGAATTTCATAAATTGGGACCCGCGAGAGAGAGAAATCGATTGAAGAATTAAAGATGACATCCAAGAGAAGATTGCACACACAAGTGGGGCCCATCATGTGTTCCAATTGATAATACAAATCTGAATTTCAGATTTGGAATTATTTAAGCCAAGATGGAAGAAGTCCAAGCTCAAACAAATTAAGGAGATGCATGCTCACAACCATGGCCCACCTCCTTTGCAACTTGGAATGAAATTAAAATTCAACTCCAAGTTGGGACCATGTTAAGGATAATTTTTCACCCATGAAGAGTTCAAAAAAAAATAAAATGGAAGATCTTGCCAAGCAATCCAAGTTGGAAGATAAAATCAAAGAGTCCAAGTTTCTTTAAATACTCTACAAGTTGGATATCAATCAAGATACCATTCCAAATTTTGAAAGTTTGCAACCCAAGAATTTTCCAAAGAAAGTGTTGCACGTCCAACACCTCTATCCAAAGAAGATATCACACGTCCAACACTTTGCCTTCCCAAGCTTCTCCATTCCAAGTTGGACATTCAATCCTTGATTGTAGATAAAACTTAAAGATTCAAATTTTGAATCTTGAATCAAGGAAGATAAGAAAGCCAAGAAAGAAAGAAAAAAAAAAAAGGGCCAAAAGAGGCTCTACACGTTCCAAGCTGCCATGATGATACACTCCAAGTGGGGACCACATGCATCTCAAGATTTGTTTGAAATCTGAAATTTCAGATTTGAATTGATTTTTAGCCAAAGTGGGGCCCAAGAGAGGAAGTTGCATGAGACAAGAAGAATCCTAGGATTGTGGGCCAATCCCTTGAAACTCTCTCAAAACCCTCCTAATCCTAATCTAAATTGGACCCCACTATACTAATCCTTACCCAAACCAAAACCTTGCAACCCAAGCTATCAAAAAACCATAAAAAGACCCAATATGGGCTGCACGAGAATCCCATTCCCCCCCTACTCTCTTGGACGACCAGCAACTCCATCTTCCCCTTTTCATTATTTTCCTTTCATCTCTCCCTACTTCCATCACTACTTCATCCAAGGTCTTCTCAAAGGCACACCACCACTTGGATTTTTACGCCGTCGCTCCGCCGCCGTTGCTAGCGTTTCTCCATCACCAAACCAGCCATAAATCATCTTCTCTTGCTTGGATTTCAGATCGCAAAACGAGAGACGGTTGGATCGCCGTTCTAGACCGCGAGTCCTTCTCCTCCGTTTAGTGTTTCGGGTGTCTAAGGGTAAGTTTGGATGAACATTATTTTAATTTAAACAATCTTGTAATGGCTATTTGCATGTAATGGGGCTTTCTTTAATGAATCAAGTTCATGGGGTCTTGGTTTTCACCAATGGGTCAACATCGAATGTTTGTGTGTAAGTGACAGTACACACTTGGTGCGGTGGTCTTGGTTTTTATTGATGACATTCAGCAAAGTAGCTATTGCATTATTTTAGAATTAAAATCCATCTTTTTATTCTCTGATTTTATTTTATTTTATTTTATTTTTATTTTTAGGTATTTAAATAATCACTACAAATTGGTTGTTCTAACAACTCTTATGGTGAATGCAGTAATTAGATTAGACTAAGTTTTTAGCTTAAGATTTTTATTTCTAATTGTAATTAATATTTCAGACCTGTAATTCATTATTTCATGCAAGTAGGATACTTGATTTGTATAGATTTTATTAGGCTAGTACTAGTTTTCAAATATGACAGGTTTATTTAAGTGATTACTCCCTGTGGATCGACCTCGGACTTCACCGAGTTATTTATTACTACAATCGCGGCCTTGCACTTGGGGCTGACGATCAAGTTTTTGGCGCCGTTGCCGGGGAGTTTTTTTCTCTTCGCTCGAGGTATTTTTCCCAACCTATCTTTTTAATTGCTTTATGGGTGTGCCTTTACTATTCCGCAATCATTCTAGATCTAAGGGTAGCATGCATGGAATGTTTGGACCAGCCCTATTGCATTAAAAATTTGATTTTTAATCTCTGATTTTTGTTAAAATTGGAACTATTTCAGATCTGAAAAATTACTTTTTCTGATTTTTGAGAAAATCACATCAATTTCGGAAAATTGCCTAGTTTACTTGTTCTAATTTGGACTAGTTTAGGTCAATTTTTTTATTTTATGGTTAGGATTAATTAAGGTGTGTTAAATTTAGTTTCTTTTTCATATTTTTAGGTTTTTATAGTTTCCAAAAAAATTCTGGAACTTTTCCTCACAAAGGCAAGTCTTAGATAGCGCAAATTCGGCTTTTTGGCCACAAAACTTGCCAAAATCTGAAAATTTCAGAACTTTCATTGGAAACTCAGTTGTTTTAGTTGTTTTTAAATTTTAAAGGACTCTTAAAAACTTGCTGGAATTTTTTTTAAGAAGGTTAGTTATTTCTTTGGAAAGTCGAACAAACTGCCTTTCTTGATTGGTTCGATGTCTAGGCAAGTCTTGTCCCATTAGATAAGGGAGACAAGTCTCTTGTTCTAGAAGGTGGTTTTTAAGCGGGACCCTTGCAACGCATCGCGACCCCACCATCGATCTGGGGGCTTACCTGGTCGGGCCAGTTTCATAGACTTGAGTTTGGGAACTTTTCCTAGAGATATTAAACTCTCTAAGATTAGTACTTTGCAAGAATTTGAGAATCTTCTTTTAAATTTAAAAACGGACTTAGGTAGTTTTTCTTTCTAGGTTTCTTTATAAAAAAAAAAATTCAAAATTCCAAAAAAGAAAGAAAGACCCCCATCTTCTTGGCAGAGGGACACCTCAAATCGGTTAGAAAGGAAGGAATCACCTGTCAAGAGATTGATTGAATTCTACGAATCTAGAACTCCTGGTTCTCTAAGGATTTCCAATATGGCTGATGAGCATAGTGATAATGAAGAGATTGGGAATGAAAACGAAAATGGGAATGGTAATGGGAATGGACCCAATAATAATGGGGAGGTGAATCAACCTCTTAGGAGTCTACGTGATTACCTTCACCCTACACGACAAGCCACACCGTCGTGCATGGTTATACCTGCAGGTGCGGGTCAATTTGATATCAAACCGGGAGTAATCCAACTTCTTCCCAAATTTCATGAACTTGAATCAGAAAGTGTATATTTGCACATAAAAGAGTTTGAAGAAGTGTGTGCAACACTACACTTCAATAATGTGAGGGAAGACCTTATCAAATTTCGTTTATTTCCATTTTCCCTCAAAGAAAAGGCCAAGGCATGGCTTCACTCCTTACAGCCCAATTCGATTGCTCTATGGTCCGACATGGTCCGGGAATTTTTAAAAAAAATTTTCCCATTACATAAGACCAACACCTTACGGAGAAATATTATGAATTTTAAACAAAAAGACAAGGAGTCTTATTATAGGTGTTGGGAACGATTTAATGAGCTACTCCTTGCATGTCCCCACCACGGATTTGAATTGCACAATACAATTGGTCATTTCTATGATGGACTTAGTCCAGAAACACGTCAATTCGTGGAGATGATGTGCAATGGGGAGTTCATGGCGAAAAACCCAAATCAAGCATGGACCTACCTTCAGTTTTTGGCAGATAGTGCACAAAATTGGGACACATCTGAAGGTATAGACCCCGTAAAGCAATCGAATCAGGCCAAAGGAGGGGGGTTATATGTATTAAAAGAAAAGGATGATATTCAAGCAAAAATTGCCTATCTTACAAGAGAAGTTGAGTCCTTGAAATTTGTGAAGAATAAGGAACCTGCTATAGTTTGTGGCATTTGCGCTAGTGATTCACACATTTCTTCAGAGTGTCCAACACTCCCTGCTTTCTAAGAAGTGATTCACGAGCAAGCAAATGCCACTAACACATACAACCGGCAGTTCAATCATTCTTTGGGTAACACGTATAACCCTAATTGGAGGAATCACCCCAACTTTAGTTGGAGGAATGGCCCAAATGCTACTCCGCCCAATTTCAACCAAATGTCAAATCAATTTGGGGGTACTTCTGGTACATATGCTCAAAACACACAGCAAATGGCACCCCCTACAAATCAAACGACACCTTGGGATGAACTTATGGCTAAGTTTATGATGAATCAAGAGTCCATCAATAAGAAACAAGATCGGAACTATGAGAATTTACAGAACACCATGCAAAACCTCTGCAAATTGATTGAAGCACAAAATAAGGGGGTTTTTCCAGCCCAACCACAGCCCAATCCAAAAGGGCAATATGAGGTTCATCAAGGTGGTCCGTCAAATTCCAAGGAGCAGGTTCAAGCTGTTACTACTCTACGTAGTGGTAAAGAGATTGAAAAGCCTGATCTGGAAAAAGATAAACAACCTGCATCCTCCGATCAGGAAGGGAAAGAAAAGGAAGCTTCTCCTATCAAGGAGAAAAGCCCAGTTCCTCCGGGATTCAAGCCCTTACCGCCTTTTCCCAACCGATTAGCTCCTCCCAAGCCATCTATACAGAACCAGGAAATCTTGGATGTGCTTAAAGAGGTCAAAATTAACATCCCGTTGTTAGACGCAATCAAACAAGTCCCATCTTACGCAAAGTTTCTTAAGGAATTGTGCACGTTGAAGCGTAAGATATGTGACGCTCCGGAGTCCCACATCGACTATAGAGAGGAAAGTGATTGGGATTATATGTAGAGCTTACACCCTTACTTAGCATGAGGCCTTTTGATGGGTTCAAGCCCATCAGAAACAAAACCGTGAGGCCAGTGGGCCAAAGCGGACAATATCATGCATGGGTAAGGGGTGGGGCGTTACAAATGGTATCAGAGCCGACTCTCGACTAGTTCGAGTGTGGGTCCCCTGCCGTGGTCTGGTGCAAGTGGGCGGGCTTCCATGTGGGCGGGCCAAGAGGGCTGGCAGGCTACAGGGGCTGGCAGGCTACTGCACAGGGACGTGCAGCCTTAAGGGGGGTGGAATGTGACGCTCCGGAGTCCCACATCGACTATAGAGAGGAAAGTGATTGGGATTATATGTAGAGCTTACACCCTTACTTAGCATGAGGCCTTTTGATGGGTTCAAGCCCATCAGAAACAAAACCGTGAGGCCAGTGGGCCAAAGCGGACAATATCATGCATGGGTAAGGGGTGGGGCGTTACAAGATACATGTACAAAAGAAAGCATTTCTCACTGAGCAAGCTAGTGCAATTCTAAAGCACGACACTCCCCCTAAATTCAAAGATCCAGGATGCCCCATAATTTCATGCATTATTGGAAATTATCAAATTGAACAGGCATTGCTTGATCTTGGGGCGAGTGTCAACTTACTACCTTACTCGGTCTATGTAAAATTGGGGCTGGGCGAACTCAAACCCACCCAGGTTACTCTGCAGCTCGCAGATCGATCAATCAAAAGACCGAGAGGGATAGTAGAGGATGTGCTTGTGCAAGTTGACAAGTTCTACTTTCCAGTAGACTTTATTGTGCTAGACACTCATCCTGTGGCAGATCCTCATGCTCAGATTCCGGTAATTTTGGGGAGACCATTTTTAGCCACATCCAATGCACTGATCAATTGCCGGAATGGAAAAATGACGCTATCTTTTGGTAACATGACATTAGAGCTAAATGTTTTTTACCTTTGCAAACAACCACGGGATGATAATATTGACCTTGAAGAAGTAGATTTGATCGGTGTACTTACAGCAGAAACTTTTGAAAAATCGATCTCCGATTCCATTGAGTCAATTGAGGACCTGACCCTCTGTGAAGAAACACATGATAGCACTGTTGAAATGGTCAACACTGTAGGCAAACCCTCTTTTGAAAAGCTGGTACCAACTGGTACTCCGTCTTTTCCATCTCAGGTGAGGCCGCCCAAACCTGAGTTGAAACCCTTGCCCTCTCACCTGAAATATGCATACCTTGGAGAAAATGAAACATTTCCTGTAGTCATTTCTGCACACCTTGACAAGGACCAAGAAGTCCAACTCTTAGAAGTGCTCAAACTGCACAAGGGTGCAATTGCTTGGACCGTGGCTGACATTAAGGGAATTAATCCCCTCGTGTGTACACATCATATCTATTTGGAGGAGAATGCGAAACCCTCCCGTCAGATGCAACGCCGGTTAAACCCCACCATGCAGGAAGTGGTTAGGGCTGAAGTTTTGAAACTTTTAGATGTTGGTATCATCTATCCAATTTCAGATAGCCAATGGGTCAGCCCTACCCAAGTTGTACCTAAAAAGGCCGGCGTCACTGTAGTCCGTAATGCTAATGATGAGCTCGTCCCAACCCGCGTACCCACAGGTTGGCGAGTTTGTATCGACTACAGGAAGTTAAATGTTGTCACACGAAAGGATCATTTCCCCCTACCTTTTTTGGACCAGATTTTAGAACGGGTAGCTGGCCACGAGTATTATTGTTTCTTAGATGGATATTCCGGGTACAATCAGATAGAAATCGCCCTGGAAGACCAAGAGAAAACAACTTTCACATGCCCCTTTGGCACTTTTGCTTACCGACTGATGCCCTGTGGACTGTGCAATGCTCCGGCAACCTTTCAAAGGTGCATGCTGAGTATTTTTAGCGATATGGTGGAACATTTTCTCGAAGTCTTCATGGATGATTTTTCAGTTTTTGGAGAGTCATTCCAAGATTGTTTGAGTAACTTAACTAAAGTCCTCTCTAGGTGTGAAGAAAAGAACTTAGTACTTAATTGGGAAAAATGTCATTTTATGGTACGACAAGGGATTGTCCTTGGCCACATTGTATCATCCAAAGGATTGGAAGTCGACAAAGCCAAAATAGACTTAATTTCCAATTCGCCCACCCCAAAAACCGTAAGAGATATAAGATCTTTCTTAGGGCATGCCGGATTCTACAGAAGGTTCATAAAAGGTTTCAGTGTCATTTCTAGACCATTATGCAACCTTCTGCTAAAGGAAGCATAATTTATGTGGACAGAGGCATGTCAAGTGGCTTTTACTAAGCTTAAGGACATGTTGACGACCGCTCCAATTATGCAACCTCCAGATTGGAGCCTGCCCTTTGAAATCATGTGCGATGCTAGTGATTATGCGGTTGGGGCAGTTCTTGGGCAACGTAGAGACAAAAAGCCATTTGTGATTTACTATGCTAGCAGGACTTTAAACAGTGCACAGATCAATTATTCAACAACAGAGAAAGAATTATTGGCTGTGGTCTATGCACTGGATAAATTTCGTTCCTACTTAATTGGATCCAAAATTGTGATATTTACTGACCATTCTGCGCTGAAGTATCTTCTTTCTAAGAAAGATGCCAAGCCTAGGCTGATCAGATGGATCCTTCTACTCCAAGAGTTTGATATTGAAATCAAGGATAAGAAAGGAGTAGAAAACGTGGAGGTCGATCATCTTTCTAGGCTTGTTCTTTCCAAAACTTTAGAACCCTTACCAATCCAGGACACTTTCCCTGATGAGCATTTATTTGCCACATTTTCCCATTCTCCATGGTATGCTGACATTGCTAATTATCTAGCTTCGGGTGAAATTCCAAAAGAATGGACGCAGCAAGATAAAAACAAGTTTTTCACTGAGGTGAAACTGTTTTTTCTGGGATGAACCATACCTTTTTAAATACTGCCCAGACCAAATCATCAGGAGATGCATTCCTGACCATGAAATCAATAGTGTTATATCCTTTTGCCACTCGCATGTTTGTGGTGGCCATTTTTCTGCTAAAAAGACCGCTCACAAAATTTTACAATCTGGATTTTACTGGCCCACTTTATTTAAAGATGCACATGATTTATGTAAGACATGTGAGCGGTGCCAAAAATTGGGTTCCATTTCCAAAAGGAATATGATGCCTTTAAACCCAATTTTGGTAGTCGAGTTATTCGATATTTGGGGTATAGACTTTATGGGACCTTTTCCACCGAGCTATGGTTTTCATTATATCCTCGTTGCAGTTGATTATGTGTCCAAATGGATTGAAGCAGTCCCATGTAGGAATAATGATGCTAAAACGGTCAAAAAGTTTATCTTGGACAATATCTTTTCCCGTTTCGGAACTCCACGTGCCATCATTAGTGATGGGGGCACTCACTTTTGTAACCGCATCATTGAGAGTTTGTTTAAAAATTACGGTGTTACACATAAAGTGGCTACCCCCTATCACCCTCAAACAAGTGGGCAGGTTGAGGTCTCAAATAGGGAAATCAAACGAATTTTGGAGACCACGGTAAAACCAAATCGTAAGGATTGGTCAATACGGCTAAATGATGCCTTGTGGGCTTATAGAACTGCGTATAAGACCCCAATTGGGATGTCTCCATACCGGCTTATATATGGGAAAGCTTGCCACCTTCCGGTGGAGCTGGAACATAAAGCTTATTGGGCCATAAAACAATTGAATGTTGACTTAGACAAGGCTGGGGAGAAAAGAGCCCTTGATCTAAATGAATTAGAAGAATTGAGAAACGAGGCTTATATGAACTCAAGAATTTACAAAGATAGGACTAAGGCCTTTCATGATAAACGGATATTAAGGAAGTCATTCCATCCATCTCAAAAAGTCCTCTTGTACAATTCTCGACTTCATCTTTTCCCTGGAAAGTTAAGATCTCGTTGGACAGGCCCTTATATTGTTCAAGAATTATTTCCATATGGGGCAGTGACCCTCATTGATCCATCGAATGGTACCTCTTTTAAAGTTAATGGACAACGTTTAAAACCATTCTTGGAGACTGTTCCTCCAGAGGAAAATGACATTCCTCTGATTGATCCTGTCTATCAGGATTGACGGGCACTGGATCTGACAGTGACCCATACCCTTGTATATTACGCATATATTTTCTTGCTTTTTCTTTTTGTATTTTTTGTCTCACATTGGACAGGTTTCTACGTGAAAGCTTCATTACTCCAGGTGCTTTCTACCCATTCTTCTCCTTCTACATTTTCACCTCATGTTACATTCCATTTTGCATTTCATGTATGACATCGAGGACGTTGTCTAGTTTAGGTTGGGGGGTGGGAACAAGCACGCTTGTCTAATTTTAGACATTTTTTTTCATTTTTGTATAGTTTTTTTTTTAAAAAAAAAAAACAAACAAAAAGGAAGAAGAAGAAAGTTTTTCAAAAGAATTTGATGATTCGAAGATGTCTAGAAATCTGGAATTTCAGAAATTTTGGAAGGAAGTAAAATGAAGGTTCACAATTTTCTAAAAGATAAAAAGAATACCGAACTTTGTTTTTCACAGTAACACATGTACATCATTTCAAAAATCTTGGATAAAAAGATTTAAGTGTCATTTTCAGAGTTCTTTCAAGAAAAAAAAATAGATATAACTTTCTGAAATTTGGCCATATGAGTTCTCCTGGTTCATCGGTAAGGTTAGGCCAACCAAAACCATTGAATTAATTCGGGTGAATTGAAAAGGGCTGCCTATTGTTGGGGACCGTTTAAAAAAAAAAGGGTGTTTAGTTATAATTCTTGAAAAGAATAAAAAGTTGTGTGACTAGTTTGGGTTCGTAGCCTTTTTAACCCGAGCTAGTAAGCCCATAGGGGTATTTATATACCTAGTGCCCTAAAGACATCTGTTCTGGGAGTCATTGGCCTAACACTCGTTACATGGGTTAATTAGAAAGCTTAAGGGACCTAGACATTGCACAGTCACATGTGTGTGTTAAAAAAAAAAAAAATGCATCCCGCGGCCTTTAAAAAAACAGTAGTGCGAAAGCCATCATAGTAGCCTTGAGAGGAGACTTATATTTTTCCCCGAATCTAGGAAAGTTGAAAATTCTGAGGAAGAATTCTGTTTTCATGGCATTATCATAGAACATTTAAAATTTTTGATTTGATGTATACACTTGCACAAGGCACCCAAAGTTTTGGTATATTTTTTTTGAAAAGAAAAATGTGAACTAGATTTTGAAAAGTCCGAAATCTTGATTATTCGAGGATTCAAGGCATCCGATTTGACTCAATCGTCTTTTGAAAAACCTTCCGTTGACTTTCTTTTATTTTTAGGTAAATGAATTTTGTGGGCATATTCACTGCAAACCCTCACGAGGCACAACTCGTCCACTAGGGGTAACCTAGGGGTTTAAGGGCTTGCTGCATATGCTAAATGCAGCCGAGAGTACCAGCGAAAGTTGTGTTTTCCTTTTTATCTTTGCATTTAGTTTATATTATATTAGGCTAGAACACTATCATAGTTCGCATATTTTGCTCGGGACTAGCAAAATGCTGGTTGGGGAGTGTGATAAGTCTCTAAAAATGCATAATTTCATCATCATTTTAGAATAATTAAAGACTTATTCTTTAAATCATGCACCGTTTTAGTAGGAAAATCATGATGTTATGTTTTGAGCATCAAAATTCAAATTCAAGTCAAAATTTATTGAAAAATTACATTTTTACATACAATCATGAATTTCTATATTTTTGGCATTGGAAATCATAAAATTCCTCATAACTTTTTGTTCACACATAAAATGATGAATTTTCTTTGCACCATTGATTTAATTAAAGAATATTTTTTTAACAAAATGGTGACATTTTAAGCATCCATTTAGTGTAAATTGGGTGGACCCGCATATTGCATCATTCCCTACCTTTATGATTAGAGTATTCTTTAATCCTTGTTTTTATTTTTGTAGAGAATTTCATAAATTGGGACCCGCGAGAGAGAGAAATCGATTGAAGAATTAAAGATGACATCCAAGAGAAGATTGCACACACAAGTGGGGCCCATCATGTGTTCCAATTGATAATACAAATCTGAATTTCAGATTTGGAATTATTTAAGCCAAGATGGAAGAAGTCCAAGCTCAAACAAATTAAGGAGATGCATGCTCACAACCATGGCCCACCTCCTTTGCAACTTGGAATGAAATTAAAATTCAACTCCAAGGTGGGACCATGTTAAGGATAATTTTTCACCCATGAAGAGTTCAAAAAAAATAAAATGGAAGATCTTGCCAAGCAATCCAAGTTGGAAGATAAAATCAAAGAGTCCAAGTTTCTTTAAATACTCTACAAGTTGGATATCAATCAAGATACCATTCCAAATTTTGAAAGTTTGCAACCCAAGACTTTTCCAAAGAAAGTGTTGCACGTCCAACACCTCTATCCAAAGAAGATTTCACACGTCCAACACTTTGCCTTCCCAAGCTTCTCCATTCCAAGTTGGACATTCAATCCTTGATTGTAGATAAAACTTAAAGATTCAAATTTTGAATCTTGAATCAAGGAAGATAAGAAAGCCAAGAAAGGAAAAAAAAAAAAAGGGCCAAAAGAGGCTCTACACGTTCCAAGCTGCCATGATGATACACTCCAAGTGGGGACCACATGCATCTCAAGATTTGTTTGAAATCTGAAATTTCAGATTTGAATTGATTTTTAGCCAAAGTGGGGCCCAAGAGAGGAAGTTGCATGAGACAAGAAGAATCCTAGGATTGTGGGCCAATCCCTTGAAACTCTCTCAAAACCCTCCTAATCCTAATCTAAATTGGACCCCACTATACTAATCCTTACCCAAACCAAAACCTTGCAACCCAAGCTATCAAAAAACCATAAAAAGACCCAATATGGGCTGCACGAGAATCCCATTCCCCCCTACTCTCTTGGACGACCAGCAACTCCATCTTCCCCTTTTCATTATTTTCCTTTCATCTCTCCCTACTTCCATCACTACTTCATCCAAGGTCTTCTCAAAGGCACACCACCACTTGGATTTTTACGCCGTCGCTCCGCCGCCGTTGCTAGCGTTTCTCCATCACCAAACCAGCCATAAATCATCTTCTCTTGCTTGGATTTCAGATCGCAAAACGAGAGACGGTTGGATCGCCGTTCTAGACCGCGAGTCCTTCTCCTCCGTTTAGTGTTTCGGGTGTCTAAGGGTAAGTTTGGATGAACATTATTTTAATTTAAACAATCTTGTAATGGCTATTTGCATGTAATGGGGCTTTCTTTAATGAATCAAGTTCATGGGGTCTTGGTTTTCACCAATGGGTCAACATCGAATGTTTGTGTGTAAGTGACAGTACACACTTGGTGCGGTGGTCTTGGTTTTTATTGATGACATTCAGCAAAGTAGCTATTGCATTATTTTAGAATTAAAATCCATCTTTTTATTCTCTGATTTTATTTTATTTTATTTTATTTTTATTTTTAGGTATTTAAATAATCACTACAAATTGGTTGTTCTAACAACTCTTATGGTGAATGCAGTAATTAGATTAGACTAAATTTTTAGCTTAAGATTTTTATTTCTAATTGTAATTAATATTTCAGACCTGTAATTCATTATTTCATGCAAGTAGGATACTTGATTTGTATAGATTTTATTAGGCTAGTACTAGTTTTCAAATAGGACAGGTTTATTTAAGTGATTACTCCCTGTGGATCGACCTCGGACTTCACCGAGTTATTTATTACTACAATCGCGGCCTTGCACTTGGGGCTGACGATCAAGTTTTTGGCGCCGTTGCCGGGGACGACCAGCATCCATTTAGTGTAAATTTGGTGGACCCGCATATTGCATCATTCCCCCCTACTCTCTTGGACGACCAGTAACTCCATCTTCCCCTTTTCATTATTTTCCTTTCATCTCTCCCTACTTCCATCACTACTTCATCCAAGGTCTTCTCAAAGGCACACCACCACTTGAATTTTTACGCCGTCGCTCCGCCGCCGTTGCTAGCGTTTCTCCATCACCAATCCAGCCATAAATCATCTTCTCTTGCTTGGATTTCAGATCGCAAAACGAGAGACGGTTGGATCGCCGTTGTAGACCGCGAGGCTCTTTACGCTTAGTAATTGCTGCCAAAAAATGTTTATGTCTCACAGAAAATTTATTATAATCCACATAACAAGCTATATTGAACTGTTTACCTGAGGAACGAGACGAAGCAGGAGAAGCAGTAGATGATGCAGGGGGGTCTATCTTTCGAACAACAGTGTTGGTAACAAAACCACGAAGCCTCGTAGAAGGCACACGAACCCGATGACCCTTACCAAGCTCTTCATTATTTTGCAATGGAACAGTAAGTTCTACATTTTCTCCAATTTCTGGACTCCCCCTTAAATGCAAAGATGTCGTAGTATCACAAGGCACCTCACCAACCATCACCGTACTTGGACTTGGCGGATCCATCAAACCACCACTGTACGTCACGCCAGCGGTATCTGACGCCACACTCCCTGATGCAGCGCCACTAATGTCTACAGCACCTTCACCACTCACTCCAGCACTACGCACTTCGCCAGCCTTAGGCGCACCACCCAACTCACTAAATTCATCAATCAAAGTATCTTGTGACAAATATTTTTCAAGGTGTACAGTAGTAGAACTAGGCTCAGGTTCAGGTTTGGAAAAAGGAAAAACATGTTCCACGAACTTCACATCACGACTAACAAAATAATCATGGGTATCCAAATCATACAATCTCCAACCTTTTTGACCATATGGGTATCCCACAAACACACACCTCCTAGAACGGGGTCCGAATTTATCTTTAACACGAGGTCTATTAGCAGCATAACATAAACACCCAAATACCTTTAAAGCAGTCAAAGGGGCTGGACTCCCAAAAAGAATCTCATAAGGGGTTTTACCATTCAAAACAGGGGTTGGTGTCCGATTAATAAGATGACAAGCAGTCAAAGCACATTCACCCCAAAAATCAATAGGCAACTGAGCTTGAAAGCGCAAAGCACGTGCAACATTAAGAACATGTTGATGTTTTCGCTCCACTCTACCATTTTGCTGTGGAGTATCCACACAAGAAGTTTGATGCAAAATTCCCATTTGAGCAAAAAATTCTTTTAAACATAAAAATTCTTGCCCATTATCAGACCGTAACACCTTAACATGCTTATTAAATTGAGTTTTGACCATTGCACAAAAGTGTTTAATCAATTGGCCAACTTCATACTTTCCAACCATCAAATACACCCATGTAGCTCGAGAACAATCATCAACAATGGTTAAAAAATAATGAGCACCACAGCTAGAAGCAACACGATACGAACCCCAAATATCGCAATGTATCAAATCAAACAAATCAGATGCTTTATTCGTACTTAAAGGAAAGGAGTTACGAGGCTGCTTAGCCAAAAAGCACACTTGACAATCGACATCACAAAACTTATTCAAACTGCTACTACTTGCCACTCCAGGTAAAGAACGCACCACCTTCATAGATGGGTGACCCAAACGCCTATGCCATACCAAAGCTGAGTCTGCAACTGTTGAATTATTTGCTTGAATACTACGAAGAGGACGAAAAAGATAGACCCCATTACACTGCTCCCCCGCTCCAATCAGGTTCCTCAAACTCTGGTCCTGAATAGTACATAGCTTGTCAGTGAAAGAAAAAATAAATTTCTGTTTTTCTAAAAATTGAGACACAGACAGCAAATTACAATTTAGAGCAGGAACATATAACACATTTTCCAGAATTAAGTGTTCACTTAATTTAATACGACCTTCTTTAGTTGCAGTAGTATGTTTACCATTAGGAAGACCAACAGGTTCCGAAGAAATATCGTGTACATCAAAAAATAAATCAATGTTACCGGACATATGGTTTGATGCACCTGTATCAATAATCCATTGCTCTAGATTTTTCTTACCATGCAACTTTGGAGTCGAAGTCGAGACCTTAGAAGAAGTTAAAGCAGCCACCAATTGCTGGATTTGAGCATCAGATAGGGTAGGTACACTTGCACGATCTACCTCACTAGCACCATTCAACGAAGCCTGACGAGTGCTGTCCACAGCAGCAGCAAAACCACCTCTCCCACGGCCTCCTCCACGGCCATTATTTCCCCGGCCTCCTCGGCCACTCGACCTACCACCACCACGACTACCACGACCACCATTACCAGCCCACTCGGGCCACCCAATCAACTCAAAACACTTGTCTTTCTCATGATCTTTTCGGCCACAATGAGAGCACACACGAACATCAACACCACCCTGCACCCTACTTTGCGCCACACCATAAACCGCAAACCCTACCACATCATTACGAGAATCTTGAGCATCAGTCACAGATTGATGTCTCTCTGCAGAGAGCACCTTACCATGTGCATAGGAGAGCGAAGGCAAAGGATCAAGCATCAACAAACCAGAAGCAACGTCACGATATTTTTTTGAATCAAGACCCATTAGAAACTTATGCAATTTTTCATTTTCTAATAGGATATTGTACTCACCAGCAGCGGAACACGCGCAAGAAGGTAACTTTATTGCACTAGCCAATTCCTCCCACAAAGTACGCAATTCACCATAATACTCAGCAATAGATCTACCACGTTGTTTGCAATCAGCAATCATATTTTGAGTTCATGAATACGAGGACCATTACGAAGAGAGTATCGATCACGTAGATCATCCCACAATACTTTAACTTGATCAGGAAAAGGAACAGTTTTTCTAATTGAAACATCAAGAGTGTTAAAAATCCAAGCCACAAGCATAGAATTAACTATTCCCCATTGATCATAATCCGGAGATTTAGCATCCGGTGCAGGAATAGTCCCATCAACAAATCCTAATTTATTTTTAGCACGCAAATTATTGCGAAGGGAACGTACCCACTCATCATAATTATTCCCTTTCAATAAAATAGGACTAATCACAGACCCCGTACCTTCCGATGGATGAAGATAATAAGGAGTAAAAGGGTCATATCGAGAGGAAGGCGATGGAGTTTTATCATCACCAGTCATGATAACTGCACACAACGACAAGCACCAACAAATTCCAAGAACACGTCTTGGATGACAGGAGTACACGCCTTCACAGGATCGAAAAAAAATTAGCCTGCTCTTGATACCATGATAAACTTGAGAGAATATTAGGAGAAAACTGTGTCTCTTCCTTTGCATGACTTCTGTAATAAATAGTACATTACATTCTAAGTTTACAATCGACAGTATCAATTAAGAATGATGAGATCCTAAATCTATGAACTAAATATAGACGACAGTATCAATTAAGAATGATGAGATCCTAAATCTATGAACTAAATATAGAATATACACTTGGTCAAAGATGTGCATGAATCATAGAAAATCTACAACTAATCTAATAGGATATTTACACCACTATTACTCTTCGTCCTTTCTTTCATTCACCTTTTCATATACTTGTAATTGGAGTTATACAAGGTAACCAAACCAACCACTGGTGGGTGGGGTAGGGGAAAGCATCTGCAGCGAGTCATGCATCTTTTTGCAGATGGGGAAAGCCTTGCTGCGGGTCATGCATCTTAGGGCCCAGTTTTAGTGAATCATGCACCTTTTTGCTTGGGAGACCCGTATTTAATGGTTGTCAGAGCCAAGTTGGTCTGGTTTCTAATCAACATGATTCTTTCATAAACAAATTAAAATATATTATTTTTATTTTATTTTATCCAAACTCTCTATTTCTTTTTGAATTTTAACTATTTAGCTTATATATATATATTTGAAATACTTAAATTTTCGTATACTTATTTGAAAATGAGTCAAAAGTGTTCTACCTTTTTAAGGTTTTTTCTTCTATTTATCATAAACTCTTAATATCTGTTTTTTATCTAATAATGATAGTAGTCCCTACCAAAGAATGTCACTTCAGATTTTGAAATGCATAAGATTCACAATATAAAACTAAAAACCTCACCCACCAACATCATATGAAAAACGTTTGACGGATAACTAGAGTGAGTCTAGAATTTCATTTGTAAGAGCCATGTGTACTTTAAGCTGATCATCATAAATTCATTAGAGGGCCTCACCTTTCTAATTAGAACCGCTCAGAATCATTGACTTATCTTGTTTTATCATTATGGTAAGTTCAGCTACAAAGATCAAATTTATTCCCACATTCAAATTTATCACATTAATGCACATTAAAGAAATAGGGAAACGAGTCAAACACTTTTTTTTTTTTTTTTATGCATGTTACAAGTTCACACAAGCCTAACTCTTTGTTGGAGTGAAAATTCTCTAGTGATGAAATAAGATGTAGACTCTGATTAGAATAGAATTTAAAAATAGTGGCCAGTGGCCACACCTTTTTGATCCATAGCATTAGACTGAGAGGATTCATAAGGATGACACTTAATCAAAATGTTGAACAGTAAAGCAATGTCATCTCTATCCAGAAAAACAAATAAATAAATAAAAAAAACTAGACCAAAGTGGAAAAAAAAGTAAATAAAAAAAACTAGACCAACGTGGTGTATTGGGTATCAAGACATTTGGGTCTTTTTCAATGAATAAAGTTATTTACAAATCAAATTTATGCCATGGGCATAGTAGGGCCTTTAAAAAAATTCATAACTTGTATCACAATAAAAAAATATAGTCTTTGAAACAAAGTAAAACCTCAACATTCTTTCTTTATGATATTAATGTTAAAGAGATGGTTTCACGTGGGAGAGACGGCTCACATGCACCGGGCTGGATTCTACCCTCTATGTTTGTTACACCCCATCCCGAGTTAAATACGATTAACTTTAATTAATCGTGTTTATCGTTAATTAAGATATGATTAATTAAATTACATGATATTAATAATCCCTATGATCTAAATTAATCTCAGATGACAGAGCTAAGCTTAATGCTATGATTTGGAAGACATGATAGTGGCTTTTAGACCCTAATTAGTGAATGTGAGGTCTTCATTGACTTGAAATGTAAATTCAAGAAGTGAATGGGGTTAAGTTACAATCTGGAAGCCAAATGTCATGTATTCTGTACATGCATTTTAATTCGTTTCCAGGTGTAAACGTTGGAACTTAGTCATTTGCATGAGGTTCCATTGTTGCAACTGGTTTTTGTTCTTCTTCTTTCTTGTTTCATCCGTTCATTATATGGAATGATCATGACACAATGGGTTTCATCTTTGTTTCTTTGATCTTTGATCATTGTCTGGAATGGAATGAGCAGTGGGCTCTTCTTCATGTTATTTTCTTGTTCTTTGAGTAAGCTTGGATGAGATCTGTGCTATCAATCTTCTCCCTCTCTCTCTTTGCTTGGGTTTTCAAGAGAAACAAGTGAAGCAATCATCTTCTCCATCACCTTCTTGTTGGATTTCGTGGGAATCAACTTAAGGGAATCAAATTACACAAAGGGGTTTTTGGATTCAGCTGCAAGAAAAGGCAAGTATAAATGGGTTATATGTGTCATATGTTACTTTGTTCAAGTTTTTACCCATTGATTTGATTATAGTCATCGATTGATTTGGTAGGGTTTAAAAGTTTCATTTTGATGGATTTGATTGAATAATGCGTTTATGGAATTGTAGTCTTGATTTCATGTTTCTTTATTGTATATATGAGGAGAAGGGAACAAAGGTTTCAACTGATTTCTGTATATAGAAATAAATCTGAAAGTAGCAGAATTCGTGCTTGAATTCTGCAATTCTGTGTAAATTCGGTCAGCCGACGGCTAACCGACGAGCTGGCCGATAGTGTTATATGTGTAGAAAAACGCGTCTCTGGTTTTCGAACCGAGACCTGACCGATCATGTCGGTCAACCGACGAACATCTTCGGTCAACCGAAGACTGAACCAACACAGTCACTTGGACAGAGGATTCGCCTCTGTTTTTCGAACCGTCAACTTGACCGATACCTATCGGTCAGCCGAAAAGCACATCTCGGTCGACCGACAGGTCAACCGATGAGTGAACCGACAGTGCATCAAAATGATGTATTTTCAGACTTTAGGTCTGCAATTCATAAGATAAAGCCTATTGATTTATTCAATGCTGGTTGTACCTTTATACCGCCAGTAAGGGTTAAGTACGGGTCTTTAATGTGCAACTTTCCATAAGAACTGTAATGTCTATCAAACATAACACGTGTACATTAAATGACCTAGCAATATACCCATTTGGTTGGTATTCATTTGACTTGAATTAACTGAAACTAATGAACTCGTAACCGCTCATTGTACTAAACTTTAAAGACTAACATTGCACCTGAATTATATGTGAATTGACACGGCACTACATAATGATTTCTACATGCTCATTGAGCTGATCTTGATACTGTCTGCAGCAGTTATTTGTGGAGTGTTCCGGAACTCCGTGGTGATGTCAGTAGTTCCTAGCCCGGACACTGATAATCCCACATATTATTCTTCTATTGAGAAGATGGTCATGTCTCCTTGTTTACGGAGATGGTAATCCTTCCTTTAAGGAAGATGGCACTTGATTTGATTATTATGGAAATATTATGTTAGTTGCCAAATTGCCAATATCAAGGATGAATATCCTTATTGACTAGTTATAAGCTTATTGACTAGTTATAAGCTTATGAACTGAATATTGTTTACTGTTTTACACGTAGCATGTATGATCACAAAACACTGTTTATACTTTGCTGAATTGTCGAATTCACAGTGTTATGATGACATTACAGGCCCAGCTGCCCCTACCGTTGGTGCGACCGCACCGGCAGCGGAGGAGACCACTCCGGTTCCGCCAGGCGGATTAGTGGAGTGGAAATGACAAAGCATATGTTTGGATGTTCAGAATTTTGTTATAAATTCTGTATATTGAAAAGAAAACTTTTGTATATGTATATATACTAATATCCTTGCAGTATTTTGTATGCAAGTGATAGTCATGACCATGTTGTAAATAAATTTTAAAATCAATGTAAATATTGGTTTAGATTCCGCATAATGTATTATCTGTATCCCTTGTGAGTTTTACGTATTAAAATTCACGGGAATAAATATGGTTTCGACGCCGGTTAACTCGAATTGATTAAATTTCGGGTTCGGGTCGTGACAATGTTTGCATCGATGGCTCGGATTTTGACCAAGCCGTATCCCTCGACAGGCCTACACTAGTTAGGTCCTTATTCTACCCTCAAGAGCCAAGCAGGGCTCTCCCCAGAACTACAATTAAGAAAGATTGATATTTTGAAAAGTCAAATAGGTTTTTTTATTTTAAGAAGTAGGCTTAATTAAAGTCTATAAAAAAAGAAGAATATTAAACCGATGATAAATGTAAAATGAGACAGATAAAATTGAGAAATAAGAAAAAAAAAAGACTTCTATGTAATGGTGAGGAAGGAAAATAAATATAGAAAATGTAGATAGCGAAAAGGCATTTTTTTTTTTTTTAGATAAAGTTGTTTTGATAGTAAGCACAATCAGGATAATAGAAAGTGGAAAAGTACTAAAACTTAGAATATAAATAGAACTGTTGAAGAAATATTTATTATTTTGTAAATCCTATTTTCGAATTAAAGTCATTAAGGACTTATTTGTTTGCATGGAATTGAATTCCTAGGAGTCCATGGCATAATGAGTTTTAATGAAGGAAGATTAAAAAAGTGAAGGGTGGCCATAAGAAGGAGATATAGATAAGACCCAAACTTTCTTATGGTTTGATTTATTGTGGTGATGACTGGTTAATCATTTTCTATTGAAGTAGAAATCATTTGATAGCTAGCCATTTATGGAACATCATCTTTGTCTATCAATCTTATTAAATTTAATAGACATGCATTCCTTTGAATTACTACGAACTCAATTCTATGCAAAAAAAAAAAAAAGGCCCTATAGATTGGCCCCTAAAGAATAAATGGGACTTATTTTTTAAATTTCAATAAAGCTACTTATTATTAAAAATTATAGTTGTTCCAGCTTACTTTAAAATAAAAAAATGTTATTTAATATCAAGATTTTTAGTAAGTTTTCAATAATCAGAAAAGGGTTAAAGCAATTCATTAGAAAATAGAAAAAAATATATGTAATGAGAAGGAAGAAAATATATATAAAATGTAGAAACCAATCAATATGATAGACAAGTTATAAAGAAGACAAAACTATACAATTTTAAAATCCAACTATTTGTGGACATCCAAAAAACCTCTTAAAAAAACTTATATTATAATAATAAAAAAATAGTTTCAAATAAGGGGACAGTCTCACGTTGGGAGTTTTAAAATACCTCTTTGTATACACGGTTGGTCCTTTCGTCCTTCAGATTTTATTCTGGACATGAATTCAGTACAAATCCTAGGTATTTTACTATTTCAAGACTTTGCATTTCTCCAGTTAAAAATAAAGATTCAAATTTGAATATTAATAAATTGTACCATCAAATGACCTCTACTTTAATGGAAATAGAATGATGAGAGATGAAAATCCGGCTTTCACCCTAGTAATTCAAATCCTAAGAAATCAAATTCTCATTTATATTGCCACCTTATATCATTTAGCTCTGCCCTACAGCCTTCACCCTTCACCTCCTTATAATTTTTCTCTGGAGCTCTTTGACCAGAAATCTCTATGTATTCTAACGCGGACAAATGGGTTCGAGTGATGGAGTTAACTTGGTATAATCAAATTATATTTTATTAGCTAAAAACATTTTTTAAAAATAATGATTATTCCATACCATTTATCAAAATCACATATATTAATCTATAACAGTTAGTTTGCAAATCTACGAACTTTCATTTTTCTTCATTTCCAACGAATTACAAAAGTTGTAACTCATAATATTATTATTTTAAAGAATTTTGACCATTCATAATTTAATCAGCTGGATTTCCGTCGAAATATTTTGAATGTAACACTACTACAACTAGCAAAACAAGTCTCTGGAATTCTAGAAGAGCATAGTTGTCTTTGGATTTTAGAATGTATTTGTGCAATGCCACAAAGTAAGAAATTAACACGCATTTTCTCTTCCATGAAAATATGTTTTGATGGGGACGTCGGACTTTCAAATACTCATTTCCGATGAAAATTTTGAATTTGATTCCAATTTATTTATTTTACAATGAAATAGCCTGCATCCAGCAAAAGAACGCATAAGGAGTAGAAAAAGGCCTTTTTATTTTCACAAAATTGGGGTGAACAAAGGCGCTCTTTAGGGCCCATCCTTTTACTAAGAAAAAAAAAAACCTCATGCTTGGAAAATCTATAATTCTCAAAAAGTTGTCCTCTAGTATGAGATCCCAATTTGTCTGGGAAATCCCTTAAGGCAAGACCAGGTCAAGTGATGAACCAAAAAAGGAAAATCCACATGGAGATGGGTCGCTTCGGTGGCACTGTGAGGCTTTGTCCAAGTCTCACATTGGAAATATATATCAAAGTACGTCTTGACCATGGGCTTATAAGTCAAATCCAGTCTTAAATAACATGATGTATTTTAAAACCGTACGACCCCAGAAATCGTAAGAATTCTGAAATTAAACGTGCTTGGACGGGAGTACAATGGGGTGACCTAAGTCCTCTCATGGATGTCGAGTGGAGTCCACTAGGCCTAACTTTGCTCACAAGTCAATAATGTTGAGAAGCATTCTAGCCGAGTCACTAATACGACTCACCAAGTGGACATGCTTACGAATGAGAAAATATAATTTTTGAATTGGTCTTATAAGAACTACCCATTAATCGACCATATGACTCTTGTATTAAAAAAAAAAAAAACATTTGAAAAGGCCACACATTTCAGCACTTGGAATTCTTTTAAGTTTAGCAAATGGAAATTGGCCAAATGCCAAAAATCACAAGAATAGCACACATGAAATCACTTCCTTAATTTAATATGATAATAACAGGGTTCTTAATTCAATAGCACACATGAAATCACTTCCTAAAAGATTAGAACAGAGAAGTAGTACTGTGTTATTGGCCTATAGTTTCAGAGCTGGCCACAGTCATATTGAGCATGATTGAATGATCTCCCAAAGAGAACAATTGATATGGCAACAATAACCAACTTCACAGGCAATGGTAGTGTTGACTGCAACAACTGCCTAAAATAAGTTTGCATGGAAAGCCTTAAGATTCTCCTCCTGCGCTCCCTCACATACTTATCAAATGCCATTCCAACACTAGTTTGTTGCTGCAGACCGCCTCCATTTCCATTGCGCATCTCTTGTGCCAAGCATCTGGCTAGAACGATTGCATCTTCCATGGCAGCAGATCCTCCCTGCCCCATGAATGGCCCCATCACATGCATGGCATCCCCCGCAACTGTGACGGTGCCTTCGCGAAAGCTTGGGAGTAGCAGGTCCCATGGCGCTCTAAATTTTATGGGTGTATAAATGATCGACCCAAGGTCACCATTCTTCACCAGTTCGATTGCTTCTGGGGGGAAATCCTTTATGTGATCCAGTGCTGCTTCTCTGAGGAGCTGGGGGTGCCTTGAAACTTTAAAATCTGTTCATTTATCTTGCGTAAGAGCTTAGTAACTGCCAGTGTAATGTAGGAACAGTAACATCTATCATGGTAAATGGGCTTGTTTAGCTTTGCACAAATGGAAGTTTCAAGTCAATCATTTCAATGAATTGTGATTTGCTGCCACTAATTGCACAAATTACTCTTCACTGAGAAAAGATTTAATCCCTTTTGTAGTTGTGTTTAACCAGGCCTTTCAAACCGACAAAGGACCAAGATAGTTTTTATTTGATAAGGTGGGCTCTGCTCAATGACCTTTTTTTTTCAAAAACCAGCTCATTGACTTTTTTGGGTGTCCTACACAGCAACTTATGTAAAACCCCACAGGGTTTTGAACTTCAATGTTCCCCTAAAATCACTCCCTTTAACAAGGTTAGTGAGGTATCTATGTGATGTGTTTGAATGAAACCCGAGATGTGGTCAAACAGTCTCATTGGATTATTCCTACAGTTTCTGAAATATTTGGCTTAGCTTGATTTTGGGTAGTTTGGATGAGGAGCAAAGGCAGAGGAAATAAGGGTGAATAAAACCATGTACAAATATGTACAATGAAAAGCTTTCTCTATTTGTTTTACACACATTCAAATGACCTTCAATTGTCTGTTTAAAGGCGAATCGTGTATAAAAAACTAAAACCATGTATTAGAAACCGTCAAATTTCCACATTTAACAAAATGATTGCCCACTATTTAATTAAACCTAGTAAATTATAATCTAGCAAAACTGATGGTCCCCCTTTAAATCTTTTACCATTGACCATTAAATAATGACTTGAGACAAAGGGACCCCAACAAAGAAACTGTCAAATGAGTTGTACACACCTAATTAGTCTAAGAGGACAGAGTCAACTATGCAAGATTATAGGCTAGATTACAGGATCAATTATCCTCTGTATATATTATTTTCTAGCATAGCTTTCCAGCCTCTATAAATAACCTATGTATTTCTACATTATACAATAAGATATATAAAATATATGATTTTTCACCCTTTCTTAAGATGGTATCAGAGCAGTCGATCATGACTGTCTCTTGACCTAACCCTTTCTCTCTTCCGCAGCCGCAGCCACCATACAAGCCCAGACACGAGATCGATCTCTGTTTTTTCTTTAACAGAGGACGGGATCGGGGCCTTGAGAGGGCCACACTGATCGGATTTCACAATATCCGAAGTTGCAGGGAACATAAAAAAAGGGGTTCCGGTTCTATTCGCCAGAGAAGACAGGATCCGGGGACGGCCATCGCTGTGTACAGGAGACTGCAGCACTGCCATCTTCGTCGGATCAGAGTCTGCGCTGCTGCTACCACCCTCACCAATCATCGACCGGCCACGCAGTCGCCGCTGTCGCTGTGCCATCTTCGCCGGAGAGGAAGACGAAGAATAAGAAGGCAGCAGACCACTGTTCGTTCGTTTATAGAATGAGACAGACGAAGAAGACATGGTTTTTTGCCCAGGCCAGGTCCAGTCCAGGTCGTCCATCATCCATTGAGCCATCATCATGGCAAGTGAAAAAGATTCCAACAAATCAAATTCAACCACCCAGATTGTCACCATCCAAGGAGATAATTCCAACTTCTCAACTGGAATCAAATTGGATGAACATAATTATTCTCTATGGCATCAAGTCATGGAGATGAAGATTGCCGGACGAGAGAAACATGGTCACTTGACCGATGATATGACCCAACCTGCAGCCACAAACCCGACATACAACAAATGGCGTGCGTCGGATTGCCAAGTCAAGAGTTGGTTAGTCGATGCCATGAAACCCGATCATATAAAACGGTTTATCCATTATGACAAGTTTGGGATGCAATCAAGAAAACATACTCTTATGGTTCAGGTGAGGAAAAGATCTATGATCTACACAGAAGGTCATTCACGATGACACAGAATGGAGCACCTGTTGCCAGTTACTGTAGTGAGCTCACTGCGCTCTTTCAAGAGCTTAATCAATTAAGTCCAAGTAACATGAAGGATCCAGCATATATTGAAACTAGACGCAAGGAGATTGACCGTCTCCGAGTTTATATCTTTCTTGCAGATTTGGACAATATTTTTGACCAAATCCGAGGAGAGATTTTGAGGATGTAGCCTAAACCTGAACACGAGGCAGCATATGCACATATTAAAAGAGAGTAACCGACAGGGAACCATGTCTGAAGCTGGAGTCTCATCCGATGCCACAGCTTTGGTCACTACAAGGTTTAAGCAATCTCGGTTACCCACTCAGAACACATACTCTACTCGTAACCGGCCTCTAATGAAGTGTACCAAGTGTGGTTTATATAACCATACAATTAAGGGCTGTTATGAGATCATTGGTTATCCAGAAGGATGGGTTCACAAAGGGCGAAAGAGGGATTCGAGCAGAGCCTCATTCGCATCAACTGAGTCATCCCAAGAGACTGCATCAGAACCTCCATCAGGTACATCTGGCTCCAAGGCCTTGGCCACCTCAGGTACTTCCTCCTGCACATCTCCACTTACTTATAATAGATTATGGATTCTTGACACTGGTGCTACTGATCACATGACATCTAGTTTCACTGAATTGCACTCTACCAAACCATCAAGCCAAACACATGTTACCAGTGCCAATGGAACCACTTCCCCAATTCTGGGAGAAGGGTCCCTATCTCTTACATCATCATTAAGTCTAGATCATGTCTTGGTTGTTCCTTCACTCGACTATGATCTATTATTAGTTCCTCAAATCATTGATTCCCTCAATTATACTGTGTGTTTTTGGCCATTGTATTGTCCTTTTCAGGATCTTCTCACCAGGGCCGTGATTGGATGTGGTACTAGGAGGGGGAAGTTGTATTATCTGGACTTGACAGATGACTATTGTGAGAGATTGAATAAAGCACATCATGTGAGAGGGGACGAGTCCGTCAGGATGAAGAAGATTTGGCTGTGGCATAGACGATTAGGATATGCTTCTTTTGGTTATTTGAAACTTTTATTTCCAAATTTGTGTTCCCAGTTTGCTGCATCAGACTTTCATTATGAAACTTGTGTTTTGGTGAAAAGCCATCGTATTTCTTACCCATGAAGATTGAATAAAAGTTCTATGCCTTTCATGATTATCCATTCAGATGTCTGGGGTCCGTTAAGAGTTCTTACTATTAGTGGTTTTAAGTGGTTTGTGACATTTATAGATGATTGCACTAGGATGACTTGGGTTTTTCCCATGAAGCAGAAAAGCGAAGTCACCGCCAAATTCAAGCAATTTCACCAATATGTTGCGACTCAATTTGACAAGAAAATCACAACACTGAGGTTGGACAATGCAGGAGAGTACGTCAACAACGACCTACAAAAATTTTTAAGCCAAAATGGTATTGTTCATCAAACCACATGTGCCTATACAGCACAACAGAATGGTGTAGCAGAACGTAAGAATCGTCATCTCTTGGAAGTTGTCCATGCCTTTCTATTTGAGGCCCATATGCCTCATTTTTTTTTGGATGCCCTTTGTTCAGCTGCTTACCTCATCAATAGAACACCATCCAGTACTCTCCAGTATCAAACTCCAATTCAGATATTGACCACTCTCCTCACTATAAGGTCCGCGACCTTACTGGGTCAGTTGGGCCCAATAGTAGGCCCATTGACCCGTTTAATTTGCTATTATTATAAGTAATTGTATTTTAGATATTTAAGTGAGTTTAGATCATGAGCGAGTTTCTTTTAGCATTAGAATAGTATCTGCGAAGTTTCGTTCGATTCCGAGTTCGTTTGATCATAGCAGGGGGGTAGTTTGCAATTTAGGAAAAATTGAGTGTTTTTCCAAAATATTCCAAACGCCGTGATTTTTGATTTCGTTGGAAAGGTCTCGTCGTGCTGATCATTTTTATCTCTTAACTAGTCGCGATCCGACAACCAGAAACCCTTCAAGTGGTCAATTCATTCACCGGACCCACTTAAGGGCAAACTTGTCTTTTTCTTCTTCTCTTCTCCTTTAACCTAATCTTAACCCTAATCTAATTCTTATTTCTGCAATGAAGCTACAGCAGCCTCTTCTCTTTCCTCTTCATCTTCTCAAGCCCAGAGTTTTGGGGAGAGATCATCTCAAAGATCCGAACCACACAACTCTCTCCTCTCGATCTCCTCTTTCTTCCGGTGCCAATTTGGCAAGACTTCTCTCAATCTCATATTTTCATATTATCTTTCCTTTGGTTAGATTAGATCTGATCTTGATCTTTTCCTCTCTTTTTTTCTCCTTGACTTCTAGGTTGTGTTTGTTCGGGTTAGATTGTGGATTTCGTGATAGAAATGCTTCTCCTCAAGTTATACCCAATTTCTATCTTTTCTGACATTGAGGCAAGTAGATATGCATTTTATATTTAAACATGTGTGTATGGTTTCTATTGATTGCAATTATTCCTTATTAGAATACCCAAATTCCAAGATGTGGTTATGTTTTGATTTGGGATTTATATGATAGATTAGGTTTTGAGAATATTTAGTTTGAATTAATTATTAAAATGGTAGCTTTTAATTCAATGGAATGGGATGGAATGGATTGTTGGGAGAGCAGGAGGCTCTATTTTATGCAGGTTGTAGCCTTTCATTTTAATTCAATGGAATGGAATGGAATGGGATGGAATGGATTGTTGGGGGAGCAGGGGGCTCTATTTTATGCAGGTTGTAGCCTTTTGGTAGGCTTGGAAATGGAGGAAAACGAATTAGGGCAGAAGAGTTTCAGATATGGCCCGAACCGTACGAATTCCATACTGTCGGTTCAGTGTCAGTTCACGTCGGTCAGCCGACACTGACCTCGGTCCGAATTCCAGAGAGCGACGAAATCTGGTAAATTGCATGCAATGAATGTCGGTCAGCTCTCGGTTCGATGTCGGTCAGCCGACACTGACCTCGGTTCCAAAACTAGAGAACGAAATGAACGTCGGTCCGATCGTTGGTTCGGTGTCGGTCAGCCGACACTGACCTCGGTTCCATAACTAAAGAACGAAATGAACGTCGGTCAGATCGTCGGTTCGGTGTCGGTCAGCCGACACCCATTATGTCGGTCAGCCGCAGGAACATGTAAATGGACCATTTTGGAATGCCCATAACTTTTAATCCGCCCGTTGGATTTCGACGTATAATATACCGTTGGAAAGCCCTTGAGACGTAGAACCCAATGGTTCTAGCTTCAACACAATCGGAGGTCGGAAAGTAATGTAAATGCTTGGATTAATGATCCTGTTTAATTTTTATTGGAAGATAGACTGTTAACCTAGGACTTGGCCTTAGATGTTGGAAACCATGAACCTACTCTTACTTGACCATTAATGGGGAATTGAAATCGAAGCACGTGGCTTGGTGTGCTTCGATGGGTTGTCTAGGTATTCGTGTATTACACATGATAACCGAATACGTATGGAACTAAATCGTCCGATACTTAACATGATTGTACACCAAGGGATTTTCCTAAGAGTATCATCGATCCAAATTCCACACGTACTTTTTTGTAACTGGTGGAATACATGGATGACACCATTTGCCTATGATTGGATTGTAATTCCTCATTGATTTATGATTTGTATCCGTTAGTATTATTCATTGTACACTCTCTTGACATAAAATACTTAATTAAATATGAAACATAAATTCTTGTAGGATTTAGGACTTGGACCTGACTTAGAATGTACCTCAGGAACCTGTGCTTTTTATTGATAAACATGACTGGCTAGCAATGAAAGGAATTATCACGTGTTTCACTTATCTTGTATTGTCTTGAATAAGATAATCCTTATGATCTTGTTTTGTACTTGAAATTAGCCAGACTTGCTTGTCTTGTTGTCCTCGTGTCAAAACCACTTTATTATTGTTTGCATATCATGGCCATCTGCAGTTTGGGGTTTTATTGACGAACTGGTTACTCGGTTGTCGGGGTGAGCAGTCGGCGTAGGACGGCGTCCATGGCGTTGACTAGCTGGGAGCAGGCCAAGACCGTGCTGCTATTCCCTGGACCGGGAGCTAGGATCCTACTAGAGCCGGACTTTGGTATCAGTAATCCAGATTGGATTGTTACTGGTACCCCAGGGGTGGCTTTGGACATCCTCGGAGTCTCTCTCTTGTTCTTGTATTGCATTGTATGGATAATGGTTATTGCTAGATGATTATTAGGATTCATATTATTGTTTATATTGATTAATATTCTAGTTTTATGCCTAACTTCGTTTCCTTGTACTCACATGATTATTACTTGTTATTAATCTATACTTGATGCACGTCATGTTTATTATGTTTTGCTTATCTATTGCTCAACATGTCGTTGACTCTATTCCTTAGTGTGCAGACACATCAGATGACTACTACTATTACGAGGACCAGGTCGGTGAGGAGATCCCAGAGGATCTCCAACCAGCAAGGAGGCACGAGAGTGGCATGCCGATGACGTAGAGTAGTGTCATCACTTCCAGCACGAGAGAGAATTACATGGGACTTCATTTAGATTTATTCTTTTATTATTACCCTCGTTAGACCTTTACTACATTGACTTGTTTTTTTTATTGGCCTTGTTTTTCTTGTGATGGCCAATGTAATAAATTGATTTAACTCTTTAGCTTTGTTTATTCTACTCTTGCAACATTAATATTTAATGAGAAGTATTATTCATTGTTTGATATTGCATATGCCTAGATTTGTATGAATTCCGCAATTCATTAATGTCTTGAGGTTTGAAATGTAATATCCTCGCAGCGGACTTACGATCTTTGAGACTAAAGGATAAAAATTTTAATTAGTCCTAAATTTCACTCTCTGGATCTGGTTTATTCTTTAATCGGGTTCGGGGGACGTGACACTCACCATGTCATTCACACCAAATCTCGAACCACGTGTATTTAGCTGTGTTGCTTATATCTAGGTATATCCACACCAGCGTGGCAAACTTGATCCATGTGCCCTACGCTGTGTCTTTGTGGGGGTATTCTGACACTCAAAAAGGCTATAAGTGTTTCCATTCCCCTACTCAGACCTTGCATGTTACAGCTGATGTTACTTTCCATGAGAGTGAGTTCTATTACTCAGGGGGAGATTCCGAGCATTCACTGCAGGGGGAGAGCTCTATCTTTACAGAAGATACTCAGAATCAGATCATCCAAATTCCACAGAATGTTTTAGATCAGCCTATGTCAGAGCAGCCGCGAACAACACCGGAGGATGTAGTGACTACTGAGTCACCAACTATAGAGGTACAACAAGAGCAAGAGCCACAAGAACTGGAGACTCCAGATAGTGTTTCTGATACAGTCCCTCCTACGGTACCACCACCACTCATCCAATCAGGTCTTGAGGATCCTCCACTGGTAACCGAACACTCAAACTCACACTCTATCCCTTTACTTGAGTTGAGTCATACAGGAAACACAGGTTATCAGTTACCTCCTCGTACAACTAGAGGGATCTCTAGACAACAATATGACCCTGACCCTAAAGCAAAGGATTTATACCCTATTGCTAATCATGTGTCTCTACATAGGCTATCTCCGTCATGTGCATCATTTGTATGTCAGTTATCCACTGTATATATTCCAAGTAATGTGCAGGAAGCTCTAAAGATCCAACGTGGACTCAAGCAATGAATGAAGAAATGGAGGCCCTCCAGAAGAATTCCACTCGGGAGATGACTACCCTTCCTAAAGGAAAGAGAACAGTAGCTTGCAGATAGATATATACGGTAAAGTTTAAGGCAAATGGCACCATTGAACGATACAAAGCAAGACTAGTGGCAAAAGGTTACACTCAGACTTATGGGATTGACTGTGGAGACCTTTGCTCTTGTAGCCAAGATCAACACAATTCGGGTGCTTCTTTCTCTGGCAGCAAACTTGGACTGGCCATTACATCAGTTTGATGTAAAAAATGCCTTCCTGTATGGAGACCTAGAAGAAGAAGTCTATATGGATCCCCCTCCAGAATGCAAGATAAGGTCCAGTCAGAACAACATGGTGTGTAAACTAAAAAAGTCTCTTTATGGATTGAAACAATCACCCAGAGCATGGTTTGGAAGGTTCAACAAATCAATGAAGAATTTCGGCTACAAGCAAAGTAACTCAGATCATACTCTTTTCTTGAAACATAAGAAAGATAAGGTCACTGCCCTTATTGTGTATGTTGATGACATGGTGGTTACAGGAAATGACCCGGAGGAAAACACAGCATTGCAACGTTATTTAGCCAGTGAGTTTGAGATGAAAGATCTTGGTGCTCTGAAGTATTTTTTGGGTATTGAAGTGGCTCGTTCAAAACAAGGAATATTTCTATCACAACGGAAATACATCCTTGACATTTTGACCAAAAATGGAATGTTAGCTTGCCAGCCAGCTGATACACTAATGGAGGTGAATCATAAACTTGGTGAATATCCTGACCAGGTACCCACCAACAAAGGAAGATATCAATGTCTTGTTGGTTAATTGATCTATCTATCACATACTAGACCTGAAATAGCATATGCAGTGAGTGTGGTGAGTCAGTTCATGCATGCACCAAGTGAAGGACACATGGACGCTGTGAATCGGATTCTAAAATATTTGAAGTCAGCTCCTAGAAAAGGATTGATGTTCTCAAAGCATGGTCATCTAGATGTTCAAGGGAACTCTGATGCAGATTGGGCTGGTTCTGTTACTGATAGGCGGTCAACATCTGGATACTTTACCTTTGTGGGAGGCAATTTAGTCTCTTGGTGCAGTAAGAAACAGAAAGTGGTGTCTAGATCGAGTGCTGAAGCTGAATGTCGGGGTATGACACATGGAGTATGTGAGCTACTCTGGATGCGGAATTTATTGAGGGATTTGGGATTCAAACCCAAACGTGCCATGCAACTGCATAGTGATAACAAGGCCTCAATACACATCACACATAATCCAGTGCAACACGATAGGACTAAGCATGTTAAAGTTGACAGACATTTCATCAAGGAGAAACTCGAGGCCAAGATCATTGAGGTCCCCTTTGTTAAATCCGAAGATCAACTTGCAGATGTCCTCACCAAAGCAGTCACTGGCAGATATTTTCACAGCTCACTTAGTAAGTTGGGCATTGATGACATATATGCCCCAACTTGAGGGGGAGTGTCAAATGAGCCGTACACACCTAATTAGTCTGAGAGGACAGAGTCAACTATGCAAGATTATATGATAGATTACAAGATCAATTATCCTCTGTATATATTGTTTCCTAGAATAGCTTTCCAGCCTCTATAAATAACTTGTGTATTTCTACATTATACAATAAGATATATAAAATATATGATGTTTCACACTTTCTTGGGAGAAACCATTACTGTGAGTTGGAATATTGAGCAATTGAGCTACCAAGTATTATTTCATTACCTTCGTAAGGTCGAGGCCCGCTTAAAAACCAAAAGACTAGCTTTTTGTCCATTGGAATTATCCCTAAATGGGAATTATTTTTCACCATTCGGACTGCCGAATTGCCAAATATATGCTCATCTTTATAGTTTGTCATGCATAGGAGAGCCCCTACATGGGAGAGCTTTGGGGCCTTCAGTTTCAGTGATTTTGCAATGATAGATTTCACTCCGTCGCAACCAATCACAACCTACCATGCATAAACATGATTAGTAATCTTCCTAGTTTAAGATGAAGTTTGTCAAAATGAATTTGAACATATCTAACATCGAAAAATGTGTAAATCTTATCTAACATATTTGGTGTTCTTTTTATTGCTCCTTTTACTATTTGTTCATGTGTGTGAACTGCTGCATCGAAGAAGTTGTGGCACATATTTACTTCAATTAAGATTATCAGCAACCAGACACTATGGAATGCAGATGCAATTACAAATGTTACACAGGAAAGACAATTCTTAGGGGTCGTTTGTCTTTTACGCGTGGGATATGTAAATACAATTTACACATGTAAAAGAAGAATATTCAAATTTTAAGTATGTAATGTTTACATATGTGTTTCCTTTTACAACGTTTGTCTAATAACACTATTTTCGCATCATTTACACGTGTGATTCATTTTTCTATGTTTGTTTCAATGATATGTGTATGTATAACGATTTTGTAAATGATACTTATTAATCATTAAATTATATTCTACTATAATGACATGAAAAGAAAACAAAAAATATCAAATTTATATCAAAGATTTCATTTGCATTTTAGATCCTTAAAAAGTAACATGTTTTTCAACAAGAAATATACTTTTCAAAAATAGATATTTCTATCAATGATCACCTTTAAAAAAATACATTCCAACATGTTTGGTTAAGGAAATAAGAGTTTATAGTAGGATGGTTAAGAAAAATAGGATTATTAATAATTTTTTTATTAATTAATATTTAGTTTAATATTATCTTAATTTATTATTTGATTTGCATAAAACTTAACCCATGCATCTCACCGGTTTTATGCTAATATTAATCAATTATAGAAAGTTCTTAAAATGAGTATTTTATTGCTAAGTCCAATTATATTAAAAGTATCACAAATTTATTATGGTTAGATAAAATTGCTTTTATACATTATTTTTGAATGATACCATAATGCTATATAAAATACATTCTTCCTTTTCTCTTATATTCTTTTATACATATTTAAATATTTTTAAAGTAATACAATAATAAATAATTTTAGAAAAGTCATTGAGATATTGGAAGAAAATCTAATAGGAGAAGAGAAGATAGAGAATCAAATTCTGAAAGAATAAACCTATAAAGTAAATAGATTTTATAAAGTTTTTTTTTTTTTTTTTTTTTTTTTGTATAGCAAGGCAAGATATATAAATAGGGAGGTTACCTTTATAAAAGGGGAAGGGGATGAGATGCAGTGAGGGTTTTCATTCATAGGTTTCATCGGTCTTGATGCATCTTTTATTATTATTTTGTAAATGCGTTGGAGGGGGGTTTCGAACCCAAAACCTCTTTGATGGAAATGCCTTTTTTATTATTATTTTTCTAAATGCGTTAGAGGAGGGTTTCGAACCCAGAACCTCTTTGACGGAAACTGCCCCAAAACCAAACCGTCCGCCTCCAACGGGTATTCTTTGAAATCATATGTGCTTTGGTATTTTCTTTTCCCACCTGAATAGGTGTTCAAATCTTGGTGTGAAAATGGGCTCATTTTCACACCATTTACACATCTGATTTACACACAAGATGCGTAAATACTTGTAGACAAACATTAGTGATGCGTAAATATTACGCATATTCACCATTTACATATGTAAATGGGTGTAGACAAACGACCCCTTAGCCACGATAAGGCAATAGCTTAAGAGATCATATTCAATTGATCATAGATTATTGGAAAGGGTCTATTTGACTACAAGGAGTTTTTGAAGGAATTTGGTCTGTTGGGAAATTTGAGTTTCTATCATAAACTCTCTGCCAGAAAGAAATTTTGTTGGGGAACAATTCTACTAATCTAATGGAATTTGCTCTTGTGTTTTAGCCTTACTAGCTTTGGGATTCCCTAAATTTAAGAAGTTGGAATTCTCATGGAAGATTAGCAATTGAAGAATTCCACCAAGAGAATTGAATAATTAGAATTTGAGCATCAAAGACCTCTCTCAACATGAATCTTCAAGTTCTTGCAATCATCCAGGTTTATTAATTATGATATCAAATTTTCCATTATCCCCTCTTAATTTGAGCAAAACTAGTATATGGATCCAAACCAACACAAAAATTGCTCATATTTTGAATTTATTGAGGTAACATCACAACATTTTCTTGAAAATACTTGTCATGACATTGCTGCAATAAACTCGAAGAACTCAAGCGACAAAACTAAAGATTATATTCTTTAGATAAAAACATATATTTTTGTTATATTTAAATTTTTTTTGCTTTGGTCTTAGATGTTCAAAAACTAATTTATTCTCAATGTTTTTTTTTTCTATATTATGCAAAATAAATAAAAAAATTTATAATTGTCCTGATATGATGGCTGCCGTACGCTCTATTTACGACTAAGCCTTAAAAAAGAAAAGAAAAGGATTGCATCAACCATGATCACCTTGCTATTGATGGTGCTCCCATTATCTAAATGAAGGATGGGATGAGAAGTTAGGGTATCCTTTTGGACCCCAATGGTCCGGCAGCCAAAACGGATTGTTCCAGCCGGCAAAGCTTCAGCCATGGTTTCAATCAGATCGCTCCTTTTCACGCACCGAAACTCCTCCTTCCTACCATTGAAAAAAGGAAATAAGGAAGAAGAAAGTTCTTTCTCAACCATTGAGGAATATACATTTTGTTATCCATGTAAATATTATTATCAAGTTTTGCTCCTATCTATCTGGGTCAACTTTGTGATTTCTCACTCACATCACCATTTTGAAAATATGCTCTTGATAACTCCATCCATCATGGCTTTTATCATGTTTCTCAGCTTGACTACTTTCTGGGCACACTTGTGCAGCAACATTTCAATGGAAAAGACAAGTTTCTCTGAATATACAAATCTAATGTTCGATTGAGGATTTTGAAGTTCGAAGGGGAGAGGTCAACCCTATTATTTTTACTAGAAATTGTATATGTTCTCTCCACCACTGGACCAAATAAAGATTAAAGATTCTACCACTTACACCAAATCATATAAGGTCATCATTGTAGTAGATCATATGCTTTACAAGGTGTCTTGGGACTTTGTCCTTCGGCCGTTCCTCAGCTGCTTAGGGATATGGATGTATGAAGTAGTATGCATGAGCTGCTCATATCCCTAATGTGCAAAAAGAAGTGTTTGGACTTTTCCACTAAGGCCAAAGCCCAAATAGATATTAGTGTAATTCTGCAAAGATCACTTGGTATGTTGGGTATAATCAAACATGTAGGTTTAGGGATGCAAATTAACCAGGTAAGTTAAGATGGATGCAGTCTCAATTCAAGCCCGATACCTTAACCCAACTTGTATGAAGATCGAAAATCCTACTCAAGTGCAATTGATTTGGGTCGGATATCCAAACTTTTGGGGCTCAATTTTCTTTTCAAAGTACTAAAAACTCCAAAAATGTATATATATTTTGTAGATAATATTCTCTGAATACTGTGGTCACAATGCATGTGTTTATAGGTAACCAAACCGGACATGGAAGCCCAACCCAAATTCACTCTTGGCCTTATTGAGCCATGTGGATTTGAGTTTAGTGTATGACCCAAGTGGTAGCCCTGGCTGGAATAGTTTGAAGCCATAGGAAAAGAAATTACCCTATTGAAACTTCCTTTGTTGTCCCTTCCTCAAGCCAAATCTCACGCCACCTAATCAAAACCAAAATAGAATGATAATAAAAATAGAAATACTCCTCAAGTATTTTGGAGCAACAGCAAGATTCTAGATGTACAAGTAAAAGAAGAAGAAAAGGGGACAATTTTCTTCTAGGTCAATTCAATGAGGTCCACTTTGGTCAATGCTACTCCTTCAAACTCTTATATATGCCCACAACATGTTCAATTTTATGTTCATCAAATCTTTACTCACAGTTGAATTAAATGTAAAAAAGAAATGTATGGTTAAAAGATTATTAAACTTTAATACTATTAAAACAAGAACTAGGATAATCTGATGGGCTGATTTTTAGCATGACCCATATCCTTAAAGAGATCTTTCCATCAATTCTACCCAAGTGACAAGGAAAATGTCCAAATAGGGCTCACGAGTTGGACTGCATAAACCTGGTATGCAATTTGCTTGTAGCTGAGAAGATTTTTATGAAGAAAAGGACAGGAGAGAAGGATACAGGTGTAAAGGATACAGTATGCAATTTGCATTCTCTCTCCTTCTTCTTCTACCCTTTTCGCGGTTTCTATTTGTGCCAAAGGCAGCAATAGCAGAGAGAGAGAGACAGAGTAGCTTCCACTACACCAAAAATGAAAAATTAGAACGGATTACCGTTCTTAATCCGTGTGTTCCTAATCCGTTCATCCGTTTCTAAACCGTTCCTAATCCGTTCATCCGTTCCAAAAACAGGAAATTGGAACGGATGAATGAATTAGGAACACACGGATTAGGAACAGTAATCCGTTCCAATTCTCCGTTTTTGGTGTAGTGTTCGTCCGATAGATTACAATTATTTACAAGAAAGGAGGGAAGGAAAGGTATGAGGTGGGTTACTTGACCTGACCCATTAACCTGACCAGTTTTGGACCTATCAAACCCGACCCGCAAAATAAACGGGCCAGCTAGGTCAGCTGGTTAGGTTTTTCTGACCCGTATAAAAAGAAGTTAACCCAACCCTACCGACCTAGGTCAACTTGACCATCAAATGAAAATGTTCCACCTCATTCGAACAAAATAAATGTTCAACCATCAAAAGGTACAAAATGAAGGGTTTTGACCGTAAGACTGCCTTAAGACTTTATATTTGCTCATAGACAGTTGAAGTTTAAATATTTTGTATAGAGCTGTTTGTGTAATAATGATGCAATGTCACAAGGCCGTGAAATTTTACATGAGTCAATATCATACCACCTTCGGATATTGCAAATTTCGACCGCTCAAGAACAAATGTTAGATCTAAGGACAGCTGTATATTTATATCCCTAAAATAAACCACGTGAAGTTACAGCTTTATTTTCTATAGCACTCTTGAGGAGGGGAGAGTTATGGCTTACTTAGGTGAGTATTTTTCAAGCTTAGCAGGAGTTTGAATATAGATTGCAATTCTTGCCTTGTGCAGAACATGACACCAACTTGTAAATTTTCTGGGTTATGCTTTTTAAGTTATGACTTTGAATTTAAAGTGATTGACATAGTTCATCTTGCCCCTACTAGCTTCTGTCATCGCACACTATCATTAATCATATATTGCCCAGATATTATTATTATTATTATTTTCAGAAATGTTAAAGTTCCCAAAAATCTGTTCATCTTATTAAATGTGAAATAGGGACCACTCGGTGTATTCTTGATTTTAGGTGTACCCCACTTTTTGTATGCTGTTAGTCTGAATTCTGAATTGTAATAATTCGTGGCTTTGGATTATCTCTTTGATTACTAGCTAGCATTCCCACCTTTCCTTATTTTGTTTTTTTTAAGTTTTTACATAAAGATACTATATTTTCAGATAACCTCTTAGTAACTCAAGTT
Organism: Litsea cubeba; assembly: GCA_012931725.1. Taxonomy (NCBI): domain Eukaryota; kingdom Viridiplantae; phylum Streptophyta; class Magnoliopsida; order Laurales; family Lauraceae; genus Litsea; species Litsea cubeba. The sequence goes on along the minus strand of CM022947.1, from coordinate 114,917,511 downwards.
ATTTTTAGTGAGGCCCAATTAAATGCATGATGATGAAGGGACGCATGAATGAAAGGCTTGGATGTGGATCAGGAGAATATATAGCGTGAAGTCATTCAAATGATCTTAATTACCTTTGATTTAAGGCCCTCAAAATTTAAGTGTCAAATTATTATTCTATCTTCTAACTAAATGGATAAGTTGTTTGACTTTTTCTTTGGTCAATTGGTCAATAAAAAGTTGAATGTCCAGCTACACAACAAAATTTACAAGAGCCTTTTTGTGGTTGTTTGAAAATGCATAAGCCTCTTTTGTGAAAAACTCCTTTTTGAAAAAAAAAGAAATATATCATGTATCCTTCTTACCAAATGGGTGAGTTGCTTTCACAGGAGGAATAAATGAAGAACCATGCTACACAGCCCGACGCTGTGCCCGGTTGTGGCACGAGATCCCACCGTGACATCAGCCTCGGGCTGTGTAGACTTTTTGATAAATGAATCATATGACTCATCGTAATGACGCAACCAGAAGTTACAACAACCCCCTTAAAGGCTTGAACCCTTTCTAGAGAGAGAGAGAAGTACTAGTAGTAGAGAAGAAATATAGTAGTAGTAGAGAAGAAATATAGTAGTAGTAGTAGAACTAAACTGTGGCCATAACCTACATTTCAAGTAACAGAATTAGCCAACCCATTGTTACACCCCATTCCGAGTTAATGATGATTATCATTCCAGCCAATAGAAGCTACAGTAGAACCCAAATGTCATTGTTTGAGTATTCCAGCAACAGCTACAGCTGTGGTTATTAGAACTTGATAGCAGAAATTACAGCAAGGGAATCTCACGCTTGCTGTTTTCTTCTTTCTTCGTTTGTGTTTCTTTTTGAGTCTATGTGAGAGCTTGGAAATGAGCTGGCAGCATTAATATGCTAGAGTAGACATCAGATGTTGTTCTTGTAATAGTCCAGCACAGATCATTATGCAAAGTTCCAGCACAACCCAGTTGAGCTTATGACGTTTCAATTGCTGGAGCTGGTTTCTTTTCTTCTTTATTTCCTTCATTCTCCTCTATCAATGTACTATACTTGAGTAAGAGGAAATTATAAGTGGGTTTTAAGAAAGGGTTTCATTTGGCTGAATTTGCATCTCAAACCTCAAGCTGTCAAAAGGGTTTTTGGGTATAACCTGAGTAAAAGCAAGAATAAATGGATGTTTATGATTATTATGTTAATTAGTATGGTTTCCTTTCTATTTTAGAAGAGATTGGGTGTTGAACCCATTTTTTTGATAGAAATATGATTTGATTTGAATGAATGGAATTTTATAGAAGTGTTATTCTTCTTGTACAGATGATATATAAGGAAGGAAACAGGAGGTTCCATAAGATTTCTACAGGTAGAAAGGATTTAAAGTGAAACAGAATTCTGAAATGAATTCTACATAAATTATGGGCAGAGGCTAACCGACGACCTGACCGACAATGCAAAATGGAGGAAAAATTATGTCTCTGGTTTTCGGATCGAGACCTGACCGACAACTGAACCGACAAGTGTCGCGAGGGTTAACCGACGAGCTAACCGACAGTCAGTAATTTTTAGAATTTAATTATGAAAATATGGATTCAAAAGCCTTTACATTGTTTATACCTCCATAAGTATTAATTAAGGGGACTTTAATGTACAAATTATATATAACTGTGATGTTCATCGTGAATAACACAAGTACATTAAATAACCAATGATTACACTTAATTGGATGGTATTGTTTAAGTTAAGTGGTTGAATTTGAATTGTTAAGGATGTTTCCTTTATTGCCTTAAATGACATATATATTGAATTGAATGGTGTGATTTGATTTGTTAATTATTTACTATTGAGTCTGGCACTACTTAATGATATGATTCCTTCCGTAAGGAAGATGCGATATGATTCATTTCGTATGGAAGATGCGATATGATTCCTTTCTTTCTGTTTATGAAAGATGCGATTCCTCCTTTTGTTTAGGGAGATGCGATATGCAATTCCTTTCGTATGAAAGATGCGATTCCTTCCTTTTGTTTAGGAAGATGCGATGTGAAAAGAAATACTATGGTAGTTGCCAAAGTTTAATAAAGACTCATAATGTTAATGTCATTAGTATTGTTCTTGTTCATTTGTTTAAGTTAAATGATTAATTCGACATATGGAACATATGATTAGCATGTAAAATCAGATATCTGTTTATACATTGCTGAATTGTAAATTCACAGTGTTATTGATGGCATTACAGGCACGGCTGCCATTGCTGGTCATTCAGTGGTTACTGCACCAATGGAAACAACTAATATTGTTTCTCCAGAAGGACGAGTTGAGTGTAGAAAATGTTTATTGTTCATAATGTAAATAAGTTTTATTTATATTCCCAATAATGTATGATTTGTTATCCCTTGTGAAGTTTATGAGTAAATTTCACAAGAGTAAATATGGTCGTGATTCGGGATTTAACTCGATTTAAATTTTTTTATCTCGGGCTCGGGTCGTGACACCCATACAGGTGGAATGAGGTATAATGATCGATGAAGAGCGTTTAAAATAAAGTACATATAGGATCTCTCTCCCTTCAAAGAAGAAAGAAGAAGAAGAAAAAAGGAAGATAAGTAACAGAACATAGTAGTTTATTGTGTGTTATTGGCACTCAGTTTCAGAGCGGGCCACAGTTATATTGGGAATGGCTCAGTGGCTTTCCAAAGATTGCAACCAAGATGAGCAGAATAACCAACTTCACAGGCACTGGCAATGGTAACTGCATCGATTGCCTAAGAAAGGTTTGCATGGATAGCCTTATCACCCTTATCCTACGCTCTCTCACATACTTATCCAATGCCTTTCCAATGCTTTTCTGCATCTGCCAACTGCTTACATTTCTATTGCACATGCCTTGTGCCAAGCATCTGGCCAAGACAACCGCATCCTCCAATGCGGAAGCTGCTCCCTGCCCCATGAATGGCCCCATCACATGCATGGCATCCCCTGCAACTGTCATATTGCCTTCGCGAAAGCTTGGGAGTAGCAGGTCCCATGGTGCTCGATATCTTACGCGCGTGTAAATGATGGTTTCTGGGTCACTGATTTTTACCACTTCGACTGCTTCTGGTGGGAAATCCTTCATCTTAATCAAAGCTGCTTCTTTCAGGATCTTGGTGTCTCTTGTGTTTCCAAAATCTGTTCATGTCTTGGAGAAAAAAAGTTAGCAACTGGGTTGATTTGGTGGCACAAATCACTTTGTAATGAAATCACTGGCACAAATCACTCTGTAATGAAATATGGGTCACTCCCTTTATATCATGGGAGTGAAGTTTGGCCTAATGCCTATTTGTACAAAGGCATATTTAAGTGGTTTTAATTTAACAAGGTTTGACTTTTGGAAACTCTTTTTCAGTAGCCAAAAAACCCCTTGTTATTATTCCTGTTCCTTTAGTAATAGTTAGTTCAGTTGATTTAGGCAGATTGGATGAGAAGAAAAGGTGGAGAAACTATCCATTATATATATTTGAACACACTTCTCCTATGTTTTCTAGACATCAAAACCAATCTCAGGCAGGGGCGAAACCAGAAATTTTGTTTAGGAGGGCCAAAGAAAAAAAAAACTTAATTTAAACAAAATAGCACAATTTAGTAATAAAATATGTAATAATCAAAATATTGAAGTTGTGCTTGATGTTCTTTCATTATGTTGAAATCATCAATTATTGTTTTAGTACTAATTTTTTCTACAATTTATTTTTCAATATATACAATTAAATAATTCATAAAAAACTCATATTCTATTATACTGCGAAGTGCATTTTAACAATCTTTATGGCTGAGTTCTTAAAAAACTATCCCCCATTCTGTTGCGAAGTGCAGTTTTAAAAATCTTCATGGTTGAGAATGCATTAGCATATCTACCACATGTATATATACTAAAGTACAAAAATAAAATCTCAAGATGGGTACCAGTCTTTTGTTATGCATGTAACCTGTAAGTTACAATTTAAAGCATTACTATTTAAAACCTCAAGGAAAAGTAAATAACATAATTTCATATTTAAAATCTAAACCATTTAAAAGCATATATGGTTCCGCTAGTCTTTATCTCCTTAAAACAAATCTCTTTAACTAGATTTTCTTGATATGGATAATAATAATCAAAGCAAAAAAAAAAGAAAAGAAAAAAGAAGCTACAACTATATTTCTTTATCCATGATGTAATAAAAATGCAATCGGACATTGATTTTAAGGTTAGCATAATTTTGAGAATTCTCTTCTCCAATCTCCATCAAACCTTACTTATTTGTTATCATTTCCTTCATTTTCTTTCCTTTCTTTTCCTTTCCTTTTTTTTTTATCATTTTAAGTTTTCTGTAAAATCAACAACTTTTTTTTTTTAAGAATAAAAATCATTTTAAATAAAGTCCTGAATAATGGGATGGTCACATGATGGAGGGGCCAAAGTACTATTTCTAGGGAATTTCCAAGATTGGGGGGGGGGGGGGGGGGGTTGGCCCCCATGATCCCAGGTATCCTTCTGCCAAAATCAGACCGAGTTCTTGGATTTTCTAGGTAATGTTTTTCTATTAAAGTGGTTTAAAGGTGGACGTGAATGTATACAACCATCAAAATTCAAAATATCTTTTTCTACATATAGAATCATAAGAATACTGTGGGGGAAAGAAATATCCCATGATCTTCTCACATACCTTAGTGGGAAAGGTGCTAGGGACAGCTGGCGGAAGAGAGAAAAATGGGGAAAGAAATATCTCATGATCTTCTCACATACCTTAGTGGAAATGATGACCACTAACGGCTAGTATGAAGAAGAGTAAATGGAGCCCTGAATGGGAGGAGAAAAATGCTCCATAATCCTGACAGTTACCGCCTTCCATGATGGGGAAGAGTAAACGTGCGTAGGAAAGAATGACAACGTGGGAAGAGAAGATGAAAAGAATCAAGAGATGAAGAGATAAAAGGGGAAAAAGAAATTAGAGAAAATGATATGTAATTTCTGAACCACAACTCTAATCAGAACGAGAATACGGTTCTACAGGCTAACTTAAGCATCGGAAGATCCTTGGTCGGACTACCCGATCGAGTTTTCACTGTGTTTTTCTTTGAAACGTATAGGAATACTATCAAGAGACATCGCGTGTGCGAGAAGAAAGGAAAACAAACATAGTCATCACCGTGAATTTTCTATGATACAGGTAGAAAAATATGTTCAGGTCAAGAAGAAGGGGGGAGGTCTCTATTGTCGAGCAGAGACAAGCCGAGCTAACCTGCTTTCCTCAAAACTGAGCAGAGACGAGCCGAGCTGACCTCCAGTCCTCGGACCAATCAATATTAGACCTTACAAATACCTTTGATTAAAAAATGATTTCGCTCTCTAAAACCCTGTAAATGAAAACCTAAACAATTAATGAACCCTCTAGATCTCTGTCCTTCTAACCATTCAATGCGAATTAGGTGGAAGTGAACGTATACAACCATCAAAATTCAAAATATCTTTTTCTACAGAGAGAATCGTAAGAATACCTTTGATTAAAAAATGATTTCCCTCACTAAAACCCTGTAAATGAAAACCTAAACAATTAATGAGCCCTCTAGATCTCTGTCCTTCTAACCATTCAATGCGATTTGGACCCCCCACCCCACATCTCTGTCCTTCTAACCATTCAATGCGATTTGGAACCCCCCCCCCCCCCCCCCCCCCACACACACACACACACACACACACACAAAAAAAACAAAGGGGCAATTTTTTTCTATAGGTAAAATTGACAACTAGTATATGTTAATTAGCTACCATAGACAATTGCATTACCTCCCAGAGGTCGAGTCCAGCTTATAAACCAGCAGATTAGCTTTTCATCAACTGGAACTACGCCCAACATAATGCCATTGCCCATTAATCGGAGGGCGACATCGCCAAAACAATGCCCATCTGGATAGTTTGTCAAGCTTCTGAGAGTCTGTATCTGGGAAACCTTTGTGGGGTTTATTTTCAGTGAATCTGCTACGGCAGAATTCACTCCGTCGCAACCAATTAGAACCTGCCATGCATAAAGATTAGTGGTAATTATAATTTCCCTTGTTTTGAAATAAAATGTTCAATCTGACCATTTCTAAGGAGAGGTTAATGTGGAAATATCCTCCACTATATTTAAGCTTTATTGGGTTTGGCCAGGTCCACCTGCTATCAAATGTGACCTATAAAGAATTCTTAGCTATACAAATCCTTAACAGGAATGCCCTGAACCAAAGGCCATGAGGAAACCACACACATGTTACTTAGACCTGAAGGTACATTGACTTAAAACAAAGGTAGGAACTGGGAAGTTTTGTATAAATAGGCAAAAGGTTGGGGGGTGGGGATAAATGTTGAAAAACTAAAAAAGTTTTGACAACATCCATCATCACCTTGCTTCTGATGGTACTTCCATCAGCTAAACGAAGGATGTGATGACAAGTTAGGGTATCTGTTTGGACCCCAACTACATGGCAACCAAAACGCATTGTTCCTGCTGGCAAAGCTTCAGCCAAGATTTCAATGAGATCTCTTCTTGTCACGCATCGGAACTCCCCTTTCCTGCCATGAACAAAAAAGCACAAACAACACTCAGATACTCAATGCCATGCAGAACTATAAAAAAAAAATCTCAAATGTTAAGGCTCATGTACTTTACCATCATCCATGTCATTACTAGCATGTAAGTCTTTTTTCTAGTTTTGTGAGTTCTAATTTACCTCTCAATCCTATAAAAACCATGCTCCTGTACCTCCACGATTTATCATGTCCTTTATTTCATCTAAAGCATATTTGGGTGGTGGTGGTATGAAATAGCAAATCCACATAGGCAAATAAGTACTTGTGTTATAAAAAGTGACACCTCCTTGATGTTTTCAAACCTAGAATACAGTGATTCCTCCTATTAATAGCATGGTTCCAGGTGCCAAACATGCCGAGGTGTAGGGTAGATTCCATAGGTCTTTCCTATCCTTGTGACTTGTGATTTAAAGGGTCTAGGCAGTAGGTAGTGGTGTGTAAGGTTGTCGATGGGCCTGAATTCATCCCTTGATCTACCCTGTATCCAGGTCCGTTTATTCGGGCCTACATACACATTTGGGTCTGATGAGCCGGACCTAAATCCATGTTTCAGAATTCAGGTCTAAATCCCTAACAAACCTAAATCCATATTTCAGGTTGAGTCGGTAGTACCCGTTACGTTTTGTTTGATTTTCAAAGAATATAAAACTTTTGAAACATATTTTTCGCATCCAATCAGTGTGCATACATGTTTTGGATTCGACTACCCGAAAGCCAAAACCAAACAATTTCAATTCAAATTACATGCAGATTTTAATCCCAAGGGGTAGCTCAGTTGGCTTAGAAATACGGTTTGTATCCGGAGGTCGAGGTCTCAAAATTGTATTACCACATAGGGGCCACATGAGATTTATCTGGATTCCCCCGGGCCCGTAGGAATTATTCCGGTCCAAAGGGTTGGCACACCCTCTGTTAGAAAAAAAAGAGAGAGATAAAATTATATGCAAATTTTAAAAATGAAAACCCAAGCCAGGGTCCCAACCCAAATAAGAGCCCGTCTCAAATTTCACTTTTGATTGGATGGGCCAATGTGGATGTGGGTGCAGGTTTAGCCAACCAAGTAATTACATCCATATATAATTTAAGTGAGAGTCACATGTTTAGGCTAGGAAATTACCCAACTGGAATTTCTTGTATGGTCCCATCGTCCAGCCAAGTCTCACGCCACCTGAATAAGGATAAAATAAAACAATTAGAGTGATAATAATGGAAGCAGCATGATTCTCAATCTAAATATAAAAAATAAAGGGAAAGGTTTCTGGAAAAGAAAGGTTGAAACAGAAAGCTACATTTGTAGTGGAATAGCTTTGGACCGAAGCTTTGTTCCCACACCCAGCTGATCGAGTGCCAGCCAGCCATTGGTATACATGGAGAAGGCAACTCCTGTTTTCCGCAGAGAATCACCCTTTTCCAAGACCACACTTCCCAGACCCTTTCTGTATTTGATATAAAAAAAAAAACCCATAACACAAATATTTGTAATTCACAAGTCCCATATTCATAAAAATTGATAGCATAATAGAAACAACAGACCATGTCAACATGACTAGAAAGACCAAATTTCATATCCTAGAATGAAAGATCAGATGATTATTGGAAAAAAAATTTGCAAGCGAAACTAGGACTGGTTCGTGCAAGGAGAAGATTCCGCACCTATGGATTCTTCTTTCCACCTGAGAGAAGAATCTTACATTTCCACTTCCATAGAAAATTGAAATCATAATCATCAAATAAAATCAGTTCAATGCGAGGAGAGGATTGTGACAAAAATTGTTCTGAGAAATGACATAAATTCACCAAGAGTGGAATACTCTCTTGCACAAGTATTGGAAAGTAGAAGAAAGGAAAGGAGTAGACCAGTAGTTGTAATTTGTAAGTCTAAAACATAGAAAAAAGGAATGATTGTATGGAACCTGTGAAGGGCAAGTGCAGTTGCAAGCCCAGAGATTCCTCCACCCACAATCACAATTTCTTCTTTTTTGCTGGAAAATGAATCCATTTATCTCCTTCCTTGTTGCTCTTCGTCCTTTCTTTCATTCACCTTTTCATATACTTGTAATTGGAGTTATACAAGGTAACCGAACCAACCACTGGTGGGTGGGGTAGGGGAAAGCATCTGCAGCGAGTCATGCATCTTTTTGCAGATGGGGAAAGCCTTGCTGCGGGTCATGCATCTTAGGGCCCAGTTTGAGTGAATCATGCACCTTTTTGCTTGGGAGACCCGTATTTAATGGTTGTCAGAGCCAAGTTGGTCTGGTATCTAAGAGCCCAGCTGGCTGGCCCGAAATCCGTGCTCGGGCTGTGGCGGGGAGCCGTCCAGCTGAGATCCGACGGCCCCCTTGAATCTTTGCCACAGCTCGGGCACGGATTTCAGGCCATTTGGACTTTCTTGATTTCTAATCAACATGATTCTTTCATAAACAAATTAAAATATATTATTTTTATTTTATTTTATCCAAACTCTCTATTTCTTTTTGAATTTTAACTATTTATCTTATATATATATTTTTGAAATATTTAAATTTTCGTATACTTATTTGAAAATGAGTCAAAATTGTTCTACCTTTTTAAGGTTTTTTCTTCTATTTTTCATAAACTCTTAATATCTGTTTTTTATCTAATAAAACTCAACTCCAAACTCAGAGGTGGCTCTATTTGTATGCAACTGGACATCTCCAAGGCATTTGACAAGCTCAGCTGGCCATTCCTTTTCAAATCCCTCCACTTCTTCGGCTTCTCTACTGCCTGGATCAACCTCATTCAAGAATGTGTCTGCACTGCCAGAGGATCTGTGCTCATCAACAGAAACCCATGCGGGTTCTTTGAATCTTCTTGTGGTCTCAGACAGGGAGACCCTCTCTCTCCCTACTTGTTCATCCTGGCGGAAGAAATCCTCAGTCTCAATATTCAGCACCTTCTCAACAGGAACATCATCTTTCCCTCTCCAAAGTTCCTAACACACCCTGTCATCTTCTTTATGCTGATGACATTCTCTTCTTCCTCAAAGGTCAAAAAAGTAGCCTGCTTGCTTTGAAGAAGATCTTGGAAGACTATCAACTTAGCTCTGGGCAGTTAATAAATCAAAGGAAAAGTAAGCTCTTCATCGGGAAGTGCAGCAGCAGACTCAAAAGGCAGATCCTTGGAATCACTAACCTTCAAGATAAGCCCCTCCATTCCCAATACCTGGGAGCCCCGCTAATCATTGGTTCCCCCAAAAAACAACATTTCTCCTCTCTGCTGGATAGATTCCATTCCAAGCTCGCAGGGTGGAAATCTAGACTTCTCTCAATTGCAGGGCGAAGAGTTCTTCTTAGGCATGTTTTGAGCAGTCTGGCCACGCACATAGCTTTGATCCTCCCCATCCCCAAGTCTATCTCCACCATCATGGAAAGCTTCATGCGCAACTTCCTTTGGTCAGCAGCCCCTATCAAACTTAAAAGGAACCAAATCAAATGGGATACGGTCTGCCTACCCACCCTTGAAGGAGGCCTGGGAATCAGAAGAGTTCAAGAGCAAAATGCAGCTTCCTTCACAAAACTAGCTTGGACGGTTGCTTCTTCCAAGTCCCTCTGGGCCACCTGGATGCAAAATAGATACCTTAAAGGCTCAGCCCTATGGAGTCGTTCCTCCCCGAAATCAGGGTCTTGCATTTGGCGTAGAATCAGAAGCTCTGCCAATACAATTCACCAAGGTAGCAGATGGATTATTGGAGATGGTAAGACTGTCGATGTATGGTTTGACAGTTGGGCTTTAAACCAACCCCTGGCCTCTCTCTTTAACTCCTTCTCGTTCCCAGTAAACCAACGTCTCTCCTCCTTCTGGAATGGCCACAACTGGGAATTCCCATCGAGTGTCCCCACGGCTGCAGCTTCAATCATCCAAAATGCAGTCTCCAGCATCTCCATCGAGGTTCTCTCTGCCGATCAGCTGATCTGGACATCCAATCCAGACAAAGGTCTGTCCTTCAAGGAAGCGTGGGAGCTGACTCGATCAAGTAGACACTCCACGGTCTGGGCATCTTGGTCTCCCCTTATCTGGAACTCCTTTCTTCTCCCAAGAGTTTCCTTTTTTGCTTGGAGATTGTTACATGGCAAGACCCCCTCTGAAGATTGGGCCCAAGCTGCAGGTTACAGCCTTGCATCTCGCTGCAGTCTATGCAAGTCTGAGCAGGAAACTACTCTCCATCTCCTCTTCCAATGCGCTTTTGCCTCTTCCATCTGGAGCTGGATTCTTCAATCCGCAAAAGTTACTTTGACTGGCCCTCTCACCCCTTTCAAGCTATGGACAGCGCTATCCTCGAACAGTGACAGATTGGCGCGCAAAGGGGCTGCTTCCATTCTTTTTTCCACTACTTTTGCTATATGGAACTGTAGAAATGATCATATATACAGAAACTCTAGAGTCTCTCAGACGAAGGTCACCAACTACCTGACTGATCTTCTCAAAGCTTCTCTCAAGATAGGCAAGCCTTTTTCTGGTAGACCTCTCCATGCTTTCTGTAATTTTTTGCATGCTATCCCTTAAGGGACTGTAACTTTGCTTTTCCTTTGCTTCCTCTTCTTCTTCTTAGTTTGGAGGTAGCTCTTCTGGCTTTCTTTTCTCGGTTGTATAGCTCTTTTCCCCTTTTCTAATACAATTTGCCTTTAGCAAAAAAAAATCTAATAATGATAGTAGTCCCTACCAAAGAATGTCACTCACTACAAGGAAAAAGGGTTTTTCCGGCGATTTAATAAGCGCCGCGAAAAAAATCGATGCTAATGGTATTTTTTTGCGGCGAACTAAATAACGTTGCAGGGTTTTGAGATGTATGTGACCATCGCTTTTTTTACAGCGATTTTCGTAACTATTGCGGCGATTTAGTTAGTCGCAAATGTTATTTAATCATATGCAACGTTTTATTTCGCCGGAAATCCAAATGCCATTAAATTATTTTCCCCTCCCCGCCTCCAAAAAATCCTTTTTCCCTCTCCCCGCGTCACTCATTTCTTTCTTTCTGGCGCGCATTTCTCCCATTTCCCTCCAAAGTCATTGTTCCCCTCACGGTTCCCACCTTCTCCATCGTTCCCACCTCACGGTTTCCACCTTCTTCATCGTTCCCACCTTCTCCCACCCTTTCCAGAACCCACGCAAGCCATCACCTGCGCAACCCACGCAAGCCATCGTTCCCACCTCACTCGTCCTTCATCAGAACCCCACGCAAGCCATCACCTGCGCAGAAATTCCCCACGAGAAGCAGGTAATATCATCTCTCCCTTCTCTAATCTCTCTCAATCTATTTCATCCCTGTTTTTCCATTTTCGTCTCTTTTTTTGGGGGTTTTAGTGGGCATTTTTCTTTGCAGAGATTGGATAGGGTATGCAGAGATTGATTTGGGGTTTTGCATATATTGGTTGGGGTTTGCATTAATTGGTTTGGGGCAAAAAGTTCGAAGGTGTTTTGTTGGTGGAGTTGCAGTTGATATGATGAATTTTGGGGGTTTTGTTGATGGAGTTCTATGGAGTTTTATCAGCAATATCAAGTCTAGTATACTGCAGATCATCTAATAACATGAGATGCACAAATACACTAACGTGTTCTAATTGCAATAATCCTATCACCAGCATTGTTTTCCAATCTTACATAAGGATCAAGGGTGTTCTTGTAGACATACTACTACTAGAATCACATCAATTGCATGAAAGTATTTCATGTCAAAAAGATGAAATTTTTTTCATTTCATTTAACACTTTCTCATTTGTGTCAAACATCAACATATCATCTATATGTAGGTCAACCACAAGTGATTTTGAACAACTTTCCAGTTGCCTTTGCCAAAGTTAGAAATTAGATTGAACCAAAGGGTAGGAACATGTCTCACATCTCTAGTTGGTCTTAGCAGTGCGGTGCCAGTCTTGTTTTCGCTGTCAGCCAGGCTTCATCTCTGTTTCTGGTGGTCTATCGTGCTGCTCTTAGTAGCTTCCTGCTTCAGTCTTTGGAGCAAGGAAAATGGATATGGTTGGATGGCTTTCTTGGATGCTGTAGCTGAAGTGTTTGGCTTTCTTTAGCTTCAGGCTTGCTTTGCAGTTGTCTAAGCTGATTTTCTGGGGGTAGGTTTGCATGTTTATAGTTGGTTGCATATGGGCCATTTTTTCTGCTGAGAGGTGCCCTGTTTTGGCCCTGGTTTTGCTTCCAGGGGTTTACTTTCAGTGGGATTGATGCTGCAGCAGCCCTTTCTTCCTTTGTTAGTTTTGAAGGTCTCTCTAAGAAGTCCAAGTGTAGGGTTTATTCTAATTCGGTTAGGAGATGCTTCTACTGCTGCCTGCTCCTTTTTCTCTCTTTCTCTGCTTGCTGGTTAGCTTTTAGGCTGCAGGGTAGGCTTAGTAGTTGTAGCACAGGTTTTTGCTCCAAGTTCTTTGGGCTGGCTCCATTGGCTTGGTTTCTTTGTGGCAGTTGTCCAGGCCCTGTCTGAGTTGCTCCAATTTATTTGGGCTGTCTGAGTGCTTTATTCTGGTTATTTTCTTTTGATTTGGGGAGTCCATCTCCTCCTTTTTTGTCTTTATATTTTGGTGTATTTTTATTTCTACTGTTCCTAAGGGTTTCAACCCTTTTTCTCTCAATACAGTCTTACCAATTAGCAAAAAAAATGTCTCACATCTCTCACATCTCTAAAACTTAATGTGCATCCTACATTTGTTCTCATCATGCACACACACCTACTCACAATCCTAAATGAATATTGTTATCCAACTTCAAAACATAGAAAATCTCCCAATTTGTATGATTTAAATAAATCCTTCCCAGAAGTAGGATGGTTAGAAACCCCAATCTCAACAACACCCTCAACCTGTTGGCACTATCCTTAGAATCTTCATTTCTCTGTCCTTTACCTACTTATTTTCCCTTTTAAGGTTGCAATATCTTCTCTTCATGTGATTATTCCCTTTTTTTTTTTCCTAATAACCAAGAAAGCACTCAAATCTCATTTTTCGTTTTATCTTCAAACTTTTCCATGATTTCTCCTGATCATGCAGCTTTCTATAACTCCTTTTCCCCTTTTCTTGTTGACCAATGCTTTTGAGTAAGATAAATCTGTAGATTTTCTTTATGTTTCTTTCTTAAGTAAGTTTCTTTCTTAAGTAAGCTACTTCTATCTTAAATCATGTTAACCACACTATTCAAGAAGGAATTACTTAGAGGTGTCACCGATATTTCTCAATTGTGAAATAAAGAGGTATGGAGTAAAATAGCTTGTAGCTCATCATCTAACACCAACTTCATAAAAACAACCTAAATAACAATTCTATACATGATATATAGAGAATATTCTAAGAATGTTCGATATGATATCACAAGGATGAGTTTATGTTAGATTAGTAATGTGTGATATTAGTGTTTGTGATGTGATTAGGATATTCTAGGATTTAAATAGTTTGCTATCTAGTTATTTTGTGATTAGGTTAGATTAGAATTATGATGTACGTGATTAAGAAATCTGTATTATAATTTATAAGTTTGTATGTACATCTATATAAGCTCTCAGTAATTGATCCCCCTTTTTAAATTTCAATATCCTCCATTTTGACCTTTTAAGCCATCTGATTTGAGCCATTATTAGGTCAACCATTCCATTTGTGGTGCTTGCCTCCATATCAATTTAAACACAAAATCAAATCTCAAGATTTCTAAACTGAAACCTATGAGCTAGGACCCCCAACATATTTTCCTAAACGTTGTTCTCATACCAGTACTGATCACTTGTTGGGAAGCAAAGCCTTACCATGTATGTATAAATTAAATGGAAAAAACAAAAGCCCTAAATTAGGTATCCATATGAATCAAGAAAATAACAAATCAAAATCAAATCAAACCAAGATATAAAACCACATTATCAGATTCATGTGGAAAAACCTGTCAATGAGAACCTGAGCCAAATCTGCAAGTAAAAAACTATATATATATATATATATATAATTAAGAGAGTACAATGCTCTTCTTCTCATGTATATGCTTAGAACTTAAAGTGTATCTGTTTGTTTTCTATTCAAGACCTACTTTCTTACAGGGTTCAACAAAAATCAAAACCATAACAAAAGAGTGAAGGATCCTTAGATTTTAACTCCAAAGGAAACCCTTTTTTCTCCACTTAGACAAGAGCTCTTGAAAAAAGAAAAGAAAAGAAACTCAAAACTGACTTCTTTTTCTTTTGGGTTTTCTTCTTTTTCCTCTATAACATAAAGAGGGGCACTTCTGATGGAGCTAGAACCCATGGCACTCACAACCCTGATTTTACTCTCTTTGACAAGTAGGTCTCTATATAACTTATGAGTCATGACTGTACCATAAGCTGGAGCCAAACAAAAGATGTTGATGCACTTTTGTGAGCCCCTACAAAAAATGCACATTTGTGAGCCCCTACAAGATTGTATGCCTTTACTGAGTACTGAATCACTCAAAGTTTTTGTGAACTGCACACAAATGATGGATCTCACAACCGGCAAAATGGCTTTGAGTCTTTTTTCCACTTTTAGTTTTTCCTTTCTTTCTTTCTTCTTGTCGTTGTTTTATCAGTTGTTATGGTTTTGGAATTTTTTTTTTTAAAAATAAAATGATATCTGTGAACTGCTAGGTGTTTTATACCGTGGTTATCTTTCACGCACAAATGTTACTAAGAAGCGAATTTTGCCATTAACAAAAAGTTGTATGGATTTCCTTCTCTTCTCTAAATCTTTTCCTGTTTGAATTGTATTTGTGTTTCGCTATAAATTAGTCATAGATGCAGTCCTTTTTCTTTTCTAGTATATCTTGGAAGTAGAAGATACACAAAGCTTTGCTTAGGAGAACTAATAATTTTCACCTGATGGATGATCTGGATAACTGGAATAAGATGTGACCCACATGTATGTATGGAATGCTTGGTTCAAATGAGATCTTGTGTAATTTGGGTATTATGCCTCACTACGAGAAATGTAGGGTACAACACCCAAATTGCATCGATCGCGCGCATCAAAATGAGTTTCCAACTTGGTTCAAGAAGCTTGTAAATTCATATCCATCCTTATCTACTATAAATATCATTGCTTTTGTTATGCTTTGGAATGACTAAAATATATGTTTTGACTATTCATCAATTTTGGTGTAGATTCAAGAACAACGTATATCCACTCCACCTGATGTGTCCGCTGATTTGTATGCGTTAGCTTGCGGGCCTGACCGTTGGGTTGCATCATATGCTGCTTGCATTATAAATGGAAAAAGGTTTCATATAAAGCAGCGTGAACTTCGCCGGTGTACACAAAATTCTGGGGTGTTTGTAACTGGTGACGAGGCTACAAATAACCTAGATTTCTACGGTGTTGTTAATAATATCGTAGAGTTACGGTACATGGAATGGCATCGGGTGTAATCTATTTGAATGTGATTGGTTTAATGTTGGTGATCGAAAACGAGGGGTGCGGGTGGATGACCATATGATTAGTGTCAACATGAACATGACTTGGTATAAGGATGAACCATTTGTGTTGGCGAGTCAGGCTTCTCAGTGTTTCTACATTAGAGATTTAAGGGCGAAAGGGAATTGGGGTGTTGTGCAAAACTATTCAAATAGGAATGTATACAATACCTGTTCTAAGAGAATGCTTTCAACATCTCTGACTTGGAATGCCATTCTTCCATTTATTTTCTATGTATTAATCCCTTGGCTATTAAATACTGGGGCTGATCTTGAAATGAAAAATTGGTTGAACAGATGAAAGCTTGAATCAACATATGCCGACATTTTGAGCTCCGTAGTTCTGAATCCAGCAGCGCTACAATTTTGTTGTATCTATCATCTTGAAAATGGATTCAGTTGGAGGCCCAACACCTTCGTTGAAGAGGCGGGATTCATCTGTAACAAGAGAAGGAGATCAGCTTATCATCACACCGCTGGGATCAGGAAGCGAAGTGGGGCGTTCATGTGTGTACATGTCTTACTAAGGCAATACTGTATTGGTATGCTGTCTGTCTCAATAATTGATATATATATATATTTATTTCTTGTTCTAAATATTTTGTCTTTGGATGGGTTCCAATCCGTTTCTTTATTTGTGATTGTAGTTTGACTGTGGAGTACGTACTCAGGAATGGCTGCGTTGCATTACTTCGATGAGATGGATCCATCAACCATTGACGTGTTTCTTGTTACACAGTATGTGTGCTTCTTTTAAAAAAAAATTTTGCTGTACTTACTGGCAAAATCTATATCTTTATCAAATATGCTTTATCAAAGTAAAAATAATCTGCCCTTTTTTTTTTATGCCACTACAACTCTATTTAGTGGGCTCTATTAGTAAAAATATTTTTATGCCCCTACAACTCTATTAGTGGGCTCTATGTCACTTTCTTAGGATGTAATTTTTCTTGTGGTGATTGGTGCGTATTCAATTCCTATTTGAACCCCATGAAACTATTTTTGTCCCACTATTTAGATAGCCCTGATGCATATGTGATTGTGCTATTAGTCCGGAGTGCATGACATAATCACTTAACCTGTCCAAGCCACACCTTTTCTTTCTGCGAAAAGATAATACTCTATACTTAGAAGAAAACACCAACAAAAACACAGAATAACCAACTAACAACACCAAAAACCAACAAGAAAATGTCAAAAAAAAAAATCACGCAATGCATATTAACTTAGATTTTCATATCAAATTAAGCACAACTAGAAAAACCCTCATCCCATTTCATCTTGTTTAGATTGTTAAATTCAATGCAATCAACTTGTAAAAGACTAACTAGTATCACAATTAAGGAATCACCAATAACACCGACCAAAACAAACTCTAACAACCAACCTAACATACTTGAAACATTAAAAAGAACTCAGAATAATTCTATTAAACTCCTTCAAAGACATCTGGACCATTTTGAAAAGAGTTGGGGGCCATCTATCAGTTCATTAGGTTTATTGGGACCATATACATTAAACAAAGAGCACTTTCACTAACAAATGCAGTTGATAATGAAGTGATGAGCTGATTATGCTCTCTAACTCAGGCAGGTGAAGATTTTAAGATTCACATGAGCAACATTTGTATGTAATAACTTCAATCACTGGACATATGGTCCACTTCTTAAACTCATGTTAAACTCACATTCCCTACATACAAATGTTAAACTCATATTCGCTAGATGTGAACATAAACCCATTCCCATCTAGCAGCATTTGCCAGTCTGATTCTTCCCGACCTTATACAATGTAGTTTTGTTTACAATGAGAGAGACTATAATATATGAAAGTAGAAAAATATAACTTGGTTGGTGAGTGTTGACATGTTTGGGAAAGAGTTGTGTGCAACCCCTTAATTTTATTGGTCTGTGTTAATTGCTTGAGAAAGATGATCTTTATCTCATATACACACATGATGTAGATACCAACTATTCAGACATTATCAAACATGCAAACAAAGTAATAATTAATTGTGAACAACAAACCCAAGTATACCAATGACCAAGAAAATTCACAAAGCAACAAGTAATCAGTAACTAAAGTAATATATAGAAACACATTCATAATTCAAACATGCTTTCTTCTTTTTAATTGAGAAATCAAAAAATAAATAAAAAACTAAGTACAAGGAAACAAAAACAAAAATAAAAAACTAATTACCTGCTTATATTTCTTGTAGATTCGCTTGGTTACTATGTTCTTGGATCATCAACAAATATGAGAACTTCTCTTCTTTTAATGCGGTTCTCCTCCCTGCCACATCCCCTACACGCTGCCAACTCCGCCTTCCTCCACTTTACCATTACCATTGGAAAATAAAAATTCAGTCTAACATTCTACTATATACAAACATTCAAATGATGAAAATTTAATTACTGTTATGTTGATATACATAAACATTCATACAAACACAGATGGACACATTATAATAAAGAAGAAAGAAAGATAATGAGAATAAAAAAAGAGAGAAAAATAAAAAAGAACAGATCCATGATAAAAACCTGGATGATGAGAATATGCTGATAGACCTATGAAAAATGAGGCATTCACATTCAATGAGGAAAAGAGCAAATTCCATTTCAATGTATCAGCTCAATCATTGCCCAGTAAAAAAAAAGAATACCACTTTGTTACAAGAATACCACTAGAATAAGAAACTAAATTAACACTAGGAACTGGAAATCTAAACTAAACAAAGTCTTAATTTGTCATGCATCATTATTCTCACATCGATTTTTCTTCCATTCCATTTTCATGTATTGTTGCTCATCTATTAAACTAAAAGGGTTCTAGTTCCAACCATTACCAATGTCTTACCATACTTGTTACACTCCAGTCAATTGAACTGTTCACACTGAAATGAGATCAAAAAGATCTTTCTTTTTTAAACTCTGATGATCAAGAAGTTTATCACATCACTGTCAATCATTTCATTAAAAAAAACAACAACAATCCAACAATCACTGTCAAATTCATGCATAATAATTAATAATGCTGGACTCACATAGCTTCAAAGAAAGACATGTCCATAGCTTCTTAGAACAGCCCCAGGCAATTTTAATGAAGCCACATCAACACATGCATTTTTTAGAGTTGAAAAATATACACATTAAATAAAGGGTGGTTTACTTCTTCATCCACACTCACTGATCCAAAGAAAAGAAAAACTACAATTGTGTTATAGTTAATGGATGATTGTATCATGCATGTGCTCATGTAACCATCTCATGCAACCTGGCCAGCCATTCAACCAACAAGTGTGACAGAAAACAACACAATTAGCCTCCAATTTTTCACAAGTTCAGCTGATGCTGAAATACAAATGTCCTTGATTTCTCTACCTCAAGATAGATATGCTTCAGTATCAGGCAATAACTTGACAGCAACGTACGGTGGGCAACTTCTCTCAAAACAAGAAGCTTATCAAAGAAATTAATCTTTCTATTCTAAGAATCCAAATCCATGCAAACGTATGGGCCAAAAAGAGAATCAATTCATAAATAACCAAATAAATAAAATCAACAATAACGACACCAAAATCACATCTAAAAACGATGCAAATTTTATAATTAATTGTTCACTTAATGGGTCATTCGCCACCATGTCATATGGCGAATGCTTTATCATTTGATCAACCAATTTTACTTGTACATGTTCCATTCATGCATTTCATAAAATTACTATATGATACTTTGCATATAAGTGAATAGACAGACAGTGAACACCCAACATAACACAAACCTCACTGCAACACTCACAACTTTTTCCAAGAACAGAGCATTTGATTTCAACTAATACATTTGATACAAAAAACACATCTCAACTTAACTCACACGTGTAGCACAGGCAACCATTTGAACACATGAGTACTACACTTCACACATCACACTATCACTTAACCAGTTAACCTTACTCCACTCCCGTAGATTCACACATCTCTGATCTCACCCACACACACAACAGATAAAGCAGGTATCATATGTATTTATAGGCTTTAGAAACAAGGGTGATGATATGCTTGTGATGGTGAAAAGAGACACGTTTCCTCTCTTCCTACCTTACATTGAGTTGGTTGCTGCTGGATCTGGAGAAAAGAGGCTTAATGAAAAGAGGAATGAAAGAAGCCTTAAGTTATCAAAGAAGCAAAGAAACAAAATCACCCTTACACAGGATTGGAACAAAGGAAAAAAGACTTCACAACTGACCAGATCAGATACTACTACCGAACTGATGGTTAAATAATCACAGGAGATCCTGTGAATTGTTGGTAACAGTCCCAGCCCATAAGACAAAGTTTGCTCTTTATATCTTGGCTGTTTGATGAAAGCAAAGGATGAAACACTAATTACCAGTTGAGCTTGAATGAAAATTCTGTGCTAACCTGATGGTAGCCAAGCACTTTGTTGAAACAGAAACATTGACTGCTCATGCTCACAGAATTGGGAGATCACAGCCAAAGCACCAAAAGGAGGACATGGGTTCATGTAAAATTAGTACCGGCCAACCTGATACCAAAGATAGTGTACATTGTTGTACCCTTACACAATGCAAGTGCTTGGTTTTACATGAAACTCTAGATCAACATCTCTAGCAATGCTGAAGAATGCTAGAGCATTAGAGTTAAAGCATTAGACTCAGATGATATGCTTCTGTTTAGAACTGTCAACAGCCTAATTTACATGAGTCTGGGTGTCACGACCTGCACATTGGAGTTATTGATAGAAAAGAGCCAAGTGGCATTCAAGGACAAGTCATTTAGTTCAACCATGAGGATTAAAAAGGCACTATTTTGGTGCAAGCAAATAGGCAAGAAGCACTCTTTTGTTGTCTGCTCTCTCTCTTTTTTTCTATAGTAAAGTTCTATAGTAAAGCTTCTTTTGTGTATTCGGATCTGATTCAAATGCCACCAGATGTGAACCCATTATCTTATTATTCCCTTGTCTCTTTCATTTGTTATTAAAACATGATCTCTCAATTTTTTATTTATTTTTTTTTTTTTTTTGCAGGTGGGTGATGGAAACAAAGACCATTACTGTTGGCAAAAATGCAAAGGTGACAATGTGAAGAAGGCAGCAACATATGAGTTGTACACCAGATTTTACCGCCTTCATTTTAGTGATAATAGACTCTTTAAATATTTTTATGGCCACAACAGTGATGTGTGGCTTATTTAATAGTAGCCCGATTTGTAGTTGATATGAATATAACACATCACCATATTGTATAAATACATGAGTTTGGATAAATTGATGTTTGGATGGATTTACGAATTTTTGTGTGTTAATATATAGAAACAGAGATTAATTATATGGTGTTTAAATTGGCAGATGTGACAAAAAATGTGACGTGAGGGAAAAAATAGAAAACACACTGAAAAGAGCAATTCCGTCGAGTTGAAATTGACGCAATTAAGTTTTACCCGCGAAATTTGCCTAGCGGCGAAGTGTACATCCGCTGAGAAACATTTTTTCCGGCGATAAACAGTCGATGCAATTGATATAATGAAACTAAGTAATCGAGCATTTGCGTCGATTTCATTTTGTTGCAATTGAGTTGTAGCTGCGACATTTAACTTGCGACGAAGTTAAAAAAACGTTGCGAAAATATTTTTCCGGCGATAGAAAATTGCTGGAATTGATTTTTCAAGTCGGACACGAGCATTTACGTCGATTTTATATCGACGCAATCAATAAATAGACGCTGAAAATGACTATTTCAAATGAAAAAAATAACGTTGAACCAGCAATTGCGTCGATTTTAGATCGACGCAATTGTGTTTTACCTGCATAAATTTTTTTGCGGCGAATATCGAAAACGCTGGAAAAATTTACTTCCAGCGATAAATAGTCGCTGCGAGATAATATTTATCGTTGTAAAAGACATTGCAAGTATAAGTTGAAGCCTATTTGCGGCGAAAAAAAGCGTTGCGAAAATATTTTTCCGGAGATAAAAAATCGCCGGAATTGATTTTTTAAGTCAGACACGAGCATTTACGGCGATTTTATATCGACGCAATAACTAAATAGACGCTGAAAATGACTTTTTTGAAAGAAAAAAATAACGGTAGAACAAGCAATTGCGTCGATTTTATATCGACGCAATTGTGTTTTACCTGCATAATTTTTTGTGGTGAATCTGGGAAACGCTGGAAAAATTTATTTGCGGCGATAAATAATCGCTGCAAAATGATATTTATCGCTGTAAAAGACATTGTAATTATAGGCTGAAGGCTATTTGCGGCCAAAAAAAACGCCGGGAAAGAAAAAGTTTTCGCGTCGATTTAATATTTGCGCCGCTAAAAATTAAAAGTGAAGGGTTTCATGCGGCGATATGCGACGAAGTAATAATCGCCGGGATAGAGAGTTAGCAGCGATTTTGTTTATTATTAGCGGCGAAAATGTGCGCCGCGAAAACTGTTTTCTGTTGTAGTGACTTCAGATTTTGAAATGCATAAGATTCACGTTATAAAACTAAAAACCTCACCCACCAACATCATATGAAAAACGTTTGACGGATAACTAGAGTGAGTCTAGAATTTCATTTGTAAGAGCCATGTGTACTTTAAGCTGATCATCATAAATTCATTAGAGGGCCTCACCTTTCTAATTAGAACCGCTCAGAATCATTGACTTATCTTGTTTTATCATTATGGTAAGTTCAGCTACAAAGATCAAATTTATTCCCACATTTAATGCACATTAAAGAAATAGGGAAACGAGTCAAACACTTCTTTTTTTTTTTTTATGCATGTTACAAGTTCACACAAGCCTAACTCTTTGTTGGAGTGAAAATTCTCTAGTGATGAAATAAGATGTAGACTCTGATTAGATTAGAATTTAAAAATAGTGGCCAGTGGCCACTCCTTTTTGATCCATAGCATTAGACTGAGAGGATTCATAAGGATCACACTTAATCAAAATGTTGAACAGTAAAGTAATGTCATCTCTATCCAGAAAAACAAATAAATAAATAAAAAAAACTAGACCAAAGTGGAAAAAAAAAAAAAAAACTAGACCAACGTGGTGTATTGGGTATCAAGACATTTGGGTCTTTTTCAATGAATAAAGTTATTTACAAATCAAATTTATGCCATCGGCATAGTAGGGCCTTTAAAAAAATTCATAACTTGTATCACAATAAAAAAAAAGTCTTTGAAACAAAGTAAAACCTCAACATTCTTTTTTTATGATATTAATGTTAAAGAGATGGTTTCACGTGGGGAGAGCCGGCTCACATGCACCGGGCTGGATTCTACCCTCTATGTTTGCATCGATGGCTCGGATTTTGGCCAAGCCGTATCCCTCGACAGGCCTACACTAGTTAGGTCCTTATTCTACCCTCAAGAGCCAAGCAGGGCTCTCCCCAGAACTACAATTAAGAAAGATTGATATTTTGAAAAGTCAAATAGGTTTTTTTATTTTAAGAAGTAGGCTTAATTAAAGTCTATAAAAAAAAGAAGAATATTAAACCGATGATAAATGTAAAATGAGACAGATAAAATTGAGAAATAAGAAAAAAAAAGACTTCTATGTAATGGTGAGGAAGGAAAATAAATATAGAAAATGTAGATAGCGAAAAGGTTTTTTTTTTTTTTTAGATAAAGTTGTTTTGATAGTAAGCACAATCAGGATAATAGAAAGTGGAAAAGTACTAAAACTTAGAATACAAATAGAACTGTTGAAGAAATATTTATTATTTTGTAAATCCTATTTCCGAATTAAAGTCATTAAGGACTTATTTGTTTGCATGGAATTGAATTCCTAGGAGTCCATGGCATAATGAGTTTTAATGAAGGAAGATTAAAAAAAGTAAAGGGTGGCCATAAGATGGAGATATAGATAAGACCCAAACTTTCTTATGGTTTGATTTATTGTGGTGGTCGATGACTGGTTAATCATTTTCTATTGAAGTAGAAATCATTTGATAGCTAGCCATTTATGGAACATCATCTTTGTCTATCAATCTTATTAAATTTAATAGACATGCATTCCTTTGAATTACTACGAACTCAATTCTATGCAAAAAAAAAAAAAGGCCCTATAGATTGGCCCCTAAAGAATAAATGGGACTTATTTTTTAAATTTCAATAAAGCTACTTATTATTAAAAATTATAGTTGTTCCAGCTTACTTTAAAATAAAAAAATGTTATTTAATATCAAGATTTTTAGTAAGTTTTCAATAATCAGAAAAGGGTTAAAGCATTCATTAGAAAATAGAAAAAAATATATGTAGTGAGAAGGAAGAAAATATATATAAAATGTAGAAACCAATCAATATGATAGACAAGTTATAAAAAAGACAAAACTATACAATTTTAAAATCCAACTATTTGTTGACATCCAAAAAACCTCTTAAAAAAACTTATATTATAATAATAAAAAAATAGTTTCAAATAAGGGGACAGTCTCACGTTGGGAGTTTTAAAATACCTCTTTGTATACACGGTTGGTCCTTTCATCCTTCAGATTTTATTCTGGACATGAATTCAGTACAAATCTTAGGTATTTTACTATTTTAAGACTTTGCATTTCTCCAGTTAAAAATAAAGATTCAAATTTGAATATTAATAAATTGTACCATCAAATGACCTCTACTTTAATGGAAATGGAATGATGAGAGATGAAAATCCGGCTTTCACCCTAGTAATTCAAATCCTAAGAAATCAAATTCTCATTTATATTGCCACCTTATATCATTTAGCTCTGCCCTGCAGCCTTCACCCTTCACCTCCTTATAATTTTTCTGTGGAGCTCTTTGACCAGAAATCTCTATGTATTCTAACGCGGACAAATGGGTTCGAGTGATGGAGTTAACTTGGTATAATCAAATTATATTTTATTAGCTAAAAACATTTTTTAAAAATAATGATTATTCCATACCATTTATCAAAATCACATATATTAATCTATAACAGTTAGTTTGCAAATCTAAGTACTTTCATTTTTCTTCATTTCCAACGAATTACAAAAGTTGTAACTCATAATATTAATATTTTAAAGCATTTTGACCATTCATAATTTAATCAGCTGGATTTCCGTCGAAATATTTTGAATGTAACACTACTACAACTAGCAAAACAAGTCTATGGAATTCTAGAAGAGCATAGTTGTCTTTAGATTTTAGAATGTATTTGTGCAATGCCACAAAATAGGAAACACGCATTTTCTCTTCCATGAAAATATATTTTGATGGGGACGTCGGACTTTCAAATACTCATTTCCGATGAAAATTTTGAATTTGATTCCAATTTATTTATTTTACAATGAAATAGCCTGCATCCAGCAAAAGAACGCATAAGGAGTAGAAAAAGGCCTTTTTATTTTCACAAAATTGGGGTGAACAAAGGCGCTCTTTAGGGCCCATTCTTTTACTAAAAAAAAAAAAAACCTCATGCTTGGAAAATCTATAATTCTCAAAAAGTTGTCCTCTAGTATGAGATCCCAATCTGTCTGGGAAATCCCTTAAGGCAAGACCAGGTCAAGTGATGAACCAAAAAAGGAAAATCCGCATGGAATATGGGTCGCTTCGGTGGCACTGCGAGGCTTTGTCCAAGTCTCACATTGGAAATATCCAAGTACGTCTTGACCATGGGCTTATAAGTCAAATCCAGTCTTAAATAACATGATGTATTTTAAAACCGTACGACCCCATGAATCGTAAGAACTCTGAAATTAAGCGTGCTTGGATGAGAGTACAATGGGGTGACCTAAGTCCTCTAAGGGATGTCGAGTGGAGTCCACTAGGCCTAACTTTGCTCACAAGTCAATAATGTTGAGAAGCATTCTAGCCGAGTCACTAATACGACTCACCAAGTGGACATGCTTACGAATGAGAAAATATAATTTCTGAATTGGTCTAATTATAAGAATTACCCATTAATGGACCATATGACTCTTGTATTAAAAAAAAAAAAAAATTTGAAAAGGCCACACATTTCAGCACTTTGGAATTCTTTTAAGTTTAGCAAATGGAAATTGGCCAAATGCCAAAAATCACAAGAATAGCACACATGAAATCACTTCCTTAATTTAATATGATAATAACAGGGTTCTTAATTCAATAGCACACATGAAATCACTTCCTAAAAGAAGATGAAGGAAAACACAAAAAAGGAAAAGATTAGAACAGAGAAGTAGTACTGTGTTATTGGCCTATAGTTTCAGAGCTGGCCACAGTCATATTGAGCATGATTGAATGATCTCCCAAAGAGAACAATTGATATGGCAACAATAACCAACTTCACAGGCAATGGTAGTGTTGACTGCAACAACTGCCTAAAATAAGTTTGCATGGAAAGCCTTAAGATCCTCCTCCTGCGCTCTCTCACATACTTATCAAATGCCATTCCAACACTAGTTTGCAGCTGCAGACCGCCTCCATTTCCATTGCGCATCTCTTGTGCCAAGCATCTGGCTAGAACGATTGCATCTTCCATGGCAGCAGATCCTCCCTGCCCCATGAATGGCCCCATCACATGCATGGCATCCCCCGCAACTGTGACGGTGCCTTCGCGAAAGCTTGGGAGTAGCAGGTCCCATGGTGCTCTAAATTTTATGGGTGTATAAATGATCGACCCAAGGTCACCATTCTTCACCAGTTCGATTGCTTCTGGGGGGAAATCCTTTATCTGATCCAGTGCTGCTTCTCTGAGGAGCTGGGGGTGTCTTGAAACTTCAAAATCTGTTTATCTATCTTGGGTAAGAGCTTAGTATTTGCCAGTGTAATGTAGGAACAGTAACATCTATCATGGTAAATGGGCTTGTTTAGCTTTGCACAAATGGAAGTTTCAAGTCAATCATTTCAATGAATTGTGATTTGCTGCCACTAATTGCACAAATTACTCTTCACTGAGAAAAGATTTAATCCCTTTTGTAGTTGTGTTTAACCAGGCCTTTCAAACCGACCATGGACCAAGATTGTTTTTATGTGATAAGGTGGGCTCTGCTCAATGACCTTTTTTTTTCAAAAACCCGCTCATTGACTTTTTTGGGTGTCCTACACAGCAACTTATGTAAAACCCCACAGGGTTTTGAACTTCAATGTTCCCCTAAAATCACTCCCTTTAACATGGTTAGTGAGGTATCTATGTGATGTGTTTGAATGAAACCCGAGATGTGGTAAAACAGTCTCATTGGATTATTCCTACAGTTTCTGAAATATTTGGCTTAGCTTGATTTTGGGTAGTTTGGATGAGGAGCAAAGGCAGAGGAAATAAGGGTGAATAAAACCATGTACAAAGAAAAGCTTTCTCTATTTGTTTTACACACATTCAAATGACCTTCAATTGTCTGTTTAAATCATATCGAGTTTTAGGATTTCTTAGGTGATGTGCAACTATTAAAATGGCCAAAAATGAAGGATTAAAGGCGAACCGTGTATAAAAAACTAAAACCATGTATTAGAAACCGTCAAATTTTCACATTTGACAAAATGATTGCCCACTATTTAATTAAACCTAGTAAATTATAATCTAGCAAAACTGATGGTCCCCCTTTAAATCTTTACCATTGACCATTAAATAATGACTTAGACAAAGGGACCCCAACAAAGAAACCATTACTGTTAGTTGGAATAATGAGCAATTGAGCTACCAAGTATTATTTCATTACCTTCGTAAGGTCGAGGCCAGCTTAAAAACCAAAAGACTAGCTTTTTGTCAATTGGAATTATCCCTAAATGGCAATTATTTTTCACCATTAGGACTGCCGAATTGCCAAATATATGCTCATCTTTATAGTTTGTCATGCATCGGAGAGCCCCTACATGGGAGAGCTTTGGGGCCTTCAGTTTCAGTGATTTTGCAATGATAGATTTCACTCCGTCGCAACCAATCACAACCTACCATGCATAAACATGATTAGTAATCTTCCTAGTTTAAGATGAAGTTTGTCAAAATGAATTTGAACATTTCTAACATCGAAAAATGTGTAAATCTTATCTAACATATTTGTGGTTCTTTTTATTGCTCCTTTTACTATTTGTTCATGTGTGTGATCTGCTGCATCGAAGAAGTTGTGCCTCATATTTAGTTCAATTAAGATTATCAGCAACCAGATACTATGGAATGCAGATGCAATTACAAATGTTACACAGGTAAGACAATTCTGAGCCACGATAAGGCAAGAGCTTAAGAGATCATATTCAATTGATCATAGATTATTGGAAAGGGTCTATTTGACTACAAGGAGTTTTTAAAGGCATTTGGTATGTTGGGAAATTTGAATTTCTATCAGAAACTCTCTGCCAGAAAGAAATTTTGTTGGGGAAGATTTCTACTAATCTAATGGAATTTGCTCGTGTTTTAGCCTTACTAGCTTTGGGATTCCCTAAATTTCAGAAGTTGGAATTCTCATGGAAGATTAGCAATTGAGGAATTCCACCAAGAGAATTGAATAATTAGAATTTGAGCATCAAAGACCTCTCTCAACATTAGTATGGGTATTCACTGGTGTACGTGGAATGATTTGAGCAAAAGCAAGAAAGATGGGGGTCTAGGGTTTCGTAATTTAGAATTCTTTAATTTATCTCTTTTGGCAAAGCAAGCTTGGAGATTGTGTATGAAACCTGATTCCTTGGTGGCTAGGTTTTTTTTCTCAAAATATTGTGAGGCAAATGATTTCTTGCATGGGTCTTTTAAGACTTTAAAGAAAAATAGTTCTTTTCTCTGGCAGAGTCTTTGCAAAGGGAGGGAATTTCTTTCCAATGGTGTCAGGTGGGGAATCGGGGAAGGTCAAAATATTGATATTTGGGAAGATGCTTGGGTGCCTCGTCCTTCGTACTTCAGGATCATTACTCCTAAGCCTATGGGGTGTATGGTTAGGAAGGTAGCTGATCTTATTGATTCTAACCTGGGTATTTGGAGGCGTGATCTTATATAGTCCCTCTTTTGGGTAGATGAAGCTAAGCTTATCTTGTCGATTCCTCTGAGCATTCAAAGACGACAAGACAGGCTCCTTTGGCATTTTTCTAAAGATGGCCAGTATTCTGTTAAGTCCGGGTACTATGTGGGTCGTACTCTTACAGATAGGGGGTTTCTTGCGGGTACGTCAAATGCACTAGGTGAACAGTTTTGGTCTGCCCTTTGGAAGCTTCCAGTTCCGCCTAAGGTTTGTCTGTTTGCTTAGAGGGCGTTGCATGATTTTATCCCTTCTAGTGTGGCGTTGAGTCGAAGACGTCTCCCCATTGATGTGAGTTGTCGGCGATGTGGTCTGCCAGAGTCGTCTACTCATGTCTTGAGAGATTGTGTGTTTGCCCAAGCAGTCTGGTTTGGTTCCTGCCTTAGCCTTCGTACAACTGTATATCAGCATTTACAATTAATGCCTTGGGGTTTGGAAATGTTCAATGTTTTTAATGAGGGTGGAGGTGGGGTAGAGGCGAAAAATTCCTTTGTCCTTTTCTTGTGGGGCCTGTGGATAGCTCGAAATGATTTGGTCTTTAATGGGAAGGAGTGGTTAGTTGAGGATGTGTTGATTTTCTCTACTAATTTGGGTAACATTTATAAGGCTGCAAATTCAGTTGATTCCTATCATCCTCCTGTTGTTTTCTCGCCTATAAATCCAGGTGTCTGGGTCCCTCCTTCGAGTTTGGGTTTCAAAGTTAATTTTGATGCTGCGTATAGGCCAGATTCAGGAGTGGTGGGTGTAGGAGTCATAATCAGAGACGACAAAGGGACTTTCGTCGGCGGGCGTACTACTCTTATATCTCTTGGGGTGTGTGGCGTTAGCCTAGCTGAAGCTTTGGCTGCGAGGGATGCGGTGCTTTTTGCTAAAGAGTTGAATATTCTGCACTTTACTCTTGAGGGAGATAATCAAGCCCTTATGAAGGATCTCAATGCTGGTTTAGTTGACATTTCAGATCGAGGAATAGTGTTGGAAGATATTCTTGCTGTAGTTTTGTCATGTATTTCTGTATCCTTTTCCTGGGTGGGTAGAGAAGGAAATAGATGTGCTCATGTGTTAGCCACGAAGGCTACTGATTTTAATCCTGGGACTTGGTGGCGTGATGAGCCTCCTTGTATTTTGTTTGACCCGCTTTCCGTGGATCTTGCATGTATTCCTTTTAGATATCTTGCTGATGGTTTTGCCGAAGGTGAGAGACCTTTAAGGTTTCCTTTTGAATAGATATTTAGTCCCTTTAAAAAAAAAAAAAAAACATGAATCTTCAAGTTCTTGCAATCATCCAGGTTTATTAATTATGATATCAAATTCTCCATTATCCCCTCTTAATTTGAGCAAAACTAGTATATGGATCCAAACCAACACAAAAATTGCTCATATTTTGGATTTATTGAGGTAACATCACAACATTTTCTTGAAAATACTTGTCATGACATTGCTGCAATAAACTCGAAGAACTCAAGCGGCGACAAAACTAAAGATGATATTCTTTGGATAAAAACATATATTTTTGTTATATTTTTAAAAATTTTGCTTTAGTCTTAAATGTTCAAAAACTAATATATTCTCAATGTTTTTTTTTCTAAATTATGCAAAATAAATAAAAAAAAATTTATAATTGTCCTGATATGATGGCTGCCATACGCTCTATTTACGACTAAGCCTTAAAAAAGAAAAGAAAAGGATTGCATCAACCATGATCACCTTGCTATTGATGGTGCTCCCATTATCTAAATGAAGGATGGGATGAGAAGTTAGGGTATCCTTTTGGACCCCAATGGTCCGGCAACCGAAACGGATTGTTCCAGCCGGCAAAGCTTCAGCCATGGTTTCAATGAGATCGCTCCTTTTCACGCACCGAAACTCCTCCTTCCTACCATTGAAAAAAGAAAATAAGGACGAAGAAAGTTCTTTCTCAACCATTGAGGAATATACATTTTGTTATCCATGTAAATATCATTATCAAGTTTTGCTCCTATCTATCTGGGTCAACTTTGTGATTTTTCACATTTCACATCACCATTTTGAAAATATGCTCTTGATAACTCCATCCATCATGGCTTTTATCATATTTCTCAGCTTGACTACTTTCTGGGCACACTTGTGCAGCAACATTTCAATGGAAAAGACAAGTTTCTCTGAACATACAAATCTAATGTTCGATTGAGGATTTTGAAGTTCGAAGGGGAGAGGTCAACCCTATTATTTTTACTAGAAACTGTATATGTTCTCTCCACCACTGGACCAAATAAAGATTAAAGATTCTACCACTTACACCAAATCATATAAGGTCATCATTGTAGTAGATCATATGCTTTACAAGGTGTCTTGGGACTTTGTCCCTCGGCCGTTGCTCAGCTGCTTAGGGATATGGATGTATGAAGTAGTATGCATCAGCTGCTCATATCCCTAATGTAGCAAAAGGAAGCGTTTGGACTTTTCCACTAAGGCCAAAGCCCAAATAGATATTAGTGTAGTTCTGCAAAGATCACTTGGTATGTTGGGTATAATCAAACATGTAGGTTTAGGGATGCAAATTAACCAGGTAAGTTAAGATGCGTGCATGCAGTCTGAATTCGGCTACGTTAACCCAACTTGAATGAAGATCGAAAACCCTACTCAAGTGCAATTGATTTGGGTCGGATATCCAAACTTTTGGGCTCAATTCTCTTTTCAAAGTACTAAAAACTCCAAAAATGTATATATATTTTGTAGATAATATTCTCTGAATACTGTGGTCACAATGCATGTGTTTATAGGTAACCAAACCGGACATGGAAGCCCAACCCAAATTCACTCTTGGCCTTATTGGGCCATGTGGATTTGAGTTTAGTGTGACCCAAGTGGTAGCCCTGGCTGGAATAGTTTGAAGTCATAGGAAAAGAAATTACCCTATTGAAACTTCCTTTGTTGTCCCTTCCTCAAGCCAAATCTCACGCCACCTAATCAAAACCAAAATAGAATGATAATAAAAATAGAAAAACTCCTCAAGTATTTTGGAGAAACAGCAAGATTCTAGATGTACAAGTAAAAGAAGAAGAAAAGGGGACAATTTTCTTCTAGGTCCAATTCAATGAGGCCCACTTAATTTGGTCAATGCAACTCCTTCACACTCTTATATATGCCCACAACATGTTCAATTTTATGTTCATCAAACCTTTACTCACAGTTGAATTAAATGTAAAAAGGAAATGCATGATTAAAAGATTATTAAACTTTAATACTATTAAAACAAGAGCTAGGATAATCTAATGGGCTGATTTTTTACATGACCTATATCAATAAAAAGACCTTTCCATCAATTCTACCCAAGTGACAAGGAAAACGACCAAATAGGGCCCACGAGTTGGACTGTATAAACCTGGTATGCAATTTGCTTGTAGCTGAGAAGATTTTTCTGAAGAAAAGGAAAGGAGAGAAGGGTACAGGTGTAAAGGAATTGACTTGGATCGTAGCTTATTTCCCACATTCAGCTGATCAAGTGCTCGCCAACCGTTGGTGTATATTGCAATTCCGGTACCAGCATGTTGCAGAGAATCATCCTTCTCTAGAACCACACTTTTGATACCCTTCCTGCCATAAAAACACATACACATTTGGGTCGTTTGTTTGCACTCATTTCTTTATATAAATAATGCTCGTAATAGTTATGTATGATCATGTTTGGCATATATGGGCGTGAAAATAGTACGTAATGAGCCATCTTCAGCCTCTCATTTACATACCCAAGCAGGTGGTAAATGGTTACATATATAAATGAGAAGAGGCAGTGATACATGTTGTAACAGGGATTCCGCCTGGATAGGGTGTGGGTTTGAATCCCTTTAATCAATTTTTTTCACTTTTGTGGCCTCAAATTGGTAATCCAAACCGTTCACCTTTTTTTATAGAGATAAAAAATCCCTAATTTTAACATAGATTTTGCGTTATTTGTGAAAAATGCCCAAAAAACCATAACCTATAGATTTGATTTTCTCAACTTTGTTTGCTTCCAATTCATGATCCAAGTAGTTTAATATCTTCATATTAATGAGAAGCATCAAAACGTTTAGTTTCACATCATAGATCTTCATAGATTTTGAGAAATAAATTATAAGGGCCGTGCTATGCTACATATGGTTCCCTGGTCTCCGAGTGGACAGCCTTGTGGGGTGCACCTAGGGCCCCATGAATCTTGGAGGAGATGGAAGATTGAAAGATTTGGATGTGATCACCTATCTATGTGCAAAATTACAAGTCCTTCAGATCATCCTAACTCCTTGATCCGTGGCCCACAAGTTTAATGACTTTATATAAATAAAAACATCGACCCTTGATCCAATGGTCCTACCTATACGAATATGGATCTGATGTAAATAGGGTTGGGGATTTTGATGGTCCATTCGGATCAATGCCCAGGGTCGTTGAGTGTACTCATTTACTCATGTAAAATGATGATTTTAACCGTTATAATAATGCCTTCATGTTTGTAATAAAATGTTACATACTTAAAAGCACATGTTCATATCCCTTGCCTAAATGGAAAACTGACACCTTTGTAATTATAAATACCATGGAAAATGATTTTCATGAGATGACACTCAATTGTAAGTAGGGCTAGCAAAATCTAACCAGACCTGCTAATTTGATCTGATTCAACTCACACAACCCAACGCACATAATAAATGGTCAATCACAGGTTAGTTTTTTTTAACCGCATTTAAGCGGGTCAGGTTAGGGCAAACCCACAATTAACCCTGTATATATTAAATTGATTTTTTGAATGCAAGGGCTAAAAAAGGATGAATAAACCTTGGCAATTGGACTCCACTTTTTATAGATGGAAAGGTCAATACCCAGCCTTATATGTTATATCGTCGTGAAATGAAGTTGGGTTTGGTTAAAGCATTCATAA
Source organism: Litsea cubeba (assembly GCA_012931725.1). Lineage (NCBI taxonomy): Eukaryota > Viridiplantae > Streptophyta > Magnoliopsida > Laurales > Lauraceae > Litsea > Litsea cubeba. The sequence goes on along the minus strand of CM022947.1, from coordinate 114,883,653 downwards.
TTAATAGTGTGTGGGGACGTTCCTAAAGACATCGAGATTATGTTAACCCTGGTAAAGATGACCGGCTAATTATGCCTCAAGCTCGGCTACGTATACCCCGGCTGTGATGCTAGGGCGCCAGCCGTTGCCAAGCCCTTGCCAACCTCTGTCACGTCTGACCTCGGCAAAGTCCACTCCGACCTCAGTCAAGCGTCTCGGTTCCGTGCCAGTATGCTAGCCGAGTCGGGCGTTAACTGCCAAAGCGCCGCCGGAGAATAGGCCACGTCACGAGATGCATGATGAGATATGGGCATGCGCGGATGATACTGAGAAGTACATCTAGCGGCTGCTTCTCCATCAGGGCAAGGCTCCAGGCGACGATCCGATGAGACTACCGCCGAAAGGCCCAATGATAAGTCCACAAGATTATATCATTAGGTCATCATTTCATGAGCATTTATGGACTTAATTAGGTTTAATTGCATAGAATTGCACTTAATTTCATGATTACATGTATTTGGGGATATTTTTGAAAAATGGTCAGAATTGGTCAAAATTCATTGAATTGCATGACTTTTATGAAATTAGGATTTTTCATCTCATTCATCACCCCAAAATTAATTTTTGGCTTCATCAATGCATACTTGCTATTTTTGGCACCATGTGCTATTTTTGGAAAGTTTGTCATTTGGGTGCATCATTAGGCATGTAGGGTCCCATGCATTATTCATGTTTATTTTCTTACATGTAATTAATGATAAATTTATTTCTTTCAATTTGTAAGAGAAATCAACATGGGACCCACATTGATGAAATTTGAAAAGAGAGGTCAAATGAAAGTCAAATAAGCAAGCAAGGAAAGAGTCCAAGCATGCCTTGGAAGTCAAACATGGGCCCCACACACACCATTGCATGCCAATATAGAAGCTTCCATTTGTGCACAACTATTCCAGGGTGGGCCCCACACACACCATTGCATGCCAACATAGAAGCTTCCATTTGTGCCAACTATTCCCATATTTTTATGTGGCAGCAATTTGAAATGGCCATAATTCTCAAACCTAGTGTCGGATGGGTACAATTTAGACACCGTTGAAAGCTCTTTTCGAGTAGATTTCCGTGGAGCCCAGGATTACATAAATCAGAGCTATATTGAGGGAGATCTGACCTCGGGAAGTTGACTGGTACAGTTTTAGGCGGGAATTGCAAGAAATCTCAATATTTGGAAAGTTTCTTCCCTCTACATCATCATGTAATTTTTAGAGATATTCTTGGAATTATAAAAGGAAGGTGTGTGCATCAAAAAACCTAATAAGGCAAGGAGATCTCTCTAATTTAAAAGACTTTCCAAAGAAAGAAACTAGCTTGGAGCAAAGAAACTAGCTTGGAGCCTAAGCTAGAATCTCTACATAAGGAAACAAGAACCCTAAAGATGAGATATTCTTTACTAAAAAAAGATTTGCAAAAAGCATAAAAAGGAACCTGGACATCCAAGACTTTGGGTAGCAATTTTGGAGGCTCTCTCTCTCTTTCTCTATTCCACTCCCATCCACCCTTTCTCTCTAAATCCCTTTCTTCTTCTTCTTTCTTTTAATTCTTTTAGGCATAGGTTGAGAGGCCATGTTGAGAGAATGAAAAGGAGAGAAGAATCTTAATTTCTTGTATTCAAAGATCAAGGAATAAAGACACTACTTGGATTGATTTTGCAACTTTCTATGTAAGTGATTTAATTTTCTTATTTTAGTTCTTTTATGTGTTTTGATTGGAGACAATATTTCACATGATTAGATCAAGGGTTTGAAAATAAAATAAAAATATTAAAAGTCGAGAGACATCAAATAATCACTTATATAATTTTTTTTCCTACTCTGAGAAGAGAGGACATTATCATTGCATTGTCAATACTTGTAGGATTGTCTAGATTCTAGATCTTTGGTACTACTTTTTCGCTTTTTATTTTCTTTCCACCCATTTTGTTGTTATTTTCAAGTTAATATTCTTAATTTTTTTTATTTACAAATTCTAGATTTAAAAAAAAACTCAACTTGCATCTTTCTATGTATAGTAGAAACTTTCTATTCTTGTTATTGGTATAATATATGGTTAGAAAGTGTCTTTGTGCATGCTTCATATTTAGAAATTGCATTAGAACAAGTTTTTGTTGCTGAAATCACAAGATTATCCACTGATTAGAAACACTAAATTCAGATCTGATAAGTGAATAGTGAAAAATCCTGCACAGTTCAGCAGAACTGTCCCAACTAGGTTACAAAAGTACATGATTTAAAAACCAGGTAAACGTTAATATTTTTGTCCAAAAAATAGCAGATTTAAAGTATGGTAATTGGACTTTGAAACGTTAATATTTTTTTCCAAAAAATAGCAGATTTAAAGTATGGTAATTGGACTTTGAAACCCCAGAATTTCAGCCAAAAATAACCTCAGGAACCATGTCAACCAGAGGCTCAAACGGGGGTAGTTGGTAAGCCTGCGTTCAGATTTCAGTAACAAAACAGTTCAAGTAGGCATCTTTAGGTGATCATATCTTTTTCGTTTTAAGTTCTTTTCCGATTTTTTTCTTTTTTTGTTGTGTTTATGCATCATCAGACTATTGATCCTAGACATTAGATTTAGGTTCACACCATCTTAGGTCAGTCGTGCAGTCCAGTGAAAACAGGGCTGCGCAATAGTTTCCATACTTAAAATTTTTTACAGCATGCATCATATAGTTAGAAACTTGCATAAAATTGCATTGTTAGCAATTAGGGCATTATATATAGATCATTCATATTTGCATAAAAATTGATTTTGGTACGTAGGATCTAATTTAGGAAATTTTGTTTTGATTTTTTTTATATTAAACTGGTCGTTTGATTTGTGTGTTCTTTTGCAGGTTTTTAGATATTTTAGGATTGCTTAGAATGGGTTTCCTTTATTACAATAATTTTTTTTATTTTTGGAAACCAATTGTAATTAAACTTTTTATATTTAGTTATCTAATTTAATTAGTTTCTATTTAGGCCAAATTTAGTATTTATTTAGGACAGGTCAAAGTTGGAAGGTTTCTTAAAAAGCATCGCTCCCTGTGGATCGACCTGGATTTACCAGATTATTACTATAATCGTACCCTACACTTGGGGACCGATCACCCAGACAGGGTGAGGCCCGATTGGACCTGCATTTAATGCATTATGGGCCGATTGGACCGTCATTTAATGAAAGGCGGATCCGATCGGATTGCCCATTAATGAATGGCGGGCGGAAGGGACCTTCATTTAAGGGGATGTGGGCTGACGTGACTCTGTCGCCCAAGGACAAGACAAGCCAGCGGGCCCCACCGTCCTCTACCACGAGGCTTCCTCTATAAATAGAGAAGCCCTCTTAAACCCCAGGTATCGAACATCTAATACTCTTGAGCCTTCACTCCGCCTCTCTTCTTCCTCCATCCTATTGTTGAGTTCCTTGAACTGACTTAGGCATCGGAGGGCCTTGTGCTACTTACAGTCAGGGCCTCTGACGATTGTCTTCCTCTTGTTCTCTCCCTTTCAGGTTCCGGGCGGGCATATTAATCTCATCTGGGAGCCTTCGAAGGTTCCAGACATCCATTAATCAAGTCCATGATTTTTAGGCACTCACAAATAGGCTAGGGTCTGCACGATTCATAAATAGGCTAATGTCTACATGATTTGGTTCAATGCATGGAACAAAAAGGTTAACTTGGCCCCACTTTTGTTCAATAGAAAACTAGGTACTGGACCTCCAATAGTCATCAACATGAAACTAGGCTCAAGTTAAGCTTACAAGTCGGTAAGGGTTAGGCCCGGGGCAAAGGGTGGTTTGACTCATTCGAAAGATGTGGGTCATGCGGGTCAACCCAACCTGCAGTATACTTTCCTTTTAAACAGTTAATCTTGAGAGATAATCAACAGTTCAGATGCATAGAGTGAAGTGTTTGTAACTATACTAGAAGAAAAATAAGTAGTTTGTTGCAGCATTGATCTGCCTGTACAAATAGTGAATTTGTTTAATTGATAGAAGAAGATCGTAGACGAAAATACTCTTTCAACCAGCAAAAAATGATAAATGAAAATAATCTTTCAAAAAGTATAAGGAGGAGAAAAAAGAAGTTTTTTTTAAGAGAAGTGATATTGGCACTCCTTTTTTTTATGGAGGTACTCTTTTTCATTCACAAAATTTTGGAGTGCCTCCATAAAAAAAGGGGGAAAAGGGAGTGCCAATATCAATTATCTTTTTTTTAAAAAAAAAGTTATTTATACTCAATGTGAACCCACATATAAAACTATATCTATGGACCTCAAAACTTTCTTCCACACTAGTCTCAAAAAATAAGCTTCAGAACAATAGATTCATCACAGAGATAAATCAAACCCCTTCCAAAAATGTGATATTTTGCATCACCCAGGAGATAGATATTTATGATTTTGATATGGAATGCCAAATAATCTTTAGAATTTCTTTTAATCAGTTACTAAGGTGGTATTTTGCTGTGGTGGCTGTTTGCTATTTTCTCATTCTACTATTTAATATTTCTAAAAATATCAAATGCAAGAGAGAGTAGAACATAGTGACAAGACTGTTAAGTCCTTTTTCTTTCTGCCTACTTTTTTTTGTTTAAAAGGAGTAGTTTTTTTTTTTTTTTTTTCTTTTGGTAGTTGTAAGTCTTAAAAACCAGAGAAAAGGAATGGGTGTACTGTACCTGTGAAGGGCAAGTGCAGTGGCAAGGCCACAGATGCCCCCGCCAACAATCACTATCTCTTCTTCTTTGTTGTTGGAGGATAAATCCATTTCCCTTCTTTCTTCTCTTCCCTACTTTCTCCCCAACTTTCAAGTACAAACCTGAAATAGACTTGTTGTGAGTTTTTTTTTTTTTTTTGGGCAGAAAAAAACGAAGAATTCATTAGAAACAACTACAAAAGATCCCCATTACCACAATCGACTTGTTGTGAGTTGTGAGATGTGATTGCAGAAATGACAACGAAAGCAACTCGATCTCAAGTCTCAACTGTTTGACCGATATTCATTATTCCTCTCTTCATGGGTGAATATTGGGAATGGTAATCAAAGGTGCTTACTGGTTGGTGATTCTCGGTTGTTAGGCTTATTTGTCCAGGTGCTTATTTTATTCTATTTTCTTTTATTTTATTACAGGGTCTTTCGAGGTGCTTGTTTGTTGATGGGCACGTGTGAGGCCATCTAACACTGCAAGTTTTTTCAAAAATGCCAGTGCAACTGCAATCTCATCATCTTTTTATGTAATTAAGTTCATAAAGCAAACAAATTACCTGATATAAAGGTATTAAATGGATGTTCAACAAAAAAATGGAGAACTTCCCATTTTATGGACTATATATGTAAGATGGTACTTCTTGAATCCAGTAGGGCCAATGGAATCAACATATAGGATTATTCAAATTAAAATTAGAAAAAGATCTGAATCACTGACACAATGTGAAAACGCTAGTGGGATTACATTTGCAATCTAGAATTTCTAATGCGGTCAATTCACTTGGGACATGTTTGGGTAATACTTTTGGAGAGGAATTCTCTTTGTTTTTTTTTTTTTTCAATTCCCAGAAAATCCACATTTGGGTGAACATTGTGAGAGTTCATCATACATCCAACAAATGGAGCGTAACGTGATCATTTTGCCTCTTTAGATGTGTTGTGCCATCATATTCCATGAAAATGTAATGAAGTGGTCGATTCTTTGGCTAAAGAGGAATTCATGGGGCTTAATTGTGTCTAAAAATATCTACCTTTGTAATGTTGGTTTGGAAACTATTTTTATCCATAAGACTTGCGGATTGCCTCGTAGATTTCTCTTCACACTTCATATAAGATTTCTTCATTGTCCCTTGGTGAGAGTTTTAGAAGCACTAAAGTAGCAATAAAGTAACCATGGCCATGACTTATTTAATTAAAAGATTAGGATACATTAAGCCAACCCCTCATAACAGACATAGAATGGGCTATGCTGATGACAATACGAATTTGGGGTTCTCCAAAATAAATAGCATACATGGTATTTCTCCCAAAAGGAAGAAGGAAGAAGATATTTAACAGTAGAACAAAGCAGTAGAATAGTAATTTCATAGCTGGCCACAGTGAAGGTTTTTTAGAACCCACTAGAATGAATTACTAGTTCTAATTTAACCAATCAATGCAGCGGAAATAAACCAATCAAACAATATAGAACTAGCTATCTACCAATCACACACCACAAGAAGGCAGACACAAATTTTACCGTGGAAACCCTTTCCGGGAGTAAAACCACGAACCAGAAATCAAGAGTTCACGAACAGTTTACAAGATATACTCACAAGCTCATGTACCTCAGTCTGTACCTCGACCTCAGGACTGTAGTTGTTCTTGCACAGAATCCACTAACACGGCTTCCACCGTGCACCGTTCTCCTTACTTGATCTCCTCGCACCTTGTCCACCAAGATGATCAATCTTCTACAAGAGAGTAGAAGCAACAAAACCTTCTAGAGCAGTCCTTCAGAATAATCTCTCAATGGCTCTAGAGAAACAAGGAAATCTCTCTTAGGATATACTAATCTCAGATCAAGAGAGATAATTAACTTCTTGTGTATCTTGTGTGTCTTCTTTGAGTTGAGAGAATCACCCAATAAATAGGCCCAAATTCGTGCATAAGTATTCTACTTAGACTCCAATCAGAATAGTACTTAGCATCAAACTCTTTCATAAAATCCGGATCAGAATGGGCATTCCCGTCATAACTCGCTCTAGCGAGCTTGTGTCTCGCTAGAGCGAGACACCATTCTGCCTTGGGCAGAATTGGCATAGACTTTTGACTTTTAAACCTAACACACAGTCATATTGAGTATCATTCTGGGACTTCCCAAAGAGAACAACAGAGATAGCAAAAACAACCAACTTCACAACCAAGGGTACTGGTGTCTGCAACAATTGCCTAAGATAAGTTTGAATGGATAGCCTTAAGATCCTCCTCCTGCGCTCTTTCACATAATTATCCAATGCCATTAATTCCAATGTTGGTTTGCAGCTGTCGACTGCTTCCATTCCCAACTCTCATCTCTTGTGCCAAACATCTGGCCAGAACCACAGCATCCTCCATTGCGGAAGCTCCTCCCTGCCCCATGAATGGTCCCATCACATGCATGGCATCTCCTGCAACTGTGATGGCGCCCTCGCGAAAGCTTGGGAAAAGCTGGTCCCATGGTGCTCTATATTTTACGCGTGTATATATGAAGGATTCAGGGCCACCATTCTTCACCAGTTCGATTACTTCTGGGGGGAAATCCTCCATCTGATCCAAATTAAGCTGCTTCTCTGTGGAGCTTGGGGTCTCTTATAACTCTAGAATCTGTTTGCATCATAGGCAAGAGGTTAGCAGCTGTCTATTTAGGAACAATAACATTCATCTGAGTCCGGATCCCTGCTTCGTTTTTTTTTTTTTTAACTTGGGATTTACTCTTTCATCCAATAAAAAATTGCCAACTGTATAAGCTGACATGATATTTTATTCAATTGTCAAATTTTGATTAGATGAAACAGGAGATCCGGACTCGTCTTCTCTTTGGAGACAATCACAGTGCATATTTATAGTTATTCTATGTAATAAGATGGGCTTTACTAGTTGATTTCTAACCATGGTATTAAATATCGGCCGATACTGGTTGATATCGGCCGATATAAACCAGTATCAGCCTGTACCGGTACGATATATCGATGATATATCGGTATTAGCGAGATGGGGGAAAATTTTTCCAAAATATCGGTTTATCTCGGTCGAGATGATATTCACCTCGAACTTATCGATATCTCGGCCGATATTTTCAAAATATCGGCCGAGATCCTTTAAAAACACCCCAAACCCTAATTTTTTTTTTTTTTCCCCCATTTTCATCTTCTTCCCCTCTCCTCTCATCTCTTTACTCCTTAGAGCAGCAGCCATACATCCATCACACATTCACACATCTCTCTTGCATATTTTCTTCAAGAAAATATTATTTAAGGTAAGAGAAAATCAAGGAGTGGGGGAAGGTACTCATGGTCATCATGGGAGTTATGTTGGCCAACAAGGTGTCATGTATGGACAGCATATGAATTATTCATATGACCCTAATTGGGTACCCCCTTTACCAACACCGATAGTTTCTATTGAACAACTATTAATTGAGCAAGGGAGGCTTCCCCCATTACCACATAATCTCCAACGACCTATATATGCCTCTCATAGCTATTTTATGTCATTTGTGTACGATTATCAGCCATCTCAATCTATAGGGGATACCGCTGCCCGATGGTAATGTGAGGATTGGAGCTGTGGTTAATCTCTTCTTCAATTCTTGAAAACTGTTTTCACATGGTTCGGTCCAAACAAATGGTACACTCTTCCTAGTTAACTTTGTCAATGGTGCTGTAATGGACGAAAAACCTTGAACAAACCTTTGGTAGTAGCCCGCTAATCCCAAGAAACTTCTGATTTCTGTCACTGCTAGGTCTCTTCTACTTGACAACTGCCTCAATCTTAGTTGGATCAACCACTAACCCTTCTTTTGAGATGATGTGACCCAAAAAGGCAACTTGTTCTAGCCAAAACTCACACTTGTTCAACTTAGCATAGAGCTGGTTGTCCCTCAAAAGCTGTAATGACGTCCTCAAGTGTTCTTCATGCTCCTCCTTACTCTTAGAATACACAAGGACATCGTCAATGAACACCACTGTAGAGTGATCCAAATACTTTACAAAGACTTTGTTCATGAGGGCCATGAAGACTGCGGGTGCGTTAGTCAAGCCAAAGGGCATCACTAAGAACTCATAGTGCCCATATCTTGTTCGAAACGCTGTTTTTAATTTGACACATCCGATTCTCTAACCCGCAGCTGATGGTATCCCGATCTCAAGTCTATCTTGGAAAAGTATGCTGCTCCTTGTAATTGATCAAACAACTCGTCTATCCTTGGCAACGGATACTTATTCTTGATGGTCACATGATTCAATCTTCTGTAATCGATGCACATTCTGATGCTTCCATCCTTCTTTTTCACGAATAACACTGGTGCTCCTCAAGGTGAAACACTTGGTCTAATGAAGCCTTTGCTCAACAATTCTTTTAACTGAAGTTTCAATTCACCTAACTCTGCTGGAGCCATCCTGTAAGGTGCAATTGATATGGGTGCTGTCCCTGGAAGGAGCTCAATGGTGAACTCAACTTCTCTAATTAGTGGTAAACCGGAGATTTCTTCTGGAAAAACATCCGGAAATTCACACACTACGGGGATATCCTCCACCCCTTGGGACTGTTTATCCTCCGTGATAAACGCTACAAATGATTCACAGCCACTGTTTACCAATCGATTAGCTTTAAGTGTTGAAATAAAACCGGTTTGTGTTCTGTCCTTGTTTCCCCGAAATATCAACTCTGCCTGTGGCCCTTGCTATCTGAAGGTAATGGTCTTGCCAAAACAATCCATGGTGGCATGATAGGTTTCTAACCAATCCATGCCTAAGATGATAACAAAATCATTCATGTCCAAACCAAACCAAACCAAACCAGGCATTTTCCCACTGGGTGGGGTCGGCTATATGGATTTGAAGACGCCAATCAAATCTGTTTAGGGCTATGTCCTCCATTAGATCCATGTAGGCAAGGTCATGTTTAATAGTTTCTTTCCAACTTCTCTTGGGTCTCCCTCTCCCTCTCCTACTCCTGGCAATCTCCATGCTTTCACACCTTTTAACAGGTGCCTCTGTTGGATGCCTTCTAACATGGCCAAACCATCTCAGTCGATTTTATCTCATTTTATCTCTAATCCGTGCTATTTCTACTTTGCCCCTAATCTCCTCATTCCTAATCCTATTTCTCCTTGTGATCCCGCATATCCATCTTAGCATTCTCATCTCCGCAACTTCCATCTTCTTGAACAAAATGAGAAATAAATTAGACAAAGTGATTTCTTACATCTTCACATCCATTCATTTCTTTTAAATCATTTTGTAGTGGTTTGAAACCATCCTTTTGACTGCCATGCGAAGGAAATCTGGTGAAGACAGACAACTTGTTGGTACTGGATTTGGACTCTCAAATTCTCAGCCCCTTGTTTGCTTTGCGCTATGTAATGGGGCATCATCTGATCCCATGGTAATCTATGGATTCTCTGATCTCATCAGTAATTAAAGATCTTCATATACATCAGCATAAGATCTAACTTCACCCATGCATTGGTCTGGTCTATCAGGCTTCCAGGCCTCATCCATTATGTGCCATTCTCTGGTCTAGTTTATTAGCATCTGAGCCGTGATGGTCCTTATTTTGTGTTATATAGGCCAAACTCATCCCTGTCATTAATCTTTCCATTTGGAGGCTCGATCTAATCACGTTCTAAGCTAATTTGTAACCATCGCCAGTGAGCTAGCCTATATTACAAGCTTCATTATTAAACCAAAACTGGCATTAAACCCATGAGATTATGAAAGAATAGGCTTTTCTTTTTTCAAATTGCTTTGACTACTTGAGGGGTGTGGTGGCCATTCTAACAAATTGACTCTTTTAGAACTTCCAAATTCTAAGTGCTTATCCAAACTTACAATTGTTTTGTGACACATGTCCCTCTTGAAACAGAAACCATGCATACAAGTATACTAGTTTATATCTAGTTATATGTATTTATAGTCACTATATCCTTATGAGAGATGAGATTGACAATTCCATCTTCCTTGCCTTGTCTTTAACCAAAAGAAGTCTGCATTGAATCTCTCCTACTATCATCAGCTGGGGAGATGATATGATAATGGGGTAATTAATTCCATATTGATCCATGTCCAGCCTTCTCCAAGCACAATGCCACCCCTGATAAAATCACAGCTTCCTAACTTGATCTTAATTGAACTTTGTGTAGATGAGGGTCTACACTGCCTCAAATGTCATAGAGGAACTGGAAATTGCCAAGAATGATTACCTTCAGGCTAATGTGGTTGTGAAGAAGTCAAGTAGAGTGTTGTTGCCCAGGATTCTTGAGAGATACTCAAAAGAGGCCTCTATTAGCACAAATGACCTTTTTTCTTGGGTCTGTGACAACGTCGATAAGATGTTGTGTGATGCTATCAAGAAGTGCATTGACTCCAAATCCAATCGAAAGTTATCGCATATTATGGAATGGTTACCCTATGATATGAGATTTCAGTATGTCTTTGCGAGCAACTTGACAGAAAAACCATGGTGGCTGTGATTTCTTCGCTGGAGTGCATAATTTAACTTTGTCATGAAGCAAACCTGCTCAAGTTTTAGGTTGATTTCTTATTAGTATTGAAATCATAATCTTTGCACAAAGAAGTTACTGGTATTGACATATGAAACTTTGATGTCTGTACAGAGTCCATTTATGTAGTGTTCCACAAGCAGGTTTTGATCATGATTGGTTGATTAATTTGTGGCAATTTATTTGATTACAATAAATTATGGGACCGTGATAAATTATTCTGAGACGCAAGAAATGATAGGGTTGACTATATTATGAAATAGGCATATTGAATCTTTATTTTCTAGTGATAAACGGTCATCTCACATTATCACATACAGGGGAGCTCGGCACAGGAATCACACCCTCCGTGGGCTCAAACACTCAGACCTCCCGTACTGATACTTTGTTGACAACCAAGTTTAAGCCGATAGAGACCGGTGTAAAAATGTATATCAAGTTTACAACAATTACAAGTCTAGTTAATCCATGGCGTATGAAAAATGAAGAACCCTTTCAACTTGCAAGTTGGTACTGCTTAAAATCTTCTTTAGTTATGTATTTTTTGAAATCATTGCCTCCAACCACCAAGGAACAGCCATGATAACTGTAAGGTCATGGTAAAACTAACAGTGAGGACTAATAATGTTTTTTTATTACTATAAAACCACCCAACCCCATGGTAGCCACCTACATATGCTTGATGGCCTCAATGTTGATTCCATATGGCTTAAGTTTTAAAATGAGTCCATGATGATTACCTTTAAATCAAGGATTCATGCATGCTATCAACCGGTAAAATATGCATATGAAGGCAAGATTTTAGCAATTCCAATCTATACAAAGCACTTCTCCAAAGAAAAATAAAAAAACTCAAAGTGCTTATTTTTCAAGTTCTTGGCACCCAAATTCAAAGAGAGTAAGCCCACTATAATCCAATTGTTTAGACTTGGATCAATTCAATTTGTTATGTTTACAAAATCTTTTAAAATGTGAAAATTAATAAACAAATTCTCAACAATGGTCTCCACAACCTCTAAGCATCACAAACAAAGAGTCTGGGTAGATGGTAATGGCTCTCAAACTCTTAGTGAAATACATCAGGCTCCTTAGTGGGGACCACCTAATTAGAAATTTGAACTCCTATAAATAAATGGCCCTGGCCAAATTAGAACTCCAATAGGATTCAGGCCCATCACATTTATCACTTATATATAAAATACATGAATGAAATATTACAAATTCATGCATTTATAGGGATGAATTTGAAGATGGGCCCAACTCTTATTTGAATAAACTCTTGCATGGACCCGTATAATCGGAGCATGCTTCTTTTGAACTGTCTTCGTGACCGGGCCCTACTAAAGAGCCTAGCTAATTTCTTGTGAGCCCTAGCCCCTAAGGGTCTAAATTCATAAACATATAGCAGAAAAAACCCTGGATGGAACCCTTTTACTATTGCAAAAATATTCTCATATGAGACGTCGTAGGAGAAAATTCTCCTTTAGTAAAAATTAAGAGGTGCACAGGAGGATGTCAAGAAAAATCAAAGGCTGTCTTTATCAATGTTACAACTGCCCTGCGTGCTTTGGGATGAGCTTGAGCCTTAGGTTTTAGTACTTAGATCGAAAATGTAATCGGGTTCAATATTTGAGCCGGGATATTATTAACTGATAGAAAGCTTGAAGTCCCATCCCACTTGTGCGGTTTTCTTTCCCGCTTGTGTGGGTCTTCTTTCCGCTTGTACGAATTGTCTTTCCGTGTGTGTGGGCTCTCTCCTTGTCCCAGGAAAAAAAAAGAAATTTGAGCTTTAGTCAGGTTGGGTCTTATGGACCCGGACAACCCCAGCAGTTAGGGCTGCACAAAAAATCCGGTATCACCGCAAATCCGGACCGAACCGATCGAACGGGGCGGTTTGGATCGGTTTATAGTAGATCGGTTCGGTTAACGATTTGAAAATCATAAAAACCGCTTATATTGGCCGGTTATCGGATTAAGCCCACGATTAACCGCTTAAACCGAACCGACCGTATACAGTAACTTAAGTATTGCTTTATTACTATTTTAGCCTTAAGATTTCATTTTTGTGCGCTTGCATTTACTCCAAACTCTATTTTTTTAGTAGAATTAATTTTTATATGGATCACTGGAATGTTGGATTTTTATATTTGTACTAAACTTTGGAATAAATGCAAAGGACGGGGTATCATCATTTTGATATTTTTAATATTTTATTTAAAAAAAATAAAATAAAAAATAACGGTTTAATCGACCGAACCGAACCGAACCTCGGTTCGATTCATTTTAAACCCTCTCTATGGTTGGATTGGATGGGTTCGGTTTGGTTGTTGGTTTTAATGTTAAACCGATTCGAACCGCCCATGTGGTGATGTCCCAGGGAGTCTCTGTGTGCTGCCCTTAGAAAACCCAAATTCGTAGCTGGAGGTCCTTCAAAACAAGTTTGTTTCAAATCCCTTTCTCTTGGTCCCCAGACTCAAAAGGGAACGACTCAGGTCCAAAACTATGCAAATATCTTCAAATCTGAGGTATTGGTTCTTCTATGGTTTTGTTTGCAGTCCTCTTTCCCTACTTGTGGAAGTATGCTGGCGTTTATTGATCAACGTCGATATAGAGAAATAGATGTAAAGATGAACATATTTTGTCTCTCTCTGTAGCAATTTCCCCTATTTGAATGACTGAATTTGATACGAGGAATGATTCAAAGTAGATGGAAAAGAAAATCCGTAAATTCAAAACCCCTAAACCCATATACCCCTGTATCCAAATCCCCCCAAATCCATAATCCCTAAAGCCTAAATCCCTAAACTACAACAAACTGCACCTTTCCCGACACTATTGGCCGACGCAGTGAAAATTTGCGTTGGCAAAAGTCTTATTTCCAACGCATATTTGGACTGCGTTGGCAAAAATCACAGAAAATGCTACTTTTACCGACGCAAGTAAGACCGCGTTGGCAAAAGCTATGGAAACCACATTGGCGCAAAAAAAAAAAAACCCCCCAAAAGAGAGGGAAAGTTTTGCCAACGCGTTTTTTTCAAATGGCGACGTTATAATGTGTTGGCAATTATCTTGCCTACTGGCGACGCACAGGTGTGCGTTGGGAAAGGTATGAGTTTTTATTTATACCATTGCCGATGCATGAGTTGCGTCTGCAAAGCCCCATCTTTGACAAACTTACCTTTCTCGACACTATTTTCCGATGCAGTAAAAATTTGCGTTGGCAAAAGTTACAGAGAATTGCTACTTTTACCAACGCAAGTAATACCGCGTTGGCAAAAGCCGTGGAAGAATTTTCTCGACACTATTTGCCGATGCAGTGAAAATTGGCGTTGGCAAAAATATTATTTTCGATGCATATTTGGACTGCGTGGGCAAAAGTCACAGAGAATTGCTACTTTTACCGACACAAGTAAGACCGCATTGGCAAAAATTGTCGAAAACATACATTGGCTCCAACAAAGATTTCCCCCAAAAGAGTGTGAAAGTTTTGCCAACGCGTGTTTTCCTGCTGGCGATGCAATAATATGTTGACAATTATTTTGCCTGCTGGCGATGCACAGATCTGCATCCACAAAGCCCTATTTAGTAAAAATCTTTTTTGCCAAAATAATATGACCACTTCATTTTAATCGCTTTGATTTATTCCCAACTCTCTGCCTCTTTCATGTTTTTTATTTTTTTTATTAGTTTTATTTTTTTTTTTTCTGGGAGCAACTACAATAGCTTCTAGCAGAGTATGGTGGGAACTTTTTTAGATGGGTCTCACTCGTGCCCATATATGGATAATCAAAGTCGTTCAAAATGATCAAACACATTTAATGATGGGATATCCCAATTTTTTTGTTTAGATTTGAATTGGAATGACTCTAAGATTGACCAAACAGAAAACCATGGCTAAAAAAATGTTGTTTTATTATTTTATTTTTTTGTGTGTTCAATCGTACGATGAGATAACTTCCATTCAAAATGAGATTTGACGATACCTTATAAACGTATGGTGGTTATTCATCGAAGGTCGGACTCATATATAAGGAAAGCCCCCACCCAACTTGAAAAAAAACACATAAGCCTGGATTTTGAGCCCATAAGCATTGCTTAAAAACCTATTAAAAATCCCAATTTCCCCTCAGTAAAAGTCAATTTTAATTAACTTTTAGTCGCGCCCGTAGCAGTGGCTGCCTGTATAAATCCCACTCTAATGGCACCAAATTCTAATGGAAATTAAATTTCTTTAGATTTTAGCAATGAACTTTTTGCGGCAGCCTATGCTTTTGAAGCTAGACATATATTTTTAGTGCCTAGTATTATATTGGGTGAACTAAACCTAATTTTTGTTATCCATACGATCTACCGCTAAAAGTTCTAGCATTATAAAAGACCCGTATTCTCCTTCTGTATCTAAACCTTTCTTCCGAATTTCTTTCTTCTTGCAACTGCAGCAAGCAACCCTTCTTCGGAATCGTCTTCTTCTTACAACTGCAGCAAGCCCAGGTATGATATCTCTCTCCATCTCTCTTTATGCCGGCCCAGTCCTCCCTCTTCCCCCACCGCCCCTGCCTCCACCCGCCCAGACCCTCTGCCCGCCAGCAACCCTCCCGCCCAACAGCCCTCTAGTTGATTGCTTTGTTTGGTATTTTCTTGATCAACCGAAGAAGGAACTCTTCTTTATGTGTTGGGTTGCCTTTATGGAGCTCTTCTTTCCATTGGGGGCTTGGATTGGACGCATGCAATGTAGACATATCCATCGATCTGTAGAGAATGTCATGCCATGTTTTCATCACTTTATTCTTGATCTCTCTTTCGTTCCCTCGCGTAGCTGTTCATTCATGTGTGCGCCAAAGCTGCTATTTCTACCCAATGGGGAACTCTTGTTCCAAACTATTTTCCCAAATGGACCCATCATTTATGGGGTAGATGCACCTAATAGGTTAACTGACTAGATGTTCTAATCCTGTGACAAAGATGGCAGCAATCCATGAAAGGAAGAGTTGAATTGAGGAAAGTTGGGTTCTTTTTTCCATGTTAGGGCTTATTCTTGTTAACAGTCCACGATTCTGAAGTACCATCAGTGCAACATTTAAAAAACATTTGTTGCTTTTTTTTTTTCTGTTATGTAGCTAGTTTATTTTATTTTTCTGGACAATTTACTGTACAATTTGCGGTGCATCTTTTATTACAGACAATAAATTAGATCTATAAAATTTCTAAACAATTAATGTAAACTGTTTTTCCTCTCTCTACTATGAACCATCTGTTTGTTTATGTTACTGTAATATTTCTCTTTATTTGTAAAGAGTGCTTACCATGTGTTTGTTTATATTCCTCTGTTAAAGAAGCTAGAAAAAGAAACTTTTAATTTTTAATGTGGGTATGGATATTTGTAAAGAATGCTTACCATGTGTTTGTTTATATTACTCTATTAAAGAAGTTAGAAAAAATGCATGGTATGTACAATCTAAAATATTAGTTGAAGTAAAATATGTTTTAAGATGTTTGGTGTCCATGAAATTAACCCTTGTGTGGGTTAGGTAGCCTTACCAAATACCAATTCATCTCATTCAGATTATTTGGTTGTTTGCACTGTATAACCACTCCAATATTATAATTAAAAATAGTAGCAGCTCTGTCACCACAACTAATTAGCTACTTGAGAGAAGCTAGCATTCACAACTCCAGCTCCTTCCTCCTCAAGGACTCTAAAAACATCACACAACATGCAATTCCTATTCAACCCACTTATCAGAACCAAATCAACTGTAGAACCCAAGTCCTTAACTTCAATCACAGGCGTCCTCAACTCTATCATCATCCCATCACTCATATCTTTATTGATTCCTACAATATGTGCTGCTAGAGCCCTTCTCTCCTTCAACCCTTCTACATTCTCCCTCAGCTTCTTGATGTATGCAGCAGCTTAGTCCAACTGAGTCTGTTGTGACAGTGCCTCCTGAGACCCAAAAAAAGAAAAGGTTAGTTCAGCAGTAAAAATACCCAACACAACCTGCCAAAAGGTTGTGTTGTTTTTAATAGTGCACAGCTTGATGTATGTTTATGGAGCTGCTGCTGCTGGTGCAAAAGGAAGAAAAACCCTTGCAGATTTGGAGATAAGGAGAGAGCTTAAACGACTCAATAAGCCTGCAATCAAGACGATTAAGAGTGAAGATGGCGTTATCATTGACTCTGTTGATATCTATAAGCAGCCTGCATTTGATCATCCATTGCTCAAAAATCACACCATACAGATGAGACCAAGCTTTTATGATAGGGAAAATATGCCATCTTCAAAACCAATACAACATTTGTGGCATAAGAGCGGAAGTTGTCCAGAAGGAACAATTCCTATTCAAAGGACTCAAAAGAGACACTTACTTGCAGCCAGGTCCTTGTCTGCTTCGTCCCCCAACATGGAAAGTGCTAAATTAAGTTTAGTCAAGAGCAACCTGGGAGGTGAAGGACTTATCAATGTATGGAACGTAAATGTGGAGGGACCATCAGAAGCAACCAGATCTTCTATCTTTGTCGGTAGAGGAGATCACTTCGATTTAGTCACCTGTGGATGGATGGTTTCTAATGGTCGCTTTGGAGATAATGCAACACGGCTTTACGCGTTTTGGGGTACAGATGACGGGGGTTGCTTCAACTTCTTGTGCTCTGGTTTTGTTCAAACAGGCCAAGCGGTTACCTTAGGCGCAGCCACACGTGTTTCTACCTATGGTGGCGAGCAAATAGCTATTAGAGTGAACATATACTGGGACAATACAACTCGTAGTTGGTGGTTAGTGGTTGAGAATACACTGGTGGGGTATTGGCCCGGTTCTTTGTTCAAGAACATGGCAGGAAATGCTGATTTAATTCAGTGGGGAGGACAAGTACACAACAGTCTACCTAGGGGAAGACATACTGGCACTCAAATGGGCAGTGGTCATTTTCCTGATGAAGGCTTTAAAAAATCAGTTGATCTTAGTGAAGAAGAAAGAGCACTAACAGTTGAGGGGTGTTGGTGGAGGCAGAAGAGTTTGAGGTGGGCTTGGGCTCTATGGCTGCACAAGCTGCTGCTGCTGCTGCTTATACATGATAGAGCCATGGTCTGTGTTCTGGTTTTGGGTGGTAATTTTTTTTTCAAAGGGAAGATGGGATTTGGGGTACAAAGAAGCACACCCAAAACAATGATAGAATAAAAGAAGGAAATTCTCTTAGGGCCTGTTTCTTTGGAAGAATTCTTGGAATTAATGTCTGTTGGATTTTGTAGAATTTGAGAAGCTGGAATTTTGAAATGCTATAAATTCTAGCATTCCTAAATTCTCCGTTTCTTTTATACCTAGAATTCCTGCCTGAGAATCTCTGTACATTGTAATGATCTTCATCTCAGTTCTGTCCAAAGAGGTTGGATACATGAATTCTGGAGTTTATTCGGTCTCGATGTAGGAGGAGATGGATTTCTTGTACAAGCATTGAGGAGGATGGTATGGTTTTGAAAGATGTCAGATGAAAATGAAATTGAGATTAGATCAAAAGAAATGTGTGGATTTGGGAGGTTTTGGGTTTCATGGAACCAGATATATGAAAGGAGTGGAAAGAAAGAAGATAACCAGATCTGATTTTTTTTAGAGGTGCAGTGGAGAAGATGACCTTGCACCGTCAGAGAGAGCCGGAGTTCTAAGGAAGCCTCCCGGAATGCCAGAATTTATAAATGCTGGAGCAAGGGCTAGCATTTGGGAATTCCACTTTTTTGGAATTCCAAAATACTGTTTGCCTCAAATGCTGCGAATTCTAGTAAATGAACATAGCATTTCTGACTGGAATTCAGGAATTCACAGACAGCCTGAATTCCTGTCAGAAATGCTTGGAAAGAAACAGGCCCTTAGCTACTAGTGCAAAAATGACTACACCATACAAAATAATTTGGCCAGTCATATTTTCTTCTAGGTAGTTGGGTCTACTTTTAAGGGATTTCTCAATGCTGGATGGCCAGTCAAACTTGTACATGTCCAATCAAAATCTCACTTCTATTTGGGTGGGCCATGCAGATGAAGTTTGGGGAACCAAATTACATCCCTAGTGAATAATAAGAAACATTTAAGACACAAGAACATGTCAACTGAGCAATGAAAAATACTAGTGCTGCCCATGGACTAACCTTCAGTTCCAACTTCCAATCCTATCATATCCAACATTTACTACTCCTGCAGTCCAAAGATCCTTGTTAAATTGTTGCTTATCTGCCACCTCGAGATCCTTCCCCATGTTGAGTTGCACTTCCATCTGCAAAACAGGGCAAATAGGCATTCAGGGATGTTTCATCTCTAAGAAGCTGCAAATAAAGAGGTTTGAATGCAGTTATTTGCTTTTCAACGAGAATACAAGATTTCTACGGATGGCAATTAACACACGTTTTAAATTTACATAATTGCATAAACTCAACAAAGAAATTACAACCATGAGCAAAGCACTATTCTGCAATTCCAAAGGCACTATAATAGCTGATCCTTTTGTAGATGGTAAATTGAATCATCACTTTAGGGTGAGAAAGAGAAAAAAGGAACCCCAATTTTCCATTCACTTGGCAAGTTCTTGAAAATTAGAAACCAGTAGCCTACACTTGTCTCTAAAATTTAGAGCACTTCCATTCTACAGCATCACAACCCAAATATACCACATGAACACTCTGTACTTTCTCTAGTTCATGTTAAATATAATTCTTAACTCTACACCATAACCGTCTTCACCATTGTTATCATCCCTACTTCAGTCTAGTGTGCATAAATATTCAAATACATTACAGCACATGCCTGCAGGTCTTCCAATTCACCAAATGAAAACTCCGGGATATCAATGTGGCCTTTGATCGTCTTGCTGTCCTCTTTAACAAGCCATTCCCCTACTTCAATTATATTCAAATGTCATATGATTTTACTTACTGCACATAAACATACATTTTTATAAAACATAACCCACATGAGCAACTCTAACTTGCCTTTGAATATTAAGGTCAATTCATATGTGTAGCCAACATGTTTGTTGTTCCGCACAGTTACCAAGAAAGCCTGCTTAAAATTCCACAAATTATCATCAGCCAAA
The DNA here is from genome assembly GCA_012931725.1 of Litsea cubeba. NCBI lineage: Eukaryota > Viridiplantae > Streptophyta > Magnoliopsida > Laurales > Lauraceae > Litsea > Litsea cubeba. The sequence goes on along the minus strand of CM022947.1, from coordinate 114,863,327 downwards.
CCTATAGACTGAAGCTAAAAGCAATGTTCTTGTTTAAGTGTTTAACACTTAAATAGCAGAGACATCATGGAGTGTAATGGATGGAAAGTAGAAAAAGAATATATTAAGGATCCATAACCATAAAAATCTTGAGATTCCGAGGAGCATGACAATCTATACAAAAACATGAAGCTCCTTTACCAGCATGAAATATTTATTTTGAATGAATTACATGCCAACTAATCAAATCAATGTGAGAGATTAAAAATGTTCCAAATGAAAGAAGGCATGGATCATGATTCATGGCACGTGCACAACACGACACATTCAATTCCTATATATTCGACACTATAGCAAGAAGAAGAACAAATGGATCACAGATCATGCTGAGGAGACACATGTGAGTTGTTTCATTAACAATATTGTAGATCATTGTTTATTTCAGTTGCCTAACATATATTAATTACATGACATATTTGAATGCTTTGATAATGCTTCGAATAATGGAAGAGGCATTGTCGCAGCCTGAAATTAACTCTCCAGTGGCTGAGCAACAGGTGACCGAGAATCTGCTAGGGAAGAGGGTCGCGAGGAGGCAAGGGTACCGCTCGAGGGGCCCATCATCATCTTCTACTGGTATCTTGTTGAGCACCCTAACAAGTTCATTTTGCTCCTCATTGGCTGTGTTTCATGGTGTACTTTGGATATTTGATGATGATTAGATTTTAGTTGTGATTTACTTTTTTGAGATATTTGACTTTTTTTGACGTGGGATATTACATTTTTTATGTGGCACAGACAAGTTTTATAATTGGTTTTAGTTTATTGGTGACTCATTATATTTTATTGTTTCATGATGAATGTGGGATTATTTGTTGTTTATCAATGCTTATGCTTGTGCAATGTTGAAAATGTAGATTTGAACAGGAAAATATTGTACAGGGATTTTTTTTATTTTTTTCAATTATTTCTTAATTGATAAGAAAAGCTATTTCCCAACGCATTCTCTGCGTCGCTAAAAGTAAATTTCCTACCCTCGTTGGAGACATTTCTCAACGCGTCAACACGTCGGAATATGTATTACCGGCGCTGTGTATGCATTGTCAAATATGTATTCTGACGCTAGTATGGTGTTGGCAAATGTATAACCGACGTTATTATACGTTGGCAGTGAGGTAAATCTATTTCCCAACGCACTCTCCACTTCGCCAAAAGTAATTTTCCTGCGTCGTTGGAGACATTTCTCGACGCTTTAACACGTCGGGATATGTATTACCATCGTTTTGTATGCGTCGTCAAATATGTATTCCGACGCTAGTATGTGCGTTGGCAAATATATAACCGACATTATTATGCGTCGGCAGTGAGGTAAATCTATTTCCAGACGCACTCTCCACGTTGCCAAAAGTAATTTTCCTGCGTAGTTGAAGACATTTCCCGACGCTTTAACACGTCGGGATATGTATTAATGTCGTTGTATATGCGTCGTCAAATATGTATTCCGACGCTAGTATGTGCGTTGGCAAATGTATAACCGACGTTATTATGCGTCGGCAGTGAGGTAAATCTATTTCTCGATGCACTCTCTGCGTCGCCAAAAGTAATTTTCCTGCATCGTTGAAGACATTTCCCGACGCTTCAACATGTCGGGATATGTATTACCGACGTTGTGTATGCGTCGTCAAATATGTATTCTGACGCTAGTATGTGCGTTAGGCAAATGTATAACCGACATTGTTATGCGTCGGCAGTGAGGTGAGGTTAACCATTAAGTTCGATTTTTTGCTGACGCTGTTGACATTGCCGACGTTTGGGACGACGCACCATTGCGTCGGTGAATGACCCTTTTTAGCCGACGCTAAACATTATTACGTCGGGAATGGTTTTCCAGGCATTAGGTAGCCGACGTGGTGCCGACGCACTGAAATGCGTTGGGAAATCCTTTGCCGACGCAAAACCTACCTTCCCAGACGCGGTGACTGCGTTGGCAAAACTGTATTTTGTTGTAGATCTCCAAACCCAATTGGAAAATTCCTGACTGACTGCACCAAATTATCAGTTGTATTTTAGAATTATACATGGAGAAGTTTGATAGTTTCTTCTCTTCGGGTTTTGAGATTGGAATTTTATGTCAACTTTGGATTATTTTGTTTTTCTGATTTTCAATTAATTATATGTGGACTTTAGATTTCTGATGGTTTGGTTAAGGTAGGGCTTCTCAAATTAAGTATGGTTTACAGGTTGGTAGAGATATTTAGAGCCTAGACAATTTATATGAGTGCTCATTACCTGTTAAAGAGAGTGTACGCACGTATTGGAATTTGACATATTATACTTGATATAGTATGAGATTTTGACGTTCCCCACTCAAATGGAAATCCTAGGTCTGCCACTAGCTTCATTGTTCTCTTGATGAAGGATTGCTTGTTGGGTTTTTTCATTGCTGATCCTTGGTATGATAGTGATTTTATTGTACTCTTTATTAGAGTTTACTACATAGAAAAGGTTATATTGTTACTGTTATCATTGTGCGTTATCGTAGATTGAGAATTAGGGAAATTTGAGACATTTTCAATTGACCATCATCCACCCCACTCGAATGAAAATCCTGGGTCTGAGTTTTACCTCTTTTTTTTTTTTTTTTTTTTTTCACTTTTAGCCACTTTTAGGAACATTTTTCTTAGAATTCCTAGGAATTCAATTCCACTAAACAAATCGGCCATCATTGTTCAAAATTCTGATTCATTTAACAAGTTTTTTCCTCCTTTTGCACCCTTTTTGGTTTCTCCTTAGTGGGTTGCAAGAGGAAAATGCTAATTGAATTGATGATTATCTAACTAGTGATAGGTAGTATAAATGTGTTCTTTAACCATTCAAGATTTTCTGTAGTGATTACTAATGGATGAAGATATGAGGCAACTGCAACAAAATCTAGTTGAGGTTGAAATTGAAGCAGAGCATCTTCTTCTAGCGCGACAGCAGGTTTGTTTTGTTCTTATCTTTTTTGATACATTATTAATATTATCTTCGTTTTCCATTTATATATATATATATAATGGCTTTGATCACTTTATTTGTTATCTTGTAATATGCAGCTGGTTGAAAATGATAAATTGAGGAATGGAAATAGGGAGGCCTTAACAGCACTCCGTAAGAAAGCTCGCACGACGAAAACTAGTGTTCCCTCTCCTTTTGAGGCGATCATGCAGGAAATTGAGGGGAATGAATCAAGATCTTTGGTGAAGGAGGTTTGTCGGACATGTGGTGATTACGACTCAAAAGAGCATACATGGATGATGTTCCCGGGCTCAGATGTTTTAGCTAGGGTACCATTTCATGCTGCTCATACCATATTAGAAAAAGGTACTGCCTCATTTACTACCTTAATTTTGGTTGTGAATTGAATTTAATATAAGAATTTTTCTTTTTGTATATTTAAATTGCCAGGGTTGATAAACAAGTAGCTCAATAAATCTATTACCCTCTTTTTTTGAGGTTTCTTGTTTGCATCAAGACCAAGTTGTCACATGATTATTGGATGAAGTTGTTTAGCTACTGATTAGGGAATCCTCCGGATTAATTAAATCATACTTCCATTGCACTGGCCCCGAAATGTGAGTAGCAGGAAGAATTGAGGGACTTTTATATCATTAGTGCTTTCTGGTGGGTGTATAAAATATTATGTATTTTTTATTGATTAGGGGAAGTTATTCCTGGAGGGCGAGCCTTGGCGCAACGGTAGAGTTGCTCCTTTGGTGACCTCGAGGTCACGGGTTCGAGGCGTGGAAACAGCCTCTTTGCAAAAATGCAAGGGTAAGGCTGCGTACACATGCGCCCACCCTCCCCCTACCCCCGCTTAGCCGGGGAGCACTTTGTGCACCGGGTGAGCCCTTTAGGGGAAGTTATTCCTGACATCTCGGGCCAACTTGACTACAACAAAATACAGTTTTGCCAACGCAATCACCGCGTCTGGAAATGTAGGTTTTGTGTCGGCAAAGGATTTCCCAATGCATTTCAGTGCGTCGGCCGCGCGTGGGCAACTACGTGTATCCAAATCCATAGCCGACGCTATTTTAACTGCGTCGGCAGATCCCTGTACAATTACCAACTCACTGCAGCGTCGGTCAATACGTCGGCAAAAAGATGTGTGTCGGCAAAAAGTTCAACTTTCTAGATTCGAGAACCATATTTGCCAACGCAGTACCAGCGTCAGCAAAATAAATGCCGACGCTGGTAGTGCGTTGGGAGTTCCTAGTAATGGTCGACGCTGGCAGTGTGTTGGGAATTCATAGTAATGGCCAACGCTTGTAGTGCGTTGGGAATTCATGGTCATGGCCGACGATGATTAAGCGATGGGAATTCATAAAATAGCCGACGCTACCAATGCGTTGCGAATGCATGAAATACCCGACACTACCAATGCGTTGGGAATTCATGAAATAGCCGATGCTATTAATGCGTTGGGAATGCGCTATATCTTTTGGAGTAATGCGTTGGGAAATGCAACTTTGCCGACGCACAAATCACGTCGATAAATGTTGCAATACATTTTATTTTTTGCAACACACGCTGGTGCGTCGGGAAAGATTATTAATTTATTTTTTTTAATTAAATTTTTATTTCTCCCTATATACCACTAATAAAAATTTGAATTCTTGTTCAAACCAACAGACTTGATGCACAACCCAATTTAAAATAGGTTCAACAAATCGAAAATAACAACCACAACCAAATATCCTACATCCATAAACCAAAATAAACCCACAAATCTCAAAAATACACAAAATATTATTACTAGATCATTTTCAAAAATCTTTAACATCCACAAATGTCTGTGATCAAAATAAGCACGGTTGGAGTTACTTCCACAATGTCTATAAAATCTTCACTTCAAAATTCCATTCAAATTAAAAATATAAAAACAATAATAACAGTTCCAAAATTATTCCTAGAATCTTTTACAGGCTACAATGACGCAGCTACGATCTACTTCCTCGGAGTTACTTCATCATCACCATCATCATAGACTTGTCCCACCGATGTTGAGGTTAGCTGCATGAATTTTGTTTCTCCATTCCGATCTATCTTGAGTCAAATCCTTAGATAAGTTGCACGTCTTTGAACTTTTTTTTACTACCCCTTGAGTACCTGAAATTTTGAAAAAGAAAATACTATTAAAACTACAATGTGACTAGTGTCTACTCCAATAAGCATCATTTGATTGTGAAGAAGTAAACAACCACAACAGAGATTTCTTACGAGTACTTGTGTTGTACCTAAATTCACTAGACCATTTCTCCTATTAAACTTATATGAGAACATGGTGAACAAAGAACATAAAAGGCAACTGTAGTAGAGTCTTTTTTCCTCACGTTTTTACCCAAAAATAAAAATAAAAACTCACAGTGAAAAATAATAGGATTTTCTAACATATGATTGATAAGGTATCATAGTGGTATGATCTTCTAACATATGATTGATAAAGCAGCTGTCTTGTATATATCCAAGCTACTAGGTCCAAGTTCCAACACAAAGCATTCACCATTACGACCTCAAGAGCATGGAGATTATGGGAAAAAAAACTTCTGCACAAATTTTTACCATCCCATCCTTCATTGAAGTTAGATGGTTGTATTTTTTTTAACCATCTATTTGATGACTCCTCTACTCCAAGTTGCAATTTATTCAAAATCAGGTAGAATCTTTTGGCTATGTGTCTTCTTAAGTGAGACCCATGTTTTGAATGGGTTAGATAAGTAACAGAGCATAAAATGGTGAAGTTAACAACTTTGTATTTTTTTTTAATTTCATTTCTCTTAGAAGCCTCAGAGAATCTCCATCATGAAATATACACGTGAATATAAAATCTATGATCATAAAACACATATAAAAGAAGTGATCAGAATTGTATGTGTTCATAATATTCTGACTCCCCACTGTTCATTTTAACAATATCAATGCTTCAAGAACACATACTTGAAACATAGGTTTCAGTCAATATTGTAGATGCTTTCGCAAAAGGCCAACACAAATAATGCAAATAACACTATTCTACTTATAATTTTGTTAAAGAAAGACTGCACTTCTGATTTTAACAAAATATTATAAAAAATATAAGATAAGTAACATAAAGCCGATGGTCAACTAAGCATGTAAGTTGCTAAAATATTTACCCCAAGAAGCAGAAACCGACTCTGATACTTGACTAATCTACATGTAAATGTCATTTAACAAGGTTTTCATTTCTCTTCATCATGGAATCCATTTGGTAGCCATGACCTATGTACGCATACTGCCATGACCTATGTATGTCTGTATGCATGCTAAAACTCTTACCTGGTTAAAATCGCCAGTATGGTAAAGAACTACAACCAAAAGGCTGTATGCCCCTGCAGTCATTCGATGATATGGACCACATACTAGGGCCTGCATCATCAAGACTCCGGAGCGCGGTTTTGCCCCGACACCATTCATACACCTTCTCTAGTCTAATTTGATAGCCAGAATATTTTTGTTCCCACCTCAAACATATGAATCATCAGTTTAATCGCAGAGTAATCCTGCTGGCCACCCACATTCGTGGGGAATGAAACATAAAAAATCCAATGCAACAACTGACAGACATGACGTAATAATTCACGAGGTACTCACATCTTTTCCATGAAACACAATCAAGCAATAATCATAATCATAATCAGAACAAGAAAACCCCAACAAAAAGTGCCCCACGTCAATTATCAGCCATAGGCGACAAGAAACCCCAATAATCCTCCAACACAACTAGACCTCATTCTCGAATCGACATTAAACCAAATATATACATAAATCAGGTCCAAAGATCCTAACTTTGCGACAGAATCACCATTTACATCAAACAAATAACAAATAACAAAAAAAAAAAGCATTAAAACAGGATCATTCAATGACAGGAGACAATCAAACGATCTTAAATCAAGGCAAGAGGCATCATACTAACACAAATCTGATTGCAATCTCTATTTCTGAAATGGATCATATGTGATAGGCCATTCATGAAAATCTCTATTTCTGAAATGGAACATATTATTAACAATTATTAAAAATTAATAATCCGTACACTGTAAAGTATCATCTTTTGATGAGTATGAGCATATAAGTACGTAAAATGATAAAAGAAAGCAAGGGAGAAGAAGATGAAGCACCATGATTTTTTTTGGTGTCATTTATGTTTATTTTTCATTTTGATTGTAAGTTTTTTCCTCCCTCATCTATTCCGTGGTGGGTCATGCTCCTGGCTTTGTGCATAATTTTCCTACTATATTGTATAGAGTTTTTGTGTATTTTTTTAGGAAGAGACTTGTGCGTTGGTTTGCATGATCTGCCCTGATGTTAATTCCTTTAATGTGTAAAACTAATAATATGCCCTCTTATTAAGAGTAATGAGAATAACGCCTGTTTGCGCGCATTGGTTAGTGGGTAACTATATTTAAATTCCTTTTGTCAGCATACTAGGCACATGAAGCATTTTAGCGAACAGTTCTAGGTATTGAATAGTAACAATATACATGCCTATCTTTACTACTTTATTTATTTTATTGCATACACCAGAAGTATAAGAGTTCTGGGGAGAACTTGTTTAAGAGTCCAAAACAACCACTTCACAGAAACCATCGACTAACAATTTAAAACTAGGTAACTGGTTTATTTAAGTTTTAACCATTTAATCTAGAGACCTTTTTTCTCCTGAGTTGGTGCTTCAGAATTATCTTGACTGTCCAAATTGGATGATTGAGATCATAAACAGAATCTAACAACAGGAGATTAAAGAAATCAAAGAAACCTAACAAGATCATGATTAAAACTCCTCCGAGATACCCTGTAAGAAAATAGGGAGTTATGAACATAATCCATATCCTAAATATTGACAACAAGATGCCCACACGCAGTCATATTTGTTACACACAATCTCTATATTCCAACCTCAAAGGGAAATAAGAAATATAACCGTGTAACTGTACTCACCTCAACAAATATGACCGTCCAAGTCTTGTCCATATCTAGTCTTTTTAACAGAGAAATCTAAACAAGATATCCATACAAATTAAAAGCATGCTTTCATCAAACCGATAGAAGAAAAAAATAATAAACAAAGAAATAAACAAAAATATGTAGTATATGCATTAGGAAAAGTGGAGGTTTAACTAGATGGATTAGCAAAATTGGAGGTTTATGGTTATCATGAGATAAATGATGAATGGGTTTTTAATCATTTATCATTTATTTTCTAATGTAGCTGTCAGTGAACTTAATTATGAAAATTTGGAAATAATTTCCCTGAACTGAGTTAATGGTTAAGTAAGTAATTTTTTGCTTTCTAGGCCCCACTTCTCATCAAGGTAGATGATTGGATTCATAACTTAACGATCATAAAATGCATCTCGCATTTTCTCCTTCTGATCTCATGTTTTATACTGGGGATGACGACAATGACTTCACTTCAAAACATTTAACACTTACGAGAACACCCTGCAATAGTGAATTGAAAACAAGACACTACTTTCATGAGGTCGGGCCAGTGAAGCATAGGATATCATCCATTAAGTGCTTCTCATAAGTGAAAGATCACTTCTTTCAAAACATTGAACACGCTTTAAACAGGGCATACTAACATATTCTCTAATGTCTTGTTGTATTGAGCCCCACCTACGAAATCTAGATCACTGAAAAGGCTTTTAACTAAATACGATAAGGGTGTTTGGATGTATTCCAAATTGCAATTACTTTAAAATAATTTGGCTATTGTCAACAACAAACAATCTATTTTTCCAAACTACTCAATCCAGTCATCCATTCTACCAACTATACAAATAAGTTTCCAGTTGGGGTACACATCCAAACTAGCCAACAAGAATAAAAATCACAAGTCATACATAAACATAGCTTTCCTTTATCACTAAGATAACTGAATAAGAAACACCAATCAGCATCAAGCACTGCAATATTAAAACTGACATGGACTTTCCTCATCAAATTTAGAAAACAAATCTTCATCAAATAAATCCATAGGCCAATAGAAGTAAAATACTACATATATAAAACTGTGTGCCTTGATATGCCGTTTGTCTGAGTATAATATTAATTAAAATAATTCTTGGGGAGTATTTAAAACTAGTAAAACAAACCTTAATAGTAAATAATAATGTAAGTTTACAGAGTTTATCTCTCCTCTTCCTCTTATTCACATCTGGGCCTAATTAAATTGATGGTCTAGATCTCCCTAGAAAGGACCTCACATCTATATAAGAGTTACTTCAGTAAGTCCTGATGCTTAAGGACTGAGTAATTCCCCATTTAGCAATAGAAAAAACCTTTACCCCCCCCCCCCCTCTCTCTCTCTCTCACATGCAACGCCAAGACATAAAGCCTCTCACTTCAGAAGAAAGTAGAGCGAGGATGATATCGTTGTTATAATTTTCAATATCATTGTTGATATTGCACGGATATTTTTTTCAATTGATGCCTGGGGCTTTGTTGCTAGTTTGTAAGTTAACCAAATTGATGGAAAACTAGATGTTATTATCAGAGAAAGCAAATCAGAGGACAAGTCAGGAAACATGAAAACAGGGAAGACCAAATTCAATAGATAAAAAGACCATTCACAAACAAAAATAAATAAAAGAAAACACCAGAGGGCTGCTGTTGTAAGGGTTCTGTAGTGACTCGCATGAATCTTCTGTTGATCAAGACGATACCAAACAAAGAAAACACCAGAGGGCTACTGGGCGGGAGGGTTGCTGGCGGACAGAGGGTCTGGGAGGGCGGGTTGCTGGGCGGGTGGAGGCAGGGGCGGTGGGGGAAGAGGGAGGAGGCTAGGGCAAGTGGAGACGAGGGAAGCACTTCCGGTGGGGAAGAGGAAGGAGGCTAGGGCGGGTGGAGACGAGGCCGGGTGGAAGCACTTTAGGTGGGGAAGGGGCCGCTGGCCGGCATAACGAGAGATGGAGAGAGAGACCATACCTTGGCTTGCTGCAGTTTCAAGAAGAAGAAGAAGATTCGTAAGAAGGGTTTGGGTTTGGCTTGCTGCAGTTGCAAGTAAAAGAAATTCGGAAGAGGGTTTACGTACAAAAGGAGAATACGGACACGAGTCTTTTGTAATGTGAGAAAATTTCGTAACACTGAAAATAAGTTTTAGTTTTCCCAGTATAATACCAACCGTTAAAAATATATCTTTAGCCTCAATATAGGCTATCCCAAAAAGTTAGACGCTAAAATCTAAAAAAAATTTCACCAAAATTTGGCACTATTAGAGTGGGAATTATACACGCAGTCACTGCTACGGGCACCGCTAAAAGTTAATAAAAATTGACTTTTAGCAAAGGCATGTTAGGTTTTTATTAGATTTTTAAGTGGTGCTTACGGCTCAAAATATATACAGGCATTATGTGTTTTTTTTTTTTTCAAATTGGGTGGAGGCTTTCCTTATATATGAGTCTGACCCTCGATGAATAACCAGCATACATTTATAAGGTATCGTCAAATCTCATTTTGAATGGAGGTTATCTCATCGTACGATTGAACGCATAAAAAAAGTTAATAAAACAACAATTTTTTAGCCATGGTTTTTTGTTTGGTCAATCTTACAGTGGTTTCAACTCAATTCTAAACAAAAAATTGGGATACCCATAAATAAATGTGTTTAATAATTTTGAACGACTCTGATTATCCATATATGGGCACGAGTGGGACCCATCCAAAAAAGTTCCCAGCATACTCCGCTAGAAGCTATTGTAGTTGCTCGCAGAATTTAAAAAAAAAAAACATGAAAGAGGCAGAGAGTTGGGAATAAATCAAAGCGATTAAAACGGTGTGCTTATATTATTTTGGCAAATTTTTTTTTACTAGATGAGGTTTTGCAAACGTAGACATGTGCTACGCTAGTAGGCAAAATAATTGTCAACGCATTATTGCATCGCCATTAGGAAAACACACGTTGACAAAACTTTCACTCTCTTTTGGGGGAAATCTTTGTTGGAGCCCGATAATATATGTTTTCTACAATTTTTGCTAACGCGGTCTTACTTTTGTCGGTAAAAATAGCAATTCTATATGACTTTTGCCAACACAGTCCAAATATGCATTGGAAAAAAGGCTTTTAGCAACGTCAATTTTCACTGTGTCGGCAAATAGTGTCGGAAAAGTTTTTCCACAGCTTTTGCCAACACAGTCTTACTTGCGTCAGTAAAAGTAGCAATTCTCTGTGACTTTTGCCAACGCAGTCCAAATATGCATCGGAAAAAAGACTTTTATCAACGCCAATTTTCACTGCATCGGCAAATAGTATCGGGGAAAGTTTTTCTACAGCTTTTGCCAACGCGGTCTTACTTGTGTCGGTAAAAGTAGCAATTCTCTATGACTTTTGCCAACGTGGTCTTGTGTCGGTAAAAATAGAGATTCTCTGTGACTTTTGCCAACGCAGTCCAAATATGCATCGGAACAAATACTTTTACCAACACCAGTTTTCACTGTGTCGGCAAATAGTGTCGGAAAAGTTTTTTCACAGCTTTTGCCAACGCGGTCTTATTTGCGTCGGTAAAAGTAGCAACTCTCTGTGAAGTTTGCCAACGCAAATTTTCACTGTGTCGGAAAATAATGTCGGGAAATATAAGTTTGTCATAGATGGGGCTTTGCGGACGCAATAATGCGTCGGCAATGGTGCGAATAAAAACTCAGAACTTTCCCAACGCACATATGTGCGTCGCCAGTAGGCAGGATAATTGCCAACTCATTATTGCGCCGCCATTAGAAAAACACGCGTTGGCAAAACATTCCCTCTCTTTTTGGGGGATTTTTTGTTGGCGCTAATGTGGTTAACACAGCTTTTGCTAACGCGGTCTTACTTGCGTCGGTAAAAGTAGCAATTTATGTGACTTTTGCCAACACAGTCCAAATATGCGTTGGAAATAAGACTTTTGCCAATGCAAATTTTCACTGCATCGGCAAATAGTGTCGGGAAAGGTGCATTTTGTTGTAGTGTAATTATAATTGAGGTGCATTTGTGAGGATTTGACAGATTTGCAAATAAAGCGGTCCACTCAACGTTTAATGTGCATCAAGCATTTTAGTAATACGATTGTGGATAGAATCTACTACCGGCACTCTTGTACCTTTTAGCGCAATAATAATAATCAATTTGAGCCTCTTGATCATTTTCTTTGCAGTTATCTTATCTGCTCCGCCCAAAAACTTGACATTCCTGGTAAGATCTTCATTTATAACTGGATAATCCCATGACCCTTGCCCTGTGCCTCTATTTTTAGGATGTCATCATCTTTGGGCTTTAGGCTGAGTGTAATTTATCACTTTTTTTTTTTTTTAATGATACCTAATGTATCGCCTTACTATAATCTATTGATCCTTGAAGTTCTTCTCCATAACCTATTTCTTCGCTTGGATGTCAAAGTTTCTGCTTTATATTTTGGCATTTCTTAGCAAATTCTAACAGTTTATGAGTTTGCCTTCTCTGATTGCCTTTAGTAGATGTTGCATATAGCAAATATATAAATGCCTTTTGGCTTTGTCACACAACTAGGATAAAATTTGTAGTTACAGAAAGGTTCAACCAACTCCCTTTGCTAAAATCACGCTTTATCTAATGTCACTTCCATGATATAATTAGGAGTCTTCAATAATATGGCTTAACTCCACTGAAGTACAAACCATTCCTAACAAATTGTGACTGCCGAATCAACAACAACAACGGGGACTCATCTTAAGGTGTTGATTGTATAGGGGAAAACTGTGACACTGATTCTTAAACACACAACACAGCACACAACACACACACACATATTTGAATGGTAACTGAAACAGTATATTAAAAAGAAGGCATACAACACACCACAAAATCAGGAATAAGAGAATTATACCCAAAGAAAAAGAGGCAAACAATTACATGGTATAAGCAATCAAAGGAAAAGCCCTAACTACCCCTTGATTCACTAGAGAGTCCGCCATGGATTCACCGATCTTCTAACATGCTTAAACTAGACATAACCTTGAGAAGATAATGACTTGATTTCCGCGCAGAGGAAGCGGAACCTCCAAGGACTCTCATTGCTTGAGATCCAAGACATAGCATTTGAGGAGTCACTCTCCACCAATAATTTGTCCTGAAATGAAGAGAAAAACAAAAGAAGAGCCTCTAAGATTGCCAACACCTCAGTCTCATTTGATTCCTTGATACCTACATTCTTAGACAACATAAGCAAGACATCCCTTTCGTGGTCCCTAAGCACACCCCCAACACCCGCTGGCACGGGCTTTCCTCTAGTTGCCCCATCCACATTAAATTTCAAAGCCCCTGGGGGAGGACACCAAACTTTCACCTTCATTATTCTAGGCACTGAACAAAGCAAACAAGCCTCCCAATTATGAAAAATATCATCTATTTTGAAATTAGTAAACTCCTCCCTTACCAAAGCCCACTTCGCTATTCGCCAAGTAATAAATGAAAGAAGATCGCCGTAGAGTCATAGACCATCCTCACTCCGCTGAAAATTCCATCACTCCTTTCTTTCCAAATGGACCGCACTATGGTAAAAGGGACAAGTCTCCACAGAACCACCCTGCATCCTGAAAAAGGATAAAATCTCCAAGCTTCAAACATACTGATCATAGAACCTAACAAACACCATGCTAATCCGCATCTCTGACAGAAGTCTCTCCATAATGAGGATGAAACATCACAATGCGAGAAAAGGCGATCCATTGTCTCCAACCCATTCTCACATAAAGGGCACACATCTGAAATCTCCTGCGAAGACAAGCCTCTTCTTTTAAGATTATACGGTGAAGACACCTTTCCTTCCATCAACCATCATAGAGTCTCCACTCGAGGAGGTGCCAATCCTGACCGCACAAGTGAGCAAGGGGATCTAAAAGAGGATCCACATGCATACTGTAGAAAGACTTGGTAGAGAATTTTCCAGGACTAGGAGCAAGGATCAAAATAGCAGTTGCGGTAGGTGCAGTGGGCAATGGCCAAAACGCTATGTAGCGGTTGCGGCGACACTTAGCGGTGTGAATTTTTAAGTGGTAAAAAAAATCTGAATCTTGTGTAGCAACCAATCTTGTGTTTTTTTAGTGATTTAGAACCATGTAGAGGTAGAGATAACTTTAAAAAAGTATATTGAGGAGAAGAAATAGGGAAAACAGTGTTCTAAATTGAAACTATAGCTCTACTAGGTTTTAGACCGTAGCACTGCTATTTTCAAAATAGCATATCGGCCTCCACCGCTACGGCCGATAATGTAGCGGCTGCTATTTTGAACCATGACTAGGAGCCCAAATGCGTACATCAGCTTCTTCCCTGCATAAAAATATGTTAGAAATAATATTCAACAAAGACACATACTCTAACTACTCAGAGAGACACAGGGACCTCCTGAAAGACACTGACCAAGAGACCGCCCCACCCAAAAAAAAACCCAATTCTCCTTCTCCATTCTTAAACACACATAGAAGACCTGTATTTGACTGTTATATGGCCCATCTCAGCCTGTGGGGGCCCATTGTAGGTATTATTCTTCTTGTATTACTTTAAGCCATTTAAACTGCATAATTGCTCCAATTAATAAAAAGTAAAGAGACTGCATCCTACATTTTTCTTTCTCACTAATACTCTCTTTGCAACCTAATTTGTTTAAGACATTATTGTCCTTAGTACTTACTCCTTATTCATCTTCTTTGGTAATGCAGATCAAGAACGACTAGATTATGAAGCAAAGAAACTTCAGAGCTATGTGAAGGAAAAGTGCTATTCAATTTCAGAGAAGGGAGCTCTTGCTGACAAGATTAGCCCAGGGGTCCTCAGATCTCTGGTTACATTAACAGACAAGTCGAGGTAGCTTGTGTACAGGAAAATGGAGGTTACTTTGTAGATCATTTTCTATAATGCTTTTTGCTTGTTGTCTTTCATGAATACAGTAGTGAAGTTTACCGTATTTTACTGGTTCTTCAAAATTGTGCAGATGAGTCAGGTCCCAAGCCTGATTCAACTGAATACTGTGCCTCTGTGGCTTAAATTGCAGCTAGTCTGGTTTTGAAAGTTACTTGGATGACTAGTTCCATGTCTGTGATTGTTACTATGGTTAATGATACATATATTTTTATTTTTGAAGGATCCTCTGCTGATACATGGGAATTTCTGCATGGATGATTTTGTCAAACTCATGCTGGCCCTGCCTCTTGATCCGAGCCAGTTACTTCATGTCCTCAATGAATAGGTGGTGTCCGAGATTTCACTCCACTTGGAGTAATATTCATAATCAGATTGATCAAGGTGAAAACCATAATTAAATACTGGGTCTCTTTTTATACACATTGATCAAACAGTGTATATCACTCCAATCAATTTGAAATTTCGGCGTGTGCATATTTGGGGAGGATGTGTGATATGAATGGCTTAAATTAAGAAAAGGTGAGTCCCAAAAGGATTAAAATAACTTGTCTACATGGAAAACTTCATGTATATCACTCTAATCAACATATGATCGTTTCTTGTATCTTTATGTGATCTCATAGTATCTATCAGTTTTCTTTTTAAAGGTAAAATACATACACGATCATTTTCTATACCATGTTTTTGTTCTATTTGAACTCATGTTTACTGATAAGCAAATGTTCTAGCTCTTCCGAAAAAAATTAGAGCCATTTGCCTAGTTTGTAAGGAATTACAAGGATATTCTGCTAAATTGCTCCTGTTAAGGAGCTAGTGAAGTTGGAGATAGAAAACGATTGCATGTAAGCTCGAAATGTATAAAATTTAATCCATGGAATTTAATGGTTCTTCTAGATCTCCTCTAGCCTCCTCCTAGGGGCGGCAATTCCTAACCTAACCTGATCCCGACTTGGATACTTGGGGTGCATTTGTGCTCTGGGTGTGTTTGGCAAAGTAAAGTAAAGTGAATCCAGACAAGAAATGACAATGGGGTTATATCAAAAGTACACAATTGTAAAATTTCCTCCGAATTTTTCAAAAAAAGTCAAAAAAGCAACCTTATTTCTCCACTAAAGGATAAAAAAAAAAACTCCACTTTTCTATATAAAGAGTCAAAAAGATTTCATACCAAATAACTCAAAATAAAATACCATCATAACCCTTTATATCTTATTCTCTCTTGATTTAGTGCCTCACCTCACCATACTTCAATTCACAATACATCCATACAGGCCCTAAAGAGGAAAACTCTTTTTTTTTTTTTGGTGTGTAACCCATTGTTTCATTGTTTGGTGCAACACATTTTTCTTGTAGAAAAAAGAAAAACACAAACTAATTTCTTCAATCGAGAGGATTTTGATTTCCTATGGGAGAGTAACAACTAAGAATGCATTAATTCCTCTCTCATGGTAACATAAATTCATGGAGTGTGGAATCCATCATGGCACAAACAAGTCCTTGGACTGGCCCTTTTGGGGCACATTTGTGCAGTGTCATTTTCTTAGGAAAAAATGTAGTCAAAATTAATGTCGTTTGTGGTTATTTGCTAGTTGGATGTTTGGTTTTTACAAGGATATGTGCTAAGTCGATATTGGGTGTCGGAATTCAAAGAAAACTCCTGATACATGTAATTTTAGGGAAAGACCAATAAAGACTTCCGCTCCATTCCATGCCCAAGCCCTGAACCATGCAAAATAAGCATTAAAACTCTTTTTGTTTAAAAAACAAGCCTTAAAACTAAATGCCCATTAACACCCATGAAACATATGATCCAAATGAAATTCGCCATCCACCTCTTGTCATCTTAGTCCACTTTTACCGTGCAGAGATCCTGGCCTCCAGTAAAAGCCAGTTGCATCTGCCACCTGGTCCATCTGATCACCAAACTATTGACCACACACATGCAAAACACTAGGTGACTTCTTTTCTTTTTTTTTTTTTTGGTAAAAGGACTATTTCATTCATCAGAAGGGAGCTAACTAGGTGATTTGTGGTAGGTGAATTGTACAGTTATGTACCTTTCAGCTACTCTAGTAGCCAGTCTACTTCTACCCAAAAATAAAAGTAGCCAGTCTACAACATGGCAGCCTTCCATACACAGAAAGATGGTATAGGAGAGTGACATCCATGTTTTGTGCCAATACATCATCATTATTTCCTTTTTTTTCCCGATAACGTGGAGGGGTTAAGTGCTTCTTTCAGAGGAAGAAGAATTAGAAAAAAGCAGAGTAGGTTATGGACTATAGTTATGGGATGCTTCCCGATGGGGTTAGGATGGATGGAAACTGAAAAGGTTTCAAGGGTCATAAAAGAAAAAAAAAAAAATCAGTCCTATCATATTATCCTAGCCTTTGATTTAACCGTCTTAAATGGTCTTTTAACCATAGAGTTCTTTGATATTCAATCAAATGTAAATGTTTGATGAGTATAAAACTATGAAAGGTGGTAGACTCCAGGGGGGGAAGAGTGTGAAAAGAGCTATACTGATCAACCGTGAGCCCAATTGGATACAGGGACAAACTTGGCAGCTTAGTTCCTTATGGATTGTGAGAAAATTGAGAAAAACCCAGACCATTCATTTGTCATAGAACAAAAAATAGAATTCAAATTGTAATCCTTTATTTCCCTACAATTTCTGATTCCTTTGTGCCACTAATTAATGATTTGAATTGTTAATCATTCCCAAAAGCCCCAAAACGGCCGTGGTGTCAAATCTTAACCGTAGATTCATCATACTTTTTGAGAAATTTGCAAAAAAAAGTTAATCCTATAAAACTATCTTTTATTTTATGGGCCTCACAATGAAGATCTGAACCATCTATCATTTGTAGAAGGCCAAGAATGGTCATGGGTTCAAATTTTAGGGTTTGGTTCATCACAAATTGTAAAAAACTTGTGACCGTTGGATATAATATATTTATAGTTGTTTGCCAAAACGCGGAACGCCATGAAAGAGATCATCGGTTAGGATGGCATTGTATGAGAAAATCACAGGAAGATATCTTCTGTGAAGAGGATTCTTCTTCTTAGCGTGGGTGGTTGCCAAACGTGTCCTTAGCTGTTCCTCAAAGTTTTGTCATTCCAACGGTAGGGGTTTAACAATAAATGTAATAAGCGTCTGCATCTGCATACCACCCTTCATATCTCATAAACACCAGAGCCAAGAACTTAATTTCACTGTGGTAAATGATAGTAATGTTGATGTATCTCCATCTACCAAACAGTAATGTTTTCTTATTTTTATGTTTTGGGTAAATGACAGTAATGTTGATATATCTACATCTACCAACCTTTTTTTATGCTCTCTCTCACACACACACAAACTACAAACGCAGCATCACCATCTACTTTTGTGGGTTCCCTGAGACCAAAAACCAGTACAAGTGTACAGCCACTTGAACTCTCCAGAAGACACCCACTTCTATTGTAAATTGCAATGATGATTACAACTAAAAGAGCCAAGGGAATTCTTAGAGCCCATAAGTGAAGGTGAGATTTGAAATCTAGACAGTTTGAGCTCACTGTTCCCCTTACCCCAAATGCTACTCTAATTGGAGGAGTTGAGCACTATCATATTCATCATGTGTAAAACATGTAACGCGATTCCTTTATTTTTTTTAATCATGTATTTCATAAGTGACCAATGTGATGATTCATGAACTCAAATCGAATGGAATTTCAGTCGAAAATAAACTAAGAAGGAATATTGATTTTGAGTGGTTTGAATTTTAGACATGAGACTTGAAATCAATGGCTGTGGATGACCTTAGATTTTATAATTTTTAGGGGGGCCTGTGTCCCTGCCGACTAGGTAACCTCAACTGGTGCAATCTAATATTCTACCAATATAAGGCCATGAGATAAGACCAATTTTGAAATTTAAACTATACTGTCTATTTAACAGCTATAGATGGACACCTGCCAATGTTCAATGAAATTGATTTTTTGTTGGTGAATGATCTCTATGTTTTTTGTTTTTAAAAAAAGTGGTAGAGCTTTCTATGCCTTATCCACAACCCATTCTTTGTTTCTAATGGGGCCTCTAAAATCCACTTACATTACACAGCCCATGTGGCCTTTTTTTGGTTGACCATAAAAGGGTCCCAAGGTGGACACAACCATAGATGATCTTTAAGATACTCTTTACCTTTCTCCATGGTCCCTTAAGTTAGTGCTACATAAATGAGTGGCTGTTATTAAGAGACAGAAGATTCTCAGCAAACTAAAATGAACAGCATTTATGGCATGATTTCCAACTTCTCTACAAATCATCTACTTCATTTTGAAACTACCCAGATAAAACAAACAAGAGCCAGTGCCAAAGTCATGGCTTCATTGTCATTTCCTGATCAATGAAAAGGGCTGTTGTTGGTTTCCCATAAATGGTCAAAACAAATACAGTAGAAGGATCCTATTAGCTATAGTACTTGTGAGAAAACTCCATACAGGGAGGGGGCTCACGAGCACTCAGTCTGCAAAATATCAAGCCATGAGTGGCCATGAAAAAAGACAAGAGAAAAAAAAGGGTCATCTCATCAACTGGCATTCAAACATACACTCAATTCCTGGTACCTGACTTCTATATCCCACCAAATTTCCAAGCCACAGTAATTAGAATTTTTTTATGTGAATTCAAGAGTTCAGTAGAAAATGCTATTTTAGATAGTGTTGTCAATGAACCTAGTAAAAGAAACATTTCCCCCTTCCCACAGGACTTTCCTTGCAGATGCTATTGTTTTAACTAGGGGTCAAATTAATCAATGCATGAGTTATTGGTGAGACCCAAATCAACCCATCCTTCCAAAATTCAGATTGTTTAACCACATCCGGATTGTGGCCTATCCCCACAATCAAATCTAACATGACCCATCTCCATGAGCCAAATATCCTTCATAATGAAGCAAAATTTTCTCATCAGCTCTAAGGAAGCTTCTTTGGAAATTCAAATTAATATCATTTCACATCCCTAATCATCTTTTATAGTGTACGTAGCAGTTTGAAATTTAAACATGTAATTTACCTTGTATACATACACTCTTTTATTTATAGTGAGAAAAATCTCTTCATAAGAGTGTGGAAAAACTAAAATATTCAATTCTTTCACTATTCAATGTTATTAATAGGCTCCGTTTCTTAAGTGAAATTTTTGCCAGGAATTCACCATGTCCAGGAATTCCTGGACATGATGTGACATGTTGTCCTTTGGAATTTCTGAATTCTATATTTCTTCTCGGACATTTCTCGATTCCAGCCACATGAAAAGTCTCTTTTAACCTTTGGGAATCCAGGAATTCCACTCCCTTTGCATTTTGGTGGAATTCCTAGATGTTAAGGCATGTTTCTTTGCAGGAAATCTAGGAATTCTTGAATTTCCAGACATAATGGAATTCCTGGATGCTCCTTGGGCTTGAGCATCCACGAATTCCACCAAAATTCAAAGGGAGTGGAATTCCTAGATTCCCAAAGGTCAAAAGAGATATTTCATGTGGCTGAAATCCAAAAATTCTTGTAAAGAAATATGGAAATCAAATATTCCAGGGGACAGCATGTCACATCATGTCAGGAATTCCCGGACACGGTGAATTCTGGCAGAAATTCCACTAAAGAAACAGGGCCCAAGAATTCCACTATGTCTGGAAATTGAGAAATTCCCCATATATACAAGAATTTCTAAAATTCCAGCAAAGAAACAGGCCCTTAATATTACTTACAACTAAGACAAAACATGCAATGTTTACATGTCAATTAATCTCGCCACTTAAAAAGGGATTATGTTTTAAGGGAATGCGAAGGAGAGAATGTGAGAGTAAAGATGGGGAGCCTGAATTAAGGTTTGTTTTTCTAAAGTGAGCAAGCAAAGATTACAATATTGTTTACATTGCGTTACAAGTGAGCTGGGATGGCAGTTCTGCCCCTTACATACCCATTTCAGCCTAGACAGGATAAGATATCTATGACGTTGGTTTTCGGCAGAAACTACTAAATATATAGTTGATCCAAAACAGCACTCACTAAATAGATAGGCATGCTACAAAATCCCCTGGTGTCTTACAAGAAGAAATGCCCCTTTTATTACATCATTTTGTGAGACTCATAGGGACCCAAGAAATGCTTTTTGTGAGAATTAAAGTAGAAGGGAGCATTCATGGTTTGACGATTGAGAGTTGGTAGTGTTTTTCTATTGTGAACCATTTAAATCCTACTTTTTTCTCTTATAAGCCTCACCCTTTCCTACTTTTTCTCATTGTTTGAATTCAAATGCAAACTCCATGCATATGGCAATTAATGCTCCCACCTTATCTCTTTCAGACTTTCACAATGCATGGGTCCCTCTTATTTTGGTGATTGATGGTTGGATTGGTACAAAATTGAGAATAATACCAATTTAGTAAGGTTGCATAAAAATATGGGTTTCAAAAAATTTTAGGTTTAAGTTTAAAGTGATTAATCTATAGAAGTGAAAATCAGTAAAGACATAAATAAAATGTGTCAAAATTGATAAAATGTTAATTCATGGGGCCGGGATGTGTGAGCATAAAGAGAATGAATCTAAGTAATTGGCCCTACTTATCCAAAGGTGTGAAGGGAGTGATTTCAAGTTGGGCCCACTTGTCTAAAGGAGTGCCCAAGTATAAAACAAATAAAGAATGGTAGAAAAAAAATTACATAAAAAATCTCCAAACACGGTTCCTATTTCCTCTCCAAACTCCTAAAAAATAGGCATATTCCAAGAAAGTTAAATTACTCATTTAATATTGCATTGCATAGGGGTTGTTGGTAATTACTTCTCATTTAGTTTTGTCTTATTTATTTTCTAGAACTATAATGTGAGGTTACATTATTTAATTGGATAAGTCAAAAGGGCCCCTTTTGAAATAGGGAAGTTTTGAAATTTTCATATATATATATATATATCTATTAGTTTTTTAAAAAGTATATTTGGAAAACTAGGTGCCTATAACAAAATTAGGAGACTATCCTTTTAGT
Organism: Litsea cubeba; assembly: GCA_012931725.1. Lineage (NCBI taxonomy): Eukaryota > Viridiplantae > Streptophyta > Magnoliopsida > Laurales > Lauraceae > Litsea > Litsea cubeba. The sequence continues at coordinate 114,841,387 of CM022947.1, read as the reverse complement.
TGAAATCATCAAATAAATTTAAAAAACTTATCAATAAAAAACTTATACCAACCACATTCAGTATATGCTCAAGATAGAAAGAGATCACACTTCAAATATAGGTGTTTGTTTTAGTAAAGAAAAAAACCTTAAGGTGTTTGGCTTATAACTATACTAGCAACAAAGGCCCATGCTAAGCCCGGGTAAAAAATAAAAATATCTTAAAATTTAAGAAATTTTTAAAAATATTGTTAAGATAAAATAATTAAATAAATAGAAAATAGGTTTTTTTATTATCTTTGAATATTAAAATTTTTTATAGGTATGAAAATAAATATAAAATAAAGTAAATTTACATAACACGACGACCCCTTGAATTTAAAGGCGTTGACCATTACTACCATCTCATTTATGGATATATTATACCATTGATGATTGAAGATATAAGAAAAAGAAAACAAACTGGATGGATCTACATCTACTAAAAAGAACCAAAAGAAATGGATAAAAAATTAACGTGTTTAATCCATCAGTGGGGGCCACCCTTGAAATATTTTTAACATGTGGGACCCACTGATGGCCCTGCATCTAAAGAAGAAAAAAGGGAAGATAAGAAGAAATGAAATGGAAAACAAATGATTTCATCCTCAATGGGCTGCACGCTACATCTGGATTTATGGTGATGGAACAGTTGGTCCCTACAAATGATTGATAGTATAAGAAAAAATTTTAAAAGAGAGGGGGGCGAACAAGTGTAAGAGAAGAAAAAAACTTAAAAGATGTACATTGCATGGGATGAGTGTACGTTGAGATAGATATGAGTCATCATAATATGTTTCTAATAAATCTAACTCATATGCACACAAATCACATTCTAACAATTATTAAAGAAATTAAACTTGTGTATGATACCAACCCAGTCTGATTGCCCACTATGGATAGATATTCACCTAGAAAACTAATATCTATGCATAATCTATGAGTGGGTCCCACTGCATAAATAAGTTAAATATGCGGAGCCCACTAATTGATTTACATCTATTAAGAAACCAGACAACGGCCAACAAGCTTGCTTTCCACTTAGCCTCCCTTAATAAGTGAGGCCCACTCTTAGAAAAAAGGGGTTAAGAGAAGGCCATTGGGATTTTGGATTTCATTCATCGGTAGGGCCCATAAAACATATTTAACATGGGTCCCCGTGATTATTGAAGATCTAAGGAAAAGAAAACAAATCGACTGTAAAGATTTGCTTATAATTTGGATAATGGCAAGAAATAAAACTCAAATTCAAATGTTCAAATCTCTTATGAGAGAGGTTTTAGGAGAGAAAGTGTAGCCCAAAGTGAGGTGGCACCTTAAAATAATGTGGATTTTTTATGCATATTTCTTTGAAAGGAGAGACTTTTTAGGGGTGAGGTGGCACCCCTCACAGCCCACCTCTTCCTTTGCTTTAATATATATAATATAACTACTTGGAGTCTCCAGTGAATATTTATTCTTTTCTTCATGATGTTAGAACTTCTATTACTGGCAGAAAGAATTTCTATTTCAATATGAAGATTAATTAACTAGAAAGGTCTCAAGAACCAATACCTTTAAATTTCATGAAAGGCCAGTTTGCCTATTTCATATTGAATTCATAGAAATTAAGTTAGCATGCAATACAGTATTAAAGTCCACGCCAGGAGTGAAGGATATAGGTGGAGACATAAATGAAAACCTCACTTTCCTAAGAATTCATGATTTACTAGAGTGAGGCTCAGAAATCATTTCCTAACAAAAGAGAGATTATTTAATAGGACCGTTTGATCTTCGCTTTTACTCCTTAATTTCCTAAAAATTGATTTACTAGAGTGAGGTTCAGAAATCATTTAATTCCTAGCTAGCAAAAGAGAGATTATTTAATAGGACCATTTGATCTTCACTTTTACTCCTTCAATTTTAGCCCCTTGATAATAAGGCAATGCTCAGAAATCCTAGAAATTCAATACCCCATCAGACCATCAGACCAATGGGCCACTTCAAAGTATAATCATAAAAAAATAAATAAAAAGAAAGTAAAAGAGAAAGGGGCGCTTAATTAATTCTTTAACTTCTAAGACCCCAATGGATTAACATACAATTTTATGGCAATCCAAGGAAGCACACATACCCTTCGAATAGAGCAAGATACACTGCTACAAACAAAGAAGCATATATAGCTCCAAAACTTCCTGTCCCTAAAGATAATCACCGCCTTCACATAGACCTAAGTTGTGAATTAGACTGGCCATATTACCATACAAACAACCCCAACTGCTTTTATAAAACTCCTCTAGAGAAGTCTAAAGCACATATCATATGGTTATTTATGCTCATATATACGTAAACCTTACCTAATTAACCTCATCTTCTTCAACACAAAACATCTTTGAGTAGCTTGTATCTGCGGCCACCGGGCCTTGGAGAAGCCGTGCTACTGGCGCTCTTTCCTCGGTCGCTGCTCTCCTCTCTATCACTTAGCTTGATCTTGTCGCCTGAGTACTCGGATCTGCTGATGGATCCGGCATCCTTGCCTGCAGATTTCTTTGAATTGGTCCCATGTACCTTGGCCTTCCTGTCCTCACTCTGGCACCAGTCGCAAAATCCAGTGCCAATCTCTAATGATTCGACATAGTTTGTACAATACCTGTATGAATGAGGGCAAACATCAGAAGGAAATGAACATAAACTCCTTCCTAGGACACAGGATTTTAATCTTCAAAAAATATGCTAATAGAAACACCATGACCTATATATGTTGTTATTGTTGCTATACATCAATGTTAATCTACTGTAATAGGTTTATACATGAATACATGAACCTTTTTGTTGTTGGTGGCTAAGATGATGCAGAGAAGGTAAAAAATCCTCATACCCATGTTATTGTAATTTGTAAGCGCTACATAGCATATACTAATGATAACATCAACTCCTATGTTATTGCTTTTGCCATAAAAAAAACCCCTATGTTATTGCTAGATGAAGATGATAGGGCACGCAAATTCTCTCTATAAATCATTGTTAGCTAGCCTACTGTGATATGTCTACACAAGTGAAAACTTAATGACTCAAGTTATAGTTGATGAGTATGATGATGAAAAGGCAGAGAATTTCCCTACATACATGAAACAGAAATGAAGATATACAACAGCCCATGACAAAGGATTTTGATCCACATAGCATATACGAATGAAAACATCATGTCGACCCATGTTGTTTTTGTTGATGATAATGATGATATCATGATGGAAATATACAAAAATTCTCCACATACATATATCAATGATAACCTTGTAAAATACATCTATACCAGCAAAACCTTCATGACCTATGTTGTTGATGTTGATGAATATGATGATGAAAAGTTAGAATAATTCTCTACATGGCAATGTTTAATCTGCCAAATCAATGAAATGATCAAGACCCATGTTGTGTGATGCATCTATGGAAGGCGTACGAGTGCTGAAAACGGGAGCGGCATCTGGTGCAGTGAAAGAGCTTATCTGGGAAGCCGATGTCTCCACACATACAACAGACGGCTGGATTATCGACCATAGCTGAAGCAGAAGATGGTTGGGTGGTGGTGAAAATGACTAGGGAGAGAGATCCAACCCAAGAGATTGAAGCAAACAAGCAAATGACAAAGATTGGGCAGTTGGGTTGGGTTGGGTTGGGTTGGTTGAAATGTAGTGATCATATACTTCTAAACCATTTTATATGAGAGACAAAGAGAGGAACTACAGATTCGATGGCGATCTAGGACTTTGGGAATTTATCTGGAGCAAATGTACAGTGTGGGATTTGTTGCAAATAGTATTTAAGCACATCCAAGGACACGCTGTACAAGGATGAGAATTGTCGCAAGAAAAGGCCTCTATTTCCCGTGCATGTCTATTATGGTCCTTTGACTAAGAAAGTGAGAAAAAAAAATCCAATTTTCCTCAACACTGTGGAAAATAATTTTACCAAAGGACACATTTGTACAATGCATTTTGCTGCAGAAACACAATATCGATTTTTGTAGTGTCATTTTCATTCATGATTGGTGTGGTCGAGCTTTTTATGGAGAAAAGTATCGTTTTTTTCTTTTTCCATTCGCTATTGACTATTGAGGACCCCACCCACCTATGTTGGATTTTGATGGCACGGTGCGTTTCTTTTTTTGGAAAATGCTCCTATGAGAGTTACTCTTACGATACGTTCATAGAAGCATCTCCCAAAAAAATAAAAATATCTACTTTGTCGTATACAATTCCAACTTGCACATAAACATGTCTTAAAAGGCATACAACTCCATAGTCACACTTCTAAAAAAAAAAAAAAAAAACTCCATAGTCACACAAACATGTCTTAAAAGGAAAACTTTTAGTGAGATTTTGCTGGAAACCATTAATTTGCAACTCTTTTCTTAGATGTAGACTCCCATGTATATCACTCTGGAGGGAAATTGGAAGGTCTTGTCCGAGATTAGTTGGCATGAGTTGATGATTGTAACTTTTTTTTATTAAAGGCTCCAGAGTTTAACCTTTATACGTACAAACCATTAAAATTCTAGGCTCTCAATCACATGGTTTGCGTTAATATAGGGGCACATTTGCGCATTATATCTCTCTATTCCAATGATCTATCATCTATCCAATGAGACCTACATCGTTTCCACTGGAAAGTTTGTGGGTTAATCTTACAAATTCTGTATCTAGTAATAATTGTGGAATTAGTAATGGCATTGTTTTATGTATCATTTTCAGATATTATTATCTTTGGCAAGTTTTGGAATAATTTGAAATTCGGGTTTTCTCCCGATGTTAGAAAATGTTTTGGAAATGATAAAAATTTTAAAGTGACTAAAAATAATAAATAAAATTAAAGTACTATTAGAAAATTATTATATTCTTCACCCCTCACGTGGTCTCATATCTTTCACCCGTCGTGGAGCTCAACCATGAATTTATATTTATTCAATTTCTATGCATTCTATGCAAACGAAAACACCCTTCTTTTTTTTTTTTTGGTTAAAAATGTTTGTCCAGTCTAAGCCTCTATCCGTTCAGCAAATTAGGCCCAGGTATAGCCCTAAGGTCTAAAAATATAACCCAAATCCAATCCAATGCAAGTCAGACTGAAGCTGGCTGCAGGGTGCTAACCACTTGTAAACCCTGGCCGTCCAATGGGTGGGTGCTTCATAATTGAGGAGGTCCCAATCTTCTGACAGGGACCCACACCCCTGTCCCTGTACTGTCCTATACAGAGGAGAAAGTTTGGGATAAAACCAATGCTTACTTCATATTTGAACAAAAAGAAAGAACATACACACCAACCAAATTCCTCAAAAAATACATATGACCCACTTCAAATTGTTTATGTGATTCTATTTGCATCATTTTAGCCTTTTTCGTGAAAGCAGGCAGCTGTACTAAGTCAAACTCTTCTTACCTCATATGATTTGAGATCTCTCATTTCTTCCATCATATGCAATGCACCACTAGTTGAAACAATGCACCATTAGTTGAAAATATCTCCATATCTTGTGTGGGGCTCTGAAGTGAGATTTTTCCTCCAATAGAGCAGATGAAGATACAGATGTGAGGGGACAGTAAGTCACACATCAAAGGATCTTAATCTATCCAAGTAAATGAATGAATTATCTGATACGGTTGAGGCATCCCCCCTCTCTCTCATTTAATAATGCTATGGTAAGTCAAGAATCATTATTGTTTGGATGCTAAAAACAAAGTAAATCAAGGGAATCAAGAGCACCATCACCTGATTTGCTTGTCTTCTCAAAAGTATTATATTTGGAGCTGACCAAATAGCTTAGTGCTCTTCCCACTTGGTTGCTGGGTGATTTAGTTGTACACTCAGTAAGTGCTCATGCCAGTTTACTTTTTCTGAAGAGTTTGAGCATAGAAGGGCTTTAAAGAAAAGAACATGAGTTTTACGGTGGTTATCAAAGGAGAAATATATGGTTATTTTTTTTTTAATGTGTGATCAATCTTTAGGGTGAATGTGACTATAATTGAGATGAAATTAGGGACATATTTCAATGGAGATAAGGCGATGCACCAGTAATTAATATGCAGATGGGCCTTTCATAGGTTCAATTAGACGACCAGTCGCGGGTAATATGGTAATGAAGAAAATGATGGTCCTGGATGTGATCAAAGCTTGATTTACTCCACAAGTCTTTAGTGTGTTCTAGTGGTCGAAAGATCTCCAGACTTGGATCACAAACTAGGGCTCTCATTTCCCTTATATATGAGCCCAAGTAGTTACCCTCTATTAAAACTTTGGGCACGTTTGTTTACACAGTCTTTCCGCGGAAATGGGAAATTGCCGCGTCAGCAAATTCCATAGAAATGGAAACCTTGGAAAAAGATTTCCTTAGAATTTAGAAATTTATGTTTGGTGCAAAAAAAATTTCCTCGTTGAATTGGTCCTAATGTTGTTTGGTGCGACTGTAGATTCCTATAGAAAATGAAATTTTCTTATTTGGTGAAATAACTTTTTGAAGAAAAATAACATAACATGTATATTATTTATTCAATATTAAATAATAACTTAAGAAATAAAAAATGAAAGAGTTGAAGAATTTTGGGTTGAAATGGACAAGAGTTGGGAGGAGTTTTCCGAGGAAATCCATTTCCCATACCCCCATAGGAAACTCATTTCCACAATTATCAAGAAAAATGCTGACGAGGCAGGAAAGCGTTTCCGTGGAATTGTTCCGCACCAAACGCCTGAAAACTGAGTTTTCCGCGGAAAACCACACACTTTTTCCCTTTCCGCGGAAAAGTGTGTGTACACAAACATGCCCTAAAGTCTTCACTGCCAAAGAAACCAACCTTCCCTAACCATCTAGGCGGTTAAGCCACGCATAGAAAAATATCTGATCTGCTAACCCAAGATTACTGCAGATCCCTATCTTATTCAACTGATCATCAAGTCTTTATCGGGAGACCCGCTGGCCACACGAATCCTACAGTAAGTATAAGGTCAAGTTATCACATAGCAGCTTAGTCAAAGTCATGGACTCCTTTTATAATGAATTGAGCCAAATTCACTTCAATCAAAGTTGGGTCATACTCATGGGTGTGCCATCAAAATCAGTGGCAAAAGTTATGTTTTCTTTTTGAGAGGGAAAGTGATGGTCAACTGTTAAAATCAGTCATTGCCTAGGTAATCAATTAAATTTTTATTAAGAAAGGGATTAACAACTCCCAATAAATAAATTTAAAAAGATGTACAAGAAAATAATCATTTGGGAGAAGGCTAGCTATTGGCAGCCAGCATGACTTACCAACTGACCTGTCATAGTTTGAGCAAAGTAGTAATTTGACAATCCACTCTTTCAAGGGCTTCCATATGAGTCAATGGTTAAACCCCTTTTTGCAATTCAATATTTGAGGACCACCTTGTGCACGCATTAAACAATTTCGTTCACTTTCTGCTTTGCAGATGGCCTCCTCCCTGTAACAGGCCTTTTCATTGGGTTGCAGATATATATACTTGCATTTGGGTTGTGTTTTATGATCTCAGGATGCACTTTTAGTCTAATTTTGTGGCCTTATTATTAGATATGTTGGACTTGTGCCTTTGTAAACCTTGGCCCTTAGACTGTTAGCCCGACCCAAAAACTTAGGCTAGACTTAGAATGAAACTTTAAGCTTGTGGTCGAAGTTTAAGCCTAATTACATGATTAATATAGTAACCCATTTGCAACTGATGGGCCATGGGCTGCACAAATATGCCACATGTTATATCTTTTTTTGCTTCTTGATGGATGGCCCACCCTAAATCCATCCAAATGATCACCTACCTTTGGGACTCGATCAACTACAATGGATGACACCGATGGTTAGATTATTGTTAGATAAAACACGTAAAAACTTAGCAGCGGGACAAACTCTTATGGATTATCCTAATGATCACCTACCTTTGTCCCACATTATTAATTATTATATGCTCAACATTACGATGGGACAAACTCTTATTGCATTAAAATTTAGCGACATTCCATACAAGGAAAGAGCATTCATTTTGAGATGTTCAAAACTTGGCTTTACTATGGAGTTTCATTCCACTCACGGAGTCCAAAACTCCTAATTCAGCCATAGGCAAAGGCTGAGGGAGGTGACCCCCTACTTCCACCTGTGATCAAAATAATATTTTCAGACCACAAAGTCGAAAAGAAAAATCTGAGACTGAATAAAAGGGAAGAAATGAATTATGTTTTTTATGCGAACAATCTAATTAATTGCTCAAACTCTGTCTAGACTGAATTTTGTGAGACTCCAATCTATATTACTAAAGGGATGTATATATGCTTTGTGAGGATTCCCGAAGGATGACACTTGGCATGTCTTTGAGAGGGACACGTGGCAGGGACACTTGGCAGAGAGGACACCCAAGAATTCCAATCACACCCTTCCATTCCACCTACAACTCTCCATCATTTCCTAATATACAGCCAAGAATGGTGTCCCAACAAGGTTATTCGTGGCAGGGACACCCAAGAATTCCAATCACACCCTTCCATTCCCCCCATAACTCTCCATCATTTCCTAATATATATAACATTACAATCACACCCTTCCATTATGCCCTTCGGTTTCCAATCAAACAGAAATGTCTTCCTACAAATCTCTATCATTTCCTTAGAATAGAGATGGTGGACCCCATTCATCTGGGGGGTTCCACTTAAATAGGTTATGTTTGGTCATGAGGTCTATGATCATTTAATCCTTTGATCTTTATCAAGCAATTCATGGGTCCCAGCCCGCATCATATTGTTTCATGGACGGTTAAAATATAAATGGTGGACCCCATTCATCTTGGGGGTCCCACTTAAATAGGTTAGGTTTGGTCAATTTGAGAGGTCTATGATCATTTGATCCTTTGATCTTTATCAATCAATTCATGGGTCCCAGCCCGCATCATTTGATTTTATGGACGGTTAGAATAAAGATGGTGGACCCCATTTATCTGGGTCCCACTTAAAAATATTTGGTCAATTTGTTAGGTCTACGATCATTTGATCTTTTTAAATCAATTCATGGGTCCCATCCCGCATAATATGGTTTTATGGACGGTTAGAATAGAGATGGTGGACCCCATTCATCTGGGGGGTTCCACTCAAATAGGTTATTTTTGGTCAATTTATGAGGTCTATGAACATTTGATCCTTTGATCTTTATCAAGCAATTCATGGGTCCCGCATCATATTGTTTCATGGATGGTTAGAATATAGATGGTGGACCCCATTCATCTGGGGGGTTCCACTTAAATAGGTTTGGTTTGGTCAATTTGTGATGTCTATGATCATTTGATATTTATCAAGCAATTCATGGGTCCCAGCCCGTATCATATGGTTTTATGGATGGTTAGAATATAGTTGGTGGACCCCATTCATCTTGGGGGCTCCACTTAAATTGGTTAGGTTTGGTCAATTTGTGATGTCTATGATCATTTGATCTTTATCAATCAATTAATGGGTTCCAGCCCACATCATATGGTTTTATGGACGTTTAGATTATAGATGGTGGACCCCATTCATCTTGGTCCCACTTAAATAGGTTAGGTTTGGTCAATTTGTGAGGTCTATGATCATTTGATCTTTATCAATCAATTCATGGGTTCCAGCCCGCATCATATGGTTTTATGGACGGTTAGAATATAGATGGTGGACCCCATTCATCTTGGTCCCACTTAAATAGTTTAGGTTTGGTCAATTTGTGAGGTCTATGATCATTTGATCATTTGATCTTTATCAATCAATTCATGGGTCCCAGCCCGCATCATATGGTTTTATGAACGGTTAGAATGGAGATGGTGGACCCCTTTCATCCGGGTCCCACTTAAATATATTAGGTCAATTTGTTAGTTCTATGATCATTTGATCTTTTTTAATCAATTCATGCCTCACCTAAAAAATAAAACATTTGGAAAAAAAAAACATAAAGATCAAATTAGCAATAAAAAGAAGGACTCACAAGTTTACTAATTAATAAATTTATTAAAAATAATTAATATCAGTATGTGCATTGGTGGTTCCGTGGGTTCTACTTAAATAGGTTAGGTTTGGTCAATTTGTGAGGTCTATGATCATTTGATCTTTATCAAGCAATTCATGGGTCCCAGCCCGTATCATATGATTTTATGGACAGTTAGAATATAGTTGGTGGACCCCATTTATCTTGGGAGCTCCACTTAAATAAGTTAGGTTTGGTCAATTTGTGAGGTCTATGGTCATTTGATCTTTATCAATCAATTAATGGATCCCAGCTCGCATCATATGGTTTTATGGAGGGTTAGAATATAGATGGTGGACCCCATTCATCTTAATCCCACTTAAATAGGTTAGGTTTAGTCAATTTGTGAGGTCTATGATCATTTGATATTTATCAATCAATTCATGGGTCCCAGCCTGCATCATATGGTTTTATGAACGGTTAGAATGGAGATGGTGGACCCCATTCATCCGGGTCCCACTTAAAAATTTGGTCAATTTGTTAGGTCTACGATCATTTGATCTTTTGATCTTTCTTAATCAATTCATGGGTCTAATCTCGCATAATTTGGTCAATTTGTTAGTTCTATGATCATTTGATCTTTTTTAATCAATTCATGCCTCACCTAAAAAATAAAACATTTGGAAAAAAAAACATAAAGATCAAATTAGCAATAAAAAGAAGGACTCACAAGTTTACTAATTAATAAATTTATTAAAAATAATTAATATCAGTATGTGCATTGGTGGTTCCGTGGCCGGGTTCTACTTAAATAGGTTAGGTTTGGTCAATTTGTGAGGCTATGATCATTTGATCTTTATCAAGCAATTAATGGGTCCCAACCCGTATCATATGATTTTATGGACAGTTAGAATATAGTTGGTGGACCCCATTTATCTTGGGGGCTCCACTTAAATAGGTTAGGTTTGGTCAATTTGTGAGGTCTATGATCATTTGATCTTTATCAATCAATTAATGGGTCCCAGCTCGCATCATATGGTTTTATGGACGGTTAGAATATAGATGGTGGACCCCATTCATCTTGGTCCCACTTAAATAGGCTAGGTTTAGTCAATTTGTGAGGTCTATGATCATTTGATCTTTATCAATCAATTCATGGGTCCCAGCCCGCATCATATGGTTTTATGAACGGTTAGAATGGAGATGGTGGACCCCATTCATCCGGGTCCCACTTAAAAAATTTGGTCAATTTGTTAGGTCTACGATCATTTGATCATTTGATCTTTCTTAATCAATTCATGGGTCTCATCTCGCATAATATGGTTTTATGGACGGTTAGAATAGAGATGGTGGACCCCATTCATCTGCGGGGTTCCACTTAAATAAGTTAGGTTTGGTCAATTTGTGAGGTCTATGATCATTTGATCCTTTGATCTTTATCAAGTAATTCATGTGTCTCAGCCCGCATCATATGGTTTTTTTGGACGGTTAGAATATAGATGGTGGACCCCATTCATCTTGGGGTCCCACTTAAATAGGTTAGGTTTGGTCAATTTGAGAGGTCTATGATCATTTGATCTTTATCAATCAATTAATGGGTCTCGGCCGGCATCATTTGATTTTATAGATGGTTAGAATAAAGATGGTGGACCCCATTCATCTAGGTCCCACTTAAATATATTAGGTCAATTTGTTAGGTCTACGATCATTTGATCTTTTTAAATCAATTCATGGGTCCCATCTCGCATCATATGGTTTTATGAACGGTTAGAATGGAGATGATGGACCTCATTCATCTTGGGGGTCCCACTTAAGTAGGTTAGGTTTGGTCAATTTGAGAGGTTTATGATCATTTGGTCATTTGATCTTTATCAATCAATTAATGGGTCACAGCCCGCATCATATGATTTTATGAACAGTTAGAATAGAGATGATGGACCCCATTTATCTTGGTCCCACTTAAATATATGAGGTCAATTTGTTAGGTCTATGATCATTTGATCTTTCTTAATCAATTCATGCCTCACCTAAAAAATAAAACATTTGGAAAAAAAACATAAAGATCAAATTAGCAACAAAAAAAAAAAGGACTGACAAGTTTACTAATTAATAAATTTATTAAAAATAATTTATATCAGTCTATGCATTTTGTGGTTTCGTGGTTATGCACGGGTTTTTGCTAATAAAGAAGAAGCCTATGGTTTTAAAGCCGTTCAAATTTTAGAAGGTTAGGCTGTAGGCCTAGCACTGCTTTGGTTTGTTTAGGGTATGATGCTAAACCTGCCTCTAATCCAAGATTTTACTACGGGGAGATAATTTGGTGCTAAAGTTTCACTTTTATCTGTTTGCATCAATGAGACTGAATTTGGTTCAGCACACCATAGCGCATGTAGGTGCCTTTTATTTGAGTTGTCAGACAAAACATGTGCCAAGAACCAGTCTTTCAATTTGTTGTTTGCATCAATCTGGCAAAGGCAGTGAAAATAGAGCAGTAACTCCCACATTGACATGAATTTGTCATCAAGTTATTTCTATCTCAGATGAATCATTTTGTCTACGCTCTTAAATGATATAACTTTACTTTAATATGGAAAGTACATTTGAAGTCAACTGAAATTTCTAGATAAGAGGGGCTTGGAAAATCAATGGTGGGAACAAGATTTTCAGGGCCTGTTTGTACGAATGCACATGGATATATATCTGATTTTCAGATTATCCAAAGGTTTCAATCCATAAAAAATCAGGCTTGGAACATATTTTAGGTTTTAATTTGTAAATAGGTTTAGGTTTAGAACCCAATTTAGGTTCTGATTGACAAATGAGTCTAATTTTGAATTCAAACAGTTTTTCATCCGTGGACTTGGTACTCGACCCATTTGTCCGTACCTTTCTCATGTGTTAGATGCTTTGTTTCATGGTTCAATTTCCATTAAACTGGAGGTAATTTTCTTGGCATTCATTTTTTTCATTCTTCCTTTTTAACCACTTATATGTATGAATTCAATTATATGAAATAAATATGCCGTTAAGAGTCCATTTGGACACACGAACTCAAACTTGGCATTAAATTTTCAAATGCATTTTCTAGAAAAATCTTTAAATTAATATTTCATTTTATTTACTTTTTTTATTTTGAGTGTTGTATTGAGGTTATTATGCAATTTTGTGTGTTGGGGGATCCTTTGTACATGGAGGATGACATATTTTCCTCTCTCTTAAGTTCTCTCCACCTAATTATCTTCTCATCTTTTCATGTTACCACATTATTATCCTCATCAAACTATTACCAACATCTATTTCTCACATACCTCAGTACTCTTATTCACTTCTCCATACACCAACTCTCATTTTTCATATGTGTGCGGGGATGTCTCCCGAAGCACTAAGGTTATACTAACTTTGGTGCTTATGTTCGCTAACCGCGCTTTGACCTCGGCAAACATTGCTCATCTGCTACCCGAGCTCGGGACTGTCTCTAGTCTCGGGCACCCGTGACCTCAATACAAAGTCTTCACTTCGACCACTCAGCTCGGCACCGGAGCCAGACCTTTAGCCAAGATGGACAGTGACGGCTGTACCTTCAAGGATATCCAGCTGGAACTGACAAAGCCATCTTGGCCGCCCCTTACCCCTGACAGAGTGGCGTCCAGCGGCTACGTCCCATCAGAGTATGGCCCCAAGCCAGGCCCGATGGGACTGGGCCCAAAAGTCAGATATGGTAAGGCCCGATTAAACCAGCATTTAATGCATAATGGGCTGATCGGACTGCCATTTAATGTATAGTGGGCTGACATGACGGTACCCCTGGGAGTGCTAGGACGTCATCATGAGTCCCGCCATGCAACGTAGACTTCCTCCTCTATAAATGGAGAAGCGAACTCCATCACAGGTACGCACAACACAACCAGAGAGCTGCTACTCTATCTCTCTTCTCCCTTATCTCTATCCTATTGTTCAGACCTCATACTGACTTAGGAATCGGAGAGCCTTGTGCTGCCCACAGCCAGGGTCCTATGACTTCCTCATCTTCTCCCCTTTCAAGTCCTCAGGTCACTCACCATCTCCGAAGGAGCATCAGACTCGAGATAACCCCCATTATAAAGTCCGTAATATTTACGCACTTACAGTTGGCGCCGTCTGTGGGGAGACACAAACCCGATTTTCCCAAACACCATGCCTCCCAAAGCTAAAAAAGGCGGAGAAGCCGTGAGGGCGATAATCCAGCCACCCCCGGGCCTGTCGCCGGTCGCTCCTCCTCAGAGGCGATCGGAGGCAAGGTCTGGTGCAGTTGCAATCGAAGAGCGCTCTGACACACACCTCTTCGTTCAGATCCCGTTCCCGGAGCGAATTGAGGACTCATCCCCGGAGGAGGAGGTTATGCCTCCTCGGCGAGGTGGACAGCGACAGGAGCGTCCCCAGAGGGACAAATCTGTAGCAGTCAGTGGATCCCATCATTCCCGCCGCTTCACTGGCGACAGGGATGTCGCGGCCCAGAGCATCCTCATCCAAGAACAAGAGAAGTTGATCCAGCAGCTCCAATAGCAGCTTCGGCAGCAGCCTGAGCACGAGGCAAAGGTCGGCCCCCAACCTTCCAGGAGTAGGCCGACCCATCGATCCGAGATCGACCCCAGGCATCGATTCGAGATCGACCCGACCCATCGATCCGAGATTGACCTCATGCAACACCTCGAGCGCAAGAGGCAGCGCCGGGCTCAGGACGAGGGCTCCAGCAACAGTCGCTCGAAAAGAAGGTCAGAACCCCCCTTCGGGGACGAAGAAGACGAAGAAGCGCGGCTTGACAGGCTCGTCAGGCAGGCGATCCGGAGCAATATGGAAGTTCTCTCTCGCAATCCCCTGGATTCGTATGACTTCGGCGACGCCGGCTCATCTCCTTTCTCTCAGGAAGTCAAAGATTTCCTCCTACCCAAGAGATTCAGCGTTCCAAGGTTCGTTCATTACGACGGCACCTCGGATCCGGCAGCGCATCTCCGACATTTCACTCAGAAGATGTCGGTGTGGGGTGACGTCGGTCATCTGAACTGTAGAGTTTTCTTGTCAAGTTTGGGAGACCTCCCCCTCAAATGGTTTTGCAGTCTCCCAGAAGGATCGATCTCGAGTTGGTACCAGTTGTGGAACTCCTTCCTGGGGAAGTTCCAAGCCCACAGAGTTATCCCAAAGACGGACGGTAACATCATGTCCCTTAAGATAAGATGGAACGAGAGCATCACCCAGTTCGCTAAGAGATTCTGGACTGTCTATAGCCAGATCGAGAACTCCAACGACGAAGTGGCGATCATGTCCCTCCAGCACGCCCTGTTGCCGGGCAATGACCTTCGCAAAGAGCTCGAGGGCCACAATTAAAAAATAAATGTAATTTTTAAAACATATAGGGTTTTTTTTTTAATTTTTTTGGGAGGGCCATATGTAAAAATTTATAAAAATATTGTAAAGAAAAGGGGGGGTTTTGAAATTTTGGGGGGGGCATGGCCCTTGCCAGCCCCCCTCTGGTTCCGCCACTGGACTTGAGCTTCCATGAGTTAAGGCATATCCATTTAAATTTATAAGCCATTCAAAATTATTGGGCTGCCCATGATAAAAAAGTACACGGTTTATCTTAATTGGATGTTACAAAAGGGTCAAAAATTTATAAGTCATTTTCTCTCCTTCAGGTCAAACTCTTATATTAAGTTGGTTCAAAATCTTCCCATAAGATTGTTTTTAGATTTCAGTGGGATCAAAACTTCCAATAGATGTTTTTTTTTTTTAAATCTCAGTGGGTCAAAAGCTTCTCACTCGGAAGTTCATAAAATTTTTATGAACATATTTTCAGATCTCAGTGGAGTCCACTGTGAACAACATGGCGCCGCCCATTCCTATCAAATTTCACATGGTCATATATTTTATTGATTGCTAATATTATTAAAGTAGAGATACCATTTCACGCACTGACGAAATCATTGGTTAAACAGATAATTAAATATCAGTGGAATCATCCAATGACCTTCAAGTGGGCCCACCTTTAGCTTGCTTCTAGGGCCACCTACTGAGCAGAGATGAATGATGCAAATTTCAAAAAGCGATAGAGATGATTCAAGCTTCAAATCTAGATAGATTACTTATAATCTAACATTTGTAACCTTTCAATAAATGAGAAAGACACATTTCAATAATCATCTTGAGATCTAGATTTTCCTTAAAATCTTTATTTTTTGGGGGAAATTTTCAAAAAAGCACTTAACTTTTTTTATTTTTGAAAAAGGGTAAAAAAAATTCAATATTTCAAAAACGTATGAAAGTTTGCAAGACTTTTTTCACTCAAGTCCAATCAGGCAATCCATACCCACCGTTGGCAACTTTGTATAAACAAAAACTCAAAAGGACAAAAGTGCCCCTAGTGAGTAGTAAGTAGGTAAAAAGGAAATTTTTGAAACAGTCATAATGACAGTGGGTATGGATTGCCTAATTGGAGTTGATTGAAATAAACTTGAAAATCTTCATACGTTTTTAAAATATTGAATTCTTTTGACCCTTTTTTGAAATCACCCAAAAGTTATTTTTTGAAATTTTCCCTCTTTTTTTTTTATGGTACCCAGGGGACTAGGACTCCGCCCTTGGGCGAGAGTCGTCGACCTTGGGTGACGTGATGGAGCCCTTGGATAAGGAAAGTAGACCTCGGGTGAGATGAGAGAGCCCTCACGATGACAGAAGGTGGCATGTTTAAGGTTTGATATGTATTTAATTAGGTACTTCCAAAAGGCCGATCTGTATTTATTTGCCACCAACTTCTTTTGGCCTTGTAATTTTGCCACCTTTGTCCCCATAGGTGTGAGTTAAGTAACAGTGTGATCTATCATGGTAATGACTAATGAAAAGAAAAATGGCATTGGTAATAGCAGCACAGCACTGTTTTGAGGAGAATTTGTTACTAAGCCAATAAGCCATGATGGGAATATTCTTTCCAAAAGTAACTCAAGCTACATGTCGACAGAGTTGTCAATACGCATCGATAGAATTATACCAAGCCACAGTAGACAAATATCCAAAAGATCAAATACAAATGAAGAATGAAAACGAAATGCTCATGTTGTATTCACTTTTGATTCTTTATTTTTAATCACTTTAAGTGAAATGTTCGGGACTGTGCATACACATTGCCCAGTTGGACATTCAGACTAGCGCTCATTTGGTTCAACCTAATATCAAATACAACAGTCACTTGGTTTTCTGTTCCTTCAGATTCAAGTATGTTGGTTTGTGTTGTGTCCCTTGTGTCAAACATCCACCTTTCTAGCCAGGGGGGAAAAAACCCAACCCCATTTGCCACCCAATCAAGTCTAAATATATCAATGATCTGAACTTGATTTGCAAAGAAGCCCTTCTTCTCAGCTATTGTAAAGAAATTCTTTTGATTTTCTTGTTATGCTGTGGAGAGTATAGAAATATACAATCTTTTGGAGTAATCGTGAAAATATTCTGGAGACCGCATTCTCATAAAATTCATTGTAGCTTTATTGAGGAAGATTATCTCAATTTGTAGAAGGAAGAAAAGAGAAGAAACTTCAAATATTTCAAATTCAACTTTCCTAATATCTCTATTAACATTACTCTTCTTTTTTTTTTTTTTGCTAGAAAGAGTACTTGATATAAAAGGAAGAAACAGCACAGAGACAAGAAACAAAGAAGACAACAAGATGCCTGAACTACACCCAGAAAACCAAACAAAACAGGCATCCCAAAATCATGAGTTACATCCAAGCTTGGGCAGATGATAAAGTCCCCCTTTCAGAAGAGATCTGGTTCCCCAAACTGCTAGCACATTCAGCAGGTGAGAAGCAGGAAGAGGGGCCAACACACGGATGAGAAAAGCGAAACATTTGACATAGGTGTTAGCAGTGTTTAAGTCCTGAATGTATTGCTCGTGAGCTGCTTGAGGAAGGCCGGCCAGGAAAACGTGAGGCATTTGGAAGTCCATTTTGGACAGAATGTCAGCAACTTTGTTAGCAGTTCTTTTGCAGTATCTGGCTTCCCACCAATGAACTTTTAAAAGGGCTTGGATCACCTTCTTCCACTGGATCATACATGACCAAGAGAGATTTCTATATTTTTGCAGTGAGTCAACTTTGGCGAGGCAGTCTCCTTCAATGATAATTTGCTTGAGGTTGAGCTGATTACATATTGTCAAACCCTCTAATAGTGCATGAAGCTCAGCCTCCAGAGCATTTGAGGCCGACACTCTCCCTGCAAATCCCATGATGAGAGTCCCCACTGAGCTCCTTATTATGCCCCCAATTCCTGCACACTGAGAAAAAAGGTTGAAGGAGCCATCAAAATTTAATTTCACCTGGTTACCTGTTGGTGGGATCCATATGTCTGGAGGAACACCTGAAACGGTCATTGGAGTAGAGATGAAGTTAACATAATTCCACTCATGAATGGCAAAGATAGATTTGAAAATGACTAATGATGGGTTTATTGGAGATTGGGTAAAGACATGTTCATTCCTCATTTTCCATATAAACCAAGCTACAAAAATCCCAATGGTTTTAGAAAAGTTAGTTGGCTTTGACCAAAACCACTTAAAGAAGCTATCAAAATCTGTTGGCTTTTGATTCAAGTTGGGAATCATATTCCAGATAGATTTGGACACCGTGCAATGAATCAACAAGTGGTCTATGGATTCAACCTCCTCATGGCAAAGGGTACAGGTAGGGGAAAAGGCTAGGTTGAATTTGTGAACCTTGTCCCCAGTAGGCAGTCTATTTTGATGGGAGTTTTAAAGCCCATAGACGCTTCCATGGGAGGTGTGGGCCTAAGGGTGGCTTGTCAAGAGCTTTGTATAGAGCCTTGATTGAACAGGAACTAGCTGGTTCATCACCCCAACACCTGATATCCGAGCCGACAAAAGGGATTTTTTCTATTTGTTCCACGATTTCCCCATCCCAAAGATTGTTCAACAAAGCTCTGTTCCAGTGACTTCCTTCCTCATTCTGTATGATTAGGTCTGATACCCAATTGATGGGAAATCCAATGGAATCTAGGGGGGTTTTTAGGGGAGCATCAGCCAAGTTTTCAATGTTGGGAACCCACTGATCTTGAAATATATGCACTTGAGATCCATCTCCTATGACCCACCTTTGATTATAAAAAATAAGATATCTATGCTGGATGATAGCTTTCCAAAAAGGGGAGTCCGAGCTTTTGGTTTTATACTCTCTAAGGGTGGAATTATTGAGATATTTTTGGCTAAGAAGGCGCACCCATAAGGATCCAGGGCTAGTCAGAAAACGCCACAGGGTGTGGGTTAAGGTGGCAGTATTTAACATTTCCATCGACCGAAACCCAAGGCCACCATACACTGTTGGTTTGGCAACCTTATCCCAAGCTATTGGGGTCCATTTGTGAGGGGTGGTTTTCCCTGACCAGAGGAAACGAGACTGGGACTGGTGGATCTTTTTAACATGCATTATTTTGACTCTATGGAAGCACATCCAAAAGGATGGAAGAGAAGATGAAACTGACTGTATAAGGACTTTCCTCCCTGCCGGTGACAGGATTCCACCTTTCCAACTTTGAAACTTTTGGTTCAACTTGTCAAGAATTGTTTGAGAGTCATTCACGGATGAATGAGCATTTGAGAGATTGGCTCCCAAGTATTTTGTTTGGCGAGAACACTTTTGAATACCTAGCTCCACCTTAATTTCTCGTATCAGAGTTGTAGGTGTTGAGATGGAGAAAAAAAGAGCAGATTTTGAAGGGTTTGAAAGCTGTCCTGATTCCAACCCAAAAGAAGAGAGGGTAGACTGTAATTTCCGAGCCCACTTCTTTTTAGCAGAGAAAAAGATTAAAACATCATCAGCATATTGAAGGGGGCCTATTCTTTCACCTTTGGGTCTCAACTGAGGATAGATATTCCTATAATTTCGGTTCAGCTGATTAAGACCGCGAAAAAGGGCTTCTCCGACTTTAAGGTATAAGTACGGAGAGATCGGGTCTCCTTGTCTAAGGCCTCGAGAAGGGAAGAAAGGTTCTGAGATTTGCCCATTAATTAAGAGACCGTTTTTATACACAACATAATTCTCGAAGTGACTTCCCTATTGAAACCTAGTTGGAGGAGACATTCCCCGAGGAATTCCCATGAGACACTATCATAGGCTTTTGTTATGTCTAGTTCAACTGCCGCGATATGCCTCTTCCGCTTAGGTTGTCTCATTTGATGGAAGAACTCCTTAGCAATGATGATATTATCTGAGGGCCTTCTTCCTGGGAGAAAAGCTCCCTGGGTCTCAGATATTATCTTAGAAAGGATGGGTCTTAGACGATTAGTGAGAATTTTGGAAATGAGTTTGTCGTGAACATTGCATAAGCTGATCGGGCGAAAATCCCGTATGCCTTTTGGTGATTCTGATTTTGGGACTCGAGTGATCATAGTTTTATTGCTTTCCTGGTCTAATTTCCTGTTCCTGAAAAAAATCACTCACTAAGGTACAAACATCCCTCTTAAGAATTTGCCAAACCTCCTGGAAAAATTTTGAGTTGAAACCATCCGGGCCAGGGGCTTTGGACGGATTAATGGAGAAGACAGCTTTCCGAATTTCATCTTCCTCAGGGCATATAAGGACAGCCTGATTATCTTCCTCACTAACTAAAGCCGGAAGGAGACGAGGGAATTTGAAATGAGATGACCGTGAGTCCATGGGTCAAGAGAATAAATCTTGAAAGTATTGACGACCATGGTGAAGGAGATCTTCTGTCTTAAACAATACGAGGCCACTATCATCTTTCAACTGATGGATCCAATTTCTCCGATGGTGGGCTTTGGCTACTGTATGAAAAAACTGTGTTTCGGTCTCCGTGTTTGAGCCATGAAACTCTGGAACGCTGTTTCCAAAAGATTTCAAGTTGGACCAGTTTGGATGAGTATTGAGCATGCAATTCCCGTTCCAAGTTTTGAAGGAAAATAGAATGAGCGTAGGACCTGTGTCTTGGAGACCTTCTATTCTGGATCTGAGATGCCTGGTTTCTCTACAAATGTTTCCAAAGGATTTGGAGTTCCAGGTTGAGAGAAAGGAGGCAATTCTCACCCATCTTTTCACAAACAGTTCCAAAAGTCCCATCAGAGTATACCTCAATCATCCCTAGGAATGGACCACCATTCTAACCCTGTTCTCCAGCAACTCACGTCAATAGCTACTTCTCACTCAACACAGGCCCATTCTTCTGACCATAATCTTGCCCTGAATCATCTGAACCTAGCATCATCCACTTCTGATCATAATCATGCTCTAGACCATGTGAACCTATCAACATTAGTCTCAGAGGATTATAAGTTAGTCGGCTTTGAACACAACCAAAACATTAAGACAGACAACCGTCTAGCAAAATCCCTTACTTCTGCCCCTCCAACCCCAACCCACATGCGTATCTCTGGTCCACCCTCTCCCACCAGGCACCAGCTCCTATGGATCCCAGGAATTACCTATACCCACTTCCCCAACCTCCTCTGATGCCATGTCCTTGATACAACCCATGAGTGTTGCGGTAGTAAGTGACACCTCCATGGAGCTGATGCCATCTGAGCCTAATCTGGATCTTTCCTTATCCTTTCCTCCGACTGATGAGGAACCCAATTATGGTCAGAAATGAGCCTGGGCAGGTGTTTGATGAAGTGTGTCCCACATTGCTGGAGCCAACAATCATTTCCAAGGCCACGATCAAGACGCTCTAGGATGCGATTTGGGCCAATTCTATTATTAGTCCAGGTGTATTTCGGACCCACAAAGCCCAGGTCATATAGGCCACTATCCTCCACAAAGTCACGGAAATCTCTGGAGGTAGAGACACAAGGGTCTTACCTCCCTCCAAACTTTTCAGAAGGGTGAAGAATACTATTAAAATCTCCCATCAAAAGCCAAGGATCCGAGTTGTTGACATGATTGTAGTGGAAAGATTTCAATTGGTCCCAAAGGAGTCTATGGGCTTCCGCCAATCTGGGGAGGCATAAACAGCAGTGAAGAAACTGTCTGGTGTGGATTTGGAAACGTCAGACAGTCTGAAAGTTATGTGTTGGCTAGAGATTTCCACATCGGTCAGGGAAACTACACCCGGGTCCCAGAAAGTCCAGATACCCCCAGAGAAGCCGTCACCTAAGATCACCTTGTTCATGGTAAAAACATGTTGCAAAGCTGTGGTCAACCTATGAGCTGTCTTTTCTCCAGAACGAGTTTCTAAAAGCATCACAAGTGATGGGGAGTACTCACGAAGGAGAAGCAAGATGTGGTTCCTAACAGTGGGTCTAGATGCACCCCTAGTGTTCCAGCATAGTATCTTCATTTTGATTAGTCAAAGGGAGGAATTTGTGCATACCTGAATCAGGGAAAAGCTCTTTGTGGATTTTGTCCAAGGAGTCAATTGTTAGCCCTTTGAAGATGAGGGCCAGCTTGTCTTTCGACCTTGAATACTTGAGTTTTACTGCCCAGTTGTTATGAGTTCTTTTGCCAGCTGCTCCCAGCTTTGGAATCCTATCAGCTCTAGTTTGGCGCCCAGGTTTGCTGGCGGTAGCAGGTTGATGAGCCAATCCTCTAACAGGTGGCTTGGACTCATGATATTGCTATGATAACATGAAAAGATTCTAAAAACTACAGATTGGTGTATCACTCTTTTAAGGTTGTTCTTCACTGCAAAAACCACGGTCGAACCAGTTGCAGTCTAAAACTGAAGTGCGAGAAAATACTGCCTTGTGGACGAGATCTGTGAATCAGGCCATTTCCTCCTCCTTGTTCTTCCATTCCTCAAATTACAGGAATAATATAGACCATGTGAAATATCATTTTTTTGGGTAGGGAGATACAGATGAGAAGAAAAAATAAGGAAGGAATGTCATGGTATGGGCTGTTTTTTTAAGCAGACAATCACTTCACGTCTTCACTTGTTTGCTCGTGACTCAACCTGCCACCTGAGGAGAAAAGATCTTGTTAACTTGCTTGTACTATCAACCTGCCACCTACCAAGAGGAGGAAAAAAAAAGATGGAACAAGATTGTACTATCATCCTCAAAGCAGCTTGAATTCACAAGCCATGTCATGAACTGCCTCTTTAGCTGCACGAGTATTCATCAATAAAAGTTATGTTGTGCCCATAGTGTCATGATCCCAACTCCTGGTAATACAGGACCTCATCCTAGGGATGGGTGAACCACATATCTGAAAATGAAATATAGTAACCATATGATCAATGGTCTGGATCGAAACAGTGGTCCCTGTGTGTGAGCACCTCAATAAAATGAAAAACTGCGTAGGCCCAATGCTTGCTTACTTAGATTTATGAATGTAATCACCATGTTCGATGATGGAATATATATATATATATATATATATTGGTAACCCAACGAAAGAGCTGGACCTCAGACTCATAACACAACTCACACATGTGAGATGATGAAAACTCACACATGCGAGGAGAATAAACACAACTCACACATGTGAGGTAATAAAACTCACATATGTGAGGTGGGAGGAGGCACGGTTCAAACCCAAGACCCCCCAATGAGAACTAGGACTCCTTACCTTAGTGGTCAGGAGCCGTTCTCGATGGATTGTATAATTTAAAGCTCCCTATGCAACATGTAGTATTCCCAGCCCAATCAGTGCTTTGGTTACATTTTTTTTTTTAAATAACACTGACGTAAAATATTTTGGTTTAAAATTCAAGAACATTACCAAACATGATTCTTCTGATTCCATTACTTAGAAATAAGAGAAATCTGACAGCTTTATAAATCAATCAGTGAACCCGCATAAAAAATCCAGAACAGATCAGCATTAGTATCCCAGTGTATTGGGTTATGCCAATTTTCACTTTGATCAGGAGTTAAATCCAACATAAGAACATATCTAGAACACATGATTAAAATATACATAGAACAGAGTAAAATAATGTGGATGAAAAGAAACATAAGCAATCTGATACCAGGTCCACCTCAATTGGACTGAAACTTAACCATACATGCAAGAAGTTGACTTTGAGCAGTTTGGATTTCATAAGTGAGCTTGAGTGATAAATTTAAAGACCTAGACTCCAGATATTCTGATTGTGATAATTAACAGAGAATTCCGATGTGGTGTGTGTGTGTGTGTGTGTGTGTGTGTGTGTGAGAGAGAGAGAGAGAGAGAGAGAGAGAGAGAGAGAGAGAGAGAGAGAGAGAGAGAGAGAGAGAGAGAGAGAGAGAGCACTGAGGCTAAAATTGGTCCAGCAAATCAACATTCATACCCTTACATCCTCCCATGCAAAGAAAGCCTGCTAATACTGACTTAAGTTGATATTATGCACTTCAAACATTTTTAGTAGCATAAACATTTCATAAAGTTTAAACATTAACTATCAAAATCATGCCACACTACAGAGGCAGAAAACAAATACAGTTAAAAAGGCCAGCAAAACTACCCTCTACATTATGCCCCCATAGTCCCATGTCTCCATGCTTGCATTGAAGTATATATACATCATTCACTAACCAGCACTTAATCATTAATACTTACATCATATTTAAGCAAAAACAACAATTCAAGAGTCACAATGTATTCCAGAAATCTCTTCATCTTCTCCACTTATCAAATTCTTTTGCTGTTACTTTGATTAGCTTTTTGGTGTTTACAACCAGCTCATCAATAGCATCACCCATCTGGTCCCTGCAAAAGCAACACAGTGTGCCTTAAGTAACAACAGTGCATTGACATTAGTAAAATTGAAGGACATTGATTATAATGATGACAGTGATAGCAATAGGGAGCCACAATGGATTTCACAGGCTGTACGCTACGCTTGAATTTTACTAGTACCACAGCAATTGATCACTTCAGCTAGCTAAGATGAAAAGGTCTCAAGTGCTAAAATGATAGTTTGATATATTATCAAACACTTTTTTTTTTCTGTTTCATTGGGGGCCTTCTGGTATTTTGCTGCTGTGTGTCCCTCCCTATGCCTGGGTCCTGGAAGTTCAAAACTTAAGTTGGTAATGTGCTGATCGTTGGGTCACTCAGATTTAAAAGAGAAGAGCATTGGGATTGTAAAAGCCTACTTCAACTGGTTAGGGACATGTGCGTGGGCTTCAAGTCCCTTGAAAAAAAAGGAAAATTTTTTAGGAAAGTGTTTTTTTTGTAGAAGTTCTATGGAAAGTTAGTGTCATATTAAGTGTACTCTCTAAGTAATGCAGATTAAATAGAAGATTTTTTTTTTTAATCTTACGGAAAGTTAGTGTCATATTAAGTGTACTCTCTAGGTAATGCCGATTGAATAGAAGAATCTTTTTGTTTTCACAAAGAAAATCCAAATTTTCATCCACTTCTTCAACTGAATACAATACAATGTTAAATTTATATTGGCTAGTCATTCTTAGCTCAGGAGTTCCACTTGGTTCCTGATCTCAAGCATCAACATGGAGAAGATCACAAACAACTTTTTTTTTTTTTTTAACTGGCCAAGATGAAGCTGTAGGAAATCTATTAGTTTAGTTATGCTCTAAACCTGAAGAACATAACTGAAACCAGCCTGGCTTTTGGTTTTTACTTTTTAGTACTAATAAAATCTGAAACGTGTTCAAACTTAGGATATGTTGGAAGCTAGGATAGAATTAGGCTAATCAGTTATGGTTTAAATAGGTTTGGATTCTTCCGTTGAAAAGTGTATTTATCTTGTAGATGTATACGCATTGGATTTTTCCAAGCATGCCCTTGGCAATTTGCAAAACACATATTAAAAGCTCATTTGGATTTTTTTTTTTTTTTGCTATTACCTCATTGGAAAAAGAGTGGTATTCCATTGGTGAGACCAAGGACATGAAAAGCATATACTTTGCCCATTGCCACTGAGACATCAGTGGGTCAGCATCGCCTTTTCGAATTTACACAGGATTAGGGTTACAACTTTCCATGAACAAATCCAACCCCTTCCAAGACTAAGTTGAACCTTCAACTTCATAACTAAGTAACTAACAATGACGACTGATGGATGACTTCAAGTGAGGCGAACTTTGAACATTGACTAATAGTATTAAAACCCATGCCTAAGAACATGACCAGTGACCTAAAATGACTCATATAATTTACCACTCTGTAAGCTTAAAGTCATTCAACGAAAGCTCACCCACAACCGTTTTGAAAGATTCAAACATTAGGGTGGGAGTTAGGCTTGGGTCATGCATCCATGGTTTCGTAACAAGTATAAATCTATGAGATTCACATATCAATAGAAGACTTGTATTCTATCACAACTCCTAACCTACCAAAACAAAGTAGTTGAAAGCTTGAAATGACACCCCAACCATGTTCACAGCTAATGAAGTTTTTTTAACTCAGTTTTCTGTGCCACAGAAAGTTCAAAATTCAAATGAAACAGGATTGATGTACATCAAAACAAATTACTTACTGAGAAGGAAGACTCCCCACACCACGACGAAATAGGTTGCCTACATTTGTATATCTTCGGTTCTCATCAAACGCAACACCCCTTCCCACACCATAACCAAATCCTACACCAATCCCGCATCCAGCACCAATTCCAAATCCTATCTGTAGGCTTGGAATGCCAACACCCAAGCCCGCACCTGCCACCAACATGTGTAAATTGAGGTCAGCATTTAAGCATTCGGTGAATCAAGATGGAATGGCAGAAACTGCATGACAGATGATAGAAATTTAGCAACTGCTTGCTGAAGGTATACAATTCTGAATGATATTAGGATGAATGTTTGGACAGTGGAGAGGGGGTCTGGGTCTGAGTCTGAGTCTGAGTCTGACTGACCTCCGAGGATACCGAGACCGAGACCGAAACCACAGCCAGCACCGAAGCCAAAAGCGGGTCCGAGCTTGCCCACATCTTTCGACCTTATCACGGGAAGCCTCCAAATTAGCCCTCTATCATCATCAACATCATCATTCCCATTCATCATCTTCTGAACCCCTCTCTCTCTTTAGATTCTACTCGATTCTTCCTTGTGCCCTAGAATAGGGCCGCGTTAGGTTTTACACTTTACTCGGTCGAAGAAGCACTCGGTTTGAGAGTTTGGGATGGGCCCATCTTTTTGTGAATTGGTCAAATAGGAGTAGGTAGGACTTAGGAGGAACAAAAAAAAAGGGGTTTTCTTTTTTCTTGCTCAGCAATTGATCTCCGTGTGTGGTGAGCAAGGATGAAAATAGCGGTAGCGGCGGGAGTAGCAGCTTGCCGCCAGACCGCTACGATGCGGGTGATACGTAGCGTAGCGGGGATACGTAGAGGCGTAGCGGTGCGATTTGAAAAAATCGCCCAAAAAATTTCAAAAAATCCCAGAAATTCCAAAAAATTATAAAATGAAAGAATATGTGGTTCTTTTGCAAAAGTAATAAGAAAAGGGGGCGTAGCGATCCCCTCATTGTATGAGGTCCTATATCGCTGTATAAATAGAAAATAAAAATAATGATCATTTTTTTTCACATGTGTTCATGTTGTTTAGTTATGCTAACTTAGAAACTAATGAAAGGCTCATAAAAGAAAGACTTAAGAGTATCTAGAGACAAAAATACATCTACCAAATGGGGTGTCTAATATGATGTACTTAGAGAATAACTCTCTATATCAACTGTAATTTGGTGAGATCATGTGCTTTTTAGTGTTCTTTTAAACATAAAAGGGTAGAAGAATTGTGTAAAAATGTTATTTGGAAAGAAGAATAAAAGAAATAAGTATTATTATGCATTTTTTAAAATTTTGAAATTTTTTTTTCTCACCCCATAGCGGCCCCGTAGCGGTTGTAGCGGCCCGTAGCGGCCGTAGCAGCCCCGTAGCGGACGTAGCGGCCGCTACGGGTGTGACAGTCGATAAATCGGCCGTAGCGTGGCGGTGGCCTGGCCGCCGCTACGGCCGATATTTTCATCCATGGTGGTGACTGGTGACCAAAGTACAGAAATATTTCCTGTAATATTTTTGTAATGCTCCATTTTGTGACATTGTATAAATTTATTGGATTATTAGATGTAAAACTTTTTACTAAATTATGTGATATCCCATAAAACTATAAATTTTTCTTTATTTTTTAATGGTCATTTTCAATAATACAATAAAGCTTTGTGATATAGCATAAAATGAGTGGTACGATGAACATTTAGAAAAATTTCTCGACTTTAATCACCGGGCTTGGAAATTGATGGCCATTGTTGTTTGTACTGAAAAACCTTATATAATAAATGGAGCATTTCAGCAAACGCACTCATGGTTGAGTGATGTTGACAGTGACACTCATCCATTTGTTTTTATAGGATTTCTTTGAGAATTTATAAAGTTGGAATTTCTTGAGATTGATAGTGTGGCTGTCCCTGTAGCATTTAGAATTCTAGCCACTTCAAAGTCACGAATATCTATTTAAATTCTCCTTATAGAATTTATAAATGGTTATCTGCCTATGAGTAGCGGTGTTCACGGGCTGGGCTAAGGCATATCCAGGACCGGCCCGGCCCGGCTTTAGAAACATTGGCCTGAGCCCAGCCCAAGCCCGACATTGGCCATAAAAGTTAGGCTTGAGCCTGCACATTTAATCAATCAAGCCTGGCTGAACCGGGCTTTTTATCACTTTTGTGGGTATTTGAGCACTAATTAAATTAAATTACATGCATTTTTTATACAAGCCGGGCTACAAGCTTTCCATCACTTCATCCAAGCTCGGGCCAATTATTAATCGGGCCCTAATTACATATCCAGGCCTAGCCCAAAGTGGGCTAGGCCCGGATAGGGCTCGGGATTGCCTGGCCCATGAGCACCCCTACCTATGAGGATTTGTAGTTTCACATACATGCACAAGATAGATCCTTGGGCCATGAGGATTTGAAGTATCACTCCTAAAACAGTAGCATAATGTAGCATAATAATAATAATAATAATAATAATGGAGCATTTGGCAGTCTCCAAATGTTCTTGTTCCCAAAGTGGAATTTCAAAATACTTAGGTGTGTATATCATTCAACATGCTAGATTTTTTGGGATTTTGAATGGCAAAGTAAGCATTTGGAATGTCTATTTTTGTGAACTCTCCTTAATCAAATGAAGAATTCAGAATTCTACTTAGACAAAACTCACATTGTTGTCAAGAATTCCAACCCAAGGGAGTTTCGGTCAGAAATACTTGCAATCAAACGTGCTCTAAGGCCTTATTATTTTCATGTCAGGAATTTCATATTCTTCAACAAAACTTGAATAATTTCATAATGTCAAGAATATTCAAGTCCTCTAAATAAGGCATTTGCAAATTTCACCTCACCCTCTAGCATTTATGAATTCTGAAATTCCAAGAACTTTGGTGATTTTCTGATGGAACTCCGGCACTTTCAATTTTTTAGGTGGGCTCACATGCCATAATTTCTAAAGATGGGCCCTACATATAATTTCTAAAAAAAGAGGTAGATTTCACATTGTATTATTAAATAGGGGTGCTCGTCAACTGAGTGGGGGGCGTAAGCCTGACTCGGATAAGAGGGATATGATCAATATTGTGTGTAAACTAATAAAGATTGATTAAAGGCATGCTTTTTTAAAATTGTTTATACGGGAAATGAATGGAAAAATGTTTACATTTTTCTCATAAGTTCTAGAGGTGAGAACAACTATGAAACTTAAAAGGAAATTGAGGGCTGGCCTTGTGGATAAGACACCTGCTCCCATAGCTCCCACCAGGTTTCGAACCATGGTGTGAGCCCATTACTTCCTATGACCTGGCCACTGAGCCAACCGAGCCAAAAAAAAAAAACTATGTAACTTAAAAGAAACAAAAGTAAAAGAGGGGTGAAAAAAGTGGGTCATGGGAGAATTCCATTAAGACCTTCCTGATTGATGAATAGCAACTGCATTTTGTGGTTAGTGAGGTTTGTGATTTTCCTAATGCGAGTGATTCAGGTTCCCCGGTGGTAGGATTAGAGTGGATCCATATTCTTAGATTGCTTGAGCAGGTATAATGATTAATCATTCATTGTGTACACAAGCGGGCCAAGTTAGAGATCTAGGATAAGTTATTAATAAGGTAGATGGCCCCATTATATATTATATTAAGCTAAAGGCTTTTGGATTTAATTTTGACTTACAGTTTTAATTTTGACCGACGGTTATGCTTCCACATTCTTTCTCCACTACTCATGTAACTACCCACTCTTTATTTATTTTATTTTTTTCATCAAACCACTCATGTTTCAGTTGTTCCTTTTATGTAACTATTCTTTGCTAATGAAAAGAGGTAACTGTTTTTAATATAGGATTATTCACTGTTACAGTGGAAATACCGTACTGAGTACGGGTTATTGGACTAGTTTGGATTAGGGTATTGAAGAAATATAAAAACTTGGGTAAAAGAATCAAAGTCCTAACTTATTAGCAAATTATTTGTTGGAAATGACAAATTAATATAAAGGTCAGATGTGACCAAAATCATCTAAATGGCTTGGTTTTGCAACCCATGTAGAGTGGATTTGAACCCAAAGCCTGGGTTCTGCCCAAGTCATTCCATATTTGGTCAGGTAAATCAGGCTAGGGTAGATTTAATAGATTTAATTAAGTCGAACTTGGGCCCATTGATAGATATAATAGATTTAATTAAGTCGAACTTGGGCCCATTGATAGATATCTTAAACATTACGGAAGGACCTCACCTTTAGTTATCTTAACATTTCACATGGCGGGCCACCTTCATCCTATCCATAGCCTTTTCTGATAGATCCCCCATCATAGATGGATCAAGCTGCAAAGTTCCCAACCACCATATGGTGAGCTCACAAGTCCAACAAGGGCAAGCCTGAGTAATGCAGGAATGCATGCGCATCAGTGCATGGGCTCATAGTCTCTGTGATTTCAACTTTATTAGGAAATAATTTTTTGCGAACTTGATAAAATAGTAGAGAAGTGATATTGGCACTCCTTTTTTTTTATTGAGGCACTCTCCTTTTCCTTCACAAGATTTTAGAGTGCCTCCATCAAAAATGGGAAAAAAGGGAGTGCCAATATCAATTGCCAAATAGTTTCATTGTTTTTGTTGGCAAATCTTGTGTGGAGAAGCCACTGTCTTCATCTACGGTGACTGTAACCTGTTTATTTAATTGAGGACCTCATGGATGGACCATAGCTACTGAAAAGGAAATTCTTTGTGCTGCAAGCTGCAAAGCTTAAAATTCCATGTACTAGCAGCATTCCAAGCTTAAAGAAGAAGATTCCAATCTAAATGGACGAGGAATAGGTTCTTTTCCCATGGATTTCATATTAGAATCAGAGATTACTTGGATAGGCACTAGAGTAAATCATCAATCAATGCCTTGATACTTGATATATAAATTGATATACATATACAAATGCTGAACACAAGGCTATTTAGTCTGATCATTTGTGGCATTGGAGTCATTCGGGCATCTCAATCAAATGGCTTATTATGGTGTAGTTGGAAAGTTCCTTTCAATCGCGACTCTAATTTATCTCGTCCGAAGCTTTATAAAATATCTGCTGGGTTTTGCCAATTGGGAAATGGAAGGTCGTGGTGATGATACCATTAAAGCAGGCATGCATTCTATCCCTTTTATAACTCCTATTTTCATATAGAATTTACCTCTATCTCGTTCTCTTCACTGATTGTCTTATAATGTTTTTGAACATTTATGGTCATATTGTATGAATTTGTGAGACTGCATGATGAGTTCAATCTCTGGGCTTAAGCCTTAGCATTTGGTATAGGGGCTCTAGGCTTACGAATTGCTGGGTTGGGTTCGAGCCATGCAGTTCTGACCCAAGTCGGGCTAGTGCTGGGCTTGCGCCAATGCTATAAAAGTCAGGCCAAGTCTGAATATTATTCACCAGGCCCATGAACGCCCTTACTGTTCGGAATAAATGCCCTCTAGGTATAAGGGGTATTCTCAGATTTAATACCAATTCAATTGTAGATAGAACTTCAGATTAATGTGAATTTTAGGATACCCCTTATACCTAGAGTATGTTGGTTTTGAATAATTTGGATTTCAATGGTAGGCCCCACTCCTCCTTAGCGCTCCATTTCTTCAACTCACTATTTCTCAAGGTTAAAGCCTTGGGGCTTGTTTGGTATTCGAAAGTTGGAACAATACAAGAAACCCCGGAATGCTTACAATTAAATAGGCTCTTATTATAGGATTCGTATCCAATGTCATAAGATAGAAGAAATATAATGCATGATGCTCCTGCAATTAGGGCACGAGTCCCTGAACTTTGTTTTTTTTCACCAAACGACCTTGCTTTTCGCTTCCTTTTGAAAACAGATGTTTTGAAAATATGAAAATCAAGCTACTTTTCACAATTTCTTAATGAAAAAACATTTGTATCAATCGATGAATAATGATTTTTTTCAGCAAAAACAAAAAACACAAATATGCCCTTAAAAGCAGCAGGGATTTATCTTAGTAGATGACGTTTTAATTAAAAGTCCTGCTACTTAGATGGATTCTTGGGACCGGTCCTTGGACGTTTTAATTAAAAGTCCAAGAACCGGTCCCAAGAATCCGTCTAAGTAGACATTTTGTTTAATTAAACCCCTCAAGCCACATGCCCATGTAAAATGTGTCTCTTAGTAGATATCTGATTCATAATTACCATTGTATTTTGTGTAATTAGTGGGTCTCATTAACAGTCTGAAAATGACCATTTACATACCTGCTTAGTTTATAAGCTACAGCTAACAGTTTCTCCTTTTTTTAATATGAACTTTGTCTCTCCTATTTAATGTGATCATTCTTTACAAACTCTACACTTGAAACTTTACAGTCTCTCTACTGAGAGTAGAGAGATATGACGAAGGGTTGTGTGAATTGTGCAGAGGGAAGCGGTGAGGGGGACGAGGAGAAGCCTCTGGTGGTATCATTTGGTGAGATGCTGATCGATTTCGTACCGGACGTTGCTGGGCTTCCACTGGCCGACTCGCTTGGATTCATCAAAGCTCCTGGTGGAGCCCCAGCCAACGTTGCCGTCGCCATTTCCAAGCTCGGTGGAAGATCTGCTTTCATTGGAAAGGTCTCTCTCTCTCTCTCTGACCAAGTCTTCATAAGAATTTTACAAACCTATGAGTCTTGTTTTCAGTGATGCTTAGTTAACAAAACTCACTAAGCTACTAAATATAAGTGTAGATGTTTATTTAAACACCAAATTTCACTTTAAGCATGGGTTGAGCCCACTCTAAAACTTAATCATTGTCAAAAATTTAATTTTCTAGTATCACTTTTATTAAAGAGGAATTTGAGAGGGTCCTATCATACAAGCATTTATTTAATTTGAGGTTGTTGCACTTATGAGGGGTTGACTCAAAATTTGATCTGGGTGTAGTGTGTGTGTTGTGGTGTTTATCAATAGGGATTTTTGGGAGGGGTGTACAATGATCGGATTGGTGCAGATTAGGCCACAATCCGCACCAATCTGTTACGTACGGATAAATGGATTTGGAATCTGTCATCATCCCGTGACTATTAAAAATCGATCCGATCCGTGGATGACCGAATCGGATCGGATTAAACCGTTTAAAAGAAAGATATCAAACATGTTATAAAAAAATTCATATTTGACCCCTTAAATTTATTTTTATTTTATATTTAGACATCTTAACTTATATTTAGACCCCTTAAATATTTTTTTATTTATATTTAATGTCAACGGATCAGATCGGATTGCATCCGTGGATTGAGGGTGAAATCCGTCACTGATCTGGTGCTAACGAATTACAAGATTTTCAATTCGTCACAAATCCATTTACCTTCGGATCGGTTAAAAATATGCGGATTGGATCGGATCGGATCGGTTTTAAGGATCGACGGATTTTTTATGCACCCCTAATTTTTTGCAAGTACCTTTAATTCAAAGTAGTTTGTTTGTATTGAGGTCAACGTCTACCATCGCTCATGAGTGGTCATAATTGTGGTTGAACTCTCGCCCTCACCATAAAACCATTGTTGTGTCGTTTCCTATCACCAATTAATTTTGGGACAAGTAGTAGCACAATGGGGTGTAAGAACCTACAAATGGTATCAAAGCCTGGTAGGTCGGGTGAGCGGTGGTAGCACAATGGAGAGTTTAGAATTGAAAATTCCACACCGCCCATGAAGACCCTTTGAGAGAATGGTTTGTATAAGAAGAGGTGAGGCTTGTATTTTTTTTCTTACTGTATGTCTATATATTTTTAATTTTATACACAAGTTTTTACAAAAAAAAAGGCTTCTATATTTTTTTTTAGAAAACCTAAAAAAGAACCATATCTTTAGAAAACCGCAAATGTAAACCTTGAACTCTGAATGTAAAAATAAATAAATAGCATAGAGCACTTTCGAAATTGTTCTAACGAGTTGGGGTCAGGTACTGATGGGTCTATTGTCCACGCGACCAGAGGCGGACCCAGAATTTTTATTTAGGTGGGGCGATTATTTACCATTTAGACATATGTGCTTCGGACATGGGGCGATTGTGTAGTGTTTAGACAAATATGTGTGGGGAGCCCATTTAAATCAATGAAGAATTTAAAATCAACCTGGGGCCGTCGCCGCCAGATCATCAAAGCCTGGGTCCGCCCCTGCACGCGACCAAATGATCTCAGCCTTCTGATGATATCTTTTGATTTGTATCTGATAAGAAATAACTGATGCATCCATTGTCCTACATCATCAGTTTGGAGAAGACGAATTTGGGCACATGTTGGTGGAAATCTTGAAGAAGAATGGAGTCAACACAGAGGGAATCTGCTTCGATCCCAACGCAAGGACAGCCCTTGCTTTTGTCACTCTCAAGACCAATGGTCAGACAGAATTCACATTCTACAGAAACCCAAGTGCAGACATGATGTTGACTGAGTCGGATCTGAACCTGGACCTGATCCAACGGGCCAGAATCTTCCACTATGGGTCCATCAGCTTGATCTCGGAGCCTTGCAGGTCTGCTCACCTGGCCGCCATGGACGCCGCGAGGGAGGCCGGACTCTTGCTCTCCTACGACCCGAACGTGAGGCTGCCGCTCTGGCCGTCTGAGGGTGCTGCAAAGGAGGGCATCTTAAGCATCTGGATGGAGGCCGACCTCATCAAGGTTTTGGTTGGATGATTGGATTTGTAATTCCTGTAATTTGCTTTTGCTTAGTAAGAACTTTAGCTTGTTTTGGGTGTAGGTGAGTGATGATGAGGTGGCTTTCTTGACCGACGGAGGAGATCCGCAAAATGAGGAGGTGGTGATGTCCCTGTGGTTTGATGGATTGAAGCTGCTTGTAGTTACTGATGGAGAGAAGGGATGCAGATATTTCACTAAGGTTTATGATATTCTCTCTCTCTCTCTGAGAATTATATTTATGGTGTGAATGGATTGGATCGAGTTTGATTAGGGTTTAACAATGTGGGTGATATCTACAAGCTTGACCCGAACCTGGCTCATTTATTTATTGGGTTGAAAAAGGCAACACCAACCCAAGACTACCATTTTCTTTTTTGGTAAACACCCCCAAACCAACTTGAGACTTAAAAAGAGTCAACCCAAACCTATAATTAACAATTGCATTTGATTGACAATGGGGACTGCTCAGTAGGTTGGACATGTCAACCGGAGAGATAGATGCGTAGGCACGCCACTCTTCCCACGTGTGTGGCTTCTGTTTCATACTTATTTGGGCTCTCCCTTCTAGCTGGGTAGCAAGACAGCTCTCAACCTTACCCTAACCCCTTTACTAGATTGTCAGAAATGTCAAGCAGAAACCTTGGGGTTTAGGAGTTCAAATCAAACTCTGAAATTAAAGGGTCAGGTTGGGTTAGAAATTGCCACCCAGAGCCTGAATGTATGGAATTAGGCAATGGTGACAGGGTGGGCCACTTTAATCAAAGATTCTAAATACTAAATTTATTCTAATTTAAATTTTTACAGGATTTCAAAGGGAAGGTAAATGGATTTTCTGTTAAGACGGTTGATACTACAGGAGCTGGTGATGCTTTTGTTGGGGCACTTCTTGTTTGTCTTGCCAGAGACGAATCCATCATCCAGGTATTGATTTCCTGGTTCTTGTGCATATTGTATAAAATTGGTCTGGTGGTTGGGTTTTATCCTGGCTACATTTTCTAATTGGCCTAATCTACCTAATCTCCAGCCTCCAGGGCAGTTTCAGCCCAATTCACAACAGCTTTGTTCCCAAATGTAGTATAGTGGCCTCTAATAGGTGAAAGATTCAAATCCGGCCTACCATAACCCACAATGGTATTGTTGGACCTGACCTCAATTCAGTCTGGTTTAACTCCCCACACATTTACTAATCGGCTGAACCTGATTTGGATTTGGGCTGGGTCAGACTCAGATGGCCCATGTGTTAATCCAATCATATATATAAACAGCCTTGCTCGGCAGTTGGACGGTGAGAAAGATGGGCAGGTATGGCCATCATAGACAATCGATTAGGCCAAATACCAGTCTAATTAGGCAATTGTAGAGCTTCAAAGTTTAATCACTTATAAAATCAACATTTTTAGTTTAAACCTATTGATGTATGATAGTTGGAAGAGTGTAGATTTGAGGTTAGTGAGGGAGGGTGTCGTTCCACTTTTGGGAACCACTTGAGTGGGAGCAATGTGAAAGGTTTGATGTGGACTATAGGTGGACCAGTTTTCTCTTTGATCAGATGATCTTTACCGATGGCTCAATAAGTTTGATTTTTGTCCTGCTCCAGTCCGTCCCTGGATAATGATTAGATTAGTGTCAAATCTATGTAAACACTGGTCCATGGTTACATATATATCGTATGTGGGTATTGAGGTTTTATGATTGTGATTTGATTGGTTAATTCCCTACCATAAATAAAACTGAGATGCACTTTTTAAAATGTAAACACAAATATTGTACTGTTTTACAGCCCAAATTAGATCATTGTTAACTTGTCTTATTTTGTAAGAAATGTTAATCTTGACTTATAATATCATGTTAATTTTGACTTGAAATATATTTATAAAGAAGTAGTAGTTAAATGAAATTTTTTTTCCGCAGCCACAAGATTGTAGGTTCAAGCCATGTTATAAATAAACAAATAAAATAAAAATGCTGAGGAGCAAGCATAGTTTTTTTTTTTTTTTTTTGGTAAAAGAGAAGCAAGCATAGTTAATGAGCACTTAATTGAACTGATCAAGTAGAGAGAGTTGCGGAGAAACAAAGGAATAGTCTAGTGTGCTTGGGAGTCCCATTCTCACCCAACTACGTACCCAATGTTCGATCCCTGATTAACTCTTCCCTACATGTGCTGCGAGGTTGGGCCCAGCCACATTGGCTAATACCAAATTAAGAAATATAGAAAAGGTGTAGGATGCAGTGATCCAATGATCAAATGTGAAGATGCAGTGACATATATATATTTTTAATTATCCATCTACTTTGTCTTTTTTTTGTTGTTGTTAAAGATCCATCTACTTTGTTAATCAGCACCATAAACCACTTGCTGTTTTCAATCTTTTATTAGGATGAAGGGAAGTTAAGGGATGCATTGACTTTTGCGAATGCTTGTGGAGCCCTCTCCACCACACAGAAAGGAGTTATCCCTGCCCTTCCAGACGCGGCAATGGCTCATCAACTCATGAGAAAATCAAAGTCGAAATAACTTACTGTTTTTCTATCCTCTTTTAAACAAGTTATTACGTTTGGAGAAATAAATTATGGTAAAAGCACTTGACTTTTCGATAGTCTTGTACAATTAAGCTCATTGTCAAAACATCTGTTTCCGTGATTTCATCCAAGCGTTTGATCAATCAAACTTATACTGTGTTTTTTCCTTATCTATGTTGGGGTATCGGTGAAGGAGTGATAGTTTAATTTGAGGACCCAGGACCGATCTCTAGGTAGATGAGGTGCCAACACCACTCTACTATGAACATGTTGGAAGTGCAAAAAATTAATTAGCTAAGTTTTTTCTGTGATTATGTGGAAAAACTTTTCCTATAAAAAGGTCGGGATTTTTTCCTATAGGGCACGTTTGGTAAACATAGAAGAATCCTTTGTTTAGAGGATTCTCTCCATCTCCAAAGAATAACACCTCATTAGGTCGGATTCCTGATGAGAGTTTCAGGTTTGGATGGAGGAATGATTCCTACAATTTGTAGAATGTATGATCCAATGATTATAATTATATATTTTTTTAATTTCTCATATTCAATGAAAAACTAAGACCTCAACATTCACCTCAAAGTTGTTTGTGGTTATCTAGAGACTTTGAAAGGTTCCGATAGTGCAATGGGGGCCCACATAAATAAATAATAATAATATTCTAATGTACGGACGTTTTACAAATATCTCAAGATATAGGAAGGATCAACACTTGAAATTTGGTTACCTTACCATGTTTGACCATCTCGAACTAATAACTGGTTCCGATCATTATTGTGGACCCCACATAAATCGAAAAATTTGAAAAACGGATTGTTTTTATTTTCATGTTCAATATACTGTAAACATTCAAAACATTTTGGCACATATCTCGAGATATAAGAGAAATCAACAGCTGAAATTGGGTGAGGTGGCCGTTTTGGAGTTGTTAAAGGTGACTAACGGTTTGGATCTTGATTATGGGACCCAAAAAGTACATTTTCAAAGCCAAAACTTATTAATCACACATTACCACCCTATGTAATTGTAGCATTATTGTAGCTCCGCCTTTCTTCCCTTGCGAGCGTCTTTAAGGGGGGTGGTCCGACCGGAAGATTAACCAGAAGAGCTGATTGTGTCCGTCTGTCCTCTTCAAATCTACACCCAGCCAAATGTGGGAAATACACCATCGTATGAAAAATATGGAGGAATTCTCTAACGATGACTGTTGCCAAACGTGCCTATAGAAAAGAGGAAAAAATCCATGCAATTTGCAGACTTACACAAACAAACGTGCCCCTAACCAATTGCAAATGGTAGTTGAACGAGAGCTTTTCAAGCGCATCCTCTCATCACCTCACGCGTGAATCCACACGAGCTCGATCGGCTTATGCATACCCTACTTTGCATGCATCATGCCAACTGCAACGTGCCATGATTAAAAGCCATCGCTTTCCTTGTTTTTCTTGTATTGGTACTTAATTTGGATTCTCCAATTTCATCGCCATTAGGTAACTTCTATTGTTTGTTATAATGATTTCTTTGGAAGAACTGAAGTGGTAGGTCATCTGTTTTATTATGCGCGTCTTTTATAGACATATGGAGATGAGAAAGTTTATTAAAACACACCAGCTATATAGCCCAAACAAGTGGGAAAATGTGAGTATCTTGGATTTAAATCTTAGCCATTAAGGTGAGAATTGCCGCCACTTACGAGTGAGGTAAGTGGCCGTTTTTATTACTATTCTTATTAGTTCTCTCAGTCAATCACTTAATCACACACAATCAAATTTCAATTTTCGACCTATTAGTGAAATCCAGTGCACTTTATTGTAAAGAGATGAAATTAACCTTTGTAGATCCAACTTTTTTTTTTATTTAAAGAAATTCTTATTCATCGAGGAGAAAGTACAGTGAATTTCGTCAATGAATTGAAAATGGGAAATTGATTGTTGGTCAAGATATAATCTATAGCTATTAGAAGAAGGTATTAATAATATAAGGTTGATCTTATTGAGTTCAAGTTGTAATATGTACTTTAGTGTACCTTATGAAGACCCCTGATTTGATGATTATCTAAGATTTTGCTCCTTATTTACAGTTTGATTGATGGGGATGTTTAAAAAATAAGGACGGTGAATATCACCTGATCGAAGTGAAATATAAAATCATGCAGTGATGGATAAACCAACTACGCATCAAATGAAAAGTTTCAATCTCTAAAAAAAAAAAAAGTAACAATCTCTAAAAAGTGTGGGCCCTAATGTAAAGGAAAACATGATTTATGAAAAATATATATTTATTTTTTATTTTTTGTTTTTTATCACTTGTTTCCCGATCTTGAATGGGTTCACGTATCAAATGAATGGTTTAAATATGTGAAAGGTGGGCTTAAGTGAATTTATTAAATTTGATTTTTTTTAACCATACAATAAGATTAACCTTATGTCATAACTTCTAATTAAAAAAAATACAGTGGTTCTATCTATATTTTAGTTTAAGCTCGTCCCATTTACAATGGATCCTCTACTTGCATGTTCTATGGATGATTCTGTCGTCTTTGATAAAAGCCTCCTAATTCTGGTTCATATTAATGGTTATCTTAACAGGAGCCATGTCCTCAATGGTGGGAATGTTCCTTTCAACAATAGAACGTGAGGCTCACCAAATTAAAAAGAGTTTCGGACCTTTCGGTGCAGCAGCCTCCACGTTATAGTCTGCTCATTGCAAATAAAATCACCGCCCATGTTGTTGGGAGACTGTCCTCCACTTTGATGGATCTTTTACAAATATTGACTTTTGGCTTGACTGCATTGAATATAATTATACGCTTTAGGTTTTTACTTTAGAATCCAAATCCTATACATCACCCTAATATTTATGCAGAAAACTCTTGGCATTCCTAAATTTGAAGGGCTCGCGGGCCTTATCAAATATGACAGGATATAAAAATTTAGCGGTTTAAATATGAGATAAGCAATGCTAATTAGACCGTAAACATTCATTTCATGACTTTAGAATAGAAGCCGGCAAAATTGGATAGGTCTATACTTTTAGATGACTATACCACAATTAATTCTACCAAAACCTCAAGGCATAAGCAGAAACAATGGAACTACTTTTCAACATATCCCCTCTCGTGTTGAATACAGATTTTTTTTCAACTCCTTCCTTTTGAGATTTGAAATTATGACCGATTAGATCTAATACTATATTAAATTTCATTGGCTAACACATCACACATCTAATGCTTTGGGTAGCAAAATTGGGGCTACATTTTTTTTTTCATTTTTCTAAACCTAGCAAGGGGCCATTGTTGGAAAATTCCATCATGTGGGGCCACACATGTAACCATTAAATGTGTTATGCTATCTTTGGTTAAGCCTAATTGAAGTGATCTAATTAAGACTTAAAGTTTTAAGGCTTAAGGGTATAATTGTCATGGGATTAATGTGTAGATACCAGAATACTAATTCTAATTTGATGAGGGGACAAATTAGAATTAGCAAATATCATTATTATATATTAGGATTATGGTCCCCAATTCATATGGTAAGTTCCTATTCTCTCTGACATCCCATCATCAGAAAGAATCAAGAAGGTTTCTCTGGGCAGCCATATTAGATTGGAAGATCAACAACCTGCGTATAACTTCCACAATGGATCAAGGTATGTTTCCGCTTTATTTCTCCCAATGATTTGACATGGAGAATCTTGGTTGACAATAAGGTTTTCTAGATTCTTGTTTATAACAGCCGGGACCCACCAGAGACCTCAACTATGGGAGAGTTGTGTGAGAAAATCTGGGTCCGGATCTTTAATGATTGTATGCGTCCACACATATTGATTGATGGTTGGTCCATGGTCTACTCATGTTCCAATATTATCCATTATTGGTTTTGATGCATGAAGTGTGTTTGTTATTTTATGTGCAAGGATGGACTATGGTAAGTTAGGACACCTGGCTTTGAGTACAAAGTGGCTTGCAGTTTGTAGGTGTAATTAGGTGTTATTCTTTAAAAGTCGTCGTGACAGTGGGATGATTTGCTTGTATCTATCTTTGTACAAGCACTTCGTGACCCAGACACAGCGGATCCAAGCTTCTTTCCTTACATCACATTCTAAAGTACAGTTCGATTGATTTATATTATAACATAAGCTCCTCTATACGTTACTATAAGAAAGTGTCTAAAATACCACATAAAAAGAAAGTTTACCATCCTCCCTTGTATGGTAGTAGGTGTTGGGATGTGTCCCTGATTAATTCGGATCAGTTTGTCTAGGTTAGCTAGTAACCATATTCGATAATAGTTTGATATTTTTACTATAGTTTTTTCATAGTTTTAGAAAGAATGCGCTAAATATTTGATGTAATACGTAATCGTAACCCTGAGACGAAAAAAGAAAAGATAACAGTCAACATTACTATCAATTGATGTAGGCACATTTATTGAACCACGTAAGAATCTTATTGTGTTCGTTATGTGATTGCTTGATTAGCATATACATGCATTGTGAATTGTGATTATGCGTTGATCATAGTTTTTTTCTACACCAAGCAGTGGGGACATTAACTTACAAAGTGACCACTTAGGGTTTGTGGAATGCCTAAGCCGGTGAAAGGCTTTCTTGCCAGTTAGTGCGGCAGCATTAAATTTCTTTTGCATTGGACCATATATTTGTAACATGTGCGTCTTACTAGCACAACAATATTAATAAAAGATCTTTAGTTGTGATGCATGACTGAATATATAGTTCATCTAGTACTTGATGGACTTTAAAATAACTAGTTATATAGGTGGTCACCTTGATCCTCTTTGATATTAATCTATGAGGATGGTAAATTTAATTTAAGAATAGATCACTTTTTCCTTTTATTATCAGTAGTTTTATTTAAATCATGTGTGAAAAACGTGATTGGTTTGATGGTAGGCTTAAGTTATACTGAAGTAGAATTTAGCAAAATGAATTAGCATGGGTTGTGTGTTGGATTTGAGGAAGGTGAGTCCTACTCATTGACTAGATATGCATAGAGCAACAATCGTATTATTCAAACAGAAAGTGTGCTGTGCTGGTAATTTTTTTGAAGATAAGTTGACTTGTCAGTAACTCCAAATTCACATTAGAGATTATAAGCAGAAATTCTCAATTTATTTTACCGAGATTCTCAATGCT
Source organism: Litsea cubeba (assembly GCA_012931725.1). Taxonomy (NCBI): domain Eukaryota; kingdom Viridiplantae; phylum Streptophyta; class Magnoliopsida; order Laurales; family Lauraceae; genus Litsea; species Litsea cubeba. Next base: position 114,798,650 of record CM022947.1, on the reverse strand, counting down.
TGACATGCAGTAGTATTTTCTGAAATCCGGGGACAATCGCAGTTCAGTAATTCTCACATAGTTGTCCATGATTTGAGCGTTGAACTTACCACCTTCCCTCACTAGAGGACTTTGTCACCTCACTTAAGATTTTCTTCTCTCACCCAAACGCTCCAAATTGTTAACCAAATACTAGCCTAGATTCATTTTATAAACCCTTTCATTACCATAGTTGTGCTGGCAAATTTGTTCATTGTGCCACTATAATTTATATATGAGTATTTAACATGTCCAAATCGTTGATGTGGTAGAACCCACATTGGAGGAAGCGCGAGACTTCCCTAGAGATTAGGAATAAGTCTTTTATGGTTTGAAAACGCCAAATCGTGTGAGCCAAACTTTTAGTAGAATAGTCTAATTATAGTTGAACCAATTTGTGTTGCAAAGTGATTCCACTCCATCTTTCTTTAGTAGTTTTATTAAGTGACGTGAACATATCATCAATTAGAAGGCGAGCCTGGCAGATTTCCATTGAATCAAGGTTGCTCCCAGCAGCCGCGCAGATAGGTAAGTGTTATTTTTAGCACTTTGGTCTTTAGATGTAACTGGTAGATTTTTTTTTTTTTTTATCATTATAATTATCACATGGGAGGAATGAAAAATTATGTAATTTTAAATTAACTAATCTATTAGTCTAGGGAACATCTCTAGGGTACTCGACCATAGTATTGTCAATGTCTCTGCTTTGCCAAGTCGTGCTCCTATGCTCCACCATAAGATGTTGTGGCTTTGTTGTCACTCGTTAACTCAAATTCAGATTGCTCAAAATAAATCTTTCTTACATGTATTGACTAAATTTCATTTCAGTACGTTTTCACCCGCAATAAAACAACTTATGTCCATAAATATATTATTTCACGCGTGTTCCTTGACTCAAACATCCGATCTACCAGGCTCTGATAGCATCTTACACCTCATTAGGGTTGTAAACGGGTCAGTTCTGGCCCGGATCCATGGTGTATCCAGAATTGGAACCGTTAAGGAAAAGGTAGAACCGGATCTGGATCTGTAACCGTTTCGGAACCGGTTTCTTGGCTCCGAAACCGGAACCGGAACCATATATGAGATGCGTTTGGATCTGGGTCCGGGTCCAGGTAGAAAATCATACTAAAAAAATATGATCATTGTGATAGATTTTTTAAAATTGAGGTAATATGTCGGGTCTCGGACCCACGGGTCTGAACCAATGTGAAATCAGACCCGGACTCATTTACTTATTGGAACCTAAATAAGGACCTAGATCCGGTTTTTAACGGATCGAAACCGTCGGATAATCGGAGAATCGAATACCCATTTACATTCCTATACCTCATTGAGCTACCACTAATCCCAAAATCAATTGGTGATAGGAAGCGACAAAAGTAATGATTTTATGATAAGGGCGATGGCTCAATCGTAATTATAACGGCTAAAAAACAAGAGGGCTCTCTTACTAAACTTTTAGTGGATTCGAATTTGAGTAATTGGCAAGTCGGCTCCACCGAAAGTGAATGTGGTGTGGTGTGGCTGCACCCTTAATTTTTCGTGTGGCAAGCTGATATATATTTAAATAAGTTTTGCTTTCCATCGCTCTCATTCCTCCTCTATACCTCCGCTCTCTCTCTCTCTCTCGAACACCTGCGCCCACCTACAAATCTCTCTCCAATGCCGCGTTTCATTCGACGATCCCGAAGCTCCAGCTACAGCTCCACCACCTTCTATGCTCCTCTCTCTTTATAAATACCCCCAATCCACCATTTCCAAACCCTAATTCACACAAAGCAGAAAGAGAAACTACTCTTCTTCTTCTTCTTTCTTCTCTCTCATTCTAATGGCTCCGATCCGAATCAAGCAATCTCCTCCCTCCAAAACCCTAGCCGCCTCTCAAGATGCTCGGATCCTCGTCCGAGAGACGATCCGGATAAGCGCAGATCTCGCATCCGCACCTCCTCCGTCCAAGATTGAAGCGGAGAGGCTCGGCGGCGCGAGGTCGGAGCTGAATCTCGGTCTCGTGGATGAGGGTTTTCTCGATTCGAGCCTTAGGATTTTGTGCTGCGAGGAGATTAATGGGAGGAGGTGGAAATATGTGGTGGAGAAGGAGGGATCCGGACGGTTGAGGAAGAGCTCGATCCGCGCGATTGGATTGCAGGCGCCGGAAACTCCCATGGAAGTGAGTTGATACTCATTGAGTCGGTTTTGTTTATGATTTTGTAGCGCAGGTTCTTGTTGGGTTTCGTTTAATTCCTTGTGTTTCGGTTTTTGGAATTGTGGGTTTAAGCTCTGTGGATTGTGTTGTTATAATTGAATTTTAGTTTGTTTCTTTTGTTTGATTGCTAGTTGGGGTTTTACATGTTATGTCTTTGAAAAAAAAATAGACTTTTTTTTTTTTTTTCTGATCGAGACTGGGAATGCAGTACTTATAGAGTTGAAAGATGCTGTCTTTTTCTGTCTACTTTTGGACCTTTATCAATTAGGAGATCTGAGAAGGGTAGAGGGTTGGAGTGGTGGTGATATATTGGGTTCTGTGATTTAAACCATTGGATATTGGTATCAGATTGAATCTGTGCAAGTTTGGAGCATCAACCATCCACAGTGGGGCTCACTTTGTCAATTCTCTGGATAATTGAAAGATAAACACCCTGCAGCTTGGTTTTTTCTTTCGTGAAATGGATAGAAAGTACTTGAGAGACGGAGAGTTTGGTGACTGCTTTTAGTTCTCTTCTTAAGGTTGCGCGCATGGGGAGGAAGAGACTTTACTTTCTTGTTCGTAGTATATAGATGGGTATTGTGAGCTTACCTTGGTTGGAGTTTATTACTGAGGAAAAATGTAATTTTCTTGGGAAACAGTGAATTTATCTACACACATGGATATTAATGATAAATCAAGAGAGACCTGTTTGAGATGGTTTGGACATGTTCGGCACTAGGAAGAAAACGTTTTTCTATGCAGGTTGATGGTCCACCAAGGAAAACAGATAGGTAGAAGAGGATAGGATGGAAGTAGTAACGATACTTGTGATAAGTGCAAACTTATCCTAGGATTTGGTTCAGGATAAATTGGAATGGAGAAGCAAAATTCATGTAGCAGACCAGAAAAGAATAGTTGGAACAAGGCTTTTATGATGATGATGATATGAATATTAATGATGATTATGAAAAGGATAATGGGAAATTCCACCAATTTGTCACAATTTCCGATCTCAAGCTCAAGCCTGGACGAAGGAGGGTGGGTTGCGTCGGGTAGTTGATAACCGGTGTTAAACTTTTCTCACAACTACAACATGAATGTTAAGACGAAACAGAATTCATGTAGCTGAGAATTAACCCACCTAATAACCATTAGAAGAGTCTCCTAGAGTTGAGTTGATGAGTCTCACCCTAGAGCCTCCAACCTAAAAAATAGTGAAAAAGTGATTAAAGAGGTCTTAGAAAAACATTGAAAAAAGATTAAAGAGATCTAAAAATAGGAATGATGTCCTCTGAATTTAAGCGACACGTTTTTTAATTATTTAGAATGAATTTAAGTATCAATAGATGGTTGCATTTGGTTTTCATTCAGTATGAGGAACATAACCTTTGATCTTTGAATGTTTAAATCTTTTAGAAAACATGGTTTTGATCTTTCGAGATTAGTGCGCAAGGACTCCAAAAGCCTCCAACATCATCTGACAACACGAAAATAGAGGAAAAGTACTAATTTTAATCCTTTCCCAGTAGGACTGCCAAACTTGACTGGAGAGGTGACTCGACTCGGTCGGTGTCGAATTCTGACTTATCTTGAACTCGGCCGATTATTAGAACCATCTGGATTCTAAGCATGTCATGTGTAGCCACTTTTATGTGGAAAAAAAGTGAGAATTGAGGAAATTAAATTCTGCGCCATAGTAAATTTAATGTTTGGTGCAGCCATTTTGCATGAGTAAAAGCGGTAAAATGAACTGAGTTTTCCTACGATTCCACGAAAATAAATTCCTATGAGTGGAGGTTGGAACTTAATTTCCGGAGAATGGGAAAACTTTTTTGCGGCATGTACACAAACATGCTCTAAATTAATTGCCACTATGAAAGGGAAACGTGAATTACGGAATTTTCATAGATCGATTAACCATGATCAGCCTATCGAGAGTGGCAGGAAAGGGTCTTTGATCGTTGTTTCATTTAATTTTTTTAGTCTGTGACGTCTGTCACAATGCTGGGAATGGGGCTATTCTCTTTTTCTTTAAATTTTGATTGGCCACTGCATTCCTCTTTTCTGGTGAAATATAGTATTGTTACCATTTCAAAAAAAAAAAAAAATCCATTAGAAATGAAATAAATAGAAACCACATTTTCAGTTTTGTTGTGTAAAGATGTAATTGTAGATCAGTGGTGAAAATTCTTGCAGGATTTGGTGTCGTTTGTGAGATCTTATGTGGTACCTGAAGGCTTCCCAGACAGTGTAACCCCTTCATATGTGCCATATATGACATGGAGAGCTTTAAAGGTAATCATTACTCATTAAGTGAGCTGTAGATCAAATTTCATGATTTAAAAGAAACAAATGTATTATTCCTTAATCTGAAACAAGGTTCTCCTGTGCCACACTTCTTTTTAGGCATTATGTTTATTTTGTTAAGGGCAGCAATACATTGCTGTGATGCTTCAGAATGTCATTTTGACATTACATTGGTTCTTGTAGTACTTTTTTGGCGGGGCTATGGGTGTCTTTACAACACAGACTTTGTTAAATTCAGTTGGGGTATCTAGAAATAGAGCGACTTCTGGTGCTGTTGCTATCAACTGGATTCTCAAGGTAATCTCAGTGCCTACATATGATCAAACAATATAAAATAGAAGTACCCACAAACGCATTGAAACTGAATGCATCAATTAATTGGCTCTCTTTTCATGATCAGATGGAAAATATACATTATAATATATATATATATCTATTATGAGGCACATTACAAAATGACCAGGCATTTTGTAGAAAAAAAAAACCCCTTGCATTTGACGAATGAGATGGCTAAGTGATTCTTCTTCAACGCTAATTTTTTGGAAGAAAAGTTAAAGCATATAAAGCATCTAAATCCCTACTTCTTTCTCTAAAAAAGCAATCAATCACATTATTCTTTCCCTTTTTTTCTCCTTCTTTGAAACCAATTTACTTCAACACTAAGACCCCAATGACATTCATGCTTCTCTAATTTTTCTCCTTCATAGTGGGCCTTATTATTTTTGTGATTGAATCTATGACAGTTAATGTTTGATTGCATTCAGATTAATGCCAATTCATGGAGTTAAATAATTGCTTCCATCATAACATGGTTAGAAATCAATCAGCAGGGCCCGCTTTTTTTTTTGGTGGTTGAATTCAATCACAGTTAATGGTCAGATAATTGGTGTAAAATTAGAAATAATGCCCATACATAGAGGTGGGTGAATGTGAAAGGCTCAGATTTGTCTAAAGGTAGGTGTCAAATTGAAAATAATGCTAATTCGTGAGGGTAGATAATGTGAAGGGATTGGCTTAATCCAAAAAGGTGTGCCACACTATACAAAATAAAGAAGAGCATAGAAGGGCAAGTGAAATAACATATATCATATGTACAAAATAAAGAAGAGCATAGAAGGGCAAGTGAAATAACATATATCATATGTACAAAATAAAGAAGAGCATAGAAGGGCAAGTGAAATAACATATATCATATGCACGTCCAAAGTCTCTCTCTCTCTCTCTCTCTCTCTCTCTCTCTCTCCTATAAAGGTGAGTAAATAAAAGTAAGTAGAATGGAATGGTTCGAATTTGGATGCTTGTGTTTCATTGGATATTAGATTGGGGAGGGAATGCTCCTTTTTGAAAGGGACAGTTTGTAGAATTTTTCATATATTATAATATTATATATATGAAGATTTTATGTTATCATTTACTTCCCAAGCAGAGGACTACAATTTGTATATGGAAAATCCATTGTAATTTCTATGATTGTTTGTTCTTATTGAAGAGCAATATATCTTGGTTTAATCAGACATAGCTGAACTTAAAAGAATCCCTTTACTCTATGGATTAGTCATTTCCTGTTATATGATAAGATGTATCCTTGGATTGTGCCAGTTGTTGTAACTGCTGGTCCCAGACCCGGATAAAGGAGGGGGGTTGGTTCAGGTAGGTTGACAGCCAATGTAGAACTTTTGTCACAAACCAGAAATGAATTCTGAGAAAATAATGGAAAAACAGAAATCATGTAGCTGATCCCAACATAGTTAGGCCCAACATTAGATTGATCACTATAAGAAAAATTGAACATTTCATGATCCATCGGTGGGCCTTCTTCTGAATGAATTTAAATTTGGTAAGGACCAATACAATAAAATACATATCCATTAAATTCAAGCGGTTGTGATATTTTCATAACAATTTGTGTAGACTAATATATTTTGCATAACCATATTGCATTTCTCATAAGTGGGCCCAACCTTCAGACATTCTCATCTATGTACTTGGGCTTTTTAATGTTTGTAGTTATCCCTGATGAAACGGGTTCCTTTAAGCTTTAATTATCCCTATTAAATGTCCAACAACTTTTAAGTTGTAGTTGTGAGCTGTGACTGGGTTTAATGTATTGAAAATTTGAAATAGCAATAAATATTGCTGCTTTTTTATTGAATGTTTGCATAGGGGCAAAAATGCCCCCTTTTGAATGGGGCATTTTGTAGAATTCCTCTCTCTCTCTCTCTATATATATATAGTGTGTAAGTTATCCTATGCATGCCTTTTTTTTTCCTTATGCACACCCTTTTTTGTTCACAATTTCTGTTTTGAATATAAATACTGTCAAATTAATTTATTTTTATAGGATGGAGCAGGTCGTTTTGGAAAAATGCTTTTTGCAAGGCAAGGAAAAAAATTTGACTATGACCTGAAACAGGTAAAATGATGTACATTCCTTTCTGGGAACCTTTTAAAAAATTTGTCACTTGTATGATAATCCTGAACAGCTAAAGAATGTATGAGCTTAAAATTAGATTTTTTTCAGCTTCGGTTTACGGGTGATCTTTTAATGGAGTTGGGTGCTGGGTTAGAGTTGGCAACAGCTGCTGTTCCACATCTTTTCTTGCCATTAGCGTGCGTGGCAAATGTGGCAAAGGTAAGAGCCGCATTCATATTATGGAAATATTCATGCGCATCTATCCCTCACCATATTATGGTGAGGGACAACATAGTAGGGCCGACTTTATGATCCATCCGAACCATCCACACACATGGGACCCTCTTGAATTACATTAGATCCATTGAATTTCCACTTAATCCGAATGGATTGGATCATTGGATTGAGTATCAATTTTTTTTTCTTTAATAGAAAGTCCTTAAATTTGTGGGCCATAGATGGAGGGGTTAGAGACATGGGATTGACCCCAAACTTGATATATGGGCCCATCCAAGATGCCTGTTTCCCTCCCCCCCCCCCCCCCCCCCCCCCCCCCATGATCAGTGGGGCTCTAGGTGGGTCCTATCAATTTTTTCCTCATATGGTGAGGGATGGATGCACATGAGGACCCCTCCGTATTATACATTTTTTGTTCAAGAAAATCTAACCAATAATCAATAATGACATTAAAAAATAAAATAAAATCTAACCAATAATCTTGTTCCTATCCTTGCAGAATGTCGCTACAGTTACATCAACTTCAACACGTACTCCAATATATAAAGCATTTGCTAAGGGAGAAAATATTGGGGATGTCACTGCTAAAGGAGAATGCGTTGCAAACATTGCAGATCTGGTATGTTATTCCCAGACTGTGTAAAGCATGAACTCCTAGACCTAGTTTAAAACCACTGCTTGCTGAAGTGCTAAGCCTTTTGCTTGCATGGTTCAAGTTCTCTTTTTTTTTTTTTCCCATTTGGCTCCTTAAAAACACTGATTCTTTTAACCTCAAAACCCCTTTATAAGTTTATCAATTCCATGCCTCTCTAATAGTCTAATGTGAATTTTACATGGGGAAGTTGTGAGTTCTAAAACTTTACACATGCAAACAATAACATTATGTGTTCCTAGACCATTTTTGTTTACCTTCTGAAATCAACTCGTCAATTTTTTGTTGACGTGGTGTGAAAATGTTACGAGTCTCGTATATATCTTCTTCCCTTCTAGCTTAACTGCAGCTCTGGATTTCAATGCTCTAGTGTGAAGGGTTTTTCCTCTGTCCTAAAAATTGGCCACATTTTATATCCCGTTTGGTTGTATTAAAACCCTTTTCTTTTCCAAAAAAATCATTGTTACATAGGAAACTGTTTAAGATGACACTTGGCAGTGATAGCTTGGACATGCAAAAGATAGAGTTGAAATGTGACTTAGAGGGCTAATCCTTCATCAGTTAATGCTTATATGTTAGCCAATAGTTTGACCTTTGATTCTCCATGCAATTATTTTCATGACTGCAGACAAATATTCATATTAGTTACATTTGTTGATGAATAATAGATATTACTACAGTTGTGCTTTGTAGTGATTTCATATAAAACTTTCTGTCGTGTATTGATTTCATAGATAACTTTCTGTCGTGCGTAGTTGGGGACTGGACTGAGTATCTTGATTTCTAAAAGAAATCCTTCCTTAGTGACAACTTTTTCGCTCCTGTCATGCGGATACCTTTTCAGCTCATTTCAAGAGGTTTGGTTTGTATTATCACTAAATAGTTCACTTCTTAGTGAAAACAAGTTAAAATCTACTCACTTTTGAGTCAATGTTTCTGACCAGGTGAAGTCTCTTGTGTTGCATACTTTGAACCGGGCAAGATTCACTGTGGCAGTGGAATCCTTCCTAAAGACAGGTATGTTGACCTTTTTAAGTTGTTCCCTTGTTCTGTTAACAAGCCATCTTAGATTCATTTTATGGAACACATTCAAATTGGTTACTATGTGAAGATCTCAGTCTACCGGTCTCCATTTTTTTTGTGTTTTTTTTTATTTTTATTAGTTGGGAGCATGACACACTTGTGGAGGAGGCACTATCAGTTTTCCTGTATTTGGTTATACTAGATTCACACATTATAATCTATTGATCGGATCATCTGTTTCATGAGATTTTCTGCCTGTATTTGCTCTGGATTTGAATTGCTCATTACTGATAATTAGCTTGGAGGACATGTGGGCTGAGTTGAGCTCCACAGGAGCTTACTGAAATTGCCCTTGGTGTTTGGATGGTGATTTCGGCATCATTAGATTTCTGATGAAAGAAGAGGGAGCTGTCATGTTACAAGCAGTGTTCACTATTTCCTAGATTGGTTCAGTTGGAATGAATTAGCCAACTTACCTTTGAAAATTGTGTTCATTGGAATTTAATGGATCGTGTAGGAGAGTAGTGTAAATGTGTAATACAATGCTCGATGGGAGAACAAGTATGTAATACATTGCAGCTTTATTAAGCTGCAAATGATTTCTTGAGCGTTCTTGCTCAAAGATTTTAAGGTGGTTCATATTCAAATGTGGAATAGAGGTGGGCAGATTCTGTTAGCGACTCGAAACAGTATGATAGAGTTTGGGTTGTTTGGTTTCTTCCTTCTGAGTGCCATTTTAAAACTCTTTTATGGAAGTTCTTTGGGAATACAGGATATAAGGTGGAGGGGCGTACTTTAGAATTATCAAGATTTTTGTGTTACAGCTTTCAGAGGTCCAGCATGTATTTGATTCCTCCATGGTGTAATGTCAGGCTTTGTTGATTAGTTGTAGGGAGCTTCTCAGATAATTCTGGACAGTGGAAGGAGATCTTTCTAACGTTATTGTGTGGGGCTGTGGGCTAATTCTTAGCTGATTTCCCATTGTGATCTGCCAATTGGTGGAGAAAGTTTTGAGATATTGCCCATAGGTTGCATTGTTTTTTTTTTTTTTTTTTTAATATTTTACAAAATGGAAATGAGGTGGCTGGTGGCTGATGCGCTTGTCAAGAGATTTTTTTAGCAGACTCTGGTCTTCAGTAACTCATATCCTTTTTCGTGACTGTATTTAGTTATTAAATTCAGGTTCTGGTCTTTTTCAGGCCCGACATGTAATGTTGTAGCATAACATTCTTTTATTAAATAAAACCATTATTAAAGTAAGAAATATTTTTCTCAAATTCATTCCCTTTTTACTTGAAAATGACCCATAATACCATTCCAAAAAAAAAAAAAAAAAATTCTTCAACCCCGAACACCCTTCTCCCTCCTCCCCTATCCTTTCTCTTCTCCTTGCATGTTTTTTCTCCTACCTTTTACTTCTTAACGCCTTTATATTTTTTTTCTTTCCTTTTTTAAGCATCTCATGTGGTTGGAGTTGCCAGTTCTTTGTACTGGTTGTTCCAGTTCATAATGACTGACTTTGTGTTAGCTTTGATTCCTCAAGAATTAACTTCAGGTTCTTCTTAACTTTAATGTCTCTGACTGGTACATGTATGATTTTCAGGACATGTTCCTTCATTGAAGAAAGGAAATTTTGACGAAAATATCTTCAGTTTCCCGTGGTCTAAAGATAGACCTATTGTTTTAGGTTTGCAAATCTGTACTGTTTCTTGTTTGTAATTTTTCCTATGGATTTCCAACGAGTAAGCTTTCACTGTTCTGCAGGGCCGAGATTCAAGGATGCTTTTCAAGAGCCGGCTTCCTTCCTCGCCATAAAACCTTTATTTGAGGTTTAAATTTATACTTGCCTACCATCTTAGAATGGAATGATAGTTCAATACAGTTTTTTTATTGATATGCATTGGCATTTCTATATTGCAGAAAGAAAGATACATAATTACTTATAACCCTTTGAAAGGTAATGTTTATGCATTGCTCAAGGATCAAGCAAAGTCTGATGATATTCTAAAAGCGGCTTTCCATGTGAGTTGCACTGTCCATCATATTACCTGGATGTGGTAAAAGCTCCTGTTTTGTGTGGGCTGAAATTGTCTGGTATTGCAGGCTCATGTACTTCTGCATTTTATTCGATCATCAAATGAGAAGCAGTCTTCTGGGAAGAATGTCATCTCTGATCGTTCTGTTTTAGATAGATCTATATCAACCCATCTCATGCCTGCTGGTGTTGATTTTGAGGCTCAGATTGCTAGGTCCTGTGACCTCGTTTCATCTTCATATGAGCTTTTTAAAAGGAAAGCTGCTGAAGAGGTAAGTATGATGCTGTGTTCCTTTTCTCTATAAAAATCCGACTATGTCACATAAATAGATGATGCGATTCATCATCATCATCAATGCATTGTCCCTACTATGTTGGGGTCTGCCATTCCACTCTATCATGGCCCAAATCCTAAGATTATACAATTGTATGATAAATATTCAAAAATAAAATTTTTTAAATAATAATAATAGTTAGTATCAATATCTTATTCCTAGGTAGATTTTTCTTGCCAGGGAGCCTGGAGACTAGCTCCTTACAGTCTCCTGCTCTCTCTGTACGGTTGCATGTGCCCTTTTCTTTCTTGAATATTTCATTACTAACAAAAAAAATGATACATCTAAACCACATTTAGCATTTTATGTTCATAGTTTATCCTATATGCCATTACATGAGAGATCTGGATATCTCAAACAGCAGCATTACACCTTTCAAAACTCAACCATCTACTTCTGTTGCAGGGATGGGTGATGTCAGAATCTCTTCTCAACCCTGGGCGAGCTCGGCTGTGTTGAACTGCAGACCAGGGCAGAAAACCCTGAAGTTGGATCGTTCAAGTGATTTTAGCTGGCATGTGAACAGTACTCAAAATGGGTGGTCATGCGCAGAAAACAAACTCTACTACAATTCCGAGGCTGCTTGAAAATGATGATGGACTCCCTTTGTTTGCTATTCACTGCGTTTGAGCACTAGAGCATCCGGGCTACACTTTTTCTCCATAATGAGGCCATCCACATTCATCTTTAAGAGAGAAAAAAAAAGGATAAAAAGAAAGAAGTTATCTAACTCCATTTATTTGGAAGCCTACTGTTTCCTTCAGCTGTAAAGTCAATTACTAATTCTTCTCTTTTTCGGTATATCAAGTTCAAATTGGGTTTTAGATAGTTCCATCACCATGTATATGAACATTGAAATGTTTGTATCCATTTTCCTTCTGGTTTAATAAATTTTGGGTTATAGTCTCATGGTATCATATGCTTATGGCAATGTACTGCTTTTAACCCAGGAAATTAAACCCAGTGCATTTGAAGCTTTTCAATGTGATCAGCACAATCTTTATTGCATTGCATTAATAACGTTATCAATCACGTTCAATCTTATGTTGAGGATATGTTAGTAACAGTTCGGATCATCATTAGGTGGGGCCCTGGTGAGTTCCACACATCCCAAGGTAACTACCGAAATGGCTAAACCTACTCTTTTTTTCTTTTTTTTTCAAGTTCTCATGAACTGGCAAATAATAATAGATGAATTATATTGGAACTATTGTGGACAATGTTTTATGGAAAAAAAAAAGATTCATAGTTTAATTAAGAGAAAACTACTGGATAAATCCCCATAGTGGCCCATAAGTAAAGAGACGACCTGTTAGAAGTTTAGAGACGGAAGGGGTCCTCTAGGTGGGTTTTTTTTTTCTTTTTTTTTTTTGTCGATCATCTCGTGTCTACATTTCTTTGTCAGACCATTTTCATCGTTTGCAACTTGTGCTCCGACGATTTTCTTTCTCAGAAAACTCCTACATGGAATTAGCCAAAGTGGTGGTTGGATTCTTTTAAAAGGTTGGTACACACAATAAATTCCTTCTTATATTACATCGTCTACCCTAAAAGAGGATCAACTTAATTCTGTTTCACTACTAAACCGTGGTCTAAACCCTAAAAATGCCCTTTGAAACCGTACATGCTGTCCAATATATGACTCACTGTATGTAGCTTTGGGCTTGGTTGATGGCGATCTTCGTTTTGTTCTTGGTAAATGGCGATTTTCATTTTGGGTTTTAGGGTTTGAAAAAGGGGTTTCTTTTTGGTTGGCCGAGCCATATTTCTATTGGCAATCTGAAAGTTGCTATGTCTTTCAAAATGTATGTATCTTTCATATTTCTCTAAATTATGTTCTTGTGAGAAGAACTTGACATTTGTTGGAAGATGATTATTTCTTTGTAGTTGATGAAATATGTCTTATAGTTGAAGAGAAGCATATGTTGTTGCCCTATAGGTGTTTGATGTAATGTGTCTTGTAGTTGAACGGTGGCATATGTTATAGTCTGGTACTTGTTTGGTGAAATATATCTTCAACCATGTTAGAAAAATGGTATCCCAGGTTGCTGGGCTCTCAATTTTCATTGGTATGCTCCCTTCTTTTTGACAAGAAGTTTCTTAGAAATACTTAAATATGAGTCAAATAGTTGGTTCCGTAGCCCTTCCTCTGAATTTTGACAAGCTAAGCATTTTCATCTCAACCTTCATACGCACTAATTGCATGGCTAAGATTAGTTAATAAAACAAAGAATCTTTGGGTTTTAGGGTTTTAAAGGGGTTTCTTTTTTGTATGCTCTGTTTTTCTCTATTACATTCTTTTTATAAGTGGCACTTAGTATAGTTTTTTATAAGTGGGACTCATCCATCCAAAGATTAAGCGTACAATACCTATCACAATGGACGGGCATTTTCAATGGCAAGTATTGACAACCACAATGATGTGAAGAGAATGCTCAAAGCATCGGTGAATGATGTAAATAGGATATATTTATATGTCTTCATCTTTTGATTGTAGGTACTTGCTTGTAGGCTTGTAGGTATTTATATGTCTTCCCCTACTTTGTCGTAGAGCTATTCAAAAGAGCTGGCAGCTGAATGCCAACAGAGTGGGTTTGACTGACTTAAGTGACTTCCCATGATGGCTTTGATGGTGATTTCCAAGAAAGAGCGGAGAGCACGAAGAGATTTGTTTTGGTGGATACTGCTTATGGGGCTACCTCTTTGTTGTACTTTTTGATTGGAAATTGTAACATTGGCTTTGATATGGTTATGTTTCATCAGTTTGTCAGGTTGATAGACTTGTACTTAGCCTCCTTTTTCCATTGTACAGAATGAATTGTATTTCTATATAGAATCCTTTTGTTGGATCATGTATACTTTGCGTTTGATGGTATTTTTTCTTTACTGTTAGCAGATTGTATATAGAATGGTTGAACGTATGTGTTAGAGTTCCACGGCATGTATATAAAATGATGAATGCATGTATATAGGATGATTGATAAAGGAGTGACAAGCAGGTTTGCAGCTGTTGTCGAAGAAGAGAAGAAAGAGAAGGGGGGGGGGGGGTGGGGGGTTTTTTGCTATGTTGGGGGTGGATTGATAAAGGAGTTGTTTATTATGAGTTAGAGGAAGTTGTTTGATGCTGTAGTTGTCATTTCCACAACCTTTGGAAGTCGCAAGAACAGATAAAAGTTGTCGATAGCGACAACATTAAGTTGTCGATATCGACTAGTTTCGTCAATGGGATGAATTAAAAGTTGTAAGTCAGCAGCTGTTGGAACAGATAAAAGTTGTCGATATCGACTAGTTTCATCAGTATGATGAATTAAAAATTGTAAGTCAGCAGCTGTTGGAATAGATAAAAGTTGTCGATATTGACAACTTGGCTCTGTTCCAGTAATGTCTAACTTACAACTTTTAATTCATCACACTGACGAAACTAGTCGATATCGACAACTTTTATCTGTTCCAATAGCTGGTGTCTTACAACTTTTAATTCATCCCACTGACGAAATTAGTCGATATCGATAACATGATGTTGTCGCTATCGACAACTTATATCTGTTTCAGCAGCTGCTTACTTACAACTTTTAATTCACTCCACTAACGAAACTAGTCAATATCGATAGATTAAAGTTGTCGATATCGACAACTTTTATATATTCCCGCAACTACTGCCTTGCACCTAAGCCTGTGGAAAAGACAACAACAACATCAAACACCTTCCTGCAATTCATACTAAACAACTCCTTCATCAATCCACCCCAAACATAGCAAACCCCCCCTTCTCTCTCTTCTCCGGATGGCCAGCATCTGACAACTTGCTTGTCACTCCTTTAACAATCATTCTATATACATGCATTCAACCATTATATATACAGGCCGTGGAACCCTAACACATGCATTCAACCATTCTATATACAATCTGCTAACAGAAAAGAAAAAATACCATCAAACTCACAGTACACATGATCTAACAAAAGTTTGGAAAATATTGCTACAATTCATTATGTACAATGGCAAAAGGAGGCTAAGTACAAGTCTATCAACCTGACAGATTGATGAAACAGAACCAAATAAAACTCTTGGGATCGAACCAGTGAAAATGTTTTGGCCAAGCAGAAAAGCATAAATTGGCAGTAAGGTAATGCTGGAAGGATCCCCCCTTGGAAATAATTCGACTCATCAGAAGTCACATTTAGATTATCACCAATGGGTAGTGGGTTGTACAAATTTGAAAGAACAAGAACATTTAATTCCATGCAGTTTCCGAGCGTGGCATGTATCTGGCCACTAAGATTGTTCCTTGATACATCCAAAACTTGCAGCTTCTGGAGACGACCAAGATCCTGTGGAATGATATCGTCAAAAAGACTCGAAAACAACAATAAAGCTTATGATCGACTGCAATTGCCCAAATTACAGGGAATGACACCACCCAACAGATTACCAGACAAATCAAGAAGTTCTAAATTCCGACACCCATCTCCATTCTCAACTGGAATAGACCCGCTCAATTGATTCCTGCCCAAATAAAGCTCTCTAAGTTGAGTGAAGTTGCCGATAAACCCAGGGATTGTTCCACTGATCTCATGATTCCCACCCAAGTTCAAGACTTCCAATTGAGTGCAAGTCGAAAGGGAAGATGGAATTTGTCCTGAAATCTTAGTGGAAGCAAGATTAAGGACGAGCAGATTCGTTAAACCCCCCAATTCAGGAGGTAATCTCCCAGACATGGAACCAGACATGGAATTGCCCTCAATATCCAAAAATTTCAACTTTTTCAAACCTAAGATCTCAACAGGGATCTCACCATAGAACCCATTCAACGGCAAAGCCAAAACCCTAATTTCTGATAGCTTCCCGACAGCAGGCGACAGGATCCCGACCAATCTTTTAGATCCAACTGAGCTAACCACTTTGAAATCTATACCCTGGAAACGGAACTTGCGAAAACCCATAGCAAGAAGAGGCATCCGAATTACCTGTGATGTTGAGAGACGAGACTCCAGAACCCGAGTTGTAGGAGACGCCGAACTAGGAGCAGTGGCCGGAATCGGTCGGAGTCCAGTCGGAGAGCAAGCCACCAGGATTGGAGACAGACCGCTTGAACTAGAGAAGAAAGTGATCTTTCAAAGGCGGCGACATCAATAGCAACGACAAAGAGATGAGGAATTGGAAGGAGATGTCAAGAACAAGAGAGAAGATTGCTTGGGCCAACTGCCTGGGACCAACGAAGTGGAGAGGTGTCGAAAGGGACTGTGGAAGAGGATAAGGGAAAGATGAGGAAGACGCAATGAGGGGAAAAATGGGTTTCTTGCGTATAACAGCAATTGTTGTCAATATCGACAATATCAATAAACATATTAAAAAAAAAAACGAAAGGAGCCCAGAGGGCTGCTCCCGTCTCTAAAGTCCTACTGGGCCGTCCACCTACTTAAGGCTCACTATGGGGACTTTTCCCGTAGTTTTCCCTTTAATTAATTGGATATAGCTATCGCTTGACCAATTATGCAATGGGCTTGCTTGTTTGCTTAAAATACATAGAAATTGAGTAAACAATCCATGGTGAAATGAGCTCCACATAAGGATTATTGAAGAGGTGAGGGGTGAATGATATAAAATAACAATGTAGGTGGGACCTTAGGATTTGAATTGCTAAGGTGATGGTTGGACGTTCATTTTCCATCTTCCGTTGAATAAATCTCCATTATGAGGAAGGTTATTTGATGGTCATTTTTAGATGTTCGTTCACCTTTGATGAAAAACATACAAGTTCTTAGAATTCCTAGTAATTCAATTACACAATTAAGGGTGATTGATCTCCGAGGATCAAGTTTTGTCAATAAAATTATTTGCTTAAAAACTGAAGAAAGAAAGGTCAAGATTCGTAAATTGCTATTAAACAATCTTTCCTATAAAGAAAAATGAGTTCTCAACCATCACCCTACTAAATCTAATCCTAACAAAGTCAAAGCCCATCTCCACCTCCATATCATATCCTTCACTAATCACCTTTATAACAATTCTTTGCTGAACCCTTGTTACCTTGAATTCCCTAGAATTTCAATTCCATGTGAACAAATAGGCCCATGCCCGTAAATACTTTTCTTCTTCCGTGATAACTCAGAAGTAAACCAAATGGTCGCCACAAATAATATATCCATGACCAATTATGCAAATAGATTCACATCTATTTTAGCTTAAAAAAAAAGAAAAAAAAGAAGTTTCACATATTGTGATAGGAATCTCTTATGGGTTGTGCAAGTGCAAAAGACTATCCTCATTGTCCCTGGCTTTTGCTCAGTTGATTTGAGAAATGAGTAGTGTGCATCAATGTGAGTGCGTTATTTTGAGTCCCTTGTAAAGAAAGATTTTCTCCACATGTTTGTGTGTTAGGTCAGTATCATCTGTATGGTTTGATTTTCCTTCTACTGAAAATGAAATAAAAATGAAAACATGTCAATCTTTGCCCAACTTGTCTCTCTGCCAATTGCGTATCATTGACTCTATTTAAAACCATGTGTATATTACGTAATTGGCATTGAAAAATATTCTAGTCTCTCAGGAATATGTGGTGGTAATAGGCAAGCACAAGGTGAAATAAAATCCATTTTCTGAAAAAAAAAAAAAATTTTTTTTTTTTGAAGTTGCAAAGATGTCGACAACCCAGCTTGGCTCGACTCGAGTAGGTTTGAGCTTGAGTTCGGGCCATTATCTCATAAGCCAAGCTCAACTGCTCAAGCTAGTCTCAGCTTAAGGTTGGCTTGTTAGGAGGCTCAACTGAGCTCGGTTTAAGCTCAGCATAATCATGTAATTTGAGATTATAGGCTGTATGGAACAGGGGATGGTTAGTAAGATCCATGTGATTTGAGATAGAATAAGGTAAAAGTTGGGGACTGTTTGCTCCACCAGCCACCCTCCTAGGACATTAGGGAATCATTTATATGGAAGCATCAATTAGTGCCTATAACTCTACCTATGATATGAGCCTTAATCTTTGTAATAGAGCATGCACAATTGCACATGCACCCAAATGACACTTCTCTGTCAGTAAACAGTAATTACTACTGTAATAATGACGTTAATAATTAAGTGATCTAGGCTCTGACTCATCAATAATTACAAATTCATCATTTCTTAATTGAGGTGGTAGTTTGTTTAATCTCCAAGATTTCCATGTTCATAACAATGATTTGGTCCCCTTTTCTAATACTTCAGTGGGTTCTACAATGGATTAAAAGCTTTTAAGTTCAAACCATTGAATCAAAACCCTACCAACATTGAATGAAAGTCTCCCTAATTTCACTATTATTGGAGGAATAGTCATGACTGGTTTGCCAACAAGCTGCAAAAATTGACTAAATTTCAGAGCTAAATTGAGAGTTCATCATGTATTTTACATGTGACCAATCCAACGGTGACTATCTTTTGATAGGTTTGAATTTAGGAGGTGTGGGTTTGGTGTCCTTCATCATGCATCTGAAGGGGTAACTGGCCCACATTTTCAAACTAAGCAGGTGGGGGGCAAACAAAGCAGATCATCTGACCAAAAAATAAAGAGTAATTCAAATCATCAGATTGGGGTCTTCTTGTGCTTTGAATTTGAATTATAGACGAGGTCTCTTTCAACTGTCAATCTGTTTTGGAGTTTGTGGTCCATTCCATCTGATGAAGAGGTCAGGTTGATTTTTAGACTACAGCAAGGAAATGCCCAACCTGAGAATGACTTGAACTTGCATACCTTGTGTAATCAAGGCACATCAGCCAAACTCAACTAAAATGGTAATGTCATACCTAACTAGGAACTCAAGACAGGTGAGTTTTAGGAAGTGATGTATAGTGCAAATCCAAACCTAATGATAGAAGATAATCTGAACCGAAACCACCATTGAAAAATGGCAACTTTGCTCCTGTGAGTTTTGAATAGTTTGTAGAGGCTGCCAATGGGCTGGGCTAGGATGTCGAATTCTGCCCACCACATGCGCGATAGGCCTTTTAGGCACTTGGATCAGGCCTGTTGTGAGCTGGACACATCATTTGTCAAAACAAACGGGCCACTCCAGTGCTTAAAATGAATTTAGTGGTGACGCGATACTGTTCGTGGGCCTAATATTAGACCTAGTTAAAATAAAATTGCGCTTGGGCCAGAACTTCGATCAGGGCCGAGTAAATGGGTTGGGCTCTTGGGTTAATCATTTCAAATAAAAAGAAAGAAAAAGGTGTGACCACTTGGTGAAGTTTGATGTTGAACTGGGTGAAAGACAGTAGAAATAAAAATCTCTGTCTACTGATCATCCAAGACTATTATTTCTCCAGTTTCAAATTTTTTGGGTCAATGCAACCAAACATGAGTAAAACTGAAAATGAGATTTCTCCTGGCATGAAGGCTTTCTCTTGATTTCACTTTTCACTTTTACAACCATCCCAACACGCTGCTTCATAAGGAGTAGTTGTGAAAGTTACATTTTGCAGAACTGTCGCTTACATGTCTCCTTTGGCATTTGATGGGTCTCTGTATATATTAAATATAGCTCTGAAAATCATGGTTCCAAATTTAGAGCCTTATTAAATGAAGGATCATTGTCTTCTCTGCCCCTCCAGGTAGGGTCAGCTATTGATTTGTACTCTCTGTAATTTGAATTGAAAAATCATCAGACGTAAATCAGGTCATCAGATCAGATGATCATGATAGGAATTTTAGGTAGGAAAGCAATTCCCTTTCAGCCACTCTTCTTTGAAAAAAAAAAAAAAAACACATCAACTGGAGCAAGGTGACCCAAACCAATCAAATTTCGACCCGCATTGTAAAAAAACTCAAAACTGTTAATGACTCCCATCTGATTTCGATTTCTATTTTTATTTGAATTTGAGTCTAAACTTTTTCGTTGCTAGTTTTGAGTTGTTAAACCTTTTCTTTCTTGGTAATGTGCCTTGAACACACAACCTTTAAAGGTTGTAATGTTATTCTATTATTAACATGAATCCTAAGATCGAGAACATCATGATAATCACATGTAGGATTTAATCTTAAATAGATTGAAGATTACCTCCAGACATCCTGATGCAGAGAGCTTTCTGATCCTGTTTTCTGATGCTGTTGTTGATTGATGATGAGATCCGTCCAAGAAGAGTCTAGGAATATAATTTCGGTTTCTCTCTCCTTGCCTATAAACCTTAATGTGTTGAATTTCGTGAGTGAGTCTTTGTGATGGAGGAAATACTATATTTTATAGGTGGAGAGAGGACCGAATTTCCAATTAGGATTTCATTAGTTTTAATCTCAGCCGTCCATCAAGGTAGAGAATATTATGGAATATATCTCATTAGGAAGCCGTATTTGATAAAAAGATAGCATGTATCCTATGAAAACGGATTGGATTCCTATAATGACCACAATTCGGGAAAGGTAATGACTTGTGGTCCAAGTAATGGACCTAAAAGTAATTTCCTTACATGTAATAGTGAGCATCTGTTACTATTCGCGGGGTTTTTAGCAAGTTTAAACAATGCTTCCATTTTAGTTTTTACACCCAAGTAATTTCAGTGTGATATGAAATTCTCAATAGCTCAGAGGTAGAGAGAGGAGCTTTAAATCTTAACATTGTTCCATCAATGTGTGTTCATTTTTTTGGCAACCATAATATTATTGAGTATTAAAAAAAAACTGCCCTTCCAATTTTAACACTTTTGCAATGCTTTTGTATTTCATTTTGAGAAAGTGACGCATCAAGCTGGATTTGTGTTTTAAATAGACACACCATTTACACATCAAAATCATACTTCAGAGCTGAAACTTTCAAGTAATGGCGACGGATCCCTCCCTCATGAAAGCTTTAAATAAATCAACACTATGTAGCATAGTTCAAAACTTGAATGAGCTCGGGCTGAATAGCCCGAGTGACTTGACTTAAACTGGCACAATTTGAATTGAGTTCGAGTCCAACTGAGTCTGGTATAAAAGTTCTGTTAGACTCTCTCATGTAATTTGTGCAAATCAAATTGTAGAACTATGCTTCTAAGCAAAATCAAGTCTTTGGGAGACTGAAAAAACATTAAATCATAAACAAACTGAGATGTGAAAGCCATGGATGCCCATAGAGGCGCAATCTTCACATTAATCATAGCAGATAGAGACTCCTAAATAGGATCCACTCGTCGCATACCGGGCCCAATGCTTTTAAATGGGACCATGCTTTTCCCCCATTGGAGTATCCAGATCATACTCTCATACAATCCCAGACCATTAGAAAGAAAGATCTGATAGTTATAACACTTCAGATATTCACTAAATACTAATATCAGTATTAAAGACTCTAGTGTTGGTGATTCCATTATATGATACAGTTGTACTAGGAATGAATACAGGCAACTCTATAGTGATATTTATATGAGATACAAAAGTAGTAACCAGAAAAAGATCTCAAAACATTATAAGCAAACAAAAAAGCTAAGGTCAATGTAAATGCAATGAATTCTAGAACTAACACTACTACAGTACCTAGGACTCAGATTTCAATAAGCAAACAAAAAGCCCACGTCAAAATAACTACATGTAACCCTTGAACTAAGGCTACAGTTGGTAGGATTTAAATTTCAAACGTTTTAAGGGACTTTCTCCCAGTGCCACAAATGAAACAGGAGATTCAGCTTCTAATTTCATAAACCTGCCAACACATAGAACACAGAAGAAGAAGAAAAAAAGTAGAAACTAATATCCTATTTTTTTAAATCTGAACTGTGGGGAAATTATTATTTAGTTGATTGACAAGAAACCAGCATCCATAACTCATTACAACTTGTAGACTATAAATCCAACTGCTAAAGAACTCTCTAATAACAACACCACCAGGAAAGGAGAAGAAAGAAAAGAAGTAGAAAAGCAGATCAGTTCAAGAGCACCTCAACTATATAAGAATGAGAACCCAAATGCCATCCCAAATTAGAAGGTCTAACCAATTCCTACACTGGATTAAACACTGTCACCAACAAGGCCACCAAATCTTCAAATACATCACCCTGCCATTGTAGAGAAGACCAAAAGAGCACAGGAGAAAGTAAAAAAGAAAAGGGGACATGCTATAATCTAAACCCACCTCTAGATTAGCTTTGAAATGATCATCTGCCAAGTAAAAGATGACACAAGGAAAACAAAAGGAAACAAACCCATTTCAAGTGGAGGCTGTGGAGCCCTTCTTTGCAAGGTTATGCTTGTTATTATGCATCCACACCTTGAGAACTGTTCTCTTCACTCCAATCTCCTGACAGAACTGCTGGACCACACTTTCCTCTTGCTTCTGAATCTTCCACCCAACTTTTTCAGCAAAACCCAACATCTTCTCCTTCTGTTCTTGAGTGAACTTGGTTCTAAACCTCTTCTTCATCAAAGGAGGCCTAGCCAAGACCCCACCACCTTCCTGTTCATCTGAATCTGAGGGGTGCCCCAGATTGTAGGACATGATCATCTGAGGATGTGGCCTTGGAATGAGGCTGCCTGGAGGATAACCAAAGGCCTCTGACCCCGCAATGAGGACACCTTTTTGTCCCACCACCTTCCTGCCCTTGAGATAGTAGCAGTCATATGGGGACTCACCTTCTATTTCTTTCTTGTGGAAGTTCCTATGGCAGTTACAAGCTGAGCATTTGAAGGCTTCCAGAGTGCCTTCCTCTCCACTTGGCATGAACTCACCACACCCATCTGTGGCATTCCCACCCATGGCAGCTGCATGGTTCCTTAGGCATTCCCTATACCTGACAACCTTCTTGTATGGTACCTGGTCCTCGAGATTAGAAGGGATGATAGGGCCATTTGAAGAGATTGGAGAAGCTGATGAAGTGATGATGTGGTTATGGGGAGAAGGGTCATGGATCATGTGTCCATGACTATGACCCCCACCATAGCTGCTGTTAATTGGCATTGGGATATCCCCTTCATGCCTAGATATATCCATCTCCTCTCTCTCTCCTCTTTTTTCTGCTTTTCTTATTGAAGAACAAAACACCTTAAAGAGATGATGAGGAAGTCAAGAGAATTAGACCCTGGTAAAATAAATTAGCAATCGTCTTGGGTCTGAGATTCTTGAGGTTTTTGCATAAAAAAACACCCACTTACTAATACAGTGATACGCTCACTCTTTGATGTTGAAAGAAACTAGAAAATAAGAGCCCCTGAGATCCTTGAGACCCTTTCCTGAAAACCCATTATGCTTGTAAGTCACAGAAATAGAAGTTGTTGGGTTTCAGATTCTTGGAGCCTAAACTACAGACATTACCCAATAAGAGAGAGGAGAAACAATAAAAAAAAAAAAAAAAAGACACAAGAGTATCAGATCCAGATGATTAAATTAGCATTGATTTGGGTCTGAGATTCTTGAGACCTACCTATTTCTTTATATTTTCTCCTATTACAAACTTTTGAGAAGACACGAAGGACAAGATAAGACAATTAGAACATGGGGATTAGCTGAATGGATCCTGGACAAGACTCCAAAAGAGACTCTAGACTCTCAACATTTTCAGCACAAGATCAGAAAAGGAGGACCAACAAATCATGTAGCAGACGAGTTTTCTCTAATAGTTGGAGTTTTGCAGCAATGCAGATTGGTGGTGAGTACTAAGAGCTCTCTCTAATGAAACAAGTGCACCTTCCTTATTTTAGAGAAAGAAGCGCAGAAATGGTGCATTATGGTGACAAAAGAAACTCCCGTGTTTTTTTCCCCCTCTAGAAATAGAGAAGGGAGGAAGAAAATGGCAAAGAAACCACAAACTGAACTTGGGCACTGAACTTAAGCCAAGAATGAGTTGTGATTTACTCACATCGGCTACTCTCAAGAAAACAGAACTAAAACCTTGTAACTTGTAATAAAACAGGGCTGTGGTGGTGAAAGAAAGAGGTGAGAGACGAGGGTGGAGAAAATGGAGAGATTTTCTTGGTGGGTTTTGCTAGTGAGGCACTAAACAGGAGCTTATAGTAGTAGAGAGAGCAAAAAATAGGTAGGGAAGAAAAAAAAAAGTGTTTTTTTTTTTAAGAAAGAGGACAGAGTTCTAGAGGAAGTGAAAAAAAAAAAAAAAAGTGGGGTGCTTGCTTTGCTTGCACTATCAGGCAGCTTACGCCATACAGACAGAGAGCAGTGTGTCAGAGAGAGAGAGAGAGAGAGAGAGAGAGAGGAAGCAATTTGAATTCTGATCTAGCAAATCTCTGGTTTACCAAAAAAATACCAAATTTTTGTGACTGAATTGACCAAGAATTCTAATAGATGGGAAAAATACCCATGTAAAGTTACCATGCGCTGTTGACCCACAATTTTCTTTGCTTGACCAACTTTAACTAATGGTTGATTAGAATCATTTGTCTTCTGTTATCTTTTTACCTTGGAAGGTCATATGAAAATGGTTTGAAGTCCTTAAATTCTTGAGGAGATGACTCTGCTCAACCCAATTCTATGATGTAAAACAAGATCTCAAAGAAAACAATTATAGTGAATTACTTGTTTTGAAGTGAGTTGATTCACAGGAACTAGTGTTGGTCACATGTATACTTGCTTTTAAGGGAATAGTACTGAGCCTGGCCCCAAATATCTTTTGTAATATTTTTTTTTCCTTTTGGTTGGAAATCATCTATAAAGTTTCTTTTACAGCCTTCTCCTGATAAGGTAGAACTTCTTGTGTGTCATTTTACCCTCAACTGGTGAAAGTGGGGAATGGAAGAACATAAAGTTCAATGCAACAACCAAAGAATGCCAACTTAAACAGTGACCTTGTGAAAGAGAGCCCAAAACTCCAAATTGTGGCACACACATATCCATTTTCTATGAATTGCTTGATGACTCAAATTGTTGTTGAGACTTTCCTTGGATTTTTCACTTATTAAGTAATGTTTGATGGGAGAATTCCAAAATCAAATTCTTGAGCTATACATATTTTGAATTGGCTCATTGGCTAAGTACCTTATAGTAAATGACTTTTGTTTGAATTGTTATTGGTTTGGAAAGTTTCTACCATGAGCTCAATTCAGGTCTCCTTATTAAAGGGAGGTGCCTAACTGTCTCAATTCTCAATTGACTTGTTTGCATCAGTTTTCTGAAATTTAGACCAGAGGATCTGGTTAGATTGGTCCTGGCCATAACATGTTCCACTTACATCCAAACCCTTATATGCTTAAATTCAAAAATAAGTATGAACCTTTGGTTTTGACTTTATTTTTATTTGTTTCCAATGTTTCTTGAGCCTATTGCGGGCAGATTAAAACCATCCACTTAATTTCGCAATTTGAATATTTTTAGAACTTGGTTGCCTTGCACTCACACTACTTCTTGAAAGTACTGGTGACACCGGCACCTGAAAATTGGTTGTGATAAAAAACAAAGCAACTTCAACTCATCCATATTCATATTCAGTTAATCCAAGTAATTCTGATAATCCAAACCCATGAGTTACCTGCACTTGGGTTGCAAAAACCCAAATGGGGCCTATTGGTGCAACCTTGAGTTTGAATGTTTTGTAAGTAATTGATGACTTACACGTAGACTTGCAGGAATGGGTACGTTTGTACTTGACCAATGGGCTGATAGTGTGGGTGAACGTGTGGAAAGAGAGAGAAGCAATTGTCCAAATAACACATTAAAATATAGGGGGCCTCCCAAAGTTGAGACAGACACATTATAACATGGAAGAAGATATTTGTAGTGGATTTAGGACAATGCAGAATAATTTCAACGAACATGTGATTGTAAACATGTGTTTGGTGGGTTATTACGCACCATGCACAAGGTAAAGTGCTTCTAGGAAGAATAGATTGTGCTCGCTCTTCATTCCTTTCGACACCCTTGCCTTGTCCTGTTGACACAGTCAAAGGGTGCTAGGGGAGTGCAAACAAACCTACACGGATTTAAGTTCCCACATGCTTCAATCTCAAAAGTCCTCTTGCTGCCTTGCACACAATAAGCTTGAGAGTTCACCAATGGGCTTCTCTGCCTAATGGAGTAATGGTGTTTTACAAACCCAATGACTGAAAGCTTGATAGCCCACCAATTGGTTTCTTTGCCTAATAGTAATTTACAAGTCCAATGACTAACTAATCTATCTATGTACTTGATTCAAATGTATATCAGAAAAAAAAAAATCTATGGACCTCTGCATCTGGACATTAATCTGTTCACTTACTAGAATTCCTGACAGGAATTCAGGCTGTCTGGAAATTCAGAATTCCTGTCAGGAATTCTATGTTTCATTACCAGAATTTCCACAGAATTCCTGGGCATTTGAAATTCCAAGCATTTCAAATTCCAAAAAATCCAGCATTTGAAAAACCACTTTAACAAATAGGATTTGGAAATCTCACTTGGCACATAAATAGGATTTGGAGCTCAGGTAGGAATTCAGGCCATGAATGAAACAACGAATTTGGAATTCCAGAATTTGGTAGCATTTCAAATATCAGGATTTGAAATTCCCAGACAACCACCAGGCATGAATTCTATGAATTCTAGTAAAGAAACGGGCCCTAAAGAAGCATGGCTCTGTCAATAAATTGGGACCCCCCCCCCCCCCCCTAATTTTACGGCACCAACCATGACAATGTTACCCATTCTTACATAGGAAGTAGGAGAAAATCACCTTCCTAGATGAAATTTGTTAACTCAGCCCTAGTTGAATTGGATGGAGGAGAATTCCCAAATTGGCGCCTTTCATACTGGATTCTCTATTATACTCTTCTCTAATCTATATATAATGGGGCTCATCTTTGACAAATCCAAGTCTTTCACACTTGTCTACTTTTGTCGATTAACACTCATTCCACTTTGATAATAGCCTAATAAATACCGGCTAACGGATATAATCCAGATAAATTTGCACTTAAAATATTGGTAAACTCTAATGATTGGGAATTATTGATTAAGAACATTTTATCAGGGTGAGATTTTGCCCACCCCTTACTTAGATGCCTGTCACACATTCCACCTACCCCTATGAATTAGATGCCTCATAAAGGTCTCTACAAGAATGCCCCCACAAGATTATACCTTGGTGCATCCCATGAATGTACAAAATTAACCAATGGTGGTTGAGAGAAAAAAATCATCCAACAGTCTGGCTTAGACATGCATGTGCAGCCGTCTGTTGGATGGAGCTGCCTGACTTTTGGGTCCGTTCATGGCATGTGGTGGGGTCAAAATTCTGCATGGCATGGACATAGTACAGGTGTTCCATGGTACCACATGTCTTACATTTTCATAGAAGGAATTTATGTTTTATTATTATTATTATTATTATTATTATCCCATACCACTTTATTCTTCATTATCTGCTTCTTTATTCCAATCTCAATTTGAAGGATCCTTTCTCCTTTCTAGTTTTGTTTTTAGCTCTTTTCAATTTTCATGCAGTAAGTCACCTTATGTGTTCTCTGATTTCGACATTTTTTTCTGTCTGCTATCTTAAATTATCTTTCCCAATATGAAAATTCTCTTCTTCCCCAATTTACCATTGTAAATGAAATGCCAAAGAATTAGTATACAGTGCATGGCCTACATTAATCGACCTTTCACTTGAAGGTACTTTATCAGAGATAAGAATCTCAATAAATACCCCTTTACAAAATCTGTTTGTTTCATATGGTGGCCTACATTTATCAATCCAATCCCCTAAAATAACACTAATCCCAATTTGATGTTTGATTCCATCATTATCTGCTCTTGAACTTAAATCACACAAAATCTGCACTAGGTAGAACCATCAAACGTGGTGGGTCCCACTTGATGAGCTACTAGAAGTTGTGTGTGGTTATTATGGTGGGTCCCACTTGATGAGCTACTCATATTTCTTGCATCTGTCCTGATCACTCCTGACTTAACATGGTGTGTGTGCTGGTAGCAGGTTAATCCATGTGGTGAGGTTTGTAATTGTAACATTGAGGTCACTCACAGGTTTCATATGAGAGAGAGAGAGAGAGAGAGGAGACAGATATGGGATTTAATTAAGGTCTGCAACAGTAAAGTGGGCCAGTAGAGTAAATGATTGTAATGATAGTTTTGATCACAGTTTTCGAAGTTGGAATCCAAGTTCTTTTTATCAAAAATACGTATCCATCCCAATCAGTGCCAGCTGAAGTTTATCTGTATGTGCCCCATCTATCTACCTATCTATCTTATCTAATCCTCAGAATGGTGTTTGCACCACGCATTTCAATACTGCAATCATCCATAATAACTGTCTGTTACACAGGAGCTTAGGATATGCCCCACTGTACACCACATATTCCTCTATTCCACTTCTTATTGCTAATATTTATCCTCTCTCTCTCTCTCTCTGCTTAACCAAAATAAGGCCAGCCCATTTAATAATGGGCCTGAAATATAGGCCCAAACCAATCCAATGGGCCTAAGAGCAGAGCAAAATCCAGTCCAATGCTAGCGTGGCTCTTGCATAGAGTTTATGCATTTCTGATTCAATTAAGCGATGATTGAATCTTGACCGAGTCAAAGATGTATAAACTTGGTGCATGTGTGTATATATATGTATGTATGTATATATACAGAAGAATATTCTTTAATAACTTTTCCTTGAATTTTGGATGGGTCAAGGCCAACTTAATGGTGAGTAGATCGAGTCAACTTGAGTTTAGCCAAACTCACTGAAAATTGAGATACACTATTGGGTCTACACTCAATAATGTGCATGTACTCCATTTGATTGATTATGTGTAAAATAAAAATATATATTTCACTCATGTTATTCTAATGGTGTATATCACATTGTACGGAGCGGAGTTCGGTCAACTGCCTAAAATAATGAGTGTTATGCACCGACAGATTAAATCAAAACTAGGTCTCAAATTTTGTAAAATGAGGTATCACAATCATAGATATAGTGGTGTTGGCACCTCCCTTTTACATGAATTAGGTAGCAGTCTCACAACCCTTATCACTTGCCATATATATAGAGCATTGCTCTCCTAAGCTCAAACTTAGAATAAAATTTCTTAAGATCACGCTTGTGGGGCCCACCGTTGGTCCATCCAAATAGACCAAACACATGACTCCCCTTGAATTAAACATGTCCACTGACTTTCAGTCAAATCCGAATTTACTAGACTATTGGATCGATTGTATATCGATCCGAATGAACTATTGACCATTAAACTTTTAAGGCCCAGATGGAGATGATAGAAATCACGATTGGGGCAGTTTTTTTTCAGAGATGAGGGCCCTAAGGAGTCCTTGAAATCCCCCCCCCCTCCCCCTCATGTGGGTCCCACCACACACTTGAGCTTAGGAGAGCTGCCCATATACGTAAAAGAGTTGGTTTGCGAAAGCCAATAATGGTATCACAACATAGAATCCTCTTTGTGCTTGTTTTTCTTCCAAATTGTCAAAATCTTGTTAACACTAGTCGCCTATGGGGCACTTATGGTGGGGGTGATTTCTCTACTTTGGTTGACCTTGACCTATGAACCAGACCATTGGTCTACTCATAAGAGTATGTAACGCGTACACTAAGAGGATCAATCTCATGCAATCTCCCTCTTCAGTTAGTTGTTTGAATGAGAGACTAGTTACTCGTTTGAATGAGAGACTTGCTAAGGAAACATGGGAACATGGCAAATCTATCCATTTCTACACTTGTTTGGCAAGCTGCTGTTATGATTAGGTTGGTGCAACCCTACCATTCAAAGACTCTTCTTTGTGCTAGCACATCCCATGCCCACATGTCAATGGCTTCACATCCTCCAATCCAATGCTTTCAAACTGTGGGTCCCATCACAGATAGAGTGGATCACAAAAAACCACCATGGCCATTTCCCTTTGACCGTCCAATTGGATAGTGACAAGTGCTCGATCATCATCATACTTTCCTGGATAGCATTCACTGACTAAGGGGCCTACAATTTGGATCTGAGTCTATGTATTAGAATCAAGAAAGGGGTGGAGACTGAAAATCAGAGATTATTAGGTTCGCATAAAATCAACAAAGATGGTGAGAATAGGTGTGGAGATATTCTAGTGAGCAGATCACTTGGTAGAGAATCATAGATTGCTATCTAATGGCATTTATTAGTAGAGATCATATTGGCTGAAATTGAATCTTGTAAGCTGACTAATGAAAGTGGTTTCACACTCATTTGAAATCCAACAGAAGGACGTGGATCTCTTTGATTTCATCCAAAGCAATTTGAACATGGAAAAGTGGTTCTGCTCTCTGGTCCTCAATCTTCCTTGATTTGTACGAAATAGATGATGATTTTTGCTACTGGGGATCATTGGATCTGGGTGAACTCACGGGCTATCCAGATTTAGATCCATGTCATATGATCAACAGTCTTTAAGCTTGTGTCCTCATCTTTGCATATTTACGCACTGATGCCATTTTTTTTTTTAAATCAAATATACACATCAGTATCAATATGAAATCTTAAGAGGAATCCATGTTCAAGGGATAATAAGGAATCGTTAAATATATAGATTCCTCACATGTTGGATGGGATTTGGAAAGGTGAAGATTCAAAAATAGGCATCAAATAATATCCCCTTTGGTTTGGCGGAAAATGACTATCCAACTGTCACCCCATTAAATAATCTCAGAGGATAGTCAAGGTCTCCCATCTATGTATCCACCTGATACCCTTCTCCTGTAACCTCTATAGTGTTTCTTCATTGAACTCATTTTATCATGGATTCTCTAGAATTCACTTCCACACAAAACAAACTCAAAATCGACTATTTGAATTTGGTTAGAGATCCTGAGAGACAACAATTTCATCATTTGGGAATTAGTTTTAAGGGCACTAAGGCCTTTTTATATTTCCAAAGAACCTTTTTACTGGGATAATAGCCGTTATTAGCAGATGATCGTACGGTGTGTGTAAAAATAATATGATTGTAGTTCAATAACTTCTCCCATGGGATTTTGCAGTCCATTCTAGAAAAATGAAAAACACATAAATCAAATCCAAGTTTTGTCCAATCCCATAAATTATGCCAACACTCAAAACCTTACAATCTCCCCCTTTGGCAATTCATAGACAAAACTTCCTAAGATATACATTCTACCCTTGAAATCCCAAAACACTCAAAAGATTTGAAGAATCATCGCAAGAGGAGCATGTATAACCTGCAAACCAAATATCAAACCCAAACCACTGGGCAAAGATCTTGTCAGTAAAACGAGAAATTGAAACTAAGATAATCACATAAACCAAATGCCAAACCAAACATTCAAGCCAACAAATAAAATAAAGCCATTAGTGATTCTTTTCCTTTTTATACATAATTGTCAAAGGAGATAAAGTTCAACACAAGATAGTCAATGTAGCCAACACAAAACAAAGCTATCAACAGAACAAAAATCAACTCTTTTCATCAATGCATAACTCTCCCTACACACCATCCCAACTTCTTCACAAAACCATCTATTCAAACACAACCAAGAGAAATAGGAATCATTAGACATTTATCTATCATATGAGACAAAAGATGACAATAATTTATCAAGAAATAGAGAAACCACAAGGTATGTCCAAGAAACCATGAGGAAAAGAACAAAAACACATGAAAGGCTCACAACCTAGTAAAAAATAAGATTTTAAGCACATCATTTGATGAGGAAGGCTCCTAGTAGAGGAAGAAAAGAGGGGGTGGCTGCGGCAAATGAAAGAGTTCGAAGAAAAATATTATTTTCTAAAAGATTTGACCAGTGAGACGTGTGTGAGGGACAAATCAATTTTCAAGATAAGCAAACTCCCCCTGAATATTAAAACCTATCTGGATGTCTCCTTCCAAACTGAACAACACTCTTTTTTTTTTTAAGCACTTTCTCACAAAGCCTAAGCATTTTTTTTTTTTAATATTTTCTCTCAAGGCCTGGTTCCTTAAGCTTTCAGTCAACCCTTGTAACGAGCAGAAAGCCAATGACTCCCAAATCAGATAACTTTAGGGCACTAGATATATAAATACCCCTGTGGGCTTAACAGCTCGGGTTAAAAAGGCTACGAATCAAAACCTTTTTTTTTTACAAAGCCTAGTTCCTTAAGCTTTCTATTTAACCCTTGTAACAAGCAGTAGGCCAATGACTCCCAAGTTAGATGACTTTAGGGCACTAGGTATAGAAATACCCATACGGGCTTACTGCTCGGGTTAAAAAGTCTACGAATCCAAACAAGCCAGTTTTTTCTTTTTTTCTTTTTTTTCTTTTTTTTTTTTTGAACTCTCAACTATGAAATAAGAACTCATGAGGAGCATACTCAATGAGTCTACATAACCGGGCTAATCTAGCCAAACAAGACCAATTAGGGAGCAAACCCAATAGATCTTCATCAGCAATCTAAAAATGTCAAACAAGACGAGCTAGGGAGCAAACCCAGCAAGACTTCGTCAACAACCTAAATTCGCCAGGAGACAAAAAGATAAGCTAACATTCAGGAAAAGTAATAGAAATAAGGAGCAAACTCATCCCATTTGAAATACTTTCAAACTGAAGTGCCGTGCAAAGAGAATGATCAAAACTTTCAGAAATGCAGGGGATTAGAAAAACAAACAAATACCTAGAAACATTCTGAGGGGTTTAGGCCTATTTCGATCAAGTGGCTTAGTAAAGAGATCAACTAAGAGATGATCAAACAAGATGTGTTCCAAAACCAAAATCTTCTCCTCTACTAAGTCATAAAAAAAAATGGATGTTGAATATCTATGTGTATTGTTCTAAAGAGCTGCATCAGATTCTTGAAAATATCTATGGTACTCTTGTTATCACAGAAAACACTCACCATCCCTTTTGAAATCTCATAGATAGACAACATATGCTTCATCCAAAGTAGTTGTGTGCAACAAATCCTCCTCCAATATAATCTGCCTTTGCTACAATGTAACAGTTATCAGAAGTCCTCTTTCCCTCAAGAACAATCTTTCCCTTTTTGTCAACAATAGTGCATTCTTTTAGGGAAAAGTGTACATCATACTCAGTGTCACATAGTTGGCTAATACTAAGCAAGTTAGCCTTCAAACCATCAACAAGAAATACATCAGAAAGAGTAGATATCCCGGGAATGTAAACTGTGCCTTTTCCAATATTTTTTGACTTACCTCCATCACCAAATTGAATAACACCCTCATCACGCATCTCAAGAGAAGTGAACAATGACTTGTTCCCAGTCATATGTCTTGAACAACCACTGTCCAAATACCACACATTTGAGTCTTGTGCTTTTAGTAGAGACAAGACCGCATTGCAACACAAGTCTGATTTACGAACCCATATCGATTTGGTCTTGACTTGCGGAGGAGAATATCGTATCATCCTCTGTTGCTCATGTAAGTGCCTTTTCAGTTTTCGACACTATGGTCGAATATGTCCTCTTATCCCACAATAATGACAAGTTGAGATAGAGTTTGTCATCAATTTTCGACAAAAGGTCGAATATGGCCTTTCACTCCACAATGGTGACAAATAGGCACAAACTTAGTTTGAATGACTTTTCCTTTTGATGCACTAGGAACAAGATTCACATGAGTAATGGTAGGAACAATAGGGGTGTTTTCATTTTGGATGGGGCCTTTAACAAAAATAGTATTACCCTTTGAGTTGGATGAAGAAGCAACATCACCATATCCTATCCCATGTTTATCCCTCTTTTGTTGGCTTAGAATCTCATCCAAAGTTAAAGAACCATTGCTCATCCTTTTGAGTGTACTTTTTGTTACAGACTATTCACTGTACACCATATTCAATTTTCCTTCAAGATCATGCTTTTGGTCTTGAGAATGGCTACTTCACTTTGGAGATCTTTTAGATGCTTCTCATCATCACACCCATTTTTATCTGCATCAATTGACAGTTCAGTCAAGTTTGAACACTTTAATTCCAATTGATTTACTTTGCTCCGAGCTTCATTCAATTCATTTGACAAGGTAACATTTTCAAGTTTCAAGTGTTTCAACTAGACTGACTTTTTCTCATTTCTCCTTGCTAGCTTCATTGAATCTTTAAAAAGCTTTTCATACCGTGTTTCCAAGTCTTGATCATCATCAGATGATTCGTGGAAATTCACTTCATCTTCTGACTTAGAATCTTTGTCAAAAGAACCCTGCACAGAAGAGATTTTAGAAGATCGAGACATCAAAGCAAGAAATTTTCTACCACCTTCAGGGATTGACTCTGATTCACTCTTCTCATCTTCTAAGTCATCATCCCAAGTAACATTCAGAGCTCTATCCAATCGCCTTTCAACACGATTAGCACATTTAGCAGCAATGTGCCCATATCCTTGACACTCAAAGCATTTGATGTCCTTTAAAAAATTCTTAGGCAAATTTTTGCCTGGGGGCTTGTCACCCTTAGGGACATAGCTATTCATAGTTTGTCCCTTGTTTTTCAAAAAATTCTTCTTCATGCCACTCTTGTTGTTGGTCAAAAACTTCTTAAATTTTTTCACAAAGAGAGCCCTCCAACTCTTCATTTTCTGAAGTATCATCTGTTTCATCATTAGACTCACAACTCTCATTTTTAGATGAAATAAGAGTCATTCCTTTGGGTTTGAGAGAAGGTAAGAAATTGGCCTCATAAGTTTGCAGATTCCCAACTAATTCATCAACTCTCAAAGAGTCCAGATTTTTAGTCTCCTCAATTGCCACTACTTTAGCATGATACTTTGGGGGAAGAGATCTTAGGATCTTCTTGACAACTTTACTATCTGAAATTGGTTCCCCCAAGCTGAAACAGTTATTGACTATGTCACTCAATTTCAGATAGAATTCATCAAAAGTCTCAGATTCTTTCATCTTTAATGATTCAAAGGCAGTGGTGTAATTTTGGAGCTTGGTCTGTTTGACCTTATCTGTACCCTCATGGACCATTTGGAGAATGTCCCATGCTTCTTTAGCGGTGGAGCACGAGGAAATTCTTCGAAACTCCGAAGGAGACAAACCATTGTAGATGGCATTAATGGCTTTGCTATTACAATTCGAAGTATATTTCTCCTCCTTGGTCCATTCAGATTTACGTTTGAGAACAAAACTCCCATCAATTTCAATTTTTTGTAGAGAGTACCCAACTTCAACACAATCCCAAACATCATCATCAATAGATTTTAAAAAGGCCATCATCCGAACCTTCCAATAAGCATAATTTGACCCAAGTAACAAAGGAGGCCTTATGGTAGAGGGTCCTTCTTGGTTGAATTCCATATTCTAGATCTGATTGATCGTTTCACACAATATCTTAGTGTGACCTGCTCTAATACCAATTGAAGGTTTTAAACCCCCAAATCCTAAGGGTTAAGGTCCTCAATCACATCTAAAAGATGCAATTCGAACAACACAAACAATAATCACAAAATCAAAAATCAATCACCACGAGAGAGACAACGATATATGTGGAAAAACCCTTCCAAACAAGGGAAAAAACCACGGGCCCTGGAACTCGGTTCAGGAAAGAGATCAAACACTAACAATTCGAATATTATAAGAGAACTTACAACCCCTCCCCAGTTGAACAACAACCTAAGGACTGCAGAACCTCATGCCGGCGCCTCGCCGTTCATCTTCTCCCGTGCTTGACTCTCCATCTACATCCTCGAAGCAACTCCGAGATGAAACGAACCAAAGATAGAAGAAATGGACTCTAGAGGTGGAAATCTCAGCTTAAAATGGATGAAACTCTCTAGAGAATAAAAATCCCTCTCACAATGTTAGCAGCCGTCCTTGAATGTCTAAGAGAGGTAAGAGAGCTATTTAGGGCAAAATATAACAACCCTTATATAGTAGAACCACTAGGGTTTGCCCAAAATAGAATTCTGTAACGAACGTTCGAACACTTAAGTGGAACGTTCGAACACTTATACTTTCTAAAAAACAGCTCGAGAGCTTCTGGCAGGCAACGTTCGAACACTTGTGCTGAACGTTCG
Organism: Litsea cubeba; assembly: GCA_012931725.1. Lineage (NCBI taxonomy): Eukaryota > Viridiplantae > Streptophyta > Magnoliopsida > Laurales > Lauraceae > Litsea > Litsea cubeba. The sequence goes on along the minus strand of CM022947.1, from coordinate 114,762,565 downwards.
AACTTTGTTCTTCTCTGGTCTTTGGCCTGGGAGCTTCTAGCAGGCAACGTTCGAACACTTGTGCTAAACGTTCGAACTTTGCTCTTCTCTGGTCTTTGGCCTGGGAGCTTCTGGCAAGCAACGTTCGAACACTTGTACTGAACGTTCGAACTCTGGACAGCAACGTTCGAACTCTGGTACTGAACGTTCGAACTCTTGGGCTCTCGGGAAACTTGACTTGAAAGGCTCTGGACAGCAGTTCGAACGTTCTAAGATTCTGCTTCTGAAAATTCTAACTCTGGAGCTCTGGTCTTTGGTTTGAAAGCTGTACTCCCATGGGATTTTGCAGTCCATTCTAGAAAAATGAAAAACACATAAATCAAATCCAAGTTTTGTTCAATCCCATGAATTATGCCAACACTCAAAACCTTACAACATTCATAAGATATTGTTGGCTGATAGCTCAGTGGCAACGGGCAAAGCACTTTTATCTCACTGTTAATGAATATGGATCGATCCATGCTCCTCACCAAGACAACCCCACAGATGTACTAGCAATCCAATCTAGCAAAAAGGAAAAGGGTAAATTGTACTTGGGCATTAAGCTGATTGAACCTTGATCCAGACCCAATGACTAAGTTGGGCTGGAAAATGTTTCATACCCAAAATCTTAAAGTTTGGCTAAGGGGATAATGAGGGGTCCATAATCCATATACAGCCTTAGATGCGTCACTACTTGACCCATATCTTGTTCTGGAAGAATGTTACTGTTGCGACTAAGTGCGATGTCACCAGTTGCTAGACAATTGATCAAGTGCCCACGTGGGGCCCATTTCCTACAATCACATCTCTTCAATACATATCTGCACATGGAGGCATGGCTTATCATTAGGCAGTAGTTGAGTTTTCCTTGGTCTCATTCTTCCATTTCCTTGAGGGTCACTCGAGGGGAAGAAGAATAACACGAGAGAAAGACAGAGAAGAAAAAGGAAATCATTCGGTATTAGATTGTATTTTGTCCACTGCAATGACACATTGCATGATTGTGCATCCAAGGTAAGCATTTAGATTAGACATTCATTAAGAGATTTAGAAAGAATACAAGTTATTAGCCATCACATTTTAAGCCACAAAATGAAGAGAAGTAATAAATGAGAGATCTCAATTTTAGTCATTCATTGGAAGATCTTATGTAACATTCATTGAATGCCTCCACAAGACCTAAGTCCTTTGGTATTTTGCGAACAAAATCTTTATCCCTGCAAAAAATCAGCCACAACCGTAATTTCTATCATCTCCATATGGGCCCAAAAGTTTAATGGTCAACAATCCATTCGGATTGATATATAGTCAATCCAACGGTCCAGTAAATTCAGATCTTACCGAAAGTTGGTGGACATGTGCAATTTAAGGGGGTCGTGTGTTTGGTCCATTTGGATGGACCAAAGGTGAGCTCCACAAGCACAAGCTTACGAAATTTTCTCCCTAAGCTTGAGCTTAGGGGAGTCTTGCTCCATTAGGTATATATATATATATATATATATTTGTGTGTGTAATGTGCTTGCACATACATAAATAAATACATTCAATTAATTTGGGTTAATGTGTGTGTGTGTGTTTTGGCTAATTAACTCAAGACCTATGCGTAAAACTTAAGATTCACTCATTTTGAAATCTCAAAAAGTCAACTTAATTTGAAGATTTGGCTAAGTCACTGTTTGGTACAAAGGTAAAGATCTGGCCAAAAATATAGCATCATCATTGTCAAAGCCTTTCTTTTTTCTTTTTTTTTTTGTAAAATTCATAGACTTGTTGGGTTAGCTACATGAATAATGTTTCTCTATTTCAATCTATCTCAGGCTAAATCTTCATATGGGTTGCACTTTTTGATATATATCCTTACTTTTTTCAACTACATCCTCTTCAACCCACCCCTTTTCTTGGGTCATCAGCTTGAATGGGTAAACTTTTTAATATATACTTTTAGAGATTAATGTACCATGTCTTTGATTAAGTTGTGAGCATTTCAATTCTTTTGATTTTTATTGAGTTAAGTTGACTCAACCAAATTGAATGAAGCCTAGTCTTGCCAAGTATTCCTATGATATTAAAGATATGAAAAGGCATTTGACTGCTGCCAATTTTATACATGCAGTCCTAATTAAATAATTAAACATGATCCATTTTTGCCAGCCTTTAACTCTATAGTTCCAAATTCTGGGGTCTTATACATAGACTGAGTAATGCTAACATGCATGAACTATTGATCAAAGAAAGTTAATCCACATCAATAATGCGCTTTTCACTTACTCTTAAAACCTTTTCTCACTTGTTAGTTCTTTTTTTTAATGTTTTCTTGAAGTCTATTTGACCAATATATGCCCACATAGACAAGAGTTTTACTAATTAAACTGTGATAAATTTACACTGAACTAGGAGCAAGCCCAAAATCTCAATTTTGCAGCACAAAGGCTTATATTCATGCATTTGTAATTATTGTTACTTTGACGGGTCATATGACTCATATCTCAAGAAATCAACCATTCATGATTACTGTATCTTAATGGCCCATATACTTTGAAAATTGGGCCCTATGTTGATTATAGAAAATCAAGTTGGAATACAGAATCTAGATGGGGAGGGGAAAGGAAGAAAATGAAATATTATGAAGGCAATTCACATGTACTTGCATTTAAGGCAACTATGTATGGCTGACAAATAAAAAGGAGTTGTTAGCTTCTTTGTGCAAGTACTTGCTGAGCCCTGTGGCTGTGGGACTACTATATCATTTTTGATTTGCAGTTTCTTGGAGGAAAGGAAGTTCACTGGTTCAAGCTTTCACTGACATCCCAATGTGAAGGCATAGAAATCATGATTAGTGCAAAATATTTTTTTGAAAACGGTAACAAAAATTTCATTAAAAAAGAAAGAAAGGAATACATCAAAATTTAAAAAAATGGAGTTGGAAGGGTAAAATATAAGTCTTCTAGAATCAAAATAAGCAATTCTACCAAAAAGAACCAAAATAAACAATTAAAGCATACTCCATGTTATTATAGTTCATTTTATTAAGTTTTCATGTAAAAATGGTGATTTTGACAAACTTGGTATGATAATATATTTTACACATATAGCATTTGCATATGAAAATGTTACAAATGAATCCTACATGTATCAAACTCATTTTCAAATTTCAACCCTGAAAGTTCCAAGCCGGGAGAGCATATTTGTATCTACTAAAGATGTTGAATACAATTTTCTAGGTTGTTACAGAGGGGGGAGAAGAAAAATGTCAAAACAAAAAAAGGTTTTTCTATACCAAACACTGAGATTAAAATTGCAGAAAAAAAAAATTTAAGTTCCCATTTTCACTAAAACAAAATTCTGCACTCACACACATTAAAAAAGAAAGGAAAAGGTATCTCCAAAAATTAACAATTTCGTGCCAATACCATGAGCTTAAGTAAACAGAGTACTTTCTTTCCTTTTTCATGTAAAAGACTGCCTTCTTTTTTTACAATACTTGAAAGCTTGCCAAATGAGCACAATTTGTTACCATGCTTACTCACTTGTTCAACTATACGCTGCCAAGCTATCATTTTAGCTGACTTCATACTCTTGCAATTGCTTTTCTTCCTCTCTATTCTTCATGTCCTTTTAACCAATTTGGTTTTTGAGACGTTTTATATTTTCTTAGGTGGGTTGAGAAGTCTCAAAGAGGGATGGCAGTTGTTATACCAAGTAAAAACGAGGGATGCTATTGGATACATGTTGAGGTTCTCAGAGTGAAATCGGCTAAATTCAAAACGTTTAGTACTTCCTTAATCAGTTGAGAACATGAGTTGCTTAGTTGGTTGAAAACCCTACATCTTATCTTGTTGTCAAGATAGATGCTTAGGTACGCTACTCTTTCCATGTGTGTCCACTTTGTTGGGTCATAGCCTCATAGGCTCCCTCCCCCATTGTTGGGGTACTAAAAGAAGATCTCCTTAATCAGTTTCTCGGTAAAGCTCTGTTCAGTTGATGCAATATTGGGTCAAGTGATCTTGTCAACCAAGAAAAGAGAATCCACAAAGGTAAAGTGGAATCTTCGGTGTTAGCCGTGAGGCTTTGTCCAAATCCCACATTAATAATATTCCAATCCTAACATTGAGTTTATAAGTCAAACTCCATCTTAATTCTTAACTTAACATAGTTCATTTTAAAGCAGTGATGGATGTATCTCTCAGTTCTATCTCTTATGTATCAGATGGGATTCTTTATTCATTTTTGTTAATCATAACATCAATTCAGAATTCTTCCTCTATCTCTTGTTAGAAACATGTTGTTTTTGGATTTTTCCGGAAGTGGGTTATGTCTCCTATCCAACCCACGTGTGTCTGGCCAGTGCACTTCCTCTTCTGGATCTGAATTAGGCATGAATTCCTCTGACCCAGACACCTGTTTTGTTCGTAAAAATTACTACAGCAGTGCAAGGAAGTAAGAAAACTATGACAGAACACATAATACTCCAAAATGTTTCTGAAATGATGTTGCATACATTAAAGAGGAATCACAGGTCCTGCATGCTTGATGCCTTTGTGGGACATGTTACAGACTTTCAAATTTCAATTATACAGCACTTCTGTTTTAGAAATTGGATTCAACCATTTGGTTAAACATGGTTCAATATGAGTCAACATTCTTATTGGTTTGGTTCAGACCCATGTCACAAATATTGTGATCATGCTAGAATATTGGGCAATTTACATAGAATGATATTCTTCTCCTGGTAATATCTAAGTTTTTTTAATTATTGGCTCACAAAGTACTGAAATATTATCATTCTGATAAAATGGTAAAAATGGGTAGATATTATTTTAAATTAGTTTTTAAAACTAATATATGTTAATTTTATGTTTTTGTAATTATTTAAAAATGATTTATTTTCACAGTTGATAATATCACAAGAAGACACCCAAAATTTGAAAATACCCCAAGATTTCCCAACATGACAAGGATATTTGTGGTGTTGGTTAGACAAAACCTTGTTGCAAGTTCAGACAAAATATGGATATAAAAAAGAAAAAAAATTGAGGGACTAAGTAGATAACCAATGCAAAACCAGCAATTTAACTAGTTCAATGGATTATTTGGCTATTTCAAAAAGTTTGATCTTTTACCCTTTTAATGACAATTGAATCATGGTTATGGAAGAACAATTGTTTTGGGCATCTAGAAATTGGATCTTCACCTCTCCGTTCCTATGTCATGGGTATGAAACGTTTGGTTCTCTAATTTCAATTAGATACATGGCCTACCTTTGTATATTCAAACCGTCTGTAAACATTTATCGAATTTCAGCCTAGTTAAAGTCAGGTCTAAGAGATAAATCATTGCATCTAAAACACAAGATTAATTTTAATAATAGAATCAAATGAAATAATTTAATCACATGTTTTAAACATGGCCACGGCCCTTCTTTGGCTTGTATCATTTGAAGATTTAAGAGCATATATGCTAAATTATTTGGCTTAAGTAATATGTTTTGTTTTATAGAATGGTAAAAAAAAAGAAAATAAGGATATAAGAAACCATGTACCAACCCAAAAAATTAAGCTGATAGGTGGAAGGCGCAAAAAAATATACGAAGACATGTCAAACTCATTACTTTGGGCGATATGGCAATCCAAAAGTTGATAGGTGGAAGGCCCAAATAGATATATGAAGTCATGCCAAACCCATTACTTGGGCGTTGAGGGACGTGGGACTTTTCCAAACAAACAAGGGGAAGATGAATTATAGTTGGAATGAAATAAAAGGTCATCATCTAACGCGGTTCCACTGAAGCATGGTCCTGAGACGGTCTAAACAAGAGACAGGATCTAACATTTGGTAATTTTGTACAAAGTGGTTACTTGCATTATCACGTATGGTTACAATTGCACCAAAACAATACCCTATAGTTGGAATGAAATATATGAAAAGATTCATTCCTATAGAAACATATGGATACGAATGCCCTGATCCAATTGTGAAAGAGGTGAAGGGCTGAATACGTAAGCTCCCTCGAATTAAAGACACCAACCACCACCGGTAAAAACTTCCCAACACATCATACCAATTTTTCACCATGAACTTCGCAGTGGTGAGATTTGAGAATCGATGGTGGATATTTAAGGCACCGGACTCTCCAAGTCCAAGCAAGTTGAAGGAAAATCAAAGAAAAGAGGGTGGTATAGAAATGAGAGAGAAGCCAGAGATGATTGAAAGACTCATTTACAAATTTCAAATGTCACTCGCCAGCTCGAATCTTCATCAAAGTCACGGCCAACATCACTGTAATTCCACTCCACTCTTGTCAGAGAGGTTGGAAAGGTTCATGTCTTGTCACTCTCACGCTTGGTGGCATTCTCACTCTTAAAATAGGAGAAATGATTATAAGCAAGGAGTGGGCACCACTCAAAAGCAAGTATAGGAATGATTAGTTAAAAAAAATTTAATATAAGATCAGCCAATTTCAATTTTTCGAAGAATGAATGAATGAATCATCCCTTCAAGTGTTTCACTCATAGGTGAAGAGAGTGGAGATCTACAGTGGATTGGACTTCATTAGTTGACCTTTGCATGGAAAAAGAACTTTGTTTTACACTAATGGGTCCCACATTTACTTACTCTATTACCATTTATACGACAGTCGACTTTCCTATTATACACTCAACTAATAATTTCATCTTATTCGGAGGGATACACAGCATTGAATCATTTTACTTATAAGATAATTTTATTTTATCCGAGCCCCATTATGGTACACAAGAGGACCTCATGACCTATACATACAAGTGGAGAGATATCGCACACATATGAGAAAAAGTACCTACACAAGTGGAAAGAGTAGCATATCCAAGGATTGGTCACCCAACAGCCAAGTGTGAGGCAGGGATGCCAACCAAGCAAGGCCTTGTTCTCGTGTAGAAAAGACTTAGATCGATGGTGAATGCCAATTTCGTATACTGATCTATCTACCGGTATATATTACTCTGATTGATAAGAGAATTGAGCCACTAATTATTTGTTGGGCCTATGTGATGTTAATTGGTTAGATCAAGGGAAAGTAGGGCCCACATTAGCCAACTATAAGTAGTCCGCGTGAGTACTCCCATAAGGATTTAGGCAAAGGAACAGTCCTCTTTATTTTATGTAAATCTAGAAATGAATCCACTTAGGCCTTACATTAATCTAAACCATAGTTATTGGTAATTGAAGCTCAAAAATGTAGATGGAGTATTTTTATTCCATATGCCATGGGGTGCTTTTGGATGATCAGCTGGTGCCATAAGAAGTCAACTAATATCAGTGTCCGAATAAATGTCACAGCATGGTTCAGTTGCATAACGATGTGGAACATTTACAAGAATCAGATGAACAACAGAGAGAACTGGGTGTTTGTTTCAGGTGGGCTTTATTATATGGATGCCTACTATGTCCTCTCCAATGAGAAGCTATACATGTGGGACTATGTCTTCATGATGTGCAATAATCATCCATGTGGGCCTCGCATCTATATTGGCCATGGTGCATAAATTGCTTTTGATGGGGCATCTACTTATCCTCTTGGGGTTCATGATTCTTCCAAAGGCCCTTTGGCCAAGCTCATTGAATCTCTGAATCCGATCCCCTATAAATGTATTAGTGTAACCAATTTTTACTAGTCAAACTGCTCAAGAAAAGCTTTACTCAAATCAAAGTTGTGGCTACCTCACAAGTTCATAATGTTCCCCCCCGCAAAAAAAAAAAAAGGATACCCACACAGACCCTTACCATTGGGTTAGGGTCAGAGATCAGTCCCTTGTTGTATAGATGAAGAGAAATATACCTCATCACTGAACTATTAACGAATTGACAACATACCAATTTATATTCTAATAGTATATTAGCTGAAAAGAGATCCAACCCGAGTCTAATCCCTTTCTATCTCTTTTGTGAGTATCATTAGACTCATTGATTTTATTTCTTGTGTTCATATCAAATGAGGAAATATGAGTCTTCAAATTGTCTGTTTACTGCTTTTCATGTGGAGTATATGACCGAAATAAGTGTGTGTGTGTGTGAGAGAGAGAGAGTGTGTGTGTGGGGTCCAGGACTTCAATGGGAATGTGCCCAGACCAGAACTTGAGAAACATGGAACTGTAAGGCAAGGCACAGACAGTCAACGTGGGGTCATTTCTTCCAATCAAATGACATGCTTCCCTTAATGCATTGCAACGCCTACCGCTCCTATAATAAATAAATATTACACTGCAATCACATAACATAACAGTTAATACTATAATGTTCCAAAGTAATGAAACCTGCCCCCACTACATCACTTTAGATAAGAGATCAGTTTGACTTGGGTATTGATACCTTGATAGTTTAATGCAGGAGCTGTTATGATTATCATTCTCACTACTACTCATTTAAAATATTTACACTGGGAAGGTTTTATATTTGTAAATGCTCTTGTGATAACATTTAAGTTAACCCTGGAAACCTGCGTTGCTGTTTGGTGCACATTTCTATGCAAATACTTTTCTTTACTGGTTTTTGAGATTCTGCTATTTGGCTAACTCTTTGCAGGTGGGGCCCACCTGGCTCATGGAGTCTATTTTTACACATGGGTCATAATTCCAGTGTAACATAAAAATAAAAGTAAGTGTTTGTGTAAATATTTTCCCTAAGATTGGAGGGAAAGATTATCTAACCAAACGCAGGAAGGGCATTTCCCTATGTGATGGGTTTACAGGGTAAGAAGTTGCAGTGCAGACAATAAAACAACAGGACCAAGAAATGTGACAGAAATGTGGAATGACTGCCCACTTGTGGAGAGTGGAGCAGCAACTAATGCCTATATTGGGTACCCCATATTGCAGGAGAGTAAAAGTAAGTTTGGCCTTACCTGGAGTAGCAGACCATGGTCCATGTCCTATGCTGCAATATGAATACAACTTCTGTAAACGAACAAGAGGTTTCTGATCACATAAAATTGTTGTACTTCTTCCTACTACATTGCAGAGATGCATGTTGGTTTTGAAGTCCTTTGTATGCATAGAGTAGCATCTCAGGAACTCAGGACCTTTCATCTCGGAGTACCCTGCCATTGGTTGGATAATTGGATAGACTCCCAACAAAATTCCATTCAAAGCCCAAATGCCAAAGCCCAGCAGGCCCATACATGAGACAACCAAGCCCCTATCTCATTGTGGGGTTAATTTCTATGACTGTAACTTGGGTCGGGCCAACCCAAAATGCCCACTGCCTGACCAAATCAAAATAAGATTTAGGTTGGGCTTGCTCCAGTTTGGTTGTGCTGAAACTGTTTCAGAAACCCAAATGTGCAGAGCCCACTTCTGTGCATATTTTTCCACTATGTCATTTTTATTGCTCTTTATTGCCGCCAAAATGAAATGTTGGAAAAATTGCTGCAACAAACTATTGAATGCAATAAGGATCAATTTCCACTTCTACCAAATTCCTCTTCACAAACAAACAACTTGTAGTAAAAATTTGTTGCTTTGCCAACTTTGCATGCAGGACCTTTTATATTGGGATTTTTATCAAGTTTATGTTTTGGTCTTTTGATCCTTTATCTTCTTGGGATGCTGGCTTTGGGCCCTCGTAGAAAGAGAATCTCCCTTATCAAAGTTTTGCTTAGCTTAGGTTAGATAAGGAGAGGAGAAACAAAAGGAAAAAAAAAAAGGGTTTGGGATATTCTCCCAAACTTTTATTTTCTTGTCTGATGCGTCCAAAGGCACAAAATTCTCTGCAAGTGAATAGATTCAAAGCTGTAGAAAAGACCCACCTTTTCTAAACCGTTAGTATCCTCACTACCCCATCTCCTTCAATCAATGGAAGGAAACATAAAGAGATCCAAGAATAAAAAGAGAATGCTCTGGGACATTTGTGATCAAGGGTCAAGTAGTATTTACTGTAGAGAAATGATCCAATATTTGATGGCAGAATGGAAGTTTGATCAATGTTTAAAAAACTAGAAAAAATTGGATTAACCATCAAACTGGTGAAGGCTAAGGTTTGGATGAACTCGGTTTTGAACCGTGACATCGGCACGACATCATAATTGTTTAATGAGAAAATCAAAATTAATAAATTTATAATATATATTTTAAAAGCAAATAAATAGACAAAACATTTAGAATTTAATATTCATAGGTCAGTTTTAAAAGAAATGATGATAAAGTGACATTTTTAAATTTTTACAAATGAAAGAGAACCTTGAGATTTTAAATTTATATCATAACTTCTTTTCTTCCAATTTTACTTGTTGTCGATTTTTGAAAATTCATATAATTTTTTTTAAAAAAAATTGCAACTTTTTCTCGAGAAAAATATATCGCACAAAATGTGAAAAAACTAGGGATCAAGGAAAGCAATCCCTTTTTTACAGCTTTTTTTACTATGTCTATACAAACGTGCCTAAAACTCCTATGTTGCCCACATGATTTTTTTTTTCTTTTTTTTCATAACCCAGCCCACATGATTAACATCACCAAAGGATGACAACAATGCTCTTAATATTGTAAATTGTAGTTCCGCCGGTGGCAGTTCATGGAGAATCCTACAATCACATGACTTAAGTGGGAAATGTTAGGATTGCTTGTCGTAGTGGACATTATACATTATTGTATAAACAATCAAAAACCCTAGGACCTAGACTTAATTTGAATGCATTGGGTTTAGCTTCAATGACCTAGTTCCTAGCATGTGGCACCCAATGGTTGCCAACATGTTTAGAAAGTGATAACTTTCTGTTTAACCAAGTAAAACCACTGTTACTTTGAAGGCATATGTTGAATATTAGGCACTATTGGGTATGACCCAAGTGCTACAAGAACCACAAGTCTATGTTTCTGTCCTTTCCCCTTTTTATCATGACCAAAAAAAAAACAAAAATCTTTATTCACTCATTCTCATCATTTATCATATTGAGATTAGCAGTGCAAAGTCAAAGCCTACATTACTCAGACTAGATGAAAATGCAAAGGGGCTGGGCTTTTTGGGTTCAGCTAGGCTTGAGCTTGGGCTTAATTATTGAACTTAAGACTCAGGGTTGGGCTTGAAAATTTCAGGCTTGGACTTACGCCCATAAAATTCAGGCTGGGCATGGATTGGCCCAACACCCCACCTGACTCACTCCAGTTGCACCACTTGTCATAAAGACACACATGCAATCTTTTCATGTGTGTCTGTTCCATTCTTCTTTGTAGAATCTTGCAACACACTAGAAGCCAAGAAAAACAAATTTTAATACAAATAAAAAGAAGGAAGGAACATCTTTAAAATGAGCAATGTGAGAAATCAAAACTGGTGAAATTAAAAGAAGAACAAAAATTTAAGTATCAATGACTAGTAGATGAAAACAGAAAAAGAGTAAATGAAACGGCACAAAAGAGTTGAGACTTGAGAGTGAAGACAAATGAAGGGCTAAAAACACACCCAAAACGATTGAACATGTAGGCTTCAAACAAAAGAAAGAGATTTAGAAAGACATTACAAAGTTAGAAAAGAAGCAAATAGTAGAAACCCCAAAAAAAAAGGTACAGAGGGATGAGTATATCATTTATAATTTGGTCGATATAATCCATGCATAATCATATGGTTAAATCTTGTGATCAGACCAACTCTTATTTAAGTAATAGCTTTCGCTGAATTTTGCCAGATAGACTAGACTACTTTCATTTGACCAAAGCTTTGGCATGGGAATTTCAGCAGCTGATCCATTGGTACATGATCGAATATCTGATCTCATTCTTTCCGTCCGGCAAATACTTGTGCCACACTTGTCATGACATCTACCAAGAGAGAATAACTTTCCGTCCCCCACAAAAACAAGGGATGAAAGGAGAATGTGGGGGTGAGATGCTGATGCTATACTCAAATCTCAAACTATCAAAAAAATTTGGGGCGAAAAAAAGGTGGAGAAAACTGTAAAGGCTAGAGGCTTCAAATTTGTTCAGTGCAAAATTCGCTCCGCATTCAGTCTTTAATTCTCAAATCAATCCATTGGATCATACATATATCTGTCATAAGGACAACATTAACATTATTGTGTTGGAGGAGACAGAATTATTCTAAGGGCTTGTGTTTGTCTATTCTAAAGGCCTGTGTGTTTGAATTATATTACATAGAAATTAAAGCAAATAACGTCCCCTACTTCAATGAAAATTAAATCAAAGAAAGATGAAAAATGAATATTAAACCATTACCAAAGTAATTCAATACCTAAGAAAGTCGAGGCACCATTTACATTTGCACCATGTATCCTTCTCCCCCCCTCTCCTCATACCAGCACACCTTACTCCTATCGAGCTCACTTCACTATAAATTCCTGTATAATCTAATGTAACCGACCATACCCTAAATGACCTAAATATACAGCATGTCCTTGAATGGCCAAACTCTTAATCAAGTCATTCCTCCTAATCTGACAGGCTTCCACTTCACACCCTTGATGGACCTGGTGGGATGTATCCAATTCAAAAGGGGGAGGATTTGCACATAGAACCTTGTGCAAAGGGGTTTGGCAGAATTTAATCTTGACATTTAATCCTATCCACTGATGTTAAAAACTCAAAAAAAAAAAATTTTTAGTACTTTTTTTTTATTAAATTCAATAATGGACATGAATATGATTGGGTCAGTAGTCAAATTCCCATGTGTGCCTAGGTGTGTGAGGGCTTAGATTTGCCATATGTATGACCCATTGTTATGAAATAGAATGTAGAAAGGCCAAAGGGCCCACAAAAAGGTTTTTTGTTTTTTTTTTTTTTTGAAAGAAGAAACTGACCTTATTCATTTGCTTGTCTCCATCACGACCAATAAATATGTATCCGCCAATGCATTTGCCATTGTCCAGGTCATTTTCTATTTTTTGTTTCCACATTCTTCACAGATTCTGAAGGGCCATCAAAACATATCAAATGAAGAAATTAAAAGAACGAATTGGTCAATAAAAAGCATAAGCAAGATTTGCAAATTGAAGGAAAGCCCTAACCACAAGCAAAGAGAGGAAAATGCCAATGTTCACCAAAGAGAATACTATGTATGAGGAATGGGCAGTCCAACTCGTGGGGCCCGCTAAAGATGCCCTTCTATTAGTAATTTGGGGGTGGGGTACATGAAAAAGTGTCCTTGCAAATAAGGGCCAATGTTAAATAAAGGTTTGATGATAGCGAACCTAGGCTTGGTATTAGATAGCGAGGGGATGAGAATGTGAAAGATCCTCCACTAATCCAAGGTGGGTTCACTTGTAGGAGAACATTTTTCAAAAGTTGAATTTTCTGTTGAAAGAGTGAAAATATTCTCCTGCACTCGACGGTCCAACGGATCCCAACCGTCCTAAAGGTGGGACCCACTAAATTTCAACATCACGCCCGTGACAATTTACGCCAATCCATTGGACTGTAGCATTGAAAAGAGAGCTTTTAAAGGGATGACAATGCTTGGTTGTGGATGGAATGGTTGATGCCAAGAGCGGCAGAGAGGAGAGTTGAGAGCAATCTCACAAACAAGGGCGATTATAAAAGTATCATGACATTTATACAAGATATTATGAGATATGTTGATAAAATTGAAAAAGAAAAAGAAGAAGAGTGAAAATCTTGAGAAAGTTGAATAAAAAATAGAGAGAATAATCTAGAATTTCTTTTTAAAAGTCTTTTATATTTATTTCGTGGTTATTTATTTTCATTGTTTAAAAATAAATCCATTTTTTAGTTTTTTTTAATAATACGTTGAAAAAACCTCAAATTTAAGAATATCCTTAATATCCCCACAATTTTCTACGACAATATTTTTGGAAGAATCTTTCTACATATAGGGTGTTCTATTCTCATGGAGTTAAGTTCCTAAGAATTCATGGTGATATGGGGTCCCAAGAGTGAATCATTAAGGAGGTGAAGGGGGGAGGATATGAAGTGGAGATGTAGATGAGATCCTAACATTCCTAGGACATGATTTACCTGACGAGATTATTCATTTTCATTTCTCCTTAAATCATTTTCCATCAAGTGAAAAATTGTTTGACATCCATTTACTAATATTCACTTTTACTTTGACCCAATTCTAGTATTCTCAAGATGATGTCACATACTTTTTTAAAATGTTCAACTACAGCCCAACATTTAAAAGCCTAAAAATTGTAGACTTTCAAAGGCCAAAAAATGACTTTTAAGTCAAATTTCAAATCTCAGTAATCAAATAAGAAATCTCAAATGTTTCATACAACGATCTGATAGAATTCTGGTAGGAAATTAAAATGAATGTCCCCAATGTTGTGGTGTGACTTGTGAGAGAGAGAGCGCGCTAAAATCTCTGGTAACGGGGGTCCAGCCCTCCAGAAGTCCAGAACCTGCTAAAATCCTATGCATGCCCGGATGTGGATACCACGTAATTAAGAAAAAGACAATGTCAGCCTTCAAATATCAACCAATCAGTGATCACCACGCCTGACAAAGTCACTGAACCTTACCATGTTACGAATCTACTGCCTCTGCATGATATACTCTCTACCCATTCTCATTTTTCCTTTTCTTTTTCTTCTTTTCTCATTTTCTTCATATTAACTCTGACAAAGAAATTTTACAAAAAAAAAAAAACTCTGACATTTTAGACTACCACGTTGGCAAGTAAGAACTACATACAGACTGCAGATATTTTAGTCATCCAAAGAGGAGGACAAGTGTATAGGTGGATTGAAGTGAGTTACGCATTGGTCGTGGCAACCACAAGGAAGGAGAGTAATAAACTCATGGTTGTGTTTTTTTCACTTCCAAGACGTTTCGTGATTCTAAAAGGAGTTAAAAGAGGATGTTGTGGAAATGGGATTGATTTAGATGACTGATGAGAGTAAGTAGATTGTTTGCAGATTGGACTTGGCCGAAGGGACAGAGATGGTGATTGGAGTTATCTAAAGAAAGTAAAAGAACAGACGTATGTTTGTTTGGATTGATGGTGAATACTATGGAAAAGGAGAGAGAGCGAGTGAAAAGACACCAAAGAAAAGTGATATCAGAATCGGATCCGATGAGTTGATAAAAGAAGAGAGAGTATGAATATGATTGGAGGGGGTTTGTTTTTGTGTAGTGCATAACAGTGTGAGATATCAGTTCCATCGCACGCGCTTTCCTCCTCTGTGAAAGTTCTTTCAACCATCACCAGCTTCGTACTCGTACATAAGTGCACGTGGCGTCAGAAATGAATACTGTGGATTTTTATCCCTCAAATAAGCTATCCCCAACATACTTGCATTCTATAGTTGACTTCATGTCTTGTAGTATTTTTTTTTTTAAAGGAAAAAAAATCAAATTTGTAAAGCAGCAATTACAACCCAGAGCCCTGATTTCGATGTTGCTAGGCTACCCTCTAATTGTCACATTGAAGGATCACATCACTCATCTCCATTTACATAAAAGCATTTCCCTAAGTATAGAATATATATATAGGGGCCAGCTCTCCTAAACTGAAGCTTAAGATAAGGTAAGCTGAAGTAAGCTCAATTACGTAGTGGAACCCACTTGGGGACCCATATGGGGATGGAGGTTGGGGGGATTTCAAGGACTCCCTGGGACCCTCCTTTCCTACAAAAAATCAGTCCCAAATTGTGGTTTTTATCATCTCCATTTGGGCACCAAAAGTTTAATGGTCAACGTCTATGCAGATTGGTACATAGTCGATCCAACGTCTAGTAAATTCGGATTTGACCAAAAGTTGGTGGGCTTGTGTAATTTAAGAGGGTCGTGTGTTTGGTCCATTTGGATGGATCAAGGATGGGCCCTAAAAGCGTTAGCTTACGGAATCATATCATAAGCTTAACTTAGGAGAGCCTTGCTCATATATATATATATGAAGAGTTTTTCAAAAACTCCCCTTTTGCTCTCCTTTGTTTTTAGGATGTGAAGCCCACTTTGACCCAATCCAATCATTTGACACATACTACACCCTCATAATTGACATAAGCCCAGATTTGACACTCATCCAACGTTTTCTCGCCGTTGGATTGAAATCACAAAAAGTGATACTTCTAGAACCATTAGACTTGAGGTGGATCACAGTTGTTATACACCATAATAGGCCAAACTGGGAAAGGCATTTTTTGTAATAAAACTCCCAGGAGTTTTCTACCACTCCTCTTATGTGTGTGTATTACCAAACTAATGTTCTTCCAGTTGTAACACTAGATTTTCATAATATTACATTTTCCCTAATTTCAGACTAATTAGGCGCTTCCTCTTTTGAGCTGGACCTATCCATTAGGCTGGGTTTTTGAAATCTCAACAGCCAGTAAGGCTCATCACTACCAGTAAGGCTCATCACTACAAATCCAATGCAAACTCAGATTTGTCCATACCGAGCAAGCAAGCTCAATATTTTGGACCGTAGCCAATTTGGTTTCTATTGAAAATTTACCAACTAGTAACGTACTAAAAAGATCAATAATAATTTCTACCAAAGGAAATGGGCTCGGATTAAGTTGGTCTCAACCTGAACAAAACTTGTAGTTAAAAGTTATTAACTGGAACCATATGAAAACTCCGAGCAGAGTTTGGATGGAAAGTAATAGTGCATTAGTCTATTTTAGTGTTCAGGTCATGTTCGTCGGTCAACATGGACTATGGTCCCAACACTTCTAATGATGGGTCCCAACACTTCTAATGATGGGTCGGGGGATGTAACTCAGACCCTGAATGACCCAAGGTTGGGTTCAGATTAGATTGGCAGAGCACCTTTGGAATCACTACTCCGCCAACTAATTAAACACCACAGTTAAAAGCCATGGTTAACAAATAGCAAAACTATCATAAGGATATGCAATTATTTTAAACTAGGCTTACGGGGACGTTTGTTAACTTGTGCTCTTAATTTGCTTCCCAAACACAAACATTGCTTCACATACATTTTCTCACATTTACTTGATTTCATCCTCATCATTGACATTTACTCCACCTTTACTTTACCATACATGATAACCAAATAGGCAGTAAAGAGCATAAATAAAGAAATACTACTGTCTATAGCAATAGCATATACATATTCCACAACTGAATCACAACCATCACATGAATGGTCACGTCTTCTCTTCTCGTATGTGGACCTGAAGTGCAGCCTTACAATTCTTACCATCCATTTGCAGTTCACATGACAATTATGGTTGTCCAACTACATTTTATTTTTATCACAAAAATAAGGACTTTCAATCTCAGGCTCCATATCAAATGGTAGGACCCAACTACCCGTGTCAGAGAATGGGAATCCAGCATAATGCAATGAGAAAATGAATAAATAAAGATGCATCAGATTGTAGCTCTTGCAGCCCTTGGGAACAGAAATGCTCTCACAGTAACTCAAACACCAATTTGAAAAACTCATCTATAACACTGGCAACTATTTACAGTAAAGTACAGTGAAGATGAAAAATAGTGCATAACATTTCTGTTTTCATTTTCCATTGTTTTGAGAGCTAACAATAGGATGCAAAGAGTAGACATACCTGACAACCTAATATTACAGACAGACGACCATTAGCAGCTATGGTTCAGCATACCCGATCCTGTGAACACATTTGAGCAATGTGAGATTAGACTATAGGCAAAAAGAATTCTTATAAAAAGATAAACAAGGAACAAATGTTAGTAACATAAAATGATTAGATTTCCCCAATGAAGTACTAAATGATAACGTCTTAAACTGCCCAATGATGCAAAGCATACAATATGTACAAAAGCCCAAGTTTCCCTCACTACCTCACACACACATAAGGTCTAGAATGTACAAGTGCATGCATAAGCTGAATATTCTTGTTATCTCAGGGACTATGTGAAAAACCAACAACTTTTATGTTAACAGCCATATCAAACCATCAATCTGTTCGGTACTAACATCCAAAAAGCGACAGAAAATTGTTCCTATTACTAGGGTAAAGAAGACAGAAGAAGTCGACCCTGGGCTTGAATAAACTACAGTAAACTCAAAACTACATGAAATACAAAGTAACTAAAAGAAAACAGTTTTCAAGATAATCCCTAATCAAGCAATTAATTTTAAAGAAAAGAATATGTATATATATGGTGATTTTCTCCTGCGGGAGTCTGCACCACACACCATCCTAGAGATTCAGTGCCCAGTTTTTATGCAGGGAGCCCGCTCAGCATTAACAGCAGGGAGTGAATTTCCCATACTGCATGCCGTGCAAACTCCCGTAAGAGAAAATTTGGAATATATATATATACCATTATTCATTTTTAAAACTCCTTAGTGGCAATAAACCAGTTCAATGAAAAAAACAATAAAAAGGTATTATTGTCATTGTTGTAAATTTGCTGACAGTCAAACTTGTGGAGCGCACTTCTCATAAAAGTTTTTTTTTTTTATCGGTCATGGTAAAGTATATTAAAGAAAAAACTAGAGTACAAACATAACAACCCTTCTCATAAAAGTAGATCATTAGACCAAAATCTCATCCCACTTAGATAGAATGTGAAATTAATGTCGACATGACCACTTCAATTTGACAGGGATGAGAAAAAATAAACTGAAAAGAGTTTCTAGGCCGGTTACATATGCTGGTACAGCTTTGATCCATCAGTTAATCATCAATGAAAATGACCCACACAGTGCAATACATCCAGCACACCACAACTTGTGCTGCTGTGGCCTATATAAAAAAAAATCCCCATTACTATTAATAACAGAAATACTGACTACAAATTTATAAAATAAAGATTGGTGTTTGAAAAGGGTGGATGCATAAATAAAATGGATGCATAAATAAATTTTGTTTTAGAGAACAAAGGAAACGCAAGATAGAGGGTATATTTTTAACACTTAAGATAGATCCATTAATTTTGAGCAAAAATAAAGTCCAGAGGAGTCTACTTAAGGCCAATGTTTCCATTTGAGTTTTATACCAGATCCTCATTCCTCACAGAACAAAATGTAGGCACTTGGTATATTTCAGCAAAACAGCAGGTTAGCCAGTTATGCTGGTAATTGGTCCAGCACAGGTCCTAGCAACTGCATATGGACAACATCAGTATCTATGGATAAGTTTTGTTTTCGAGAACAAAGAAAACACATGGATATAGAGGGTATATTTTTAACACTTCAGATAGATTCATAAATTTTGAGCAAAAATAAACTCCAGAGGAGCCTTCTCAAGACCAATGGTCCATTTAAGTTTTATCCCAGATTCTCACAGAACAAAATGTAGGCACTTGGTATATTTCACCAAAACAGCAGGTTAGCCAGTTATGCTGATACTTGGTCCGGCACAGGTCCTAGCAACTGCATATGCACGACATCAGTATCTATGGATAAGTTTTGTTTTAGAGAGACGAAGGAAACACATGGATCTAGAGGGTATATTTTTAACACTTCAGATAGATCCATTAATTTTGAGCAAAAATAAACTCCAGACGAATCTTCTCAAGGCCAATGATCCACTCGAATTTTAACAAAATGTATTCACTTGGTATATTTCAGCAAAACAGCAGGTTAGCCAGTTATGCTGATACTTGGTCCAGCACAAGTCCTAGCAACTGCATATGCATGACATCAGTATCTATGGGATATTTTAAAAGAAAAAACTGCCCCAGCCAAAATTTCTGCAACATCCAAGACTGTAAATGTAATCAAATTAGGGCAGCAGTGCAATCCAGTACAACACCCCATGATCATTTCTGTCGATTTTGATAAAATTTCATGACACATGGCATATTAGTACGCTTGTGATACATCCAAATATCACTTTCTGAACTTGTATTTAGTGAGGGAGAAAATTGAGACATAGGGGGCTGTATAGGTGGAATGGATTGATGCATTGACTGGTTTGATGTTATTTTATTTTTAAAAAATGTGAGTCCAGGTCTGAGCAATTTTATAAAATAATGTTCCGACTTACATGCGGGTGACATAGCATTAGCTAAGGCATCATCCTCTCATTTTGTAACTGATAATCTTCAATTTTTGAAAAGCATCTTTCTAAACTCATCATTTGATTTTGGCTTATCATTGTCAGCTTCATTCTTTTGGTCATTACTGCTCCCTCCAAGGGATCTAGCCACGTTTCTAGGCATTGCAAAGGTGTTCTTCCCTATAAGTTGCACATGGCCACCACGACGATGAGAAACAGATGGTGGAGCATTTCTTGTAGCAAACTCCTTGGAACCCCCAAGAGACTCTTCGGACACCATTGCTACCCCGCGATCACTGCCAGATGGCATTCCCCTACCTATTAAGAGATTAAAATATTAAAAAAAAAAAACACTATCATGTGAGAAGCAGCAAGCTTTTGAAAATGAGAGGGATACTGAAGCATTCTATTACATTATGGAACCACAAAAACACGCATTCAGAGATATATCATTTCAGATTTAACAATGATATGGCATTTGTGTATACGATAAAAAACCCCAACATAGTTGGACAAGGCTTTGATGATGATGTGTAGATGATTTTAAAAAATTAAATAAATATATAATTGCTTGACTTGCTGTGGACTGTAAGTTTGCCAGATTAAACTGAGGATTCCAATGAAATATATAAAATAAGATATCAGATGAATGGATAAGAAGATCCACTTACTGGAAGCTGAAAAGATCAAAAGCAGAAATGAGGCACTGATGATGATGATTAATTAAAAATAAATAAGCCTCAAAATTACTATAATTACATGTGTCATATATAATTAAATGTCACATTATCACGCAGAACGGATAGGATCAAATGTCCACTGTCTATCCTACACCAAATCAGATTATGTAAACATGAGACCTACAAAAAAAACCCAAAAGGTTAAAATGCATTATGCATAGTTGAACTCACTCACTATATATAGGTGAGAGAGAGAGAGAGAGAGATAGATTAGCGGCCGGTCTAGCTGATACAGTAATCCAAATTATATTCACCATTGAATTGAATTTCATAAAAAGTAACAAACTATTAAACTTTAAAGCCTCTACATCAATGGTTATGATGATATGATTGAGATTATTTTTGCACAAGATGATATCCACAATGGGACCTTTCAATCACACTATCTTCCTATGATTGGCATGCATCCGATTGGGTCCCAAAAGGTACAGAATTTTGTCTTTCACGCAAGTCATGAGGGACGTCCTCAGGAAAGTATGGCCCATACATACATACATATGTATATAGGGCGTGCTCCCTTCTGGACCGTCTGCATGAACAGCCTTGTGGGCCCACCTGGGGCCACATCAATAATGGGGGAGGTGAGGGATGAAAAGATCCAGATGGAACCTACCTGTGTGAAAATTTTCAAGTCCGTTTGATCATCCTAACCCTATGATCCTTGGCCCTCAGGTTTGACAAGTTTAGAAGGCATCATTTTTTTAGGATTTCAATCATACACTGAGGAACATTCAGAGGTGTCAAAGCTGGTGCTTCTAACATTCCACCAAGGGATGAGTCGTTTATCTATGGGGTCCCACTAAAAAAAAGGGCAACGGACAATGAGCACTGTGTCACACATTGCAAGACCCGCATCAAGCGACCACAAATCAAGGAGTCGAGAGATAGGAAGGTGTATACATGGATAAGAACTACAATAAGTGTAAAGTACAAGGCTTCAAGATTAACAAGAAAGAACTGCTAAAAAGGAGGGTGTCTCAACCCAACAATGTCTAAAAACCAAATGCATCAAATTGGGGTGTAAATTACGAAACGTGTGCGGAGTTTGCTAGGACTTTAAGGAATAAGGGGCCCTATCAATCTAAAAACTACATCTGTCATGGGATCTTTACCATAAGAGCACCTATACAAGCTAAGGCAGTTGTGGATCCAATAAAGAACATACCACGTCCTCTTGCATTGCTGCTTCCAAATGATCCTCTCTTCTGGCTTTTTTTGGGGTCTGACCGTGCTATACTCAATTTCTGTCCAAGCAGCTTCTGCTTGTTCTTTGCAACAGCAGCTTCAAGATGTGCATCATCAGAGAAGTCCACATATGCAAGTCCCTGTATGAAGTCACAATATCCCACATGAATTGATAATATATAGGAGATAGAAAGAGTGATATATATATATAGAGAGAGAGAGACCCTTGATTTGCCAGAAAACTTCTCCTTCAATAAGCGTATGGCAGTTACACCACCACTGTCACTGAAGAACTCACGCAGATGTTCTTCGTTTGCCTATAGAGGGTAGTCAGCATTAGAATTTCAACTACAAATATTACAATTCAAACTTCAGTTACTAGTGAGAGAACAACTTGCCTGAAGGCTAAGGCTCGAAACAAATGCTGTGCACTGGTCTGTGTACACAAGAGGTTTGCCTCCTTCCGACAGATGGTCTCCTATTTGTTCATTTGTGGTGTCAGGTTTGACAGTGTCAGGGAAGGTGGAAACATTGGAGGCATCATTTGGTTCTGCATCAATTGCTTCATTTGATTTGTGATCTGCACCATTCTCACCAGTAATTTTTCCCAACTCTTTAGTTTTCTGAGCTGTATTCTTCTGTCGCTTTGATTGAGGCTGTAACTCAGTGACTCTGGTGCCTAATTTCCTTTTCTGGGATGAGTTTTTTGCAGGAGGATCCTCTTTTGGAGCTGCTGAGGCAGCTGCGCTTTTCGATTCCTGCTGTAATCTATACAGCTGGAGCTCCTCAAGACGGGGTACCACCTAAGAGAAGGGGAAAAAAAACACTGTTGTTTGTTATATGAAGTAATAAATTGGCATTCCCAGTTGACCAGACTCAGAACCCCTAGAGTTGAATTGCATATTCAACAAAAGAGTAAGACTAGTGTGTCAAACTAGTACGCAAGTCTTACATTGGTAATTATGCAACTGTTTTTGAGTCATTTACCACACAGGGATTTTATACATGTCAAGCATGTAGGAGATCCAAGGCAATCACTCATCAAACCCTAGCTTAGATGTGGCAGAGCCTAGAAGCCACACCAATTAGACAATCTTAAGCTTCTGATCAGTGGACTTACTGGAAAGTAAATGATGAATAAAGTCAATCTATGTTCCATTGAAAATTCACCATTCTATGCAAATAGTTCACTAATGAAGAGATGTAGTTGTCCAATCCAAGGTTCTGAAATCGGACTTGAGTGACAACTAGGTTGCCCTTAAGTTGACAGAGTGGCAAGTGACTTAGCCAAGTCAGACCAATTCGCATCTTAATGTCAAAATAAAAGCAAAACCACATAAACTATGATAAAAATGAAAAAATGAAAAACATAATGAATATTTAATATAGAACTTTAAGATTTGTCATGTTTGTTACCCTAAATGAATTCAAGTATAAATAGGCCTTATCACTTATCATTTATTTTTCGCTCAATCAGATAAACGCTGCATCAGATTTTCGAATGCTTAGATCTTCCACAAAATGTGGTTCTAATCTTCTAAAATAAGTGGAAAAGATCCTAAAAGCCGCCCCAAGCTTCCTCCACATAGGAAAATAGGGGGAGTACAATTTTAAAATCCTTTTCTATATGGATCAGTTCAAAAAAAAAGACGGGGGTGACTCGACTTTGCCGATTTAAAAACCATGGTCCAATCAAAATGATTTTTCGCGATGGAATTGTTAGTGTAGCAAGTAACAACACAGGAGAATAGCAATGAAAAAGATAAATAAAGTCAATGACACCAGCTAAGAAACCATTATGCCTTGACAATGACAAGATAATTAGTAACCATTCAAAAAAAAAAATGACAAGATAATTAGTAGACACTGCCTACCAATTTTCTGAGTTATATTCAACTGAATCAATAAAAAAAATTGCTTCAGTTACCAAATCGACTAGGCTAAGCTTCAAGTCACCACCAAGATTCCAAGAATCCCGCATTTTATGTAATGTTGAACCCTAACACTTTTTTCAGTTGGAAAATAGCAACACAAACAAGGCCTTTATGTAAACGAAAATGCATGGTTGAGACATGGAGAGTGTAATAGCAAGTTGATAACCAGAATTACAGGATCATGCAAAGCGAACCACAAAAAACATGTACAACTGACACACCCATTCCTTGATCTAAAAAGATGAACTATAGAGATGAGGGGGAAAGGCAAAGCATAGATAAAAAATGCATAACATAACATAATCATGTGTGTACAGACAAGAATTAAATACCCACACAATAAGAAGA
Source organism: Litsea cubeba (assembly GCA_012931725.1). NCBI lineage: Eukaryota > Viridiplantae > Streptophyta > Magnoliopsida > Laurales > Lauraceae > Litsea > Litsea cubeba. Next base: position 114,738,434 of record CM022947.1, on the reverse strand, counting down.
GTTCATCAAAGAGGGACTCTGTCTAAGATTTCCTTAAAAATGAACCACTGATATCCTTCTAAGGTATCATTGACCTCACTAGACCTCATAATATATGGAAAGTGGTACAGATTTTTCCTTAAATTGAGCACTACACCTCACCTGGATGGATGCATGACAGCATTAAGGATAGGGGGCCAGAAAGGTCACGTCAAAGATTAGGGCTGGGTAAAGTAAGACCTGTTGGATAAACCGCAATCATGGTTTTATGGACTCCCAATCACAAGAGTACCTTTTTTTAGCAACCTAGAGTAGAGACTATGAACCCTTACCCAACTGAATACACCCAAAAGCCACAAGAGTACTTTATTTGTTGATAGGTGGACCTTCAAGAGTACCATAAGCTTTGGTGTACTCTATGGTAAAAGGGCCCGCAAGAGTACTAGATTTGTTGATTCTGTTAAGGTGGCACATCAAGAGGACCATAAGATATGATGTACTCTATGGAAAAAAAAGGGAATGCATGAGTAATGTATTATCTTTATTTTTAATGTGAGTATACCACGTAGAATAGCATTTAAAGAGATGAAAAAACCAATAAATCCTCTTTTTTCCATCTCTCTTCAACTGAAATATCATCATACAGATCAATGCATCATAGAAAAGAATACCATGTACATGATATATTGAATCTTTTCTTCTCAGTGAATGTCCAAGGATATGCACATTAATGAAGTAATCAATCTAGGGCCCACTTTATCTGATCAAAGGGAAGAAAATAGGACATAATAAGAGGTCTCCCTTCGAGAGTTTCCTGTAACTATTTTGGCATTTTTTCACACAGTAAGGTCAGATCCTCACAAAAATTCAGATTCTTCAATTTTTCCCATCCAATTCACTAATTTTTTATACCTGGTTGGATTTGGGTTATGAAACACCCTTGTTCGTAGCCTTTTGGTGGTAAATTGAACTACCGGTTCTGATGTCAGATCAGACCCATTTAGAGGCGCTATTTAGAGTGGTTGTTTCCAACGGCCTGTTTTTCCATATGCCTGAAATCTATTTGATCTATGCTGGATGGGAATCTGAAATATCTAGAATTTAAAACATAAAACAGATTAACACCTCACAGGTTTCATCACCATTGAAGCCTTTCCCATCTACCTGCCATTGCCTTTTGAGAGTTTTACTTGTCCTGTCAGCACAATTTTATGATCTAACATCCACACACGTAAATATTAATTAAAACATAATTAACAAAATACCCTATTAATATAAAATTAAAACATAACTGGATCAACAGGTTTGGGTATCTAGACATGATTGTGGGTTCCATGGGCCCATATGTGGGTTCTATGCGGGCAATGCGGCTAAAACCTCTCACAGCCCTCCAATAAACCCCACCCCAAAATTGCAAATAATAATAATAATAATAATAAGGATTCAAGTAAAAGGATATTTTGAAAAGCAACAATCACGACAACTCCCAACATAAAACTTAACCTTCATGAGAAAACTATGAATTCTAAATAAGAATATTTGGGTGGAAACAAGAATATCATTAGAAAAAAAGATTGCATAGTATTTGCATTTTAACAAAAGAATAAACAAAGAGAACTCCAAAAATTCATGCCAAAGTTCCATACCTTCCGCTCGGCCTGATCAAATTCTTCAAGAGTACCAAATTCCCGCTCAAATCTTAACCATGAATGGCATATGTCCTGAATGATTCTGTGTTTTAGGAAAGGAAGGTATCATCTAATCCATAATATACTACATGAATGATAAAACCTTTGCAAGATGGCATGGGCCTAAAAGAATATAAATCTTATCAAACCAATTGAAATGACTTCTACAAATATCACAAGGGAACATCAGAGTACAAGTTTATATAGCCCATATCCAAACAACTACTGATTTTATTCACTATGTAAATAGAAAATAATACTAAAAAATGAAAAATATAGATTCAAATTCCAGAAGTAGCACCTCACTCCACAGTGAAAACAACAATGAAAAAAAAGCTAAGCGGAAATCAACATAGCCCTTCACCCCAAAAGAATCACGTCCACTACAAACAAGCTTTTCTTAATTAAACTCCTCTGTGAATATAAGCCTCCTACCATCTTAGGATGTCAATTTGTTACGAGTAAAACACGACTTTTGAAGAAAAGTAGCAAACAAGCTATGATGCACCGATACTTCATAATGGGCAACGTATCGTGTCGTATCGTATCCGATACTTCACTTTTTACATGTAAAATCCACGTCCCTACCATGTCTATGGCGTGTCCCTTCCGTATCTGTGCCGTATCTGGGCATCATAGCAAACAAGGCACTTAATAACTCTCTAAAATCTTAGAGGGGATGCCTATTTCTTAATGGTAGCTGAATATATTAAGAGAAGGGAAATAATAATAGAACAGCAAAGGAATTTCCCAAAACTAGCTAAACAGGCAAAGGAATAACATTCCAAAAGAAAATGGAAGAACGAGAGAGTCCTTGCTTAGCTAAAAGATCTGTAACACCATTAGAATATCCAACAATATGCCAGTCTAAACTCTAAAGTATCTGTAACACATCTTGATGTTCCTGGATTTACAGGATGACAAACACAATTCTCCATTGGTAAGCCCCAATATCTGTAACTCATCCAATGCCACAGGTTTTCCTCAATAATAAGAGGAAATATATCAATCCTGCAGTTTCGTATAGGACATTCCTGTAAAATTACTAAGCTATGTTCATCAGATGAATCCCTTGGGAGGAAAATAGTTTAAACCATAGCATATTTTATATGCAAGTATCATTTGACGAAACAATGAAGTCTTATTTGCAAGGATCAAAAGAGCAATTGCGGTGGGTATAGCAGCCAATGGCCAAAACACTACATAATGGGAGATACGTAGCGACGTAGCAACGTGAATTTTTTAAGGGGTCAAAAAAATTTGAATCTTGTGTAGCAGTCAATCTTGTGTTTTTTTAGTGATTTGGAACCATATATACACAGATGCTTACAGCTCAGTATTTTAAATACATATAGGCATACGCAGACGTGGTTAAACACTAGTAATGTGTTTACAGAGAATTAGATGACAAGCAGATAGATGAAACAGCTGCCAAAAAAACCTGTGACAACCATGATCTCTTGCAATAAGGGCCCGTTTGGTAATTTTACATGTAAAGTGATGTCAAGTAAAGCAGCCCTCCAACGGTCGAGATTTTCACTACACCCGGTTTGGCTGGGATCACACAGTGCTTGTGGCATTCGACCAACTTTACAGCTGTCTCAACTGGACTTTACAACTTAAGTAATGGGACAACTACCCGTACTTGACAAATGCCCTCTTCACCGTCTTCTTCATGACCATTTGTCTCTGAAGCCAAAAGGTCAAGTAGAGTCTTCCACCCCATCAACTCAGCAGTGTTGTTTTAAAATTGGAACCGAACAAATCATCACAACAAATTTAGTAAATCCTGGAGCCCCCTCGATCGTAATTTTACATGAAATTAGGATTTTGCCCGTTTTGCATAACACCACAGCCCAGCTTTCTGTAGAGTGAGATCAAACCTTTGCAAATTAATTCATTTTTCAACATGCAAGAGCCTTTTGCTTGACATCGCCGTCCAGGGGAAAAGGGGATGATGAATCAGAAACCCAACCCTAATCTCAAGTCCAGACGTTGTACATCAACACGTTATTGACAGCGAGCATAAAAGAAGAAATTAGAAAAGAGAAGAACGCGTGACACAAGAGAGCAAGGAGAAGCAAGCTTCAATCTTGAGCTTGAAACGCAATGATGCACAATGGAAACGGGTGCAAGACGAATACTGCCACGGACGATCCTTGCAGCCTGATGTCTGCCAGAGAGACGGCTGCCAATTTGTCGGAGTGATCGGAGAAGACACAGTCAATGTGGTATGGTATTTGGGCAGCAGAAGGGTTTCCTGCGTCCGAGAGGTCGAAAAACAGATTTCCCCTTTTGTGCGAGATGGGTTCTCTTTTGTCGCCCAGGATTTTTTATGGGTGGGGCACCGTTTAGCTTAAACAGTAGCTTGGTGTTTGTGGGGCCAAGATCCACACTTTGGCAAATCTCCATAGTTAGTTCGCTGGGATGCCCTATTTGCAACTTATCTGGGCCCACCTCCCTTGGCGCCTGCTGCTATGCGGGTGTAGGATATGTGGGGTGGGACACAAAACAATCCAGGCACTCAGGTCCATGTCTGGCACTTCCATTGCTCAAGACTGACCAGATCTGTGGGTCATCCCCATTGCCATACGAGTGTACCACTAAGGTCAGGGAATATACAACAACCGGACCCAAACATGGTAAAGTCAGTTTTTAAAAACTTCACTGGGCTTCCCAAACTTTGTTAAGTAGGGCATGTACGTCAGCTTACTTTTTCCAAGTATCACCTTTTTATTATAAAGTATGTTGGTGTACTCAACTATACTCCACTAGTTAATTGCCCCTAAGGGTAATTACTTATGGCATATTGGGGCTTTGGTATGGTCAACCTTAAGAAAGGAAGCACATGGCCCACCTCTGTAAGATCTGAACCATTCAAATTGTATGCCCCACAGTGTTAACTAGCAGGAATGGCAATAGGTCAGGTTAAAGCGTGACTCACACTATTGTGCTACTATTTAGAATGAGACCCATCTTTGAATACGCTTCACGCATGGTCTAGATGGATGGTGCTCAGGAGAATATCTTCCCTATTTTAGATCTTTTATAATGGGTTCTAATATACAATCATGTGTAGTCCAATTGGAAAGGGTAAGGTGGGTGGGCAGGCTTGTGGTAAAAACAATGGGAAGTATCAATAAACTTAATAATACTTCAAACGGAAAAAAAAAATGCGCGTATCAAACCTCACCCGACACATAACTGTCGTGGTCCAGGTTTGGTACAGATATTATAAACCCGTGTTAGGTCAGGCCATGTACGAGCCAGAGCAGGTGTGACCGCGTGAGAGGGCGGGGTTCAGATTTAGCCCGACCCTCACCATCCCTACATCCTAGTAGATCTACAAGAAAACATCAATGAATAACATGTTTGATTTATTCATTACCTTACATGTCCATGGGCTGCCAAATCAAAAACCCAAAAAAGAAAAAGAAAAAAGGAGGAACTAAAGCTTCCCTAGCCCCTAAAACAGCTCAGGAGTACATAGGCGCAAGGAAGAAGGTGCGCTGCAATGAACCTAAAAATAGGGCATCACCCCCCCCCCCCCCCCCCCCCCCAAAAAAAAAAAAAAAAAAAAAAACACCACCCACCCACCAAACCAAAAAAAAAAGAGCCCCCACAAACCACAGGTGAGGCACAAAGGGGCCTTGGTATACCTTCGATTACAATGGTAAAATAAAGTTTATATATATATATATAGAAACGGCAAGAAACATACCTCAGAACCAGTTCCTGAGAATCTTTTACTGTAGCACCTTTTATAGATGGATCTGGCCTCATTTATATGCCCCATTTCAATTTCCATTGCAATGTAACCTTGCCAAACTTCCAACATTGCTCCGCTGATTAAATAAATAGGAACGAGAAAAAAGAACCAGGTAAGGAAATAGAAAACATGAATGGTAGACCTCTAACACTCTAAATATGCAAAATAGAAGACCTTGTCTTAATCAAGCTCTCCCAAACTCCACGAGCTGCAACTAAATCTTTTCCAAGATTCAACTCTAAACGAGCCCAATATGAATGTAGGCGTAATAGGCCATCCGTATTCTTTAGGTATGAAGACAAGTACTCTGAAGCATACTGTAGTTAAAAGACATGAAAAACATGAATTAAAAAAAAAAAAAAAAAAAAAAAAAAAAAAAAAAAAAAAAAAAAAAAAACTATGCTTGCACAGAAGAGAAAAATAAATAAAAAGATACATTATCAGTAAGACAACATGAAGCCAACGTAACCACCAAACAAATGACCTAGTCAACAGAGACTGTTTAAAAGTATTTACAATATTGTGTTTAATGTTAATGTGCACTTCTTCAGTGGACATGGTGACACGGTAAACTGTAGGAAATTTAGTTAATCTGCATAATGAAAATTGCAATCTGTAAAATAAAAAAACACAATAAAGACATAATTATACTGTAAAACATCAATACACAGTGACAGCATCCAATGCACTTTAAATTTTTGCACCAATTCCATGAAATAGAGAGTTCTAACCAAATGGTAGCGCTACCAGCATGTGAAAAATTGGCATCCATCCAAACTGCCTTTTCTCCAAAATCAAACTTATTCAAGGGAAAACAACATATGATTTGGCTTATAGCAGCTAACTACAGTAGCAGCAACATGTCTTCAACATTAGCAACAATCAAGTGAAAGATCATCCTAATTTAAACCATACCGCACAGGAAATACAAAAACATTAAGATAAGGTTAGCATAAACTCAAAGAAATATCTCCACAGTAGCTTCCTAATTTAATTTACACAGCAAGTTAATAAGAGGGGGCGGGGGGTTGGAAAGGAAACAAAACACCCAAAAAAATCTAAGAGCGGTAGACAAGGTGAACCTGAAATGTGTCTCTAATCAGCGCATAGTTCAGGCCATCCTCCAATTCGCTGGGTAGAGATATCCTTCTTCTTAAGCCATCAATTCGAGTGAGGAACAAATCCAAATACTGAAAATCAAAGGATATAATTACAGGTTAGAGTAGTTTTCTCACTCTTAACACCAAATGCCAGATTAATATTCAATTAATCAGAGTCGTAGATAAAGTAAATTTAGGATATAATTATATAAACCATTTTCCAAATTCCAAGAAGCAATTGAAGCGTTCTTCAAAACTGCAGCTGCAGCAAGCATTGTGGCTGGCCCAAAAGTATAAATGGCACAACAATACGCAGCAGTTTGCGGCCATCATGACGTGATTTGTTACTTGGCCCAGAAAATATGGAATATAGGAAAAAGATATTGGTTATGATCTACTGCTCTTTTCCATTTGAACATAATATAAAGCTAAGTAGCAGACCTAAAGGCCCTTTATTGCTGTTTCGCATTAAATTGTTAACATGTTTAAATTTAATTTTTAAAATCAGATGTATTTCAAGGAATTTAGTGTCATTCTAAGCTAGTCTTTTCAATCTGAAATGACAGCCACATATGCATGAGCTTTTTAAGTACTTACAATCTTCGATACATTTGTCTCAATGTTCTCTTCCTTCAAAAGGATTTTCAAACAATACACCATGGTTGGATATGGCTAGCAATTGTCATTGCAGCAAGTCTAAGGGAAATGATACTTTACAATCCAACTCACCGTTGGCAGAGAGAAAAAACAGATCTTGATCAGAGACCTATCCTCTATTTAATTGAGTCTTCCTAATTTTAAACAATAAATGATTAGGGCCAACCATTTAATAGAAAAGGTTTTTTAGTAAAACCGCATCGATAATGAATCCCTCCCATTAGCATGTTGTCCCTTACTGGTAATGTCTACATTCCTTTGGATGGTAAAGATAGTAGAGCTTGGACAGCCTCTGACAGATGGATCTTTTACGGTTCACTCTCTTTGCGGCTATGAGAAGAGCTGATTTGGTAGATTTTAGCCCTCTGGCACACCTGTGGAAGTTCAAGACTGCTCTAGGGTTGTTGCTTTTGGATGGTTGGCGCTGCAAGGTGGTATTAATATTATAACCATAAACAATTCACAGCACAGAAAGAATATTATGGTGAGTGCTTGTCCAATGTGTGCACCAACTGCAGAATCAATCGACCCTTTGCTCCTTAATTGTAGGTGCACTCAATTGCAATGGAGGTCAATCTGGAAGCTGTTTGATTGCAGTGGGCTGCTTCCAAATACCTTGGTGCAGCTATATGAGGCTTGGAAGATGGGTGTGGGCTGTCAAAGATGGGAGAAAAATGTGGAAGGTCTTATTCCTAGCTCCATTCGGAACATTTGGAATGAAAGAAACAGGCACTGTACTGAAGGGAAATCAACTATTGAACTAATGCTAGCAGATAAAGTGAACTTCCATGTACCTTCATGGGTCGCTGTTCTACCTCGATTTCAAGATCTTCCTATTGCAACAATTCTGACTATTGGAAGGAAGTAGGTCTCCTATTCTCCCTACGTGGTCTCCACTGCCACCGGGTACCTTGACATTAAACTTTGATGGTAGCGCTTTAGGTAACCAAGGAATGGCAAGTTTGGGTGGCATAATCTGCAATGATATGGACTCCAATATACTATCTTTCTTCTGGTTCTGCAGGACATTGTTCGATTATACAAGCTGAATTGATGATGCTCAACACTGGCCTTCATGAAACCCGTAGGCTACTAAACTTTCATGGTGTTTTGGTAGAATGGGATTCCTTTAGCATCTTTCAACAAGCTTCAGGAGAAGAAAAGGGCCCCTTGGTATCTTGCGGACATTTTAGAAGAAGTGTTGGATCTAGTCAAGAGACTGGGTGCATCTTTCTATCACATCAAGCAGAGCGCCAATGTCGGTGTGGATCGCCTAGCCAAAGAAGGAATCAAGCATCCTAACGTGGTTTTATTTTTTGATATGTCCGCATATACGTGATCTGTTTTTAGTTAGCTTGTCATGCTATTTTGTGGCATTTATCTGGCCCTTTTCGTTTAGTATAGATCCCTTATACCGTACAGTTTTTTAAATCCTAATATGGTCACCATTTCAAAGATAATAATAATAATAAATAATCCTTCCCCTTTCACACTACACAATAATTGATCATAGTCACAAGAAGGCCCCCACAAAGGGAACAGCACTACAAATGGGACCATATTTCATTAGATCCCATTTGCATACCTGTTATTGAATTCCTATGAATTCCATTCAAAAGTGTGTAAAGAGATGAAGGGTATAAGGAGTAAATCTATAGGGATCATCACTTCCCTAGGATTCAATTTACTGAGGTTCATATCAAGTGAGATCTTTTGATAGATCCCTGTGGATCTTCAACTATAATCCCTCACTCTTAGCACCTTTGATAGAATGATGATGTATAGAAATCCTAGAAATTGAATACATATCAAACGAAAACAAAAGGGCCCTAAATATTTTTTTTCCAATTGAAAAAACAAATTCTGTGGCCACACAGCAATAGCAACCAATAATACTATGTGCTTAAACTAGCGCAGTGGCCACAATTGAAACAGTGAATTGGCCACTGTATTAAACCATGATTAGAAGTCACTGCAGCAAGTGTGGTGTTTCAGTCTACACCGTAGAAGAGACATTAGTTCCCTTGCTGTTGCACTGAAATCTACCAATTTCTCATACATTATGAAATCAAATCATGCCATGCATATAGTAAAAATGTCATACGTTTTGGTGGTATTCTTCCATAAAAATTCTAGTTGCGCTTCAATAGATGAGATATAATAGCCCAATTTTTCGATGCAACTAATATGTACATCAGTAATTCAATTGACTGAATAATCCATGGCAGATTTGAATGCACACAGTCCAATACCATGCTCAACATGTACCATTCAAAGTAAAAAAAAAAAAAATTAATTCAGGTTGTGCATCAACCCATAGGCCAGCTTCAGGCCAATTGGGTCCAGTCGTCTACCAGAGGAGCCACCAAGGCCCAGACTCTTTAGTCAAAAACAGATTCATCATATAAGTCTTTGACGCCATTAGGTAGAAATAGAAAGTAAATCCAAACCTATATAGTAAAAAAATCTGACATATACATTATAGAAAAGAAAATCCAATCAAATCTGCTCAAGGGCATGGAGTGTGAACCAAGTACTAGGGACTACACTACCATATGGTCTTATAAAAGCAATGAAATACCCCTCTTGTCAGCAGTAAATGAAATTACAGTTTCTTTCCCTAAGTTCTAAATAGAGTCACTTGTGTGTATCCCCTTAAGTTTTGACATAGGAAACAGCCATTAGCTATTTTTCCCTTGGCTGACCAATGTGCACATGGACCAATGTCTCTAGAAAGAAACCAATACTTCACAACTGCCCACTCTGCAATAAAGTCATCCACATGTGGCTGTACTTGTATGCATATTTCAAGCATCCACAGAACCAGGGAGTCAGGGACGGACATTTATCCTTATCTGTTCAGTCATGGCTGTTAATTTTGGCTCTAAAGTTGAAGGGTTGTTTGCGAAAAGTCAGTATTCACTACTCATTCATCAATCATAAATAGCAATAAAGTGATCCAAAAGGCATAAAATATTTAAAAAATAAGTAAAAAAAAAAAAGGCATCACTGAGAAATTCAGCAAAACATAAAAAGAAATTGCAATTAAATATATCCGATTACCTCCTCATAATTTGAAAAACCACATTGCAAAGAATGCTCAAAAACCTGAAATAAGAGAAAAGGTTAGGCTTAGTAGGCCTGGGCCTGAAACAGAAAACAAGTATAGCTCAATTAACTAAAACTGAAAAAACTCATCACTGTGTCTGTGTGTGCATGGATTCACTATTTTGTATTTGTCTCTTGAACTGAATAAATTAACGTGAACATAGCCAATTACTCAAACCCTCTCCAACTGCATCTGTGTTTCACACCCTGGCCAACCAGGCCACTTAAGAACTTGCTCAGCTGCCTAAGACTATACTCACCAAAGACCTAGGTGTTGCATCTAACATGAGGTAATTTGCCAAAGCTTCATTTTTTTAGGAAAGGGCAACATGGTCCTCCAAACATAAAGACTTTTTTCCTCAAACTTCTATATTATGGACAGAATATTCCAAAAAGGATAACAAAAATCAAGAAGAAATGGCCAGGGTATATATATAAATATATAATCCCCATCCATTGTAGGGAACAACAAGAGAGGACTATTGCAAAACGTAAACCTTCATGTTATTTTATCAATTACAAATCACAAAGTTGCAAATGTAATACGCCTCATTGACAAGGTCACGACTCGGGAAAAAATTTGCCTTCAATCCTGATAAATGAAAAAAAAAAAAAAAAGCAAAAGTCGCTTCCACCTTAAAAAAAAGAGTACTACATAATTGTAGCTCTTTACACATTAAACTGCTTTCCTACAATCAAACTAGAACAACTAGCCCAAGACATATGAAGAATCTTTCCACAACTCAAAACATTGAGGATCAAACTCTTTGCAAAAAGAATGTCCAAGCTATATCAGATTATCAAAGCAGTCAAACAGCAACCACTACTATGGCCAAGTAACGTCTGCTCTGATTTTCAAGCTAAATCCTTCAACAGTGTGTTCAGAGCAGTTTGGAAGTTTTTTTTTCTTATTTTCTTTTTAGTAAATGACAGAAACGTAAACAGTATAGGCAATTATTACCTTCAATTAACAGGATTTAGAAGGAAAAAGAAAAAGTGAGAATCATACAGCAGAGAACTCTTTCTCTGACGCATGAGCACGCTCCAAGGAAAGTAAGTATCGGATCCAAAGTTCAGCAACCCAGGTACAACTTCTGGTGGCCCTCGAATAGACACTCCTCGCAACATTAGAAACCTAACACAGGAATCGCTATTGAAATTACCAAAATTTAGCTCTAGTGAGACTAACTAGGGGTGAAAAAGTAATACACTCCTTGCAACATTTTTACCTAACATAAAGAGAAATCACTATTGTAAATACAAAAATTTAGCTCTAATGAGACTAATTAGGGGTGAGAAAGTGTCAAGAAAACCTTCAAGGTTTTGTCCAGGTAGCGAGTATAACTAAGCCACAGATCACTTGATACTGGAAATTCCGTGATAGCACGTTCGTAGAGAATTTGAACACGAGCAGGGTCACCATAAGATTCTTCAAATTTTATATAAGTCTGCAACAAAACAATAACCCTCAGTTTGGTGTTTGCAGGACAAACATAGAAAAGCATATAACACTCTGAAGTCTCTTCAAATTGTGAGAAAATTAAAACCAACAACATGAAATGACCATGGCGTTTTTGTTTTAACCAGAATAATAGAGCACATTTTGCATAATACATATATAGAGAGAGAACAATCATTACATACTGAAAAAAGAAGAAGAAATACTAAGAAAGTACCGATCAAAACCTCTTCATTAGGACTGGTTCTAACATGGCATGAAGCAATCGAGGTCAATCATATGGAACCGACATACGGACCAGCATAATGGATAATAGTTATACTTGTCATATAACCAACATAGTTGCCTCTCTCTCTCTCTCTCTCTCTCTCTCTCTCTCTCTCTCTCTCTCTCTCTCTCTCTCTCTCTCTCTCTCTCTCTCTCTCTCTCTCCATATATATAATTATATATAGGATGCTAAATTGAATTGTTAAAGGACTAAGCAGTACAAAAGAGATGTACTAAAATGCAAAGAAAAAAAAAAAAAACACCATCCAAAAGGAAAGAAAATAGACCCACTCAGGCCCCAAAAAGGCAGGAGAAACCGCCCCCAACAAATTAAGAGGGGACCAGCTCCTTCCAATCAAGCAAAGTGGTCTCTATAGGCACAACCCAAAAGACTGGAAGAATGGAAACCCACGAAGCCACCTGAAATCTAGAACTTGCAAGAACAATAGCCGTGGAAGAAGTCTTCCCCTCAAAACATATCGGGTTTTCTCTCCTTCCAAATAGCCCAAATAATGGCCAGGAAAGAAGAGCGCCACAAAAGTCCCCGTTTAGCAGATGAAAACCAACATTAGTTAATATAGGAACTCCAGTGAATTGACTGTATCTTTTACATCCCAAAGTTGTTCGATGTCATCCATTTATATAGGGCTCTTTCACAAAACCTAAGATGCGTAGCCAAACTAACGACCTAAGATTTGTAGATCCATGGATCTAGTGGATCTTGAGTAACCACTGACTAAAAAATTAGACTCGGCCCCCAACTTGGCAAGGACCGTGTCTCCTAATTTTTCAGTTTGCCCCGGTGGAGGAGGGGACATTATTGGAGGAAGAGGGAAATTAGAGGAGGCTGAAAGATGGGTTTTAAATTGGAATTTGGAAGATGTGTTTTCATTAAAAAAAATTTGAGGACGACAAGAAGGGGGAGTTGGGATCATGGAAGGAGGATGATGATGATGGACTCATGATTCATGTGGGAGATGGAATCACAGCTGAAATAGGAATTTAGGCTTTGGGTTTTTGATGAGTGTGGTGTGGAAGGTGTTCATGAGAGAGAGACATTGTAAATCAGATGTAAAACCAGCTCAATTAGAGAAGGACGACTCAAAAGCAAGAGCAAGAGAAAGAAATTTCATTGGATTAGTTTGGCAGCCTGGGAGATCAAGAGAAGCTGTAAGACCACAGAATCAGTATCCAAATACATGAAACAAGATAATATGGATGTGGGTTTTTATAAGCTGATGCAAAATCTAAACCAACAAAATGGGTCATTTAAATTTCTTGCAATTTGGATGACAGCTCGGGAGAAGAACAGAAGTTGCAAACCACATAATCAGGATACAAAGTTTAAATCACTGCCCGGGTCCTCGGGATAAGATGAAGATAACGTAAAAGAAGAAATCAAAAAAGACTCGGCCAAGTCAGTATGAACCAAGTTGGTCATGGGCGAGTCTATGTGAGGAACACTCGATTTCCTAAGGGAGATCAGCCAGCCTAATGAGTCCGTGGAGCCCATGCCGAAACCTTAGGTTTGTCAAATCTCTTGAGTTTCCAGGAGGCAGTCCCACCCTGTTGGCCACCCATTTCCCAATGCAAACATGTGCTGTCAGAGGCTGTGAGGTGATTATTACCGGTCACATAATCACCTGTCACCCATCTAAAAAGCAGTACATTCAATCCAGAATTTACGCATTGAAGGCAATTTTGTTGATAAATAACAAAAAACTTCATTGAATAAGAACAGTGTTGATAAAAAAGACTTAACAATAAAGAAAAGGAACTTAAGTGAAAGTCAAAATCCTTATTTAAACAGCCACTCTCACCACCACCGTTTTGACTGTTTCTATGATAATTGATAAAGCCTTAAACATAATCAAAGCCACTCATCTCTCATAATTGCTTATTTTGAGTATTTTTAATCATAACACTTAAACTCTAATAGTAATTAAATCAAAAAACAAGGACGAAAATCATGATATCAAGCTTGAACAAACTCAGTTTTTACCATTCAAAAAAAAAAAACAATGGACGATAAAAAAAAACCTAAACTGATTGCTGCAATCACCCCAACTCAATCGGAGTTGGACAAACCTGGGCTTCTTGGAAAGGGATTGAATAACCTCTCACAAACACACATTTCTTCATGTCATTTGGACATCGTTTTGACACATGAAATACGGCTTTGTACCAAGCATCGGGGCGAAAAACTAATGCAATGATGCCATTTGCATGGCACATGGAGTCCTTGGACACTTGGACAGCTTTGCAATTGCATCACTTTTAAAACAAGTACAAGTTATGAGATAAACTGCCTTCATGCTTAGAAGTGATTTGAGATGTTGACCCAAAATTTTTTTAATGCCTAAATCATCGATAAGTGACCTTCGCATAGATTTTTCTAAGCCATCTATTGTTACCTTGCATCAGATTCACTACAATGTGACCTCTACACCCTTCCATTCTAGCAATCCCAACTCCCCACAAAAGTCTGAAGAATGAAAAGTGAAATTTAAACAATAATCCTCACCATCCAAATTATTCATAAAGAGAAGCTATATATTTTAAGAACAATCAACAAACTGCAATGTTTCTAGCACATGGTATCATAATTATTCATCTTACCATGAAGTGTTTAAGCCTCTCTGTCTCAGATGAATCGCACTGAGAAAGTTGATCCTCATATTGGACACGATCATTAAAAATTTGCATTGCCTTTTGATAAGCCGATGTGGTATGAGATGGAAGCCCATCACAATCATCAGAGTTGACATCAATAGTACTTCCTCGCTCTGCCTCCCAAAGCTTATAAGCCAGGAGTGTTGATCTTGAGTTGGCAAGTGGAACAGACAGCTGACGATGGAATAGGCTACGAATGCGTTGGACTTGTTTTGACTTGTCCTGTAAAAACAATGAGATATTTGTCATTTTTTCAGTAAATAAATTTGGGTAAAAATAAAAATAATAATGATGACAATTATATCTTCTGTATAAAATAATTATGATGATGATAAATAATAGAGATAACAGTATGTACTAAGCAAAATAAGTTGGATACACGCTTAGGGCTAAAACTGAATAAGACCCAACTAAACTCAACTGAGTTAACTCAGGCTCACTACGAAAGAGGCAACTGATAGAAACTCCAATTGTAAACAAGTTTTTGATATTTGGAGTTCTATCAACAATTTGCTTGCATAGGCTGATATCTGGTATTTTCTGAGTTCCTATTTTTGAAGGATTACAAAAGAATATTTTTACAACAAAGATGCGAATTAGAAAGGATTGGTCAACAAAATATGAACTGGAGATTGAATCTTGACATACCTTAGAACACAGTTACCAGAAGACGTATTGGCTATACTTCGGATCATTTGATTGGAACAAAATTTACATTACACTAAAGAGCCTGCTTCTTAATGGATACTTCAATAACTAGTTCTCTCCCGACGCAAAAGAAGAGTAATCAGGCACTTCTTATGGAACCCAGAAATTTAAGCCTCATAATAATCATAATAAAATTTTAAACAAAAGTTTTTCAATCAGCAAATATGATCCCAAACCTCACATGCGCCTGTAATTCCAAATATTGATAGGGAGATGAAAGCTCTAGGGTTTCCCAACAACAACGACTAACAAGATTTCAGTCACCGACCATTCTCTAAGCATTATGAAATTTTCCATATTGGATTCAACCTCCGTATGATGCTGACGTCAATGCATAGGACGCTAAATAAGCCCTAGATGAGATGGAATAAGGAGAAGCTGCCAAGTGGAGAAGAAAAAGGAAAAGGTGTATGTATATATATATATAGAGAGAGAGAGAGGAAAAAGGAAAAAAAAAGAATGAGAAGAAGAAAAGGAAGATACTGGGTAGAGGACAAAGAAACCCTAAGTTTCAACCTTACAGTGATTTTCATTTTAGTGTTAGGGTTTCATCATTTTAAAAAAGGAGAGAGAGAGAGAGAGAGAGAGAGAGGTGAAGAAAATTAGAAAAAAGAGGGAAGAAAAGGAAGCGAAAGAATTAAGGGGAAAAAGTTGTGACCAGTACCTCTATTCATTTACCACTCATTATTTCATTAATGATACTTTTCATAAATTACAAAATAGTCCATGTAGTTCTAATTACAGAGGACAAAATCATACAGAAATTACAAAACAGTCCTTCAACTCTCAACAGTCTCCAATGGCCTACATCACCTTACAGTGGATCACACATGTACGCTTAAAGGCTAATAATACTTAATCTTAATAGATGTGCCAACTTCTACAATGACAAGAGATTCCGGTTCGAGGATTTAATTCATTAATGATAATTTTCATAATTTTCAAAATGATCCATGTAGTTCTAATTACAGATGACAAAATCATACAGAAATTACAAAATAGTCCTTCAACTTTCAACAGTCTTTAGTGGCCCGCATCACCTTACATTGGATCACACATAAAGGCTAGTAATACTTAATCTTAATAGATGTGCCAACTTCTACAATGATATGAAATTCTGGGTAGAGGATTGAATAATTCATGTTACAAGGTAAAGGTGTCATACGTGACAAATATGCATATGATAGAACAAATAATCAAGTAACTTTGGCATTCGGTGACAAAGTACTGGCACAGCGGAAGGTGCTCATTATCGAAACATTCAGGTTGTGGGTCACTGATCAAAAAGAAAACTTTGGCATTTTTTTTTTATAATAACTTTGGTATTTGGTTATAAGCAAACATGAGAACAAAGACAAAATAGATTAAATAAATACATAATCAGTTACCATTTTCAAAAAATAAATAAATAAATAATAGATCACTTTACAGATGATAACACCTATGACATGAAAGCCTATGGAAGGAAATTCTGACCCCACTATCGGCATCATCAATGGTGAAGAAGATAGCTTGCTCAAATTCCCTGTATGCTTCCCAGATCTTACTACCTTCGCCAACATGCAGTCCAGCAGCAGTAAGAGCACGTTCAAATAAATCTCTCATCTTCAAGATACCAGCTGGTGTGCATTGGGACACTTCTCGATCGTGTTCTTGGACAAAATTTATATAATCACACCAGAGAGGCACTGACTGCATAGAAACGCAGAACTTGTTTCATACTCTTTCATAGGAAGCTCAGATATGCTTTGTAATCAAGAAAATCAGATCCATTTCAAAAAAAAAAAAAAATCAAGAAAATCAGAACCTACCAGATACTCTCTCACTCCCCGTTCATAAAGTTCCACAATTGCATCAAAAGCTTCAAATCTGCACAATTACAGGGAGAAGAGGGGGAAAACGCATGAAAGATGGATTTTTGATACAAGAGCAACATCACAAGTTTACAAAAATTGTATGTGTACATATCTAGATACCAACCAAAATTAGTTTAAAATGTTTCTGTCAAATAAGAACCACACCCCACCCCACTATTTGAAAGAGTGATAGTACCCGCAAACAATCAAACAGCTACAGATTACAATTCAACTGAATCAACAATCCAATGCCCCCCAGCTTCAATATATCATTAAAAACAAACTACATTGACTATCCAATATTTCCATGCGCATTAAATTTCATGTTTCATAAATGAGGAAAAGAACAGATAAACTTAAAAACGAAATATATATATAGAGAGAGAGAGCGCCATACCCATCACTCAGTGAAGCTTCATCTTTCGCCCATTCCTGCCACATTTTAGGGCTAAGAGGAAACAACGCACTCATTGACTCCCGCGCCTTCCTCAGCTTCTCAATATCCCCCATCTTCCTTAGAGCTCTAATGTACTGCAAAAACAATCACAAGAGAAACAACACAAAAAAATCAACTAAATACCACCACAATCAATTGCAGTCATTTTCATCAACCAAAATCACTAAAACCCCATCCAAACAGCAACTCGTCAAAACAAACCACGACCTCCTGAGGAGTTCCAGTCCAATCAAACAACGCAAAATCTTCTAAAAATCGGACGATGAATTGCAACGGGAGTACACAGATCGGATCTTACCTGCACGTGAATGTCGTAACTGGAAGGATTCTCGGCGATTTCTTTCTCTAGGGTTTCGAGCTTCAGATCTGAGTTGCCTTCGTCCGAGTCCGAGTCGGAAGAGGAGGATTCGGAAGAGACAGTGGCTTTTGGAAGGTCTTGTTTGGACTCACTTTCGTTGTTGTCCGGTTCATTTAGGGTTTCTACTTCCATTTCTAGGGTTTCCGCCATTGAAGACGTAGCGAGCTTCTTTTGTTTTGTTGAAGGGGTTCGTACTCGTAGCAGAGCAAAAAACCTACTGACTGAGGGTTTTGGATTTATATTTATATAGAGATCGTGAGAACGAGCTTCTTATATAGGTATAGGGCGGTGGGGTTTTTGGTAGTGAGAAAATTTGTGAAAGGGGCACCTGTATGTTATTGTCCTAAATTTTTCACAAAACCTTATAAAGACTCTATATTTTTTTTAAATTTTTACTAAAATCTCTTTAGTATCTAAATTGCCTTTTATTTTAAGTTAGTATACTCGTAAACTCAAATTAGATTAAGTAGGGCCCACTTATATGCATGAAGACCGAAAGAATCGTATCGTAATATAAAAAGTTCAGTACGGAATATAAAAATATATATAATATCAAGCTAATTAAGTTAAGGGGGTGTTTGGATAACTACATAATATAATATCAATAAGTTTAAATATTGTAAGATTTCATTATCATAGAATAAATTAGTGTCATATTATTATATAGTGTCACTTATGGTGTTTGGCAATTTTTACAAATTTCAATATACCTTTGAAGTGTTTGGCAATTTATAAAAAAAACTCACAACATGGTATACTAAATAAAAAACGGAATGAAAGTAATCAATTGACCCGATGCAGGACCCACTAATTAGTAATCACATGTGTTAATAATCATGATAGGACTCACTATTGTTAAAAAATCACATGATTAAATGTTAAAACCCTGAGATCCAAGCAATACTGTTTGATTAAGGTAGGTCCACCAAATGTTGATAGCCATAGTGTAATACATCTAATGGTGATTATCACAAATGAGCCTATCTATTATTTTTTTTTTTTTTTTTGGTAAAACCTTATCTAATGTCAAGCATCATTGATGAATCTATCTATGAGAAATCATTATGGGACCCATTTGATATTTATAGTCATACTAACACAAGGGGAGCTATCAAATAGTGGGACCAATTTAATGATGACAAACTTCTAACTACAATCACACAATTCAATTTTGGTAATAAATTAGAAACCCAGCTAATTTTGATAGTATGGAACCCACCTAATGTTGGTAATTATGATGAAGGGTCTCTAGTGTGACATTAATAAGACCCTCATAATATTGATAATTAAAAATGACCATGTAATTGTGATATGATTATAGGATCCCACATTAAATTTGTAAGCATTGTGGGGCCAATGTAATATTAGGATTCATAGTTGCAATGAGGATCATTAAATGTTAAAACTTATAGTGAGTCACTATAATTAATAGTTGCTCATGAGTTCTTTCTAAATAAAAAAGATTTTGTAACAAAAGATTATCTTATACAGCATATCCTTGAATAATGTAATATGAAGGTTTTTCGAATAAAGAGAGATATTGTAATATACTTTCTAAGTTATCCAAACACCTCTTTTTTTAGTGCATAGATTATATTCTAAACTAGCATATAATATGACAAAATCTCTTGAAATCTCTTGTTTCCAAACACCCCCTAAGGCAATGCTCTCCTAAGCTCAAATTTATGATAAAATTTCGTAAGTTCACGCTTGTGGGGCCCACTCTTGGCCATCAAATGGACCAAACACACTACCTCTCTGAATTGCACATATCCACCCACTTTCAGTCAAATCCGATTTTACTAGACCGTTGGATCGACTATGTACCGATCCAAATGGACTGTTGACCATTAAACTTTTGAGGCCTAGATGGAGATGATAGAAATCATGGTTGGGGCTGATTTTTTGCAAGGAGGAAGATCCCAATGAGTCATTGAAATTTCCTCATCCCCATCCCCATGTGGGTCCCAGATGGGTGTGTATTGTATAAACTTCTTTTAATAAAATATCCACAATACTATAAAATGGGATCAGTTTCGATTCCAATCAAGGTCTCAATTTGTATCTGAGTCATTTGGGTTTTGTCGTGAGTTAATTAGTAAAAAAATAAGAAGTTATAGAGTGTAGTAGTTACCTTTGGTGTAGTTTGACTGTAAGTCAAGGGAGCTTTACTGAAAAAAAAATTAATATAAAAGCCCTTTTGAGGTTGTATAAAAATATAGGTGCCTTTCTATAAAAAAAAATCTCCTATCCCCATTTTTTGATAGTTTTTAGAGAGAAGTTCATGTAATATATGGATTATTAGAAGTAAATCCTACTACTTTTTTGAAATGACGATCATCCCTCACATTACGACGTACGGCAGTCGTAATCCGCATGGGCCCACCTATTTTATTGAGATCACTCGCTCAAATAACGTAACTTCATCAGTTCGAGCAATGCCAAGATTTTACTAAATTCAAATTGATCCACACAAACGTGCACTAATGTCGATTTTGAATCCATGGCCCAATTCTATGTCCAATGATTCAAAGACTCCTGCATCCAATTATTTCATCTATCTAATGCACGAAACACTGTTGTGCAGATGGGTTTCCAATTTTCTGACTTTTTTTTTTCCTTTTGCTGAAAAATTTTCTGACATTACTTTTAACTAAATGACACAAGAGGGTGCAGCATGGAGAAAGTCCTCACCAGGAAAAAAATCAGAAGCAGAAGGGGAAAGAAGGTTCCAACTTCCAAGCCTTGGCTCTCTTTCTTCTGTTATTCAAATATGTAAAAGTGTTATCTTCTTTACTTTCCTCTTTTGTAGTAGACTTGACAGATTAACATTAGGTTTGGGAAGGAGGTAAAATGAGGAAAAGGAAAAAAAAAATAGGGAAAAATGAAGGAAAAGTTAAAATAGAGAGTGTTTAAAAAGGGGGTAGGGAAAGTGCGAGAGGGGAATTTAGGGGTAACATTTTAAAAATTTTACCCCCAAATTTTCCCTTTAAGAGGAGAGAAAGAGGATTGCAAAAAGGGTATTTTCATCCCCCCCTCCTTTTTGACTATAAACAAACAAAAAATTTTCCCTCCCCTCCCCTCCATTTTCCTTCCCCTTCGTGATCGTGCTAAACTGATCATTTGCACAGTACAACAGTCTAAAAAGGAAAACCTGTGGTTCAAGATTTTATCAATAAAGGATGAAAAATAGGGGAAACAGTCCAAAACATTGGACTCACATAATTTAAGAGATTGGAGTAAAAGCCATATAACGGCACCAGCGGTTAAATGCAGGTCAAGCTATGCAAAACCCACTCGTGGGATGCATTTATTTTTGTAATAGCCATGTGACAACTACAGATTGGCCACAAGAGAGGTGGTTCTAATTGCCAAGAACCAATTGTTTGAAGTTGACTATGCATTCCAATGCCTTTCTGAATTCAGCTTCCTCGAGTGCAACTGTGAAGCGGCAGTAGCCAGAGATTCCAGTCCACAAGCCACTGTTGATACACAAACCGGTGGTTTGGAGAACAGCTTCTCGAATGTTGGAATCATCGAGTTGGGCTTCATAACAGCCACTGCTGGTTGTACTCCCTTCAGGTCGGTTGAGCTTGAGAGACTTGCCTAAATAAGCTGATGGCTTAGCCACCATAGAAACGCCACCATGACAATCAACCACATCCCAACCGTTGCTTGTGAGGGTCTGCAGCAGAGTTGTAACAAGACAAAAGGTCAGCAAAAAGGAGGAAATGTGTAGAGTAAGGATTCCATAAAAATTCAATAGACTTCGACAATGAGGGCCAGAGCATTAGTTAGTTAATGTAATGTTTCTGAACCTGAAACAAATATGGTTGTAACCTAACATTTTCAGTACCACAACTAAACCATGAAAATGTTGTGTTAGCTTCCAGTCCTAGCAAGCCAAACTGCATATCATTTTAGCAGTTCTCATGGAGCTAAATGGTGCTTTTAAAGATAAAAATGATTAGAATTTCTTGACAAGTTAAGATGATTGAGCCAGAGGTAATAGGTAAGCTTCTTTAGAGCCTGCTAAAGATTAATTGACTGCTTGAAAACTTTGAAAACAGATCATATCAAAAGCTTTCTAACTGAAACAAACTGTGATCTACCAGAGATTTGAGGCAACTCGGGCCTGAATTTAATCTAGGTTCAGTTCCAGTTTCTAAGCAGTTTTTCAGAAACTACTGCTTTTAGTGTAAACAATCCAAACCTCATACATAAAAAGCCCATGCACAAAGTTCCAAAACCAAGATTTTCAAAACTAAACTTGTGCTCAATGCAAAGTAAAGGAAAATACAGTTTTACAATAGCATACCTCCTTTAGGCATTTTGTTCTACACTTGAGCATCTTTTTCTGTTCAACAATGGCCTCTAATAGAGTCTCCGCTTTCTGCTCCCTCAGACCCATTAGCTTCTTTATAGCATACTTAACAGTGCTGTGTGGCTTGCTCAAGCCCGGAAAGGAGTAAAATGTATCAATAAGGAGAGGATGATTTAGAACCAGGAAGCCAAATGTAAGCCCTCCTGTCAACATCTCAAAAGATAGTCCTCCAATAAGAGAGATACAGAAAAACGGATCTGGTTTTGTTAGTTTTGACAAACTTTCTGCCAAATTCCATCCCTTCCAAGCATCCATTTCAAATTCCAACCCTGAGAATGAGGTATCAATGATCACCCTAGCTCCAAACCTGGCACACACGGATAGTATTCCCTGAACCTCGTCATTACTATAGAGCAATCCCGTTGGGTTGATCGTCGGCCCTGAAAGGTACACCCACGGCCTTTTAACGGTACCAAGCACACTTGTGAGAGTCTTTTCTGTAAGCTTAAATCCTTCTTCCAAATGTGTTGGGATCATCACAACATTAGCTTTCACAAACTTGGCAGAACATGAATACGTTCCATTTGAACCAGAGGGGAACAAAAGAGTGCCACTTTCTTGGATGCAGCATAGGACAAGCTTATTGAACAATGCCAATGGAGAGTCCCCATATATAAATTCTGCACTGCTAGTCAGTTGAAAAGCCATAATTACTCCTGACAAAGCTCTGGATCCCGGTCTTGATGTCGATTTCAAACTCGGTTATGTTCTGTCTGGAAAAACTCTCAAAGATGGCAGCCTTGACGGTTGAATGGTATTGGTAGAAAGCTTTGATCAGCATCCATGTGAACCAATGACAAGTCCTTTGGCTCACTAGCAGACAGCTCAGCTTCATTGAGGGTCGAAATTGCAGAACTTGCAAAGCCAATCATCCCAGCAGATTTGGGACATTCCCTCTGCAGGACCACCAGGACTATTAGAAGATTAGCATAGTGACAGTAACATAGATATCAAGGGGAAACTGTAGTCAAGTGTAACAGGCATGAACAAACCACAAAATTCTTAAATTCTACAGAATGCACCCAAACTGTAACCTGGTCGCTCAAGCAGTTTCCATTGTAAATAGCTGACCTATCTGATGCCCGTTAAAGAATGTCATAGCAGAAAAAAGAGGTTCCAGTCTCAGGAAATGCATGATTTGCTGAGACATCTAGTTGCAGAAGTGTCAAGCCAATGTTTCAGCAATGTATAGACCATACATCTGACTGGCACCATGTCTAGAGGATTCAAAACTATTTCTGGGATGGAAGATTATAATAATATTGTTTCTATTATTTCTTAAACCAGACTAACTTTTGTAGGCCACCAACCAAAGAGCCTTTCAATCAGGATATTCTAGTGCATTCCTCATCCAATGAGAAGCTGATGAGATAAATTTTCAAACAATAGAACCATAGGCTACACATGGAAAGAACTCAGTGTCTCTAAGAAACCATGCATTTGCTGAATTTCACGAAACATAAAAACAAAAAATATATATGCCTCAAGGTATAAGACCCAACTGTGCCTCTAGAATCATAGATCAACGCAGTTCGTTCAATATTTTCCAGAACTGGAGATTTATTTCCACCTCTGGTTCAAAATAACAAAAGTCAATCAACTCAGTCAATGTTATAAGTTAGGGACTTAGAGGAATTTTCCTCTCCATCCATTTAGAGAGACACATTTAAAAACACAAACACAGTTTGACTCTGCTAACTGCCTTAAAACTTTGCAGATTCTCTCTTAAAATCATGTTCTCAGCTGAATTATTATAAATTCAAAAGTTAGGACTTGCCGCTCATAGCCGAGCCAAACCAGATCTAGTTAGCTAAATTCAAGATCTAATAGTCAGTCTTACACAGCTTCATAGAATTGTGGGCCCTCATGTAAATTATGCTTCAAAGAGAAAAAATCTATCACCTGTGCAGGCGGATTACGGTCAACAAGCTGAAATGCCAGAAGCTCATGAATGAGACAACCATAATAGTACTGACTAATTAAAGCTGTATGTCCTTCTAGTAACTCCACAGTCTTGGCTAATGCATTAAATATGGTCTCATCTTCAGAAATGACAAAAGCTACTTCCAAATCTGAATACACCTGAAAACAAAGGCTCCTTTAGCATTAATCTACAGTCTTTATTAACTAAAACAGAAAGAAGTTAATATCAAACTAGAGATTCACCCAGGAAGGGTATCAAAGCTCAAGTCAATGGGAAAGACATTTCTGATAATATTGGTGGTATTTTCAGAAGATTAAAATATTATTGATGATATATATTTTCCAGATAACATCAGTGGCATTTTCAAATTAAAATATCACAAGTTTTACAATAAAATCAGTAAAAAATCACATCAAGAAATTTAAAAATATAATGATTTTCATCCAATAATGTTCTTCCAAGTTCAAGCTTGTCATTAATAGTGATAGCCTGCTGCTTTTCAGTAATAGAGGTTCACTGGGTTCCTTTTTTCATTTTTTTTTTTTTGGGTGTAATCCTAAGCTACTCTAACTTATTTTCTTAAGGTGCTAGTGGAAGATACCTCCCCATTCTAATTGGGGCTCAAACCTACTTACCCTTCCATCCACTAGAAGACTTTGATGTTCCTTTTAGAAGTAGAGCCAGTAAGCCAGGATAATTCACTGAGTTTTTACTGTAGCAGTTAATGGTATAGTAACTATGACATATCTGTATAACTACCATTGACTACCCTTTCCAATCTTAAAATTAAGGATCTTTTATCATTTTTGTAACATTATTCTTTAACCATTATTATCATAAATGACATAAGGATTATTATTAGTAATTACTGTCTAAGTATATAATGGGGACTTTATTGTTATTTTAGTTTTTATATTCACATTTTTAAATTATTTACTAGTCATATATTTAGCGTCTCTGTCAACCTACCTAATGCAACCCTAAAATATCTCGGAATGGAGAAACAGAATTCACGTAGTCAACCCCAACATTGTAAGGACAAGGCTTTGATGACGATGACAACGACGACGACGATATTTAGTGTCTATCATTCTTTATTTTTTATAATTTTTAATAGTAACTTTTATTTTCTATGAGATGTTCCCAATAATTAATACCTCGAAAATAATTCAAAAGTTGAACATGTTAAACGGTCATTATTGGAGCCCATAAATCGAATCAACTTCACCAATGTGGAAAATATACGTTTGACCTTTAAGAGCATATAATCATAAAAACAGTAGTCATGAATTTACCTGATTTTTAACCAGACCGCATAAAATTGCTGCATGTGATGGCAGAGGAGCCCCGGCAAGATATTTCAAAACACCATTTGAACCAGGCAGACTAGACAGCTCTAGATGGTCAGATATGTCTAGGAAAAGGCGGGAGCCAATCTCTTGAGTGGTGCCTAGAAGGTGCTCAAAAGCAGAACTTGTAACTGCTTCAAAATGTGCCATGCCTGTGATAACAACCTGTGGTTTTAGCTTCTTTATCAACTCTATCATCAGATCTGATTGGCGTGGAGCTTCAATCACTGTAAGCACATCCTCTGCCTCATCTGATGTGCCCTGCACATGAATGAGAAAGGAACAAATAAGTGAGATCTTAGAAACTAAGAAACTATAAAGCAAATTCTCAAGAAGATTTTTCTAACATGCTTCCTTAGATTGGAAAAAAAAAATCTTTTTGATTGGTTCTTAGTTTAGAAATTGCTAGCAAGATAATTAATTCTCATGTAAAGAATAAAAGATAATTGATTGACATGTAATCAATAATAGAGAGGAAAGAAAATCCTACTGAGCAAAAAGAGATTGGTTTCGTGGTCAACTTCATGGAAAGGAAAGGAAATCCTATCTAGATCCCTACAGGCAAGATTGTCATCCCATCCTGTATAAAATTTCCATACTAAGAAACTAGACATAGTTGGGTCAATGTGCTCGCTGACCATAGATTAAGCCCAATGGGCTAGTCATCTATGGGCTTGGCCAAATGGGCTGGTCCATATGATTAGGCCTGCTGGGCTGACCATTTGTGGGCCTATTTTGGGCCATCTTATCGTAGCCTTTAGGTCTATGACGCACTTGGGCTGCAGCATTGGTGCTTGGGAGTGTATCTGTTACACCCCGATCCTAATTAATCTTGATTTGTGCTAATTAATCAAGTTTAGTTAAACTAATTATGCTTAATAGCTAATCATGCTAATTGATGTTTATATATATATGTATGTTGAGTTGATTTGGTTGAGTCTTGAACTCTAAATAGGTGAGTTGAGACCGAATTGACTCGGTTTAATGTGATTAAGGGCTTCTTCGTAAATTTCAATTTTCATGAAATGCATCATTTGCACATCATTTTACCGTTAATGCGCATATCTCGTCGAGCACACGAACTTTCATAATTAACTTGACTCCATTTGACCAACCAATAAGGTAATAGACCTCTAATTGGCTTAAATTGAAAATACCCAAGCTTAGTGGGCTTAAATTGCAAAATGGGTCTTTTCACCCCTTTATAAACCTAACTATCCTCCTTATCCATTTCCTTCCTTCTCTACTACTCCTTTCTCTCTTCTCTTCATCTCATCTCAAGCATCTAAGGAGCATTTGCATGTGTCTTGGAAGCCATCATCAAGGTCATCTTCACCTTCTTCAACTATTCATCTCACTTGGGACAAGAGATTTTCTCCACCACTCCCCACTCTTCTTCAAATTTGAAATTCTTACATAGAGGTAGGCAACTATCCTTCATTTGTACAATTTTGAGTTGTATTAGAGTCTAAGAAACCCATTATCATACATGCATTGCATCCTCATCAATATTCCATGGTTTTCTATTATTAGGGTTGGGTTTATTTGGGGATTTTGGGTCTATTGAGCTTTGAAGACAAGAAGAGCTTGGAAAGCTTGCAATTGAGGCAAGTATAGACATAAATTGGGTTTACATTTTTATTATACTCCATTGTTCATGATTTCCACCTTCCATGGTTTCATCTTCTTTATGATTATACGATTTTATGATTTTAATTGATACAATGGATGTGGATGAATTATATATGGTGGAAGGGAGTAGAATACTCTATTTTACGTAATTGTATTAAGGGAAATGAAAGAGGGGAATGGAAGGGACGAATACATGAGAATTCCCGAAACAGGAATTCTGGACAGTTCGCTCGAGCAAACTTGAGTGTTCGCTCGAGCGAACCTGTTACTGGAACTCAAGCTCGAGCGACCAAGGGGTGCGCTCGAGCTACTTGCTCTCTGGATGGGGTCCGCTCGAGCGAACCTAAAGCTATTTTTAGGGCTTCTTTTCACCCTTAAATGAGTGAAATCCTCACTCTTGACCTATAAATAACCTTCCTAATCATCTCCAAACGGATAATTAGGATGTACACCCTTTCTACCATAAGAACTTAGGTTTTGTTTAAATTAAGTCTTTAGAATGGAACTGTCAACCTTGTTAATCAAGCCCAAACGGAATCACTAGCCTATTCACTATCTAAGAAGGTTAATTAAGGGACTTAATGTACTTTTATAACGAGTGACACCAATTGAGTAATGTTACATTGATTCCCTTAATTAAACTTGTATTGAAAAGCAATAGGGTAGGTGAATAATTAAATTGGTTAGCAAATGTTTTATTATCATTTGAATAATTGTATTGTACATTGAAATGAAGATTCTTACTCGTATCAATTTTAATTGATAAAATATTCATTTGTTATGAAAATAGTTTCACTATCCTCCTTATTATTTGATATTCAATTGTTATGCAATTATTTGGCATTGTAAGGAATTTGAATTGAAATGATATTCAGTTACTTGAAAAACATATTCAATATGATTTGAGAATATATTCGATTTATTATAGACATGATTGAGTCGGCACTACTTAGCTTAGACCGGATGATACCCGACGGGGTTAAATCCTGGTTTAGAAAGTCGAACGTCGCTGCGCAGTAGACAATCTAGAACTCCGGAACTCCAGAACTCGGGTAGCTAGGGAGACCTTTGGCCGGGCCCCTAGTGACATCCCAACTAGATTTGCTCTCACCGAGAGGATGAGCTATATGTAGTTGCCAATTCGTATTTGTACTTGTATTATTAAATGAATTCAAAATATTATTTACTCATGAAAATAAATTGTTTAGTCATTTCTTTTATTCATTCATATATTATTCTCAATTATGATTTCTTCAAAAAAAAAAAAACCTCATGTATATCTTGTTCATTATTTATGCTTGCTAATCAATGTATTAGGATACTACTCTTGGTGTCACAGGCACAATTGCAACTCTTGGCCCTACAGAGGCCAAAGAGGAAGAGAAGGTTACCCAAGAGGTACCTTCAGGACTAGAGGAGTGGCCCGGTGTGGGGCCCATGTAGAGACTCCTCAAAACGGAGAGCGCCAATCTTTTGAGAGCTTATAGTAGAAGTGTGACTGACTGTTTTTGTATGAGTCACGCTTAATCTTATTTATTTTGTTATATTTTTTGAATGATAGTAAAGAATGTTTTATAGAATCTCTTTTGTATAAATAATGTATTTAAATGTATAATTCTTTTGTATTAAAACTGGAATATTGTAAATGGATTGTATAGGGATATGATATTCATTTTGTTCAGCTTCCGCTATATTAACTATTGATTAATGGTTTTTAGTGAGCATTGACCCACGAGTGGAATAGTTCTTCTCCTTCGTATGTTTGTATTTGATTCGCGACAGGTACAATCACACGAGAGTACATGTGTTTCACCTCGGGGATTACCCTAGGCCAGGGTGATTCGGGACCGGGATGTGACAGTATCCAATCTAAGTTGAGTGCAAACTTCGTAATTGATCAAAGTTCCGATAAATCTAAACATTACTTATTACATTATTAAGAATCTTAATCCAGCAATTTGTTGCCAAAGGGATGGTTTAAGCATACATATGGAGCTGAATTTACGGAATTGTTGAGTGCTCCAACTGAGGTTGTTGTCGCATATTCCAACCCTTTGGTAATGTTGTTGCTTACATCTCAGTCCTTTTTCTCAGAAGTATACCCCAGTTTTTTCCCCTTTCCTTTCTCTCTTTCTTTTTTTTTTTTTTTCTCCTCTTCAAATGGTAAATTCTGTTGGAAGGGCACAAGTACTAAACAACCACACCAGTAACGACAACAATAGCAAGGGAATTGTTGTATATACCAAACAAAGGAATTGTTTATAATATCTATAGATCTTGCACCAGAAATACTCTGATAAGGGGAATTATTGTGAAATGAGCTAAATTTGGGGAATTATTGCATACCTGTACAGCCAGTTTTTTACTGCCGGTCCCAAGCCCGGGTAAAGGAGGAGAGTTGTGTTAGGTAGGTTGACAGCCAGCGTAAAATTTTGTCACAGCCCAAACATGAATTCTAACAGAATTCGTACAACCAACCCCAACACAATTGGGACAAGGCTTTGATGATGATGATTGCATGCACAGCCAACCAATCCACCACCTCATTATACTCCGGGAGAACATGTCAAATAACAAGTCAACTCTAATTTGATAAATTTTGATTTTCTTTGAATCCAAATTACCATATAAGGATTCAATATTTCCAAGCTCTTAATAGCCAACAAGCAATGCGTTTATCTCCATTGCATTAAAACTTGCCTCTAGAAGTGAGCCAAGAAAGTACAAACAGTGTGACAACTATGATTCTTAACCACGGCACCGATGCACACCCTCTTTGACCCTTGTTGACACACTACCATCAAAATTGAATTTAAACAAGAGGCGGACAAAGCATAATGCAACTTGTTCATAAAAACAAGCACTTCTTTCCTGATTACTAGCTCTAGATATTGAATATTTTCTATCACCCACATTTGGCATTTGATTGGGGAGGGAAAAATGAACACTTTCTCCCATTTTCTCCTATTTTCAATTCTGGAGTGGGGGAAATATCCAATTTTCTCACATGAATTTAAAAACAATGGGTCGCAAAACTAAAAACTCCCTTTCACATTTGATTGGGGAGTGAAAAATGAACACTTTCTCCCATTTTCTCCTATTTTCGATTCTGGAGTGGGAGATATATCCAATTTTCTCACATGAATTTAAAAACAATGGGTAGCAAAACTAAAAACTCCCTTTTCTCTTCTCTACCAAATGTTGCAACACCCCCCCTTCCCCTGACCAAATTTCTTTTTGTCATCCAGCAAGGAATGTCGATGCACATGTTTATCAAAATAGAATATATAAAGAAGAAAAAAACTACACAATCCAATTTTCTTCAACTATACAAATTCCAAGTTAAGATGAGATCAACAACAAATTAAAAACAGTAGCAAGTTAAATCAAGCACAATGAGTCAAGCTTTCAGTTGGCCATGATGAAAAGTACAAGAACATACATCAGCAGTAAGTATAAGCAAAATGTTGTCATACCTCAATCGCCAAAGATGTTAACCATTGCTTAGGCAAGTGTCTGGTCAAATGTTCATCAACAATAGCCAACCGTGGTGAGAAGAGCCGAAGTGCATTCTCAATTGCAGCAGCTCTTGATGGGAATACAACGACATTCTTGTGAAAAATGAGAATGGAGTTAGAAGTCAAATTTTGTTGTAACTTAGATCATATGACTTTTGTCTACACATAAAATTTACATTTGATATGTACAAAAGTATTAAACACCTAAATGGCAAGCCCATATGTAATAGCCCTTTTCTCCAATGTCAAAAGTCTAGATTTTCTCATAGTTGAAACATCCATATTTGGCACTCAATCAAGGGTCAAAATATGTCCTAGGAGCTGCCGTTGCATGTTGTATGCGACATTGGTCAAAACATAGTAAGATAGTGTTTAGGCTATGAAAACATAAAGTGAAAATTCCAGACAAGGTTTCCAATTGTTTCCTCAAGCATGCCATCATGCACAAGAATTTCTCAATCTATTCCAATTTATACCATGAGAATGCTCCTAAAACTCGAGATTAATGCATATCATGCTGCACCATAGTTGACAAAACTCCTATACACACCATAACTAAATGAAAAAAAGAAGTTTGAAAGAGGAAATTGTCTTACATCGGTACTGAGTGGTACATGATGATATATCCTCATAAATCCTGCAATAAGATTACGAAATCGTTTGCTTCCAGCTGGAGGCTCATAGGGGAAAAATGAGTTCTCTTTCAAGACACTCGCCAGATAAGCTAGGAATGGAATCTTCTCATCAGCAACAGAATCATCATCAAAAGATAAATCCAAGGAACTGCTGATCTCTTGGAAGCCATTTTTGAGAAAATCAAAGATTATCTTGACCTGTCAATTTACTTCCAGTTATCAACTATCTGCATGACAATTAAGTCAATATATACCTTCCATTGAAACAAATTTGTGTACCTGATTCGGTTGACGAAGTTGGCAACTGTACACTGAGAGAGAATGTGAAATTTGGCCACCAGACTTCACATAGGCCCAGGCTGTTCGCGCACAAATAGGTTGATCACCAACAAGCCCCATGAAAAATTCAAAACGGTGAGGACTGTTCTTCTCAATTTCAACTAAGGCAGAAATGTCGGTATCGGCAGCCT
The DNA here is from genome assembly GCA_012931725.1 of Litsea cubeba. NCBI lineage: Eukaryota > Viridiplantae > Streptophyta > Magnoliopsida > Laurales > Lauraceae > Litsea > Litsea cubeba. The sequence continues at coordinate 114,706,443 of CM022947.1, read as the reverse complement.
GCAATAACATATTTGAAGTGAAATCAACTCCCTCCAAAACAACTGCCTCATAATGAGCGTTTTGGAAAACAAACTACTTATGAAGACAAAGAAAAAAGGACAGCGTCTCCAAATTTGGGACTTCTATGGATGAAGCTTCTTGATAGATGACCAGAAGACCATGCATAAACTTGTTTTCCCATTTAAAAACTTTTAAAAAAATGATTTATAATCCACACAAAGAGAATGTGAATGAAGATAAATTCTATAATGCCCAGATACTGCATGGATATGGCAGGAGCCACATGGATATAGGAGGGATACAGATTTTACACATGGCAAGTATCATATACAATATGACACAGTAAGTTGCGTAGCTTGAAGTATCCGGGTATCATAGGATTGCTTAGACAATAATGGTGCAAAATTAGCTTCCCTTGCAGTTTGACCTCTGATCATATAGTTTCCCTAAAATATTCTTCTGTAATATATGTTTCCAATAAAATTCAAAGTTAAGATTTCGAAAAAAAGAAAGGCAATTATCTGGAAACTAAAAAACAGTGGTCTTTACATACCTGAACTATTTTTTTCTGCCAAAGCCTTGTAATGCGGAAACCACGGCGTTCAAACAAGCGTTTACAAACCCCTTGTCCTGGACGGCCTCCAATATTGAAAACCATAATGCCCATGGGTTTGATGACAGCTATTCCTTCCTCAACAGCCCGAGCAATTAGACCTAAACCAAACTGGTCCTCAACAAAACCCTGGGTAGAAGCAACCGAAACATACTTAGTGTGAAACTTTCAGAGTTGAACAAGGATATGCAGACATGCATATTTGCAAAAATATATACAAAAGTACATGCACACATATATCTAGGTATATATTGTGACGAAACATAAATTTGCGGTCTCTAATACTACCACCATAGATGAATGTACACTTGTTTAAATGTAGATTAGGAGTACCATATTTATGAACATATCCAAAGAATTTGGGGACTAAGAAGATTATTTTCATTGATTGTATCATCCTTTATCAAGGGATTGTGATGATGTAACTGCCAACTATACGCTTAAATATATCTACATAAAAAGAGCTTGGTGGCTAGAAGAGGAAGCAACCATTTCTCTCCATTCTTCCAATCTTTGTTGTCATCTCCTTCTCTCACATTGTGTGTGTGTGTTTCATGTGCATCCTTCCCTCACCATATGGTGAGGGACAAACTCGTGGGCCCCATTGATCATGGGACTTGGGGGGATGGAAAGAGTCATATGAGATGAGACCATATATCAAGTTTGAGGTCAATCCCAAGTCTCTAACCGCTTTATCCGTGACCCACAAATTTAACGACTTTATATTAAAGGAAAATTTTGACCCTCAATCCAACGGTCCAATCCAATCGGATTAATGAAAACTCAATTGATCCATTGTAGTTTAGGGGGTTACATGTGTGTGGCCCCACTATGTTGTCCCTCACCATAATGTGGTGAGGGATATTTCCCTATATATATATATATATATAGGGAGATGCTCCTATGAGAGCATCTCTCACCTTACTATGAGAGATAACATGGGGGCCCTCACATTTAAGTTGTTGGCATTGGATATGAATGTGAGGACCCTCACATTTAAGTTGTTGGCATTGGATAGTAATGTGAGGGCCCCCACCTTATCTCTCATAGTAAGGTGAGAGCATCTCTCACCTTACTTTGAGAGATAGGGGTGGGGGCCCTCATATTTAAGTTGTTGGCATTAGATATGAATGTATGAGCCCCCACCCCTATCTCTCATTTAAAGTGAGAGATATCTCTTATAGGAATATATATATATATGATATTCCGGTGAGACCTATATGAGAACTTTTTTGTGGGGCCCAAATGTGGGTCCCATTTGGGGATGGGACCGAGGGGATGGAAAGATCTATGTGAGACCACCCCAAATATCAAGTTTGATCTCAAACCCATGCACCTAACCCCTTCATCCGTGGCCCATAAGTTTAATGGCTTCATATTCAAAAAAAGATTCAACCCTCGATCCAACGGTTCCTTCCATTCGGATGTGTACCAATCCTTGGAATAAGTGACTATCTAGGGGGATCCCTATTTGTGCACGGTTTGGATGGGTTGCTAGGTGGGCCTCACAAAAAAATTCTCATATAATATATATAGAGAAAGAGAGAGACTTTGTAGACTTTGTCTAATTCTATCAGTCATCTATGTAATTGAAATTCAAGAGGCTAACAAGAACAACACACTTATAAATGAAAGAAACTTTTTAACAATAATTTAATCATCATGGTACTGAGTGATTCTGGAAGAAGGTAAGGGTTGTTTGTTATAGTTCATTCAATAGAGAAAAGAATGTGATATCAGTTGTAGCAACAAAGGAAAGTACACACGCAGATGGCATAATAAATTAGATATATATGTATGTATGTATACAGAGAGAGAGAGAGAGAGAGAGAGAGAGAGAGAGAGAGAGAGAGAGAGAGAGAGAGAGAGAGAGAGAGAGAGAGAGAGAGTATTTAGAGTTAACTGGTAGAACTGTTTAAGCCTAGTGGCCGACCACAGATTAATCATTAATGGTGAAGGCAGTGATGACAGCAACTCATCCAGGACAAATGACTGAGAATCTTACATAAGTTTCTGCTGAAAGTCTTTTAGATACGTAAATCTGCTGAAATCTGAATATTGAAATACTAATTCTATTAAGCATTTAATTGATCAGTAGTACTTTTAAGACATGAAGCATCTAATCCATGTAATTAATTATTAAATATCGACAAACCAGCATGAAGAAGGTAAATAACACTTGCAGTAACTGGAAAAGTGTTTTTTTTTAAGGAAATTGCAAAAATTGATTGATGTTCAGAGATTCTCAAAAACATTGTTCTAATATCGTTCACAACAATATTATAATATTACCATCCAAAAATATTGATTAGACTATCACCACTATCACATCAGCTCTAAAAATCTATCACCACCTTCTGTTTCCTTTGATGCATAATGTTGTTTGGTTGTTATTTCCTTCTTTTTTCCTTTTTTTTGGTTAGGTACCTGTTCATTGTTGTTTGGGTTGGTTATTCTGGCTCAGTAAGATTTTCTTGTTGGAGTAAAAAGTTCTACTGTTATAAAATAGTAATAATATGCATCGTGACATGTCTTGATAAATCAATTTATTGCTCAATTTGGCCACGATTATCTTTTTTAGTTCTGAAAAAAACATACATATATATAACACTGCTAAAAGTCTGAAACAGAAAGTTCATTTAATTTGCTTAGAGGATTTATCTCCCTCATCAAAACAAATGATTTATGCATTATTTTATTGAAATGTAATAAATAAATAAAAAATGATTGCAAAAGGAAAGGAGAGATATATTCCAACAAATTGATCCTTCTATTCATATCCATCAACAAATTTATCACGACATATGGCAATGCGACAAAATGAATATGGATATACTAAACACTGCTTGTAACTGACAAAATATCCTCAAAAGTAGTAGTCTATTGAATCCCCCATGCTCTTATTTTTATGCAGAAGATAATGACCTCTTTGGAAGTCTTGCATGCTATATCCCCTTTCACCAATAATTTGTCTAGAATAAGAGGGCATTCGTTTGTCTATTGTAATGAATGAAGTATTATATCCAAACCTATGAGCTCTTATTTTATACACAGGGAAATGTCTTTCCTGTGTCCCACAAAACGTCCACATTCATCACCAATTTATCCATCCTAATAAGGTAGGAAATAATTATTATTTATATGAAAGTACCCCACCCACTTTGCTTTATACTCCATAAACCATACTTCCAACCAAGCATAAAACTGCCCAACATGCTACAAATTGCCTCCATAAGCACAATGTCTAAAATTTGATAAAGCCACCACAACCACCATTGTCCCCTCTTTTGTGAATGTTTGACCAAGTTTCAGAACAACAACGAGGATCTTTATTTCACCAGTAAGAGAAATTTGCATACTGTGCCCTGAATCTTATATTCGGAAGTCAAAGTTATTATGAATGCATTAGAATCTATATAGTGAGCAACTTCCACAATTAGCACTCATATTCATGTCCATAAAGTGGTCCAAGGGACTATAAGTATGATTGCAGATCCTGTAATTACAAGTTGTGATAGCCTCTCTGAACTAAGCACATGTGATCATACAAATGCAGACCCAGTAATTGAAAACTGGAATATTAAAAAATTACATGTAAAAAATCAAAGAAAAAGTTAATGGATTGGAAATATATCTTACCTGAAGTGCACAATAGTTACTTAAGGAGTATAAGAACTCCTCACTTGCATTTTCTGTAATCATCTTTAACATAGCCTCTGGATTTGGGTTGAGTATCTGAAATGGGGAAGGAAATCATTAAATATTTTATTGGTACAAAGTTTCCATTTTGCTACCATGTACTACCGAGCAGGCTAAAAGGTCCTGTATAATCGATAAATATAGCAAGGTAAGAGAAATTTACTTAGTACCTGTGGTATGCATCCGACAATGCGATCAAGCTCTATGCTGTGATCTTTACAATAAGCTAGCAGGTCAGATTCATGGAACTCCACCCTATCAAGCAAAGTTTTCTTCTCTGCATCATAGACAGGCTGGCCATTATCATCCAAAGCATTAAGGTATAAATTTATCCGTGCAACTTTAACTGCTCTTGGATTTATATCCAGGCCATACACCTGTAAGCAATCATGTTTCATGCTTATTAGTGAATTGTGGAAAGTCTAACAAGCTAAATTAGTGATGACATGCAGAACTTCACAGGTCTTCAGTAGACAAAACTGTCCAAATTGAATCTTCAGTTGAATGACTACATGTGATGAATTTGGAAATATAATCATTTCCTATATCACCACAAGAAAGCAAAACCCATATAATTCTCACTTTGATAGCTCCTAAATGGACATGGACCAAATATGAATTGCAAAAGATTCCTGTTCTGGTGGGGTTTATAATCAAGAAATATTAACAACCTTCAATGGAGACCACTTCTCAGCAAGGGCAATGGATATCCATCCATTTCCGCAACCAAGTTCAGCAACTGTCTTGTCCTTAAAAATTGAATCCGGATGCCGATTTATTCCTTCATAAAAAGTGAAGGACCAATCTTCCGGAATAAAAATGCTGGGAATCACCATCATTGTCAATTTTTTCCTTCTCTGGAAGCCTACAAGAACAATGGAATGTTTCAAAGTCGTTAGTGAAAGTAGCATGCTCAACAAATCAACAACGTATTCCTTTTCAATATCCAACATCCATATTATGCAAGTGAGATGGGGACATTGATGTAAGGATGCAACTGGTCAAACAATTTGCAGAACTTCAAGAACCACTACGACAGCAATGCTTATTGGTTTTCCCTGTTTTGCCAAAAAAAAATTTGTTTTCCGAATGTTTATGAGCATTGAAGCTCATTATTCATCTGTAACGTCATGTTGTATTTACATGTAATTTGCAACTAAATCAGCATATGCATTGCAATTTTGTTTGATTGATTGTCCAATGAACACAGAATAAAATTCCTCTGGCCTGTTCTCTCTCAATCATTTTTGAAAGAGAATATGTATATACATGGCTTTATTCCCGAAACCGCCTGGTTTCTACAAGGGGATTAACCGTTGTCTTGTCTCCTATGTTGCAGGTTTCGTCTGACAAATAGCCATGTCTGGAAACAGCTCATGACCTCTCACAGGTTGCAGGTTTCCTGTTGCAAACAGGCATGTCTGAGAAACAACTCATGACCTCTGTCTCCCTTTTGGTTCAGACCTTCCTCTTTAAACCTACAATATAAGTTGTACTTTCACACTGATTTAATCCTCCACAGCAACCAATAGGCCCCATTTGGTTCATTGGAACTCATTTGACCTTCACTCGCACTATCTATAACTCTTGTCATAACAGCTTTTACATCAAAGAACAAAACAACAATCACTTATGTGTAAATTTGGATATCCAAACACATGAATCTTTGTTTATGTGTAAACCAAGTTACCTCCGATCAGTTTGAAAAGATCCAAAAGGGCCTACAAAAACTGAGGATCCTAATTTTGATGATTTAATCTTCTCTTCTATAGATTGAAAACAGGATCTAGTATAACACTTACCCTTCCAACCTTAGAAGCAGCTTTCCAGACGATTTTATATTATAATTACGAAATCTATCAACATATGAAGATGAGTTTCACTTGAATTCCTTACAAAAAATACAGAGAGCCATCGATAAATTAAAGGAAAATCCAGAAACTGAATGATCAGATCCTTGATGAAAGAATCAAGAAACTGCAAAATGAGAGAGTGAGAGAGAGAGAGAGAGGTCCGTAAATCCTAAAAGAACTGAAAGGCTGACCGGAAATTCTAGAAACTGGAAAAGGAAAAGAAGAAGATATTAGAACAATGCAGAGAAAGCGGATCGTGCAGGAGACATGAATCCGCATAATGCAATATCACCAAACAAAACTGATAATGAGAGAGAGAGAGGGAGGGAGAGATCGGAAAAATTCAAACTGAATACATCGACAGAAATTCAAGAATCAAACGCCATTACAAAAGCAATCAATCGCCATATGGAGATAAAGAGATAGAGATCGAAAGAGAGAGAGAGAGGTGAGCACGAGATACCTTCGTAATCAGAGAGAAGGACGTCGTGAATCCGAAAATGGAAGGTATTGAAGCACAGCTCGGATGACTCCTTGGAATCGAACTTCTTTTGGAGATCGGACAAGAAAACCCTGGCATCAGCTCTAGTTGCCGGGTCATCAAGCTTCTTCAGCAGCGATTTCAGAGCATTGTAAGCCGAATCCCCTGAATTCTCACACTGCTTCAGAAATTCCTCAATTCCAACACTCGCCATTTCTTCTTCTTCTGCTTCTTCTTATGTTTCAGTTCTAGGGATGAGAAGAAATACAAGATAAGAGGACAGTTTAAGCAATTGAGGAGTGGTTTGTTTGGCGGTGACTAAGCGAGCGAGAAAAGAGTGAGAAGATGTGCGAATGGCGGGGGCGGGGGGCGCTCTGAAACCAAGTACAGGCCAATCACACTTCGCTCTCTCGCTCGCTTACCAGCATTATATAAAATATCATATTGTTTACGTATGTATTGTGGCTGGAACTTGGAAGTACGACTCTAGTGAAAACTTTTCCCGCCACAAGATGCGATGTGTCCCATCGATTCCGATGTAGGTTTTGGATTTGCTATTTTCAGCCATCCCGAAATATGAAAGAAGTTGGTTTTCAGAAAAGAACGCCCGTTTGGCATTTTATTATTAAAATTAAGTGGAGTGAAGTAAAATGAAAACTATGAATAAAATATGTAGTGGATTATGATGGTATTTTATTTTTAGTTGTTTGAGATGAAATATTGTTGACTTTTGGTATGGGAAATGGAGTTTTTTTTTGTCTTCTAGTTAATAAATGCGGTTACTTTTTGACTTTTTGTTATAAAAGTTGGAGGGAGTTTTGAGAAAAAGTGCTTTTGATGTGATTTTTATGATGACTTAACTTTACTTGACTTTATTAGTCAAGTTACCAAACAGGCCTGGCGTTTGGCTGGAAGTCTCTCAACAGTATATTTTATGGTCCTCTTTTAATATTAAATGAGTCAAAATGACAAATACGCCCTCTCCTTATATACTCTATACGCCACCAAATACGCAGCGCTTTAAAATATCTCTCAACACTATGTTTTATGGTCCTCTTTTAACATAAATGAGTCAAAAGGACAAAAACGCCCTCTCCTTATATATTCTATACGTCACCAAATACGCAGCGCTTTAAAATGTTCCATCATACACTCCGAAATTAAGCAAAATAAAGATTCTGAAAGCGAAGATGAATGAAACTGCGGAAATAAGCAAAATCGACTCATCAGTGACCTCGAGCAACCGAATCATCTTGACTTTAACTTAATTGAGTTTGACATAAATTTATCTAAGTTTTTGTTTGAATTTATCTGAGTTTGATATAAAGTTATTTGACTTTGACATGTATTTATCTAAGTATTATATGAAGTTATCTTAGTCTGTGATCAATTAAACAAGACTTTAAATAAATTTATCTGTAGGTTTGATTTCAATTTAACAACGTTTGTTATCAATTAAATATTATTTCAAATGAATTTATGTTACTTGGACACGATTTTCTTTGAATTTTTACTGAATTTATCTGAGTTTCTTATGAAATAATATGAGTTTGGTATAAAATCAATTGGATTTCACATTATTTTATTTGACTTAAAATGTATTCAACTTGATTTTAAATGAGTTTTTTCTGAATTTGCTGTGAATTTATCTAAGTTTTGTATGTGTTATCTGACTTTAGCATGATTTTATTTGACTTTGACATAAATTTATTTGTGTTTGATATGAATTTATTTGTGTTTGCTTTGAATTAATCTGAGTGTGATGCAAATTAAACTATATTGAAGTTAATTTATCTGAGTTTGCTATGAATTTATCTGACTTCGATGTGAACTTATCTGACTTTGTCTTGAATTTATATAAATTTATTTGTATTTGAAATCATAACCAGTTTGAAAACAAGTTACATCACTTCGATATGAGATTATCTGACTATATTTGGTTTGAATTTATCTAGTTTTGATAAAAATTTATCCGAATATAATATAAAATTATATGTGTTTGAAGTGAATTTAAATAAATTTGTTATGATTTTATTTGACTTAGCTTTGGGCTGGGATGAGTTTTGATATCAATTTATCTAAGTTGTGTATGTACGTGGACAACCAAAAGCATCCAAATGAGAGAAGATGACAAAAAAAAAAGTACCACTAAGCAAGCCACACTAGGTAAAATTCCATCAATTGTCGTTTCCTCCAATTTAAAATTTAAAATTTGATTGAAAGCTCATCTTATTATATTTAAATTGAAAAATAATCCGGAAAAGACAATGAGTTAGAGTTAAAACCAAGGTTTAAATTGTATGATACCCATTTAAACAGTTAGAAAGGCAAATGAGTCATAAAAAATCAATGTGACATGCTTAGGGACCACCGCCTATATTAATCCTACACGCAAGGGACTCTAGGCCTTAAACATTAATGGTGTGTGCTAGATACTTTATAACACGCTACTCAAGGATTTCTCGCTACGTTACCCAAAATCATTATTGGTTTCCACTCATGTAACTGATGGACATGAAAATGGGTTTTTATAGATTCCTCGTGTGAAAGTGAAACACCTTACCACATTGGGTCAAAATAATTATTCTCATACTAAGTACATTCAATGATTTTAGATGTATTTGGTTTTTGAAAAAGAATTTAGTACTTACTGTTAATGCATAAATATTAAATGGTTCAGCTCATGAAGTTGGGCCCGTAAAGGTGCGAAAAAATATAAATATTTATTATAATTTTTAGAGTTTTTTAATAATTCTCAAATTCTATAAAAGTTAAAGATATTAAAATAAATATTCTAATTTATAGTTTAATAAAAAAAAAGATGAATGATTTAGATCTTGGATTTGATCCCACAAGACCTTTATAAAAATGAAAGGCAGTTGAGGGGTGTCAAACCCATGATGATCGTATTGCCTCTTTTAGCAAGAGGGAGGTATGAGAAAGTAAAAACTGGCTTATGTACACACCATTGTTGCAATTTATGTAAATGGACGTAAGTAAATGTGATGGTGTGTAATTGTTATGCATCATTTATAGTGCACATAAACAACCCTTGATTTGAGCCTTTTGTGCAACTAAACAATTTAATGAGTAAGAGAGATTTTACTTTGTCTTTCCACGGTGTCACTTTTTTCATGCAGGATTAAAAGAACAAATTAGTTGTCATTGCTAGAAAGGGTTTTGATTTCATACAAGACAACGTTGATATGTAGAAATTCTCTCTTTAATGCAAATAAAAAATCATGGAGCCCAGAATCTTGTCATTACACAAACTACAAAGGGTTTTGATTTCATACTAGTGACATCTGAACGTTGAAATTGTACCCACCGTAATCTGACAACAATCCGATCAATGCCAAACTTTTGACTGAATCAAACTGAGGAAAAAGAAAACCCTTCACACATTTGAAAAGGGTTAAACTAGTTTGATCCGAAACCACTTCTCTACATTATCTGAAACGGAAGGCATTCACCCAGCTCAATACAAATCAGGGTGCACCATGATAAAAAGAAAAAAAGTACACCCTCTTTTCTGGAAGAGTCCGGGTCCTTGTCCAGTTACACACCCTTGTGACAGACATTGTCAACCGTTTAAGATAAATTTCATTTTCTCTAGAACTATATTCTTAATATGGCATTAATCGTATTTTCATCATGTGTTTAAGTGTACAGTGGGATTCACCCATGAACTCAAATTTTAGGTTATGTCCCTATAGAATATGAGATTTATCATCGCTGATATGGATAACCTCCATATAGGGCCAAGATGTGTTTTATACAGTCCATTATAATGGCTAGAAAAATGAGAGGGGGTCCGCTCTTTCCGGAAGTATATGTATTTCTATAGATAATAGGCCATACTTGAAGATATTAAAATCTCAATTTGGAATTAGTTTGGCCCGGACCCGGAGTGCAAAATGCCAATCAATTTGGTTGAAATTACACGACCGATGGAGCCACTTTGAACGACTACAGTGTTTTCACATGTCACGGTACACTACACTTGATCTTAGCCAAAAGGCCGAGAAAGGTATCACATGTTATACCTCATAGCAACAACAGAACTTCCTTTTTGATACCCTGAAAATGCGCTTGGTTGTGGTCTTTGTTTAGAACCAACAAGTTGGGCATGCTGTCAAGGGCCAACCCAAATAATACGATAAGGACGTGATGATGATAGGGAGACCAATTCCTCTATCACTTCTTAGTGGAAGGAGTCAAACTCCACCGTGTGATTTACCTGTTGAAAATCATGGTTTAAAATCTCGATATCGGTCGCGGTATCGGCCGGGCCGAAAAACCAATACGTCGCGGATATCGGTCCGTCGCGGTCGTCGCGGTGTGAATTTTTTTTTTAATCCACAAAATTTCGCAAAAATATTCAAAAAATCCAGAATATTAGAAAATGCTGGAAAACAATATTTTTTTTCCATTAGTAACAACAATAAATCAAAATCCCGGTCACCTTAAGTTATGAGTCCTGCCTGTGTCGCTGTTCGCTTTATTCTCCAGTATTTTATATAATGCAACCATTGCTTATGCTCATGATCAATTTATTAGTGTAAAATATAAGAAAATAAAGATAAGTAGATAACAAACATATCAATTATCATTTAATACTAACTCAATCACCAAATAAGTTGTGAAATTCATGACCATGAAGATAACATATTAAAATCTGAAATATGATAGTGAGATAGATAAATCATAAAGCACTTGAGCATCAAAAGGTTCATGGTTTACCTGAAATTAGAGGGGACTAGAGAGTAGAAATTAGAGAGAGATTGATGAGTATGAGTGCATGATAGTTGATAGATTCACAGCCTAATACCAAGTGGAGTGTCGCCCAGGCTCAATATCATCATCATCATTTCTTCGGTTTTGGTTAAAAAGATATGCTCCATACTGTTGTGCAGCACTACCATACCCATGACCATATTCAGATTGTTGTTGATAAGATGATGAACTATGTTGATCCCCTGTAGATTGTTCTTGGTAATCATGCACAAATGGTATGTAATAGCCATGAGGGGTATATAAAGGTCGTTGGGGATCATGTGGTAGTGGGGGAAGCCTCCCTTGCTCAATTAATATCTGTTCGATAGACATTATCGGTGTTGGTGAAGGGGGTACCCAATTAGGGTCATATGAATAATTCATATGCTGTCCATACATGGCACCCTGTTGGCCAACATAACCCCCTTGATGACCATGAGTACCTTCCCCCACTCCTTGCCCTAGCAGCGTCACCACTACTCCCTGTCTGTCCAACATGTCTGACATAGCCACGGCGAGGATCTAACTCGGGTAGCAGCAGGAAAATGCTCAACTGTCTCATAAGTGACATGCTCATCATCTCTATAATGACCCTCATCCCCGGGAGAGTCAGGTGGGATTTCTGCTGATGATGAAGAAGTAGAAATACTTGACTCACTCTCCTCGTCCACGTCCTGTCCCCTTGGCTCACTTGTATCAGGCGCGCGCCCCTATTGCATTGTCAAGTTTATTTCTTCCAACCTTTCTGAGGCCCTCACTGGCTCAGGCCTATCCCCAGTCAAGTCCTCCATCAACCCCTCTAACTCTTGGTCGTGGTCTAACACCGGTTGTTCTTGTTCCTCCAGCCATTGACCTAACACAGTATCCTCTTCTGAAAAGATATAGTCCAAATTAATTGGACAAAAATAATCCCGGTGATCCTCAAACTTTCTTCTCCTTCTATTTCTACTCCGGAGCCTGAGGTTGTAGTGGATGTAGACCAACTTATTTAGCTTCAGCATTGTTAATCTATTTCTTGGTCTTGTGTGGATAAAGGATAAGGTGCTCCAGTTTCTTTCACAATTGGAAGACGATGTTGTTTGACTAAGGACTTTAATAGCAATCATCCTTAGTGCATGAGCACTCTCTCCATAATTCAACCACCATTCAGCTGAAAAAAAAATAGAAATGATATTAGAGTCAATAAAATAATAATAAGTCCTTGAATAATACATAAATGACATTACAAATTTACAATCAATACCGGGATTAGTCCTGTGTGATAGCTCTCCGCGCAGTCGTCGTTCCAAAGCTTCCAGCACGTACATTGTATATATCAATCTGAAGACATTAACATAATAAAATAAATTGGAAAAATGACAATGTTTATACTTTTTCCTTAATTAGCCTACTGCCTACCTGATTAGTAGCCCAAATTGCTTCATCTGTATTCGCTGCTAGTCTTTCAATTACATTTTTTAATCCCAAACGGATTTCATCAGATATACGTCCTTCCGAAATTGTGGATTAAAAAAGTATCATGTAAAGTACCAATGAATTTTAGTCAATGATAAATTAATATAGTGAGGCCAAATTGAATGCAACAATTCAAATATTAAAGGAAACAGCCTTTACTTACCAGCAGTGTGTAAATCGGGTTTCAAATTGTCGTCCCCATCGATCGTCAATGATCTTCCAATACTTTTTGTAATATCTTACAATCTGCTTGAATAGCCAGCTTTGATCTCTCCATGGCCTCATGTAGAAGCCCATTGTTGGCTTATCATCGCCATCAACCAATCGAAGAACCTTTATTAGGGGATCAAAAAACATTCAAAACACCCTTCACATGAGGCCAAAACTTATTGGACTCAATTGTTTTTACACACTTCTATTGTAATGGGACTTGGTCTCTTTCCCCCATTTTGAATTCATGAACTCTTGTGATTTTATTAATTGCAGAAGTCCTTCTCTATACTTGTAAACACTTTCTATAGCAATAAAGTGGGTGGCAAATCTAGTGATGCCAGGCCGCAGTAGTTCATGGTTGTCTGTATGTGTTTTCATCATGGAAATGAGTCTATATGACTGATAAAAAAAATTGGTGATCTGCTTTATCTTACCAATCACTTGCTTCATGAGTTTTCCTTTTGCAATATCTTCAAGCATTAAATCCAGGCAATGTGCTGCACATGGAGACCAAAAAATCCTTGGCCTTTGTTTCATAAGCATCATTCCTGCAGCCTTCATGTTTGCAGCATTGTCGGTAACCACCTGAACTATACAATCTGCCCCAACTTCTTCAATCACATCATTCAATAACCTATTAATATATCTTGCATCTTGGATGTGATCAGTTGCATCAACTGATTTGATAAACACCGTGCCCATAGATGAGTAGATTAGAAAATTCAAGAGATGACGATGTGTGATCGTCGTCCACCCATCGCACATTAGTGTGCAACCTCTTTCCTTCCATGCCCATTTGAAAGTTTCCACCCAAGCCTGCAACTCGTCATACTCTTTCTCAACACATACATGCCCAATCTCATAAGGGGTGGGTGCCTTTATACCTGGACCATGTTCTGCAGCTGCATCTAACATAGTGGTGAAATAAGGAGAAGATGCCTTGTTGGGTGGAATGCCTCCATCCAAAAAAAACTTTCCAGTAGCTCTCACTAGATTATCTCTTGCTTTACCAAACTTGCCCTTTAGTGCTTTTATGATGCCTGGCTGCTTTGATGTTGGTTTTCTATAAGCAAATTGGTCAGTTGGCCCCACCACATCTGGCCTACGAGGTGCCTGTGTAGGAGGTCTTTCAACCTCCTCAATGTCTGGATCTTGACGGGGTTGTTTATGACTAAATGCCCGACGCAAACTCGCCCCCCCTGATCCAGATGAACCACCCTGCTCATATTGGCTACCTCTAGCTGCTGCTTCATATTGCAATCTTCTCCTTTCTTCCTCCTCCTGAAGTGCCCTTACACTTTCCCTCCTAGCCCTTGTCATTTCCGGGTCTTCATCGTCATCATCAGAGGAACCAAAAACATCTTCTCTACATGCTTCAAATTCCTCGGTTCTTCTTCTTTCTTGTACTACTTTTTTTTTGTGCAAGTGTCTTAAGGAGCCCCTGCATTTCAGCTCTCACATTTGGTGGCACTTTCGGACATTTTATCACCTCTCCTGATACATGTGCCAAATGTTGTTTCAATCGGGTAATTCCTCCATTGAGAACCTTTTCACAATAATTACATTTTATTTTGCTTCTACTTCCTACAGCTTCACCGTGACTCCATGCCGGATCTATGTCACGCACCATTGTTCATATAAAATAAGACATTCATATAATAGTAATACTCTAACAACAATTATAGATTTAATAAAATCATTTTCAAGTCCTAAGCCTTTGGTAGTTAATGTATCATAAATATTAAATACACTTAAACAATTATTTTTAGAAAAAATTAAAGATTTAATAAAATCATTTTCAAAGTCCTAAATATATAGATCTAGCATAAAAGTATGTAAATCAATCATTTACATGCCACACAATGATCATGAATCATTAAAAGAACATATTTATGATGAAATTCCAAAAAAATGATATATTATAATTCAAAAATTATAAAATCCGAAAATAAATTAAATAAAATAAAAATCTAAATGATGTTTATGACAATGAGTAGATGTAGATCTATCATCTACACACTATTAATAAGCATTTAGTATCATAAATACTCTAACAATTAACAACAATTGTTTTTAGAAAAAATAAAAATTTAATAAAATCATTTTCAAAATCCTAAATATGTAGATCTAGCATAAAAGTATGTAAATTAATCATTTAAACATCATACAATGATCATGAATCATTAAAAGAACATATTTATGATGAAATCCCCAAAAAAATGATATATTATAATTCAAATATTAGAAAATCCGAAAATAAAATAATTAAAATAAAAATCTAAATAATGTTTATGACAATGAGTAGATGTAGATCTATTATCTACACACCATTAATAAGCATTTAGTATCACAAATACTCTAACAATTAACAACAATTATTTTTAAAAAAAATAAAGATTTAATAAAATCATTTTCAAAATCCTAAATATGTAGATCTAGCATAAAAGTATGTAGATCAATCATTTACATACCATTATATGATCATGAATCATTAAAAGAACATATTTGTGATGAGATTTCAAAAAAATGATATATTTTTATTCAAATATTAAAAAATCCGAAAAAAAAAATTAAAAAAAAAAATACAAAATCATGTGTATGAGTAGATCTAGCAAGAAAGTATATAGATCTAACTTAGTTCTAAGTGAAGAACACAACACAAGTGACATTCTCATGATTTTTAATTTTTCATGCTTCATCTAAAAAAAAAAAAAAACACATAAATGCATAAACCATGCTTTAAGTTGATTTTCTCTTACCTTAATAATATTTTCTTGAAGAAAATATACAAGATGGGTAAGCAAATGAGTGGCTGCTGCTCTTAGAAGTTTGGATATGAGAGGAGTGGGGAAGGAGATGAAAAATGGAAAAAAAATTAGGGTTTTTAGGCTTTTAAGGGATCTCGGCCGATATTTTGAAAATATCGGCCGAGATATCGCCACGGCCGATATTTTCAAAATATCGGCCGATATATAGCGATATTTTGGCGATATATTAGACCGTATCGCCGCTACCGATATCTCGCTGAGATATCGGTGCGGTACCGGTACGTATCGGCCGGTACATACCGGTACCGGCCGAGATTTTCAACCATGTTGAAAATCATAGTTGTTCAAATTGAGTACTTATGTAATGCAATGTCTTAAGTTTTACGTTAGTTAGAGTTGATTAATCACATCATTAATTATATGCTCAATTTTAAAATAAGACCAACTTTCATTAAAGTAAAAATTTAAGAAACGCAATCTCATATAAAAAAAATTTATTTTGAGCGGCTGGAATTCTCAATAAATGCGATAATAGAGTCCTACTCCTTCTCACTCAACCAAAAAAACACACACAATCCAAACTCGTGACAGGCGCAATGCTAAGTGGACCATAAGAGCCTGAGCCAAAAATAGCTTGTGGGTGGCCAAGTCCGATTCATTTTCATGGCCCCTCCCAAACTTGAAATTTGAAAAGCATCATTTGAGAGTTGATACCTACTACATCGTACCCTCGATTTTGCCATCTCCATTTTCTCCTCGCCCACTCACATGTTCCATGTGCCTGCCTTTCCACCTATCCAACTTCACAGTCCATAGTCGGCACCGAGAGAAATGGTAAACTAGCCTGGTATGGTTCAACCAACTTTAGTGGCCTATTAAACCATTGGCAGAACCATTATTTCTTCTTTAGAAGCTATAATGTAAAAAAGAAATGGATGGGCCATTTGTAAAAATGCAAAAAGTGTTTCTAAAATTTTTTTTTTTGGGTTTTCTCAAAATTGTCCCCCTCAAATAGAGAACGACAAGTCATTCAATCAACAAATTACCTACTTGAATTTTGCACGTATTTCATACTACCCCATGTAGTTTGGTATTTTGTACTAAACCTACCTGAACTTATAGTTTACATGCAAAAGTGATGGATTCTGTTAGTATGTACATGTATAAATTGTTTGTATGGCATACTCGCAGCAACTCACTCTTCCAAATGATTTTAGAAGGAGACGCTTTTGCCCCTGAACCTACCTTATAAATAATGGATAGAAACATTTGAGTTTCCTTGCAGTAGCTATGAGTTTATGAGCACCTTTGGACGTCTTCTTCAGCCATCAAGAGGGGAGCAGCTCTCGGTCGTCTTCTTCATCCATCAAGAGGGGAGCATCTGTTAGTCATCTTCAAACGATGACAAGTGAGGAACTCCCTAGACAATCACATCCACAGGCAAACCAAACAACAATTCAAAAACCCACTTCCCACTCATCACTCTTAACAAATTCATCTACCAACTAAAAACATCTCCATCGATCCAAACAAACACACACTTTCTCAATCACAAGAATCAAATAACAATCATCATTTGTCCACATTTGCTAAATCCCAATGTTTCAAAATTATTATCCTCAGATGGGCCCCACAAACCCCACCTGATCAAATCTTAAAAAAAATTAAGAGATGGATCCGGATGAGAGCAAGATTTGCCCAACAAAGGAAACAAAGTAGCACTCCCAGGTCCCCTTCATGTGTAAAAGCCAAAAGCACCCGACACAGTGCAGACAAGTGGGATCATCTTCCACCAATATTCATAAAAAAACAAAATCAATTGAAATAGAGGGGACCATTACAACATCAGTATCAAAGAAAAGCGAAAGGTCCTCATCCCCATTCACTAAAATGAGACAAAAATAAAGACAATGAAAAAAATGCAAATTTCACAAACCCAATCAATAACTTTACAATCATGTACATAGAGATGTCAACCCATAGAGATCTTTTATATCAAAACAGTAGACGCAAAGCCCTAGTCATCACAATTAATTTCATAACATTTATTTAGAAGAGCTGCAGCCATTGAGGCATTGTACGTGCCAGAGTCCCTAGCTGATCTAAAGTCTCGGACCCATTAATCTTTCCGTACCCATCTTCATAATATTTGACCTTGATCGATCAGATATGAATGTCTCTGTTTCTGAGGAGGATGGTGGGCTTGGGAAGTGGTGGACAAGGCAAAGAAACATGTAAATGCTAAAATCGAAACAAAGACATTGAAATGTTTATTTTCCCCAAATCCCCACAAAAATCCATTCCAAGAGATCTGAAAATGCATCATCTCTTTATAAAATCAAGGAGACGAATTCCATTGGTCTGTTTGTTTGTTTCTCGCTGAATCATGAAGTATCTGGATTGTTCTCGCTGAATCTTGTGCTTTTCTTGGTTTGTTTGTGTTTTCATTCATTTTCTTTTCTTTGAAGGTTTGTTTTGTTTGATTAGAAAGTGATTCGCTTTTGGCTTTGCTATTGTTTTGTTTTGTGGTTTCTTTATGTTTAGGGTGTTTTGATTTGTTGCTGTTGGATTTGGGGTCCGTGGGATTTTTATGGATAGTGGATTAGGTTGGTTTTTTTTTTTTAGTGTTTTCACCCTTTCTTCATCTGTTTTCACCCTGTTGACAATATTTAATGGTTTAAGATTCATTTTTGATGCCATCCAAAATCCCAGTTGTAACTGTCTCTGCATTTGAATAGAGTGAGAGAAACAGAGTGGTTCTGCTGAAGGGGATAAGTGAGAGGGATGAGTGCATACTTCTGAACAAAGTTTGAAATCGCTGTTGATCTCTTTTGGAAGGACATTTTGAAGAACCCTAACCGCAAGCTGAAATCGCTCCACCTTCTTGAATGATCCCTACAAAATCGCTCTTGATCGGTTCTTGAATGATCCCACTGTAGTCACTGTTGATCGCTGCGGTTTCTTTCTCCCAAAATCGCCACATGCGATGAAGAACCCTAACCGCAGTCCAAAACGGGCGAAAATGATGGTAAAGGCCGACACACGAGTTATATACAGAGGGGTAATTTCATCATTCCATTTTTTCTGTCAATGACGTCTATATTTGCATTGTGATTTTAAATACAGGTAGGTTTAGTACAAAATATCAAACTACAGGGGATAGTCCGAAATACGTGTAAAATTCAGGCAGGTAATCTGTATTTATCCCTTTTTTTTTCTTCCTTTTTAACCAAGAAACTTGTTTCCTTGGTCGGTGGTAGCAAGAATATCCCAAAGATCATTTCAATTTAAAAAATAAGTATTATGTTCACTAAATACTCAGTTACAGAAGATGATATTTTTAAATTCATGAGAGAAGAACAAGTCTTCCAACAAAATTCTATTTTTTTCCCTTTTTCCTGACAAAGGAAGATGCGTGTTCCATTGCTCAATGGTACCGTAGCAGAGAATATCTTGAGATGATTCCCGTTAGAAAAGAAAGAAATAGTCAAGGGGGTATTTTGAAATTTTGACTATTCTCGAGAGAAGAACTAGTCTTCCTAAAAAACACTATTTTCTCTCTCTCCCTCTCTAAACTAAGAAATTTCTTATTGAATTTTTATTTAAAAATTAAAAAACTAAGAAACTTTTGTTCTATTGGTCTTCCTAATTTGGACAGAAGAATCTCTGCAACTTTTTGCTTTTTCCGACACACAACATGCGTAGCAAAAGTAGGACACATAGTGGGTTTTGAGGCCTAAGTATGTAAGTGTTTCTGAAATGGCCATTATAAAAACTCGAGTGTGATGGATGACAAGGTTTGATATAATGCTTAGCCAGCATAAACATGAGACGTGACAACATTATATTGTATTTTTTTTTAAAGTATCGTTTGTGTAGCTGCCGCAGCAGCGGCACAAAAGAGAAGTTTATTTCTTTTTCAATGTAATAGGAACCACATTTTTCCGAACATAGAAAAGTGTTAAAGGTACCTTTGATGGACTCTCCATGCACCAAACGCGGCACCAAGTCAACTACAGAAAACCAGGGCAAGTTTGCATTCCACTTCCAAGGAAATTAGCTTGCATGTATGTTAGTGTAGCCCATTTCTGACTTTCCATAGGAAAATGAGGTGGTTTTATGTGAAAAACTCATTCTTGGTTTGTTTGATGCGTCAATTTTTTGCGGAATTTTTTTTTTTTGTCACATTAGCTTTTTTCTTTCTAGGTTTGAAAATAAACTTCCTATGGGAATATAAGAAGTCCATTTTCACATAAAATTGATCCCCCATTTTCTCATTTTCAATCCAATTCTACCCAACCACCCTCTTCCTTCCCCCTCCCCTCCCAACCCCACACACATACCGACCCACCCACTAGTAATCCGAAGTTGCACCAAACAACATTAGCATCAATTCATCGAGAAAAGGAGTGGTGCTATTGACATCACGAATTTTTCTCTCTTCACCGCAGTAGAAGACAAATTTTTTTTCCTAAACTACCCCTCCTCCCTCTCTTCCCTTCCTCCTCCTCTCTCCCTCTCCCACCCTCCACCCTCTTCCCTTATCTGCACCCACCCCCAGTCGCCGGCGGGGAGGGAGCCCCGGCCGGCTGGCCGGTCTCCCTCCCCCTCTCCCTCTTTCTTCCTCCCTCCACTTCTCTTCTCCCTTCATCTTCTTCCCTCTCCTTCCCTCCCCCTCCCCCTCCCAGTCGCCGGCGGGAAGGGAGATCGAACTTGTTCGGAGAATAAGAGTAGGGGAGGGAAGGAGAGGGAGGGAGATGGAGGGAGGAAGAAAGAGGGAGAGGGGGAGGGAGACCGGCCAGCCGGCCAGGGCTTCCGCCGCCGGCTGTCGGCCAGGGCTCCCTCCCTGCTGGAGATGGGGGGGGGGGGGGGGGGGGGGGGGGGGGGGATGAGGGAGGTTGGAGGTTGGGAGAGGAAGGGAAGATGAGGGAGGAGGAGGAGGGGGGAGAAAGGGGCATGGGTAGTTTAGGAAAGTTTTTTTTTTTTTTTTTTATTTTCGCGGTGTGAAGAGTAAATTTCGTGGTGTCAATAGAGCTCCCCTGAGAAAAGACTTTTTGCACCAAACATATATTTCTAACATCCTCATAAAATATTTTATGAGGTATTTAAAAATCATAAAATTTGCTGACGTGATAATTTCATCTTTCTATAGAAGTTGTCTCTACACAAATGTACCCTAACATATCCTTTAATGCTAATTTCATGGGCTTAGACAAACAACTTAAAAAATAATTGGTTATAGTTTTTTAAATACAGCGAGACTATAAGTTCTCTTGTATCTATCCAGTGGGGCAACTGGACCTCATAAATTTTATCTCGCCTACCTAATGTAAGTGAAAGCATGACTAGCCAAGATCTGCATATTTTATTGGCAGTGAAAGGTATGTAGTTGGGGAAATCATGACTTATTTGGTGGGAATTTTCTCCTAATGGACGTCCACATGTAGACATCCAATGGACACCTTTAATTTATGTGGGTTCTGGTTTTCTCTTTAACTATGGATGGGAACAAGGGGGACAATTTTTTTTCTTTTATTAGAAACCACAAGTTCTATGTGATGGGGCAGTTATATATGCAGAGCAGTGTGTCCCTACTTTTGTGAGCTGCAAGTGGTGGACTACTTTATTTCTGGAACTCAACCTGTTTATATATATTACTCGACCTGGTTATTCAAATTTGGCACTTCAACACATAGTTTTATTTTTTCTTGCATGGTGAATAAGAGGGGCAATTTTCTGGTCCTTCAACAGATAGGTGCCATTGTCACGGGTGACACAGTGAAATTCTTTTTTTTTTTTTTTTTTTTGGGGGTGGGGGGCATGCTCAGGAGAAAAAATCCCAACAGCCCGTTTGTTAATTTAAATAGTGTAATGAAGGTGATGTATATATCACATCATTGCTTTTATGGGTGAAAAAGTGAAATAAAAAGAAGGGTAAATTAGCCAACAGTCCCTGAGCACGGTCTTCTAAGGCATCAAGGACACCAACTTTTTCTCTAATATCTCTAGTCCAGACAGCTGGAGATATTATGGTAAGAGGTCCCTAATATGCCACATCATATATTTTTATGACTAACTTGCCCATTTCAACAGTTTCAACATAACACATACCGTCTTCTTCTCTGTTGTCCTAGAGATCCCCTTCCGTCTTCTTCTCTAGGAATGAGGGATTTCACCAGAGAGCTCTGCAAATCGAAGTCGGCCATCTCCGACTACACCAGCCACGATGGCGACGGCCCGGCGATGGAAACGCGACCAGTCCGGATGTACGACTTATGAAAGCCGTAATCCATATACAGTATGGATTTACTAATTAACTTCTTTTATTTGCTTCTTCTTCTTCTCTGCGTTCAGAGGGTTTTGTTTGCGTTTTTCCCAACCCCCCCCCCACAACCCCAAGACCTTGTTGGAAAGATTGCATTTTTCAATTCTGTACTTAGTATGCTAAGTGGCGGATCGTTGGAAATTGAGTTGGTTTGGAGATTGCTGTGTTGAATGTTTGGTGATGCATTTGGATGAAGAGAAATGAGGGACTTTTGTTGTTGATATTTGAATAGGCAGATTACTTGTTGTCGTAAACCAAATAAGAGATATAGGATCTTTGCTCATATTCCATCGCATATATAGGAAACTCCTCCCAGCCTATTAATTATCTGTGTTTGCTATTAGCACCATTATCTGTGTCTACGTTTTTCAACCCCCATTGGCCTTGTTGTAGTTGTCCTTCCTTTGTCTTTTCTTTTCTTTTTCATTTCATGTAAGTCTATCTTTTTTAATCATAGCAACCAAACATTTTTTTGCGAAACAACTAACAGATTTGTTTAAAAACTCAATTAAAATTTTCAAAACGGAGATAAATTTTGTCAGAAACTTAGATAAATTTTTTGAAAACCCTTATAAAGATAAATTTGCAAAACTCAGATAATTTATCTGAGTTTTTGGCAAATTTATCTGAGTTTCCAAAAATTTTTTCAAAAACTATGATAAATTTATCTGAGTTTTGCCAAAAAACTCAGATAATTTATCTGAATTTTTATCCAGTTTATCAGAGTTTCTGTGAAATTTATCTGGATTCTTAATAAATTTATCTGAGTTTCTCGATCTATGTTAACTTGTTTCTTTCCAGAAGGAGATGGCATGGGGTGGAGAGAAAAGATAGAGATGATGGATTAGATGAGATGTAGGCCGATAGATGAGTGGTGGGAGCAAGGTGGAATGGGTGTGACAGAGAAAAGAAGACATGATGGAAAAAGTTGGAGACGAGAGATACAAAGAAGAAGATGGGTGATGGAGAGAATAATGAGTGGTGAGAGGGAGTGTGAGAGTGGTGAGATGGATGGAGAGAGAGATGGCTGGGTGATTGAGAACAGAGAGAAAGAGAGAGTGGGAGAGAGAACTGAGAGAAGAAGAAGAAGAGATAGAGAGGATGGGTGAGGGTGATGAGATGGAATGTAGGTGTGAGTGACCAGAAAGGTGATGGTAAGCCTGGTTTGGCTGTGTATATGCGTACATGTTTGTGTTGTTGTGAGTGGAGGTGATGAGAGGTGGGTGTTGTGTGCTAAGTGGGCTCTAGTGATCGAGTAGAAGGGCATGTGTGAGGGAGGAAATGAGTACATGTTTTGGGTTGGCAAATTTATCTCAGTTTCTAAAAATTTTACAAATAACTCAGATAAATTTATCTGAGTTTTGATCTTTATACAAACCATAATAACCAACCCAACTGTGACTGTATCAAGCAATCTTTCAGGAACGTGGGAAGATCTCAACCGTTCATAATGGATAATGCCAGTTACAAAGTCCAAAGGACGGTTCCAAAATTTATTAAGATCATGAGAATGGAAGAAAGTTGGATCTGATTATGACTTTCAAATCAACATCCTGACCACCGTCCAAGAGCTGGATGAGTGCCACGTGTTTGTCAAATGATGGGGGTCTTTTCCAATTTCCACACATAGCGGGGGACTCAGCGGTTTCGAAGCTGACGTATAAATGGGCATTTTTGTCTTTTTATCTGCATCAGTTTTAAATGAGGACTGCTGCCACTACGAAAAAGTGTGATGGACCTTAGGCTATAAAACGGAATCTCAAGGGACCTGCCGTCAAAAGCCCCTAAAAAGAATGAATAAAATATAAGTGAGTTATGATGGTATTTTATTTTTAGTTGTTTGAGATGGAATATTTTTTACTTTTTACTTGGAGAAATGTAGTTTTTTTTGTCTTTTAGTGAGTAAATGTAGTTGATTTTTGACTTTTAGTTGGAAAAGATGGAGGGAGTAATGGTAAAAAGTGCTTTTGACTTAATTTTAGAGGTGAAATTAACAAACGGACAAACAAAAGTCCACATGTTCTACCAAATGCCCTCTTGAACGATGTCTGATGTCTCCGTAAAGTAAGAGTCAAAAGACTTTTTCTATTCCTTTCGTGGAAGTTATGTTATGGGTGTATTTCCTTGTCAATTCTCAGTCCCAAAGTTCTAGTGTGGTAAATGAAGAGGCCACAGGGCACAGACCCTACCAAGAAAGAGAGAATGTCTTTTGACTCTTCTTCGGTTGGGATGATTGCGTAGCATGCATGGACGTGTGAGATTTTACTGCTGGTAATGGAGGAAAAAAAAAAAAAAAAAAACACACACACACACAAGGGAAGTTTACTGTGACAAGTTGTAATAGATCTGAATCCATTTAAAAATGATTTTGAAAACAGTGAGTTGGTGGAAAAAGAGTGTATACTGCAAGTGCAGGGCATATGGAAAAAGGAAAAAAAAGAATTCAGAGAATTTTGCTAGATAGCTTTGCTGGAAGTTTTGCCCACGGAGGGCCAAACAGAATAAAGTGATTTCCACATTAACTTCATTATTTGAGGCTGAAATAAAAAAAAGGACATGTGATATTCTCATGTCCTTTTAAGGCAAGCCAGCATCCAGTATTGATTCAGTCAGTGCTTCATGAGGTGTCATAATCAATATAAAATATTAATTGCTAATGGAACTAGGATTAGTTTATCCCCCAAAAGCTAGCTTGTCTTAGTTATGCAATTAGGAGTAATCATCAAGTCAAACTAATTGGATTAGACTAACAGTCCTATCAATCCACCTTAGCACAGCAGGAGAAGCTAGAAAGATGCTTGATGCTTCATTCACTTTTACTATTGGGTGAGAAGGAAGCACAGGCACACCCAACATCTCAAATGTACTGCCCCCATGTGCAGCTCATGTTGTTTAAAGTTGGATTGGGCTGGTCCTCAGCTGCACACGGTTAAATCCAGGCTAAAGCCAGGCTGTTTAGTGGTCAAACACTTGTTTGTGGCGCCGCGGGCCAGTCCACTGTGCCTAATGCTGAAATTAGAGTTGGGTCCCATGGTGTCCTGTAACTTGGACTCGGACCAACAGTCTAGAATGGATTTAGACTTGGATTTCTCTCTCCCTCTCCCTTTGGTGGGGTTGGTTACTTGAACTAACCCACCCAGGGATCTAAGTCTTGGCAGCACGGTGAGGGCGGGAGTCTTATATACGAAGACAATTATGTTGGGGGTTAGAAGATCTATTGTTCCCCTTATGATAGTGAGAAAATTAGGACTCACGCCAAATTAGATTCAAATACAAAATATTTTTTTTAATATTCTTGTTGAAGACTCAAACTCACGCACTTTCACTCATAATCATATCACAAATATGGCATTTATGAGGCCACGTGAGCATGTTCAGCCGCTGAGGCATATCCAGATTGGACTTGAACTTACAAATGCAGGCCTGTATGTGGCCTAAACGCTACATGGGATGTAAGCGCGTGTCTGAACCCGTCTCTGAACCCGTCTCATTCCAAACATGTTAGGCCTAAGCATGCCCATTCAGTCAAGTAGTCAGGCCCGAGCATCCTCGAGCCAAGCTTCGCTGGACTACAAGCATCAAGTTTTGGACTACTCTTATTTGGGCCAGGCTTTGGACTTTCTATTACTTAATTCAAGTTTGGCTTAAATACTAGACAGGCTCAAATTTTAAATGTAGGCTCGACCCAAATTCCAAAACCTAAAGCCAAGCTCAGCCCAACGTAGACTGCGCCCGGGTGAAGCCAAGGCTGCTGGGCCATGACCACCCCTAATTACAGAGGGATCTTGGTCGAGGAGAGGTTTTTGTGGGCTTTAAAAGGTCTTTGCAGAGAGTTTGTGGGTGAAATGAATGCGCATATGTAAAAGTGTGAGTTTGTGGGAGAGAGTTTGGGATATTTTTCTAACACCCTAATCATGAAAGAGATCTTTCCATCTACTCCCTTTAATTGGCAACCATCGAAGTCGCGCCCTGTGGTTGTCCCACTCCCACATGCATTTGTGGGATTTCTGGTGGGAGATTTGTACAGGGCAGTCGGATGTGGACCTTATCGTTAAGTGGGGTTAAAGAATTGCATAAACCAAAGCGTTTTTTTTTTTTTTTTCACTAAATTGCAAAAGAATTTCATTAAGGAAAAGGGGAAAAAAAAAAAAAAAAAGAAAACAAGCCAAATAGGCCCAAAAGAAGACCACCGCTAAACAACAGAAAAAGAGAAGAGAAGGAGAAGTTGCGAAGAAAAACAAAAGACAAATGAAAAGGTCATTCTTTGATGTTGAGAGAGCTATAGAAGCTTCTTAAGATATGACTGGAGGAGGTTCCCTTCATCCTCTTGAGAGATAAGGATATGTTCGCCATGACAGAGTTAAGAGTTTGCGAGGGAGCTAGTTTGATATTGGAGAAGAGCTGTGTGCATCTCACCAAAGCTCTTAGCGCTGGGTCTCTAGTTAACGAAATGATGGGATTTCATTTTAACGCCACGGTTCACAGAGTTCGGAGTAGCATAACATCTTGGAATTTAGAGTGCATTCCTTTGACTACACGGAATTCATGCTGGTGGGGTTTCCGATTTCTCTCTATTGTGGAATTCTTTCAATAAACAAATGTATCCAATGTTCGCCGTTGCGATTAGGGCTGAACAAAACCGGACCGCAAACCAGACTAGACTGGATTTGTGGTTTTAGTGGTCCAAATCCGGACGGATTTGGAAAACCGGTTATATCCAGTCCGATCCAGGCCTTTTGGGATTCGGTATGGACCGGACCAAACCGGATTTATTAAAAAAAATATAATTATTTTTTTATTTTTTTAATATAAGATGATGATTATTTGGTTATCCATGGCCCACCAAAGATATAGAAAAGTCTATGAATTAATTACAAGACAAAAATGTCGTCTTAAAATTCCAATACAATACCTAATATGAGGCATGGATTCAGCCCATGAGCCTGAGTTTAGGCCTGCGCCCAACCCATTTGCAACATACATGCACTGAAAATGAAAAAAAAAAAAACTTAGGAAAAAAAATTTGAAACCGGTCTGGACCACTTATAAGTGGTCCAACCGGACCGTTTGGGATCGGACTAGTCCGGTCCTTCATTTTAGGACGGACCGGAAATCCGGTTGTGCAGCTCTAGTTGCAGTCTTTCCAAATCGTCCAATTATAATATATTAAACTATGAGACTTTGACTTCAATTTTGACCGTCGATTATAATTTTAACTGACAGTTATGTAACTACTCGTGCAACTACCCACTCATTTTTCCACCAAACCACTCGTGTTTCGGTTGTTCCTATGTAACTATACCATTTTTGCTCCAATTTCTCTATTTCTATTTTATCAAACTTGTCATATGAAAAGAGATAAAATAATAATAATATGTGATTATTTATGTTGCAGTGCTGGGAGATACTGTGCTGAGTGCGGGTTATGGGACTAATATATTTT
The DNA here is from genome assembly GCA_012931725.1 of Litsea cubeba. NCBI lineage: Eukaryota > Viridiplantae > Streptophyta > Magnoliopsida > Laurales > Lauraceae > Litsea > Litsea cubeba. Next base: position 114,678,816 of record CM022947.1, on the reverse strand, counting down.
AACATTGGCATTTGAAAATTTTGAAAGATCAAAAGTAACATTTTAAAATATTAATTTTTAAAATTTTAGCAATTAAAACAATACATTTCAAATGTTGCATAAATGACAAACGACATCACGTCAACAATTCCTCTAAGCAAGTACTCTTAGTAAGATTATTAGAGCCTTGTGTTGCTTCCATAGAGGGACAAGGACAGTGTCAAGTCTCGACCAGAGCTTATCCAAGCTTGACCCATTTTATTATTGGGCATTTGGCTTTGAACTAGACCATGTCGTCATATAGAAACCATTACATTAAATAAGCCATATCCAACACAAGCAAGGAATGGTGTTTGTGAGGATTTTTTTTTTTTTTTGGGTTGATGGCCCACAAAGGGAAAGGAATAGGCTAAAAAAGACATGAATAAAAGTAGGACTAATAGATCTAAAGAACATATCCGAGAATTTGGCTCACAATAGGCCGCAACGAACAAACATAATTCATGTAGTTAACCTCAATATAGTTTGGATGAGGCTGCATGTAGATGCCAAAAAAATTATTTAAAATGTCTTCCCAATCCACTTGGAGTTGGTTAGGCACCTCCCTCCCATATAAGAAACTAGGGATTGGTCCAAAGTGAGTACTTACCAAATAAAAGAGAAAGGATTTTTTAAAGATTTTTTTTATATACACCCTAAGGTTTTTAAAATTTGTAAATATGCACTTGTGGCTTCAACGATAGTATGCACCCTTGATTTTTTATTTTAATGCATTCCTTATCCCCAAAATCAATACTCCCAGTGAGAATGGGCAACCACAGGAGGTTTATGTTGAATATTTATAATACTTAACAACCATGTCATTACTCTAATAAAACAAAAATAAGTACGTCGTTATTTATGAAAAATATTATCATTTTATCCCAAGTCCCAATTGCATGTTTCTTTCCCGTTAACTCTCTCATGCACATGAAGTCTAATCATATATTTTGAAATTTTCCATAGTACAACAGTGAGTTGTGCATGGTTTGGATCAATTATAATTAATTATAAATATAGGTTACGATCAACTTTGATTAAATTAAATGTACCTTATATCAATAAAAATTGATCTATGTATAGTTGTTCTCTCCCACTATGTATTATAGCAACCGACAATGTTACAGCATTAAGTGAAAACAAACTCAAACTTTTGAAAATCATGCATATATGGATGAAGAGATGTACAAAAACTTATAGTGGTGGTAAAGTTATTGATCTTGAGACATGGAAGGCAGGTGTATATGCAAATATTGAAACCACAGTAGCTTATTTACAAAGAGAGCTTCTAAATATACAACGATTTTCCCCTTTTACACATGGAAATTTTAAAAACTTTTTTATTACATTTATTCCCCTTTATCAAATTACCAAAAAGAACAATCACCTATCACACTTGAACCATTAATTTTCCTTTGCACATAATCACATTTCACTGTCATCGTTCCATTCCCATTACTCTCGTTCTTCCCATTCCACCGTCTCATTCATCCATTCACTCTCATTCATTTTTTTTTCCAATCTAATTCTTCCCTTCACATGACTATCTCTCCATTTATCACATTATACTCTCCCTTTGTATCCCACCATTGTCAAACATAGTATTTCTTAGTGAAACCTCACTCTTAATATCTTTTTTTTTCTAATGGATGAGTAAACTAATAAGCAAAATGTAGTTTTCAAACATAACATCAATGAGAAGATGAGTTGTTGTGTTGTTTATTTTGATTTCTGCCACCTCTCGAAGCTTGTAAAGCCTTTTTTAATTTCTGCTGCCACGAAATGTTTAGACTCTTAGGCAGAAAAAACTACCAATGTTCGGCCTCTTATAGCTAAACATATCAATTTTGTCCAGTCATATCTGGTTGAACAAAAAGTTTATGTTCAGCCACATAGGCCCGAACATATCGATTATTTTCTCTCCTTTTCCTTTACTTTATAACTAACAATGAGTTTGCCGTGGGTTTTATTGTGGACTGGTTGTAAGTGCTAAAATCCTGATTAGACATATCAGATCATAGTCTACGATGGCCCTATCAATGACGAAGCTCAAGTACACATTCAAAGATGAACAACAAATGGATAAAATGTAGCAAACATTTCTTGATTGAAAGGGGGCAACAGAGAATGGTTGGTAATGATAGGTGGATGGATGGCTGGAAAAATGGATAGAGGAGAAGGAGACGAAGAAGATGACGATATTGAGTACACTCACTATATGACATATACAGAGGAAAAAGAAGAAAATGAGGAGGAGGGTCTTCACCGATTGAAAGGAGAGCTCCAAATGATGGTGGTAAGTTGTGTATAGTGAGAAAGGGGATAGGGCTATTTTAGGTATGTTTTGAGTTTGTGGAAAGCTAAACCATAAATTTAAATTTTTTATGATGAGTGTGGATAGAATTTGTGTGTAAAGGGCTAAAATCGTTGTGTACTTAGAAGCCCTCATTTACAAATCTTAAAAACCACAAGGGCGCATAGACAAACGAACACTCTATTTTTAAATGCCCAAACAATTCATGCCAAACAAAACCGACACTTCCATTAATACTTGATACTCTATCACATCCTATTTACCAAGGTCATTAGTGTATCTGACCATCATAGTAAATAAAGTGGGTTCCGCCGTTGCTCAGTTGGTTAAGGATATCAATGCAAGTTGAAATGGCAAAAAACGAAAAAATAAGAGGACTATGCTTGACCCTTTATTCCCCTAACAGTAGACTAGTAGACTAGCACAATAACTCATGCTAAGCACCGGGAAGACCCATGCTGCTTGGGCCCCTACTTCATCTAATTAATTTTAATACATTTTTATAAATAATTATATACAAATATTGTGTGGTGTAGTTAAGCTTGTCAATGGGACGGGACGAGCCGGGCTTGGGCATGGGTGGTCCAATCCCGTCTCGAATATTGGACGGGCCTACCAGGGGTTGTCCAATCCCTACCCTAAATTGAGCGAGCTTGGGTTTTAGCACGATCTTGAATATAAGATTAACATTATTTAATTATTCCTATACTATCACTGGACTTTAAGCCCTCCTTTTTTTTTGGCTTGGGATTGGCAATGCAATGCAACAAGCAACATTGCAGAGTTATTTATTGATTTTTTTTGCCGGGAACAATAGAAATTCAATAGAAATGAGTATCATATGTTGGTTAAGTAATGTCTAAAAGAACTCAATAGAAATTATTTTTCAGCTAGTCATTCTCATAATTGTTTGAACCATCATCACTAGTTGGATCTTGACAAAATCAATCTTCGTCTTGAGGGGGGATGGCCTTTTATGGGGATATTTATGAGGGCAAAGTTACAAAAATAACACTCTTAATTAGCCATTTTTTAACTGTTATGGTGGGCAATTTCAGTAGAATATATAAAAACTAGTCAAATAATCTTGCGGCCGGGCCTGAATGGGATGAGCAATGTCTACCCATTCCCAGTCCTATTTTGGCCGGGCTTTCAAATATTTGTCCAAGCCCAGCCCATTAGGCTCAAATTTTTCTAAAAGCCCTATATTTTTGGGCTTGGGCCGGGCCGGACCGGGCGAGTACCATTTCAATTGGCTTGGTTAGGTTAGTTAATTAAAAATTAAAAGACCGTGAGGGCAAATTTTCACCACGCAACCATTGGAAATTCAAATACACCCCCCGCTACAACAGAAAATTGAAATTCAAAGACCACCAGGCGCCAAGTTTAAAAACTCACCGCCTTTAACGGTCTCTATTCCCTCCATCCCATTTCCAGATTTCCCCCTTCCTTTCCCTCTTAAATTCCAGACCACTGTCTGAAAGAAAAACCGCCAAAGAGAAGGAGGAGGAGAAGAAGCATGTCATCATCTTCTGCAAACAGAGATCACACCTATTGCAGGAAGGAGAAATCTCTTAGTCTCCTTTGCACCAAGTAATCTAACTTTTCCTTTCTCTTCCTTACCTCTCATATTTCACCTCTTTACAGATCTTTTATAATTATCTCCATCACACCACAGTTTCTTGAAGCATTGCGATCGCGATGGCGTCAAAACCATTGGACTTGATGAAGCTGCTGCCAAATTAGGTACCCATTTCTATACCTGATCTATCTGTTTCATTTCCCTCCTCATTTTTTTTTTCTCTATCTGTTACAAATTCAGTTCCTAATGATGTTTCAGGAGTCGAGCGGCGACGGATCTATGATATTGTCAATGTATTGGAAAGTGTGGGGGTATGATTTTTTTCTTCTTCCTTTCTTTATAGATCACATTGTTTTGGGTCATTTTCATTTTCATCTTTCTAAGGGTGATTTGATCTCTTCAGGTTCTTTCGAAGAAGGCGAAGAATCAGTATTCTTGGAAAGGTTTTGAGGGTATTCCCAAGGCTTTAGAAGAACTTCAGGTAATCTTGATTCTGTATTGTTTTGTGTGCGTTGTGCGTTGACGAGACCCAAACCCCAGAAAATGTTAAATCTCAACGTGTTGGATCTGATGATTAAGAATGTTAATGGCAGTTGGCACGCGTTTTTGTAAAACTGCAGTTCGCAAGAGTAGGGTGTGAATTTTTCGTTTTGCTTTTTCATAGGGAAAGGCATTGAGAGAGACTTGTGGGCATTCTGCTGTAAATTCATATGACTGCACAAAGGTTGGTTGATATGCAGTATCTTTGATTTGGGCATGATTGTTCAATTTTTTTTTTTTTTTGGGTTATATTTTTACCGGATGTGTCTTCATTTAGGGCTTAGATGATGATGGTAATGCTGAAGATGAGAATCTATTGGTTCCAAGTCGTGGTGAATTGAGGCGTGAATGTTCAAGCCTTGGTTCTGATCTTAATGGGGATTCTTTATCCTGCAGTCAGTCTTCAAAGGTCAAGGCAGGCAAGTGATTTCAAAACTTTTGATGTTCCTTTTATTTAATTGGTTACATTTAGGACTGGTTGTTGGAATTAAGAAGTACTCAAACTCAACACACTACTCACAAGGCAAACCCTAGTACAATGCCAACTATATTTCATTCAATTCAATACATTGATATAACTCAACTAGTACAAGAGGACCTTTAATGCATAACAGGCCTTTACACATGCAAGTGTAATACAAGGGGGTGTTGATTTTGGTATCATAATTTTTAATAGTTGCACCACAAGAACTTGATTAAGTCAATCAAGTTCCATGGTATTAAATTAATCAAACCCATGTGTAAGCAATGATTAGAATTATTTTTATACTTTTACAATCTTTTATCGCACGTTTTCTGAGACTGACAAACTGTGGTGCAAGTAATAAAAAAAATGATGTCAAAATGAGTGCTGTTTTTTTTTATTACTTGCACCACAGTTTGTTAGTCTTGAAAAGCGTGCGATAAAGGAGGCTCACGTCTTCTAAAATCACAAGGCCAACGTGTTGTTTCTTTGTTCTCCTCGGGATGCGCGTAAGAAAAAAGAGAGAAAGTCATCTCTCTTCCGTGCGCAGGTTGGGTTAGATCAGACCCAACCTGACCCGGAACCGACTCGAAGCGCAAGCCTATAGGGCTGTACAGAACCGGATCGCATATCGGACCGGACCACAAAACCGGACTGGATTTGTGGTCTTAGTGGTCCAAATCTGGTCCTATTCGGACCGGACCGGTTATTCCAGTCTGGTCCGGTCCAGGCCTTTTAGGGTCCGGTCTAGACCGGACCGGATCGGATTTATTAAAATAATAAGTTTTTTTTTTTAATATGGATGAGCTCATGAGGCATTAGCCTAACGCCCCAACCCAGCGCCCATTTGTAAAACCCATCATTCATTCATTTGACATTTGCCCACTTTTTAAATGTGAGGTGAAAATGAAAAAAAAAAGTGGAAATTGGTTTGGACCACTTTAAGTGGTCCAAGCGGACCGGTTTGGACCGGACCACTTATAAGTGGTACGGTCTGGTCCGGTCCTTCATTTTAGGCCGGACCGGAAATCCGGTTTGACCGGATTCCGGCTTGAAAATTGGACTGGAAATCTGGTTGTTCAGCCCTACAAGCCTAGCCACTACAACGCTGATGCAAGTGACGGTACAATTACGATGTCAGCAATTATGTTAATATATTAATTTTTTTAATTCATTCTCAAATATCATTTTTATTTTTTTTAATAACTACCACTGGGTGTGGTCAAGGGACTTGTGTGGGTGTGTGAGTACTTACCTTCTCCCCACCAAAAAAAAAAAAAACTTATATAGAGAAATGTTTTTGCCCGCCTTAAAGAAAATTTTGGCTTCGCCACCCATAATTGTCATGGGGTGAGTTTGGTATGACAACTATAAAACCCGCCATAGGCCGGGGGCAAGTATGGTGCTGTGCAAATACTAATGAGGTCAGGCTTGGGTCATCCTAGGACCGAACTAGCCTCACTGCTTTTTCATCCCTACTAAAGACTCTTTTTGTTTTGTGAACAAACCAAAAAATCTCTAATGAGAAATTATAATCACACCAATAATGATCTAATGAGTCCCGGCCCTTTAAAACATCCCACCAATTGGATTCGGTATTTTATCTCAATGATTAGTGGTTAATTGCCCACTTTGACTTTCAAGTTAGGCTTCATTTAAAACAAATTCAAGTAGATGTTTATTAACTCATCTTAAACCATTCAGATAATTAACCCATTAATTTAGGTGTCCCTACATGTGATTGATCATCCAAATAAGTTAATAACCTTTATTTTGATTAAATACAAGCCTAATGATCCTTAATTAGTGCTTTTCAACTAAGATTACTATTTAGATAATATGCCATAAAAATTTAGAATATTTGAATGGTCAATCTAAACTGTTAACATGTCTGGCTTCCAAAAGTGCACAGGAGAAGACGGATTGAAAATCCGAGTTCAGATGTGTCCGCAATTATTAGATTACTATTTCAACGGCAGATCTTATGAATCGAACTAATTTGGTCGGTCATTATTGTGATCGGCAGTGTAACCTTACATCATTCCTTCCAAGTCGTGTTTGTATGCTTGGATTTTTATTGATGTGCAAAGAATTCCCAAACATGCATGCACTTGATACATATCAATGCCAATCACGGTATTGGGCCACAAAAGGTTTTTATGCACATATTGATTTGAACAAAAGTTCTGTGCAAACAGAGATTTGTAAAAGTATAAAAATAATTCCAATCATTACTTGCACACGGATTTGATTATTTTAATATCATTTATTGTCGAGTTCTTGTGATGTGACTATTAAAAACTGTCGTGCCAAAATCAACACCCAATACAAGGGCCCACTTAATGATTCACACAACTCAATAGTCACATGTTTGCTACACGCTCATAAGACACTTTATAACTCACAAACTCACTACACAAAACACTTAAAAGATACTCTTACTACACACCACACCGCCAAATGATACAAGGGCCCATATTTATAGGCTTCAAAAGCAAGGTCGGTAGAATGCTCATGTGGTAGCAAAAGACTCCATGTTGCTTCATCTTTCTTCTTTCACTAAGTTGGTGTAAAGAAAGGAGTGGAAACTTCTTCAGTCATGCGAGATATTTTCTTTTGATGGTAATTTCTGTAAGTGGGGTGATCTTACTCGTCCCTGTCCCCTCACCAACTCTCTCTCTCTCTCCATCTTTTATAAACAACCATTCTCACTGATTTTTGTAAAGCCGATCTTCACTCACCGACTTCATGAGAGGAGGATGATAGGGCCTTGTGGTCTACATTTCATCATCACATGTTATCATTGATACTGCTATAAATAGGGGTCCTTGTGTCATTTGAAGTGTGTAATGGGAAGTGAGAGTGCGTGATGAGTGAGTGCATTGTGTAGAGAGTGCATCGTGCTTATGCATGTGAGAAGTGCCTTGTAGTGTAGACCGATTGTATTGTATAGTGAATTATATTTATACACACACATATGCAAACACACCCTTCATGAAATCAGTTGAAGGGAAGGGCGATGTGGATGCTTCTTTAGCCATATGAAAGAGTTGGTAATGTCAGTGGATCTCATTTGACCATTAATTATTGTGTATTTAATTCCCATGTATTCCATGCACATGTAATTGAATACCTAAGACTGTATTTTATGGGTGGTTAAAATGGAGAACCAAGGGTGAACGTCCAAAAATGATCCTTCAACTCATTAATAATCCTTCTGTGTAGCTGTTTCACCACAAATCATAAGTATTTTATGCAAATAAACAGGCCCTTGGAGCATGTTTGTGCAACCTTGTTTCCATAGAAGAGTAAATATTTCCCGTGTTTGCTGTGGCTGTTTTTTATTTTATTTATTTATTTATTTATTTATTTATTTTTTGTGAGAGAAGCACAAAAAATGAGCTAGTTAATTTGTGATATGCGAAAAAGCATTTCCAATGGAGTTGAGGGATTAGGAATTTTTTTCCAGAGAAGAGGAAAAGTTCATGAAAGCAGTTCTTGTGGATGCCACTTAAACATACCCTATTATGGGCATGTTTGTGTGACTCCCTTTCCACTTAAACAATTGAGCGATAAGGACGCATTTGTGAAACAGAGTATTCTACTGAAGCCGGGCCAATATTCTATGGGCTTTCTGCATAGAAGTACTATATCACATTCGGTGCACTTGTTTTCAACAAAGACAAGGGAGGAAAAGGTGTTGCTTTTCTCTGCCAGCGAGAATTTAGAAATCCTACATAGAGGGCAGGAATTAGGGTGGACAAAAGTGGAAATGCGGTTTCTGCTTTTGCAGCACTGGCACAAATGACTTCAGTGTGTGTTTGTGCATGAGAGAATTCCACTCCCTGTGTATTTCCTTTTCCATGAGAGAGAAATCTTGCATTTTTACTCTCATATAGGAAATTGAAATCCTCCCTATTCAGAGAAATTGAAATCCTCCCTATTCAGAAAAAATCAATTCATTTTTTCTTTTTCTTGTGGGGAAAATGTATTGCACCGAATTGTTGAAGAAGGGGTCAGATGGAAACACGGATTCCTCTAGTTGCACAAAAGCACCCTTGTAATGTCTTTGGATGCGACTTCTGCTATCCAGAATTTGTATCCACTTTGTACAAAAGCCATTTGTTGCGGACCAGAGTATCTCTTTGATATTGACTCTTGATGTCACCTTTTCCTTCTCTATCTTTTTGGTCTGTCTGGATCTGTTATTCAATTATTGGGTTTTCTGTCTTTTCTTTGGACCTGTTTGGCCATGGATGATTGTCTGCTCTTCTGTATTGGCATTTGATATTTGAGTTGGATGATTGATCCCTTCTCTCTCTGTATTCTATCCCGGAGTATGATCAGTTGTCTCTGAACCTGAGTACATAAGTTCATTACGCTCTGCTTGTTCTGCTCGAGTTTTTTGTTGTTCTAAACTCCAATAAAAAAGATAGTGGTACTCTCTACTTACATGATTGTGATAATCTGTCTCTGATTTACATTTGTGCAGACAACAGAAAAGAGAAATCACTGGGCCTCCTTACTCAGAACTTTGTCAAGCTCTTCCTCACTGCAAATGTAATTAGACTTGGCTGATTTTCAAACTGCAATGTTAATTTCTTGTCATCTTTCACATTGTGAAATCCTATCGGTCTTTATGTGCACAGGTTGATACAGTCACACTTGATGAAGCTGCAAGACTATTGCTTGGTGACAGTAATGGCTCGTCAATGCTGACAAGTAAAGCTTTCTAATTCCTTGCTTCATCCTTTTCTATATATACCCTTTTGACGTCTATAACCATATGCCTAACCTTCTTTTAATAGATAATTCTGCAGCTAAAGTTCGACGACTGTATGACATTGCGAATGTGTTAACTTCGTTGAATCTAATAGAGAAGGTAAGGTTAAAAAAAAAAAAAAAAACATCTCTCTTGGTTTTATTTAGTGGTAACCTTTTCTATTTTTGGATTTTTTGCAGACCCAGCAAATAGAGACCAGAAGACCGGCATTTAGATGGTTGGGATTTAATGGAAAACCAGATAATGGTGCAACTTTCTCCACTAGGGCTCCAAATGATCAATCTAAGAAAAGGGTGTTTGGATCAGATGTAACTAACTTGGATCTTGTAAAGAGGAGGCCGATTTGCACGATGGATGAGAAGCCCATTAAAGTGCAGATGAAAAGTGAGGACCCATCAGCCCAGAAGCAATGCAATCAAATGCAGCAGCAGCAGCAGCCTAGCTCCAAGGGATATGATTTTGGTCCTTTCCGTCCAGTTTTGCAGGACAGAGAGAAGGCCATGAAAAGTGCTCAGAACTGTAAGGCTATGGCTTCCTCCCATCGCCCTCAGTATCGCAACCAAGGTAATCTCTTCATATAACCCTTTCATTGTGTCTTATTTTTTGCTACTCCTGTGAGCTCCAAAACTTGATTCCGAACAATTCAAATTTTCTATTGACCAATTAGATCCTAAAATGTTTAGTCTCATGCCTTACATATTCATAATCTTGAGATAATGAAAATTTTGGTATGTGATTCAAACCGGTCCTATGTCCACTCATCTGAAAATGGTGATTCCCCAAACAAACATGATAACAAGTTTCACATGTGCATGTAAAATACAGATATGTAAATTTTACATATGTAGATCCCATTTTTATATCCGTATGTGAAAGACAAACGACCCTAAACTTCAAATACTACAGTGGACTCACAAGCAAAGCTGCAGTTTGGCTGATAAAATAGAAAAAATAACCTATTAAGAATTTAAAATATTCAAACTTCTCTTAATGTTTCTAATGTTTTTGAACGTTGTATTGGTAACCCTTTTCTTTGCTTGCAGCATTGAGTGAGCTGTTTGCACACTATACAGAGGCCTGGAAGTCTTGGTACATGGAAGTGACTCAAGCGAACAATCTTAAACCTGAAAGAAAGGCCATCCACTGACAACACCCCCCTTCTCTCTCTCTGCAATCTGCATGGACCTGTCTTCTTTTCTTGTCAACAACCAGGAAATTTGGCATTTGGTGCTATTGTATGCTCTCAATACGTTAGCCAGATTCCCACCTTAAACTCTCTTTGTAAAAATATTTTTTTCTTTAATTTTCTAATAATGTTTGACATGGATTTTTCACATTTCAAATGAAAATAAGGATTCCTTTTCCGTAATTAATACCCAATACTGCTGTGCAGTTTTGATGTTTATGACTTTGAATTGTTGTTTAAGCAGATTCAATCAGTGCCTAGAATATGAATTGTTGTTTAAGCAGGTTCAATCAGTGATTAGAATATGGCCTATGTGTTGGTGTAATTGGCTTTTTCAATGTCATAGTTGGCATGTTATGGAATGATAGAAATGATACATTGCTTGAGATGTTCATGTAACTCTTTTTTTTTTTTGAAAATAAAAATTTCAATAAATCTTAATAGTGCTAGAAATGCAGTTGAATGGTCATGTCTTAAGTCATGGCTATTGATTTTGCACATAGTAAACCTTAAAATAATAATAATAAAACAATTGATCAGAACAATGGGATTTCATGTATGTGCACGTGGGTTATACAAGAACATCGGACTCTGATATTATGTAAGAAACTATATCAACCCAAAAGCTAGAAGTCTCATATAGGTATATGAAGACATGTCAAACTTATTACTTAGGCGATGTGGGACTTTCCAACACAAAATACTATAGCGATTGACTTGGTTTCAATGTCTCTCCAATTAAAACTGACTCCACTTTGTCCTCTTCTTGTTGTTCAGATGATGTACTTTCAAAATACTATAGCATGGGTGTGGGGTGCATGAGTTTTGAATCCTTTCACAATTTTTTTTCCTGACATCACTGTTGTTAGATTAGTAGGTTTGAAACAGAAGTAAAATCAAGTGGTCCACTTTTTGTGTAGGTGAGGCAAAATGGCTAGGAATAATGACTAATTGAGGGATCTCTAGAGAAAAAAAATTCCGTTGCCATCACTGTTGTTAGATTAGTAGGTTTGAAACAGAAGTAAAATCAAGTGTTCCACTTTTTGTGTAGGTGAGGCAAAATGGCTAGGAATAATGAGAGACTAATTGAGGGATCTCTAGAGCCTTAATGAAAAATGAAAATGTAGGTTTGAAACAGAAGTAAAATCAAGTGTTACACTTTTTGAGGCACAATGGCTAGGAATGATGAGAGACTAATTGTGCCTTAATGAAAAAGGAAAGGAATAATGAGAGAGACTAATTGAGTCTTAATGAAAAAGGAAAGGAATAATGAGAGACTAATTGAGCCTTAACGGAAAGAAAAAAGGAAAAAAATAATTCCGTTGCCGGGACTCGAACCCGGGTCTCTCGGGTGAGAGCCGAGTATCCTAACCAACTAGACTACAACGGAATCTTGAGAACGCATCTCATCTTTTTTACTTTATTCTAACGAAAAATAATTGAATGACCAAGAATTCCAATTTAAATTTTCCCGATAGTTCTAATCAAGATTTTAATTAGATTGAGTGGTTGGGGTTTGTGTTGAGTCCATTCTTGCCATTTTACCCACCAGACTCAACTTGAACCTAATTCAACCCAATTAATTGAGGGAAAAAAGTGCAGCGATGAACTGAGGGAAAAAACGGAGATTTTGACCTGCTTTTCTTTGCTAGAGGGGATCCAGAAATACTACGTAGCAGGGTCGAACTTCGGTAGCGCACAAGAGAAACGCCCCACTATGATTTTTAAGTCTGGAAGCGAGAGTATAGAATTAGGATTGATATATGCAAAAAAAGAGAAAAAAAGTGCTCTCCCTCTGTCCATCACACCACCCAGCAAGAAATTTACGAACTACATTGAAAAAGTACATCATGGATTTACAATCCTCTACTTTTCCGTTGAAATTTTCAAGCTATGGGCTCCTTACCAGATAAAAAAGCCAATCAGAATGAGGAGGAGAACAAAAGTTGGTAGGATTTGAATGGAAGATGTATATACAACATATCAGTGAAAATAGTATTAGTTAACTAATGCGTTACATGGGCATGCTATACATGACAGAACTGGAGTGAAAGATACATACTACAACATTGATACTGCTATTGCTACATCACTTGGCATTTCTAAACATGTTAAGCTTCTTTTACAAGTGGTATGTACGTATATAAGTTGCTATGCCTAGATCCAGAGAACATCCATTTACACATACAGATATAGCATGTGACTGTGAGCAATCTCATTACTAAAGTCTTGGCATTACAGCTCTCTTAAGAAGTCCCATCAGTCAACACAGCTACTTCAAAGTGAGTCATGCATGAGATTTGACATCAGAGATCAAAGCTGTGGCTATTGAAATGGAAGATTGGATGATTCCATCTACCCCTTATATTTTGTGATCTGCATTCTTTAGCAACACAGGATTGAAGGCTTGGAGGGCCACAAACCATGACACCCACGTCCACGTGCCCCCACTGCTCTGAAATAGTCTCGAAGATTGCTGAAAATAAGACCAGTAACCAAGTGAAATCAACAAAATCACCATGAAGCATTATCCATCAAACTGGGGTGGCTTTAAAAGTTCTACCAAGTAGGAATAGAATGAAATAAAAAAAATGCAAATGGCATGAACAACTAAGGCTATTCAAGAAGATGTGAAGAAGTTCAGTTTCTACAGCATGGAACTGATTTGAATGGACTGATCTGAAATTTTAATTTTGGTGTGATCACGTGCCATAATTTTTGGGGAACAAATATTGAGGTTTTAATAAAAAAGAGTACAAGCACTACACAAATATATCTAAAGACCGGACTGTGGACTGAATGACTGATCCTTTTGGGTGAATGGTTTGATTCAAACTGGTTTGACCAGCAGCCCAACTCAGTCCAAACGTGATGTCAAAATAATGTAAAAAAATGAACCAGAAAAATAAATATTTGAGGGGCCAAACTGTGCATTCATACCAATCCAACTGCTGTTTTATATCAGTTCCAATGATTTTGACTTACGCACATGCATGCGCACACACATACATGGGATGGTTTGGGTCTGAACTAACTGGAAAAAAAGGCAATGATAGCTCTGGTCCAATTTTTTGAAAGAATCGTTTAGCACCTATGTAACAAGGGCCATCCCTCGGCCCTGTTTAGATCATCGGAACTTGATTATAACCAGCACTCAATTTATCTGTATAATATGATCTCCAGATTATGCCTCACAGTACTCGAAAAAGATTCAAATATATAATCTCACAAACTCTTTGATCCTGTAGGTCCACACATTCTACTATACGGACACTTGTATGAATGAACCAGAAACAGTTGCAAACCAGCTCCATCACTCTTTTGTTTGGGGGCATGTTCCATGGCCCCCCACCTTGATGACCTGTTTGGATCCTAGGAAATGCACAGCACATACACGGAAAACTTCAATCCAAAGATCATATTCCAAGCAAAACAATAGCTCCTGCAAGGAGCATAACTATAAATTGGCGCTTCATGTCTTTGCTACCTAAACACCTCAAATGGATAGTATACCCATTTAACTCATTTGTAAAAGCTGTAACCATAAAATATCTATGCTATATACTGATGCACCCAGACAAAGTGACAAGTAGCTACTACACATGCAGATTCATGCTTTCTGTGAACAACAAAATACAGATCCAGGATTTTTACCTTGGAAGTTCGGCCTGCACCCATATTTTATGGTACTTGAGCTAGCTAGACTCATACTTGATTCATTGCATGGTGTTGAGTTACTCTTACTGTCATCCTCCACAAAATTCTCATTGCTTGAAACACTTCTTTCCCAACGACTCCAAAGGACAATCACAAGACCACCAAATATAACAATGCCTGCAACCATGCATATGACGAAGAGAAGTCCTTGAAACCACCAAGAAGATATATTATATCGTCTAATGTAAAACTCTTCTAACAAGCCCAACAAGATAACAAAGCCCAGAGTTGATAGGAAAACATAAGCTCCAGACCATATATTGTTCCCCGTGCCAACCAAACTGGACATGCTACTACCATTGCTCAATGGGAAAGAGGAACAGCCGACACTCTTGTAAACCATACCCTCTTCCTGTATTCAGAAAGAAAATCAAATTTCGTTGAGTCATGTCATAAATTAAAGAAAATATTTTATCAAAAATTATTTAAATATCAGAAAGTTCACACCCACCAATGGAGGCTCTGATTCTTGAGTGACATAGGTATGAATCTCTAGATTTAAAGTGTCAGAGAAAGATGGACAAATGGAATCCACATTGACCACAGAAAGAAGTGAAAGCTCCTTGGATTTTTTCACAGCCCAAACAACTAAAATGTTTTTAGGCAAGCAAGGCTTTTTATCCCTAACCCGGTGCAGGATGTCACTCAAGATAGCCAGAAAGGGTGAAATTCCAATGCCTCCAGCCACCAAGATAAGGTTTTCATAACTGAAAGAGTAGAATGCAGGCTATATCAGTATCTATAAGAAAACAGACCAAGGAAAGTCAATTATTATGGGAACAAGGAAATAAGAAATAATCTGATCTGCATGCCCAACCATGCAATCATGTTTTCTTATGTTAGTATCTAAAAGAAAAACAAGCAATTGAAGAAAGAAAAACAAGCAATTGAAGACAATTATTATGGAAACAAGGAAATAAAAGAATGCAGTAATTTGCATGCCAACCGTAAGATCATGTTTTCAACAGATTCTCTGTGCCAAATAGGTCTATATATCACGCTTGTGGAGCACCATTCAGCAAATGGTTTTGACCCCAAAATCCCTTGATTGGTGCACTTGGCGATGTATTCATACAAATAATCCAACTAGTTGACCACCTCATGGATAAGGCCAAAAAATGATACCCATTGGCAGTTCATAATAATCTTACAAGCATTTGCAAGAAAAGGATTTTCATGGCAGCAGTCAAGAAAAACATATATAAATCAAATGGTCAGAAACATCCAATTGCCATAATTTCTTTTAGTGCTGCCTATCCAATATCCATAGCATGGACTATCAGTTGGTTGGTTCAAATTGATTGATGCATCTGCCAACCATGAAATTGGGGGTTCCAATCATGTTACACATTCCAAAGGATGCTGGTTTTCAGGGTTGACACCATTTTAAAAAAATGGTCATGGAGACGCATTGGAACAGGATGCTACCAATTTAAACCTAGAACCTCTCAAGTAATGCCCTGGCACCATATACAATACTGAGCAGTGCAGTCACAAGAGTTGAGTATTTACGTTAAGTGGTATGCTGATTCATGTCCATATGGCCCCTCCACAGAAGCTGTTATCGTAGGAAAAGGTTGAAATGACAAGCCTTTTTGAGGCTGCTCCGAAGTATTAGAGATACTATCTCTCAGCTTCCTTGTCCATTCCCCAAGAACCTTTATAAGAATTGAAAGATGGTGCTTTCCATCAAGAGGACTGGAAGAAACACTGAAGGGGTGCCACTGAAGCCAAGATAATTCCCTCACTTGAAGAAATATAAAACTGAGAGCATTGTACTGCATATCTGTAACATTGAAATGACAATTAGAACCCATATTACACAATCAGCCTCAGAACAAAAGAAGCCACCACATGCTGGCAGGTGAGAGAACAACTTCCAGGATGGGCAAATATTGTTATATGCACATGATTGTTCCATTTCACATAGTAAGTATGGAGATGTTTGAGTAGTACTTGCTGGTTTTGAGAGGACCAATTCCAATGTTCCGCATGGAAGGCACGATCCCGAGATTATGTTGACAGTTGTTCGAGATTGCCAGAATCTCAGAAAGCGATCAAGAAAGAAAAGAAATATCCCTCCTGCAGCTATGCTGAAGATAAAGTCTCCAACGTGCAATGCTAAGAAGATGACGAAAACTACATACAGTTGATGGGTGTAGAAGAACAGCTCAAAATAATGTTTCCTCACTGGATGAAGTGATGTGACCCACATTAATAGACCAGCCAAAAGACTAATTACCCCAGGAAGATTGGCCACTCCAATATTTTTCCATTCTAGCATCTGCATATGCAAACAAATTGATTAATACAAGATTTATCTTAGAACTTACATGCATCTGTCATTATACAGTTAGATCAGACAGTTCCCCAAGAACGACTTGATTCATCAACAATATCCATGACCACTGAAATTGGTAAATAATTCCTCATAGAGTCTGAAAATGATCAGATAATTACCATGTGCATTTTGACCTTAGAGGAAGGAGCACTTATAGCTTGACAAAAATAACAAAGAAAATTTTAATTATGATATCATTTGAAGCACTCATCATGGTCATAACTTGTGACCACAGGAAAGAAAAATATGTGTAAATAACTGAAACAAGCATATTGAACTCACTTCATGTACTAGGCGGCCCTGCATTGCCCATGCGACTATGTAACATATGCCATGCAATGTAAAGATTGCCATAGTGACATGTCCCAGCCACACGTGGTATCTAGTTGCATGCTCGAAAGGAATATCTATGAGGCGAAGAAGAATTGACCCTCTTGCAACTGGTAGAAACAGAAAGGCCAAGCAAAATAATCCTATTGAGCCTAAACGAAGCCCGAAAACTTCCAATACAAAATAACTGCAAAATGAAAAAATACAGTTCATTATTCCACAATAAAAGAAACCACCTTCTGTAATCATGACTACAATCCCCTAAAACAGCAGCAGCAGCAACAACAATACAGTGTCCATCACTCCATCCTCAGATGTGGTCCACTAGGGCTATGAGCACTTTAAGTCTTAAAAAAGTATATCACCCCATGCAAAACATCTCTAGAAGTAAACAGATAACAGTTCGTTTAGAATTTCTACCAAAAAAAAAAAAAACAGTTTGTTTAGAAAAGGATGAAATAGTATTCTAGGAGATTCAATCAAACAAAGAACTATAGGTTCCTGTAAAAAATCAATCTGAATTGCAGCAGTCAATTCAGAAAAAAATCAATCTGAATTGCACCAGTCAATTCAGACTATTATTTAATCATGCATACAAATTGAAATATACAGGAGAGAATGATATAGCAATTATTTTTTATTTATATGAAGTGAACAACATAAAGATGCACGCAACAACATAAAAATGGAAACCATAAAAAATAAACATCGCCATCATCATCATCATCATCATCATCATCATCATCATCATCATCATCAAAGCCTTGTCCCAACTTATGTTGGTAGCAAAGGAAAATATTCAAAAAAATGATTGTGGATAGCACTTTTACAAATTAAAAAGGTTGGACAAAACAATTCATTAGACATTCTATAATAATTTATTGATAAAAAAACCAATCAGAAGTCTTAATTCAAATAAACAGAAAAAGCTAGAGGAACATTATCAGCTTTTACCATGTTCCTGTTACACAATTATGAGATGTGCTCCACTACTAATCTCCACATTTTTCTACATGCTTTTGTTTGATGAAGTTGATCCGGCTTCTTGATAGTGCTTGATCCCTAAAAGAGAAATGGATGAATATGCACATTGGCTTGAATTGAATTTGGTCTTTTGATGACTTCTGATAAATTGCATATGCGGAATTGTTTTTCTTTATTAAGTATGTATTTTATGTGATTACTTACCTTGTAAAATGCCCCCCCCCCCCCTCTCGACATACACGAAGCAAAAGGAGAGCATACAGAAATGAGTACAACGAGCTCTCTATCCCCAGCTAAGAATCCAGACTATACATGAAAAAAAAAGTGTCCATGTTATAAACTTCAAGAATGTGCTCTGTGGCTCACAGCTGAGGGGAACACAGTTGATGTCATGTCCTGGTTGAGTGTTTTGACCATTAGATTTATGGGTAAACTAAAAAAGAGCAAGGCTATACGAGCAATATTACAATATTTCAACACTTAATATTGTCACGTAGGTAGCTGTCCAGATTCAATGACAGAAATGGTGCAAAGTTTTGGCATCAAATATTGCAACACTGATCTGTTCACCTTTAGACAAGAATATTTCACATTGCAGCCTTGCAATACTGTAATAGATACATCCTATAGATCTAACTGTCTGTCAGTAGGGAATGGTAGACTAGAGAGACAAATATGCCTATTGATATAAGCATATCACTGAAACAGCCAAGGCAGTATTGCTGAACTTCTTCCATTGTAACAACTAACAAGTACCCAAGCCAAAATTAATATTATTTAAGATCTTACAGAAGATTCCTGAAAGACAAATGTGTTTAGGGGCACAGGGTTCTAGAAAAAAACACCTAAAATATTGAGTTTTATACCAAACAAAGAAACATCCCATCTGGATTCAGAATAGAAAAAGCATGGCTTATTCACCCAATTTAGCAATACCTTTTGATTTTAAAAGAAAATGGAAAATAAGATATTTCACGAAGGATCTGTATAGCATAAGCTGAAACTGCCCAGACAATATATGCAGAAAACAGGAGTATCCCAATCAATTCTGCAGCGGAGACAACACCAAATGGACCATCCACAAGCACAGGAAATGTCCACAAGCGGAACCTTGGGAATTTAGATTGCTTCACCCTGAAAGTAAAATAGAAGTGTATGATACTGATAAGTGTCTAAAAGCACTGAAGTAAACTTTCTTCATAGGTATCATTTCTTCTCATTCCATTAAAGTAAATTGAAATAGTAATTACTTGAAAGATAATATCAGCCTACAAGCCAAATCAAGGAAAAGCATACCCATATTCTCTTGGGAATGCAGTCACATATGCAAACGCTAGGAAAGCAATAATGAGAATTGGGGCGCTGAATATCAGAAATATACTTCCTGCAGTTTGCAAACACAATTACATCAGTTGAACATCAATTTCAGCTCAAAACTAAAAAGGATGAATTTCAGGGGGGGGTGAAATTTTTTTGCTGGAACCCACCTGAGAGCCCAAACAGAGTTCCCCGGGTAGCCAGAATCCATTTCCGGAACAATCCTTGCATGAACTCACTGGGGTAGAGAAAAATAACAACAACCCAACTCACAAAGACCACCCACATAAGAATTTTGAGTACCCATTTCACCAAACATACAGATAAGGCGGTCTTCTTGGAAGAACGATGTTCAGCACCTCCATTCAAAAGAAGGGGTTCATGAGCAGAGAGCTCAGCCATGGGTGGTGCAACACACTCAAGTTTGGAGTGGCAGTCCTGACCTTCACCTAGTGTAGTTTGGTCATCAATTTCTGATAACCAACATCCCTTTAAATAATTCTTGTGAAACAAACTCATTCCTAGGACCACATCACCATTTCAATTATCTAATTTGTAAAATAATTGATATGTACGGACTGCATTACCCCTGACCTAAGCAGATTCCCTCATTGTTAACAGTAGAAAGCAACTGGGACTCGGAGAGAAATATATTTTAGTGTTTTTTTCTTTTCTTTACTGACCCCATTGTACTTAACCTAAATACTAGAATATTGACTGGTGTGGTTGATGAATTGGGACTCGGGAGCCTACCGTAGTACATAAAATTATATCGATAGGTAGATACTTTTTAACAAATTACTCAAATTCCATGAAAACAAGAAATAACCCAATTTTAAAGCCTTGAATTTTATTAGTTTAATTTATTTTTTTGTCATTTAGTGATATGGTCGATATCGACTATTTTGTGGTGGTTGCTCTCGATTAGCAAAACCCAAATAGAAATTGAGTTTTTCTCTTTTGGTTGTTGGTGCTGTTGCAATGAGGTGGATGGAACCAGGGGAGGGAGGGAGAGGGATGATACGAAGGAATAGAGGGCGGCGAGCATGGGTCGTCTTCGTCGAAAGAGGGAGGATCATGGAGGGAGAGGAAGAGGGAGAAGAGGGGAGGAGAGACGGAGGTGAGCGTTGTAGGCGGAGAGGAGAAAGAGGGCTGGGTCTGGAGGTCGTGGAGGAGGGAGGGGATAGGGGCCAATGACCTGCTCACCCAAGAGGCGTGGGAGGAGGCGAGGGCGGAGGATCTACATGTGGACCTATAGATTCGTCTTTTTATTTTTTGTTGTTTCGCGATATAGTCGATATCGACCATTCTATTGTGTTCAGATATGACTGACAAAATGGTGTGTTCAGCAAATAAGACAATTATAGGGTGAGAAAAAATCTGACTGATAGAATGGTCATATCGACCATATCGCAAAATGATAAAAAAATAAATAAAAGGGCACATGAGGACCCCTCCCGTGTCCAACATGATACGGGTCCTGGTAGAACGTATGGAGTCTCAACAAAATAAATAGTTTGGATTATAAATATGGGACTCACAAGAATAAAAAATAAATAAAGGTGGTTGATGGGCCCATAAAAAAAAACTAATGTGTATGGTTCTGTACCAATGTCTTTTTGGTTGAGGGGTGTGAATTGTGATCTCTTTCACACCAGTGTAGTGGGGAATTTTTTGTGTGTAACCGAACACTTTTTCATACTTCATTTATGCATCACATGTATAAATTAAAATTAATGGAAATAAATATAACGATAACCCATTATGCATATGAATCATTTACGTATGTAAATGCAAACAAATGAACCCTATAAAAAAGCAAATCTTTCATTAGGAATCTTTTCTTCTAAATTGGCAAGTATTCATCAATCAGTCTCAGGGCTCATCACATGTCTATCATGAGAGGGACTCCTCACCGAACAACTAAAATATGACCACTCATCTTTTATCACTTCCAGAAATGCAGAAATAGAAGAAAAAGTGACTGCTCCCAGTATATAATCCATGACAAAAGCACCAAGTTTAAACCAATAAGATGGGTTTCTGCTTCTCTACCCAACCTGAACATTCTCACAGACATCCTATATTTTACCCAAGTGAAAAACAAAGATAAAATAAAGTTCAGAAATAACCAGAAATAGGTACAGGGGAAATTCACATCCCACAAACTCCTCAAGTTTCTGTGATCCAGACTGTTTTAACCTGGTGGGTACCACCACACATGGAACATGTCCATCTTATATTATTCTGGCCATCAGATTTTTGTCCACGATTTTACTTTTACAAGGAAGGTTGACATTGACTGTGTCTGTTACTCTGTTTCTTAAGTATCTGGTTTATGATCTATCCATGGTGTGGCCCATCTGATCAATGGTCTAACTTTATTTATATGCCCCAATTGCACAGGTTTCTGATTTCCACAGGCTAACAAGGATCATACTGTTAGATCTTCAAAGCATAACAGAAAAAGAAATCTACCACAAGCTTATCTGTATGAATACCTACCACTTCTTTTTCCTGGGAAAGAGAGCCTTTCAAAATTTCAATAAATGGAAACCACACATCCTACATGATAGAGATGAAAGCTACAACAATTGCTCAATAAAGTCCCACACACCCAAAAAACCTTAACTGAAGAAAATAAAGAGCAAATGAGAAAATGGGTATTCCTTAAATTGGCAAAAGGAGAAAAATTAAACCCCTCAAAATAAGTGAGAAATATCTCTCTGCCATTCATTTTCCTTCTTTTATCTGAAGGCCCATAACTCCTTTCTGAAAGAAGACAAACTCCAACCAATCCAAATTGCAACCATTCAAGAATTAAAAAAAAAAACCAAAAAACCCAAGTTCAGAATCCCAGCAAAAAATTAAAAATCTCTCTCCCACTTCTAGTTGTAATCTTTTTCTTTTTGTCTGAATGCCCATCAATCTAACCAACCCAATGTATATTATATGATGAAGATTTTAGGAAGAGAAGAAGAAAAGATAAATAGAGGTGGGTCTCACACCTCAGTCTTTGGTGTCCATGCAAATAAGAGGATCAAATGTTCCTTCATAGACAGTGTCGAAAAGGATACCATGAAAAGATGACAAGACGACTGGTAAAGATGATAGGCAATGAAATGGAATATGTGGATGAGAGAGACCATGGAAAAATGGTCTCTTGATTTTCAACTTCAAGCCAAGCTTCTGTATCTACTATTCTGATACTTCAAGCAAGCATGGACTTGAATGGGCTTGAGAAATAGTCCATGGATCTCTCTGGACTCACATGGGAACTCAGTTCCCAAAGGCGTGATCAATGGTCCAGATTAAACGATGACCATCATGATAATGTAGTCATCAGACATCACATAGTAAATAATTGAAAGATACCAAACTATTCAACCATAATCCATTACTGGGCCTGTGAATTGCTAAATTTGGCAGGTTTTCCTTGGTCCAAGAGATCAACACTGTTTTGGAACGACCTTGCCCAACCAATTGCCTATAAATCTAATTACTTTTAATTGGTCATGAATAGCTTCATTTACAGGTAACTCAGGTTATCCAAACACACTTGCTTTATGCGACGCTCATGATACTTGTGGACACCAGATTTGCAGAGTTCAACATCAAATTTAGGGGCAACAAGACAAATATATTATTGCCACATAAATTGTAGCAGATCATCTAATCCGCAGGCCAATTAGGATTGTTCAAGTTGTTGTCCTCTGTATGGTTGAAACATTGTCCAGATTTCAAACCAATGAGATGATCACAAATGTGCGCCAAAAACATAACCAAATAAGGATGCCGTTAGTTGGCCACTGGGATTTTCTTAGGGAATGGAATACATTGGACAATTCTGGTAAGAGAAACAAAGTTATGGTTAATTAGAGCATGCCATGTCTAAAGAGTGGATGGTAAAATTTTCATTTAAAGGAGAATGTTACCCACTTTTCTTTCAACGAAAAGAATTCATGTATGTATGTGGGGAAATTTTTCATGATCTTCACCCTTGTCTAACTCCTTCCCTTTATTAAATCATTCCCCAACCAGTCCAAAACAATTTTGTAGAACCATATGGATGAGATTGGTATAAGTCTTTTTTTTTTTTTTGGGTTATGTTTCATCTACCAATTGTAACTTTTCCTTCTTTCTTCTGCCTCATCTTCCCCAATTTCAACTTATATCAAGTCTAATCTGATTACGAATATCAACATTGATGATAATAACTATTACCCACATATTATCAGTTAGTAGAATGGAACCTCCGTATAATGAAACATATGGACCCAGGTGAGGATCCCTTTACTAAAATTCATACAAAATATGTGGTGTGAATGATTCCAAAGAACAAGCGCTTAAAATTATTTCATTTACTTAATGGCCTGTTTGTTTAACATTTATTGAAATCGTAGGATATCAAAGCAATGCCTTTCTATTAAAGAGACTAAAACCGAAGTGTTGAAGG
Organism: Litsea cubeba; assembly: GCA_012931725.1. Classification (NCBI taxonomy): domain Eukaryota; kingdom Viridiplantae; phylum Streptophyta; class Magnoliopsida; order Laurales; family Lauraceae; genus Litsea; species Litsea cubeba. The sequence goes on along the minus strand of CM022947.1, from coordinate 114,654,785 downwards.
TGAAAATCCAATAGGGGCCATAACAATCTCCACTTTGGCAGAAAATGATTCCTCACTTAACCGACTACGGTGAGGTAAAATTCTAGTAAAGTGATGGTCTTCACTCATCACCTCTTTAATAATCCTTCAATCAATTCAACCCCCTTTACTATGATTTTGATGGAATTTTGATACGAAGTAGGCAAATGAGCCCTAAAAGTTTGGCTCACAATTATAGTTACTAGTGTCCATTGTAGCAACATTTGATAAAGATGCATTGGTTTTTCATTGTAGGATTAAGTCACTTTCTCATAATCATTTGTGTATTTCACTCGGTTTGAAGCTCTTCTCATTGATGCCATGAGAAGTTTACAGGACCATTGAAGCCAATTGTAGATGACTCAATTTAAATTCCAGACCACATATAGCAAGGCCAAGGACACCCAAAACTTGGTAGTCAAATGCAATAACTCCAATTATATTTCAAATATGCACTGACAACATGCCTTAAATAGTGCTACGAGACATGTTTGAAGGCAGTCCATGACCATATTATACTCTGCTCAACATGAGAGTCCTGTGAATAATAAACAACCAAATAGCCTCTACACTATAAACAGCCAATGTTTTATGTACCCCAATGTACACTCATGCACATGCTGATGCACTCGACATGGATGTGAGGTCTGCATGGATATTTCCTTTAGTTAATTTTAGTATGTCATTGTACCTTATAAGGTACTAATTACAGTTCAAAGCTGTGGCTGTTGAAGTGGAAGAGTGGTTGGTTGCATTGGCCCCATACGTTCCTTGACCTGCACTCTGCTGCAACACTGGAGTTGAGGCTTTGAGGGCCACATACAATAACACCCACGTCAACGTTCCCCCAGTGGTTTGAGACAGAGTTGAAAATTTCTGAAAGAAAAGCACAAATGCATGAGAAGACGTTTGAAACAAGTTTGGGTGGTTGGTGGTGGTTGGTGGTTACCACACTAGGAAGACACTGAGAAGTGAGAACCATCTGTAAGTTTCACAGTGAAAAAATTGTGAAGGCCTAGAAAAAGGGACATGACACTAAAAACAAAATAGATATGTAATCTGGTTAAGGTCACATTTTCACCGAACAGCCACGAAAAAATAGCATTTCTTTGGTGAACAAGATACTGAAATGCCCCACAATTCCAGGAAGGAAATCAAGGAATTGTGCGTGTTCTGTGTGTTTCCTTCGACAAAACACTAATTTCAGAAATTTGATTCAAAGCAAAATTCCTGCGATGATAGTTTTGTGTGGGGTTTATTTGACGCTAATACCTTACGGGGTGGGCGAAAATAAAAATGAATGGTCTGTTGGAAATGAAGCAATTTCCCTTTCTCTAATTAAAAAAAACTACTAGAAGACTATAAACTGGGGACTAGTATCTCTTTTGACAGAATTAAAGATATACTGGATGATTACCTTGTATATTTGGCCTGCATCCATATTTTTTAGCAATTGAACTAAGAAGAGTTGTCTGACATGTTTTGATTTCAGACTTTGGCGCATTAGATTGTGATTGAACACTATTGTCAATGCCATCCATGCACTTCTCATATCCTGAAAACTTTCTTTCCCAGCGGTGCCATAAAAAGACCACAACACCTCCGAACACAACGACACTAGTAACCATGCATATGAGGAATAGAAGTCCTTGGAACCACCAAGTAGTTATGTTATAAGGCTTTATGTAAAATGCTTTCAACAGAGTCAATAAGGTGATAAATCCAACAGTTGGTAAGATAACATAAACCCCTGACCATATGTTATTCCCTGTAGCAACCAGACTGGAAATACATTTTCCATTTGCATCATGAAGCTTGGGATGGTGCATGGTTAATTGAAGGTTACCATCTTCCTGTGAACCGAAATGAGATGTCAGACTTCGTTTCTTTAGCGTCTTAAAACATTGGAATTCATTATAAAATTTATCTAGTAATGGAAAGTTCAAACCTACCAATTGAGGTCCTGTTTCTTGAGTGATAAATGCTTGGATCTCTAGATGCAAATTATCAGAAAAAGATGGGCAGATATTTTCTGCGTCAACCATTGAAAGAAGAGAGAGCTCCTGGGATCTCTTCACAGCCCAAACTATTAAAATATGTTTTGGCAGACAAGGTTTCTTCTCCTTAATTCGGTGGAGAATGTCACTCAAAATAGCCAAGAAAGGTGTAATTCCAATCCCCCCAGCTATCAAAATAAGGTATTCATACCTAAAGGAACAGAAAGTTAATTCCCCGGAAAGAGACAAGAGACAAAAGACAAGTTATTAAGAACAATAAAATCCATGAAAGGAAATGCTATGTTTAGAAACTAAATCATAATTTAATAATAAACATTGAAGGAGAACAATTGAGACCATTTGCATTCCTTAAGTTTATAATTTAGTATAGTTATCTGTACCATGTAGCAGGCTCCAATATTTACACTCGGGGGTTCATCTTTAATGAAAGCAAATTGTTGGATCACTCCCTCCTTGATAGGAGATGAGCCATTGATCATAGTGTTATGTACCTTGCTTACATTATTACGCTGTGTTCGATTCCTTATTGCTACGGGAGAAAGTAAGAAAATTTCCTGATTATCAAGACATTTACTAGTCCTACCAAGATTAAAATCCCAGAAGTCAGGAAAGAAATTCCTCATCACACAACATGCTGTTTTCATGTACTAACTAGAAAAATGCAGTTACACAAGAAAAAAACTAACTAGAAAAATGCAGTTATGCAAGAAAAGATGCTTACTTCAAGTAATATGGTGACTGATGTCCATATGGTCCCTCGACAGATGCTGTTAAAGGTTGAAATTGCATCCTTTCTTCAATCCTCTCAGGTGCATTCAAGATATTGTCTCTGAGATTACTTGTCCATTGCCCAAGACCCTTTATGAGTACTGAAAGATGATTTCTACCATCCAGAGGACTAGAGGAAACACTGAAGGGATGCCATTGGAGTTGAGAGATCTCACGCACTCTAAGAAAAATAAAGCTAAGTGCATTGTAATGCAAATCTGGAGAAATGCAACAGAGATTAGAACATGCAGAAGACCCAACAGAAATCACCCCAAATTAACTGACAAAGAAAACATCTTCTGAAAAATAACAGTTTTCTGATTGCATAATACTGAATTGTTGCACAGTATTTGAACATTAGGGTAAAAGTTTATATATTGGAAAATCTAGAAATGCTTGAGAAGAATACTCTTAGGCTTTGAAAGAACCAATTCTACTGCACCACATGGAAGGCTCGTCACCGAAATTATATGTACTGATGTCTGTGATTGACAGAACCTCAAAAAACGGTCAAGCATGAAGAGGAATATTGATCCTGCAGATGCACTGAAAAGGAAGTCTCCAACATGTAATGCAAAGAAGAAGATGAAAACTGCATATAGTTGATGGGTGTAGTAGAAGAGCTCGAATTTTCTCCTTCTAATTGGATTCAATGATGTCAACCACATGAGAAGACCAATCACAAGGCAAACTAATCCAGGGAAATATGAAACATCATGCTTGTTCCACCTTAAAAGCTGCATAATCAAACCAGTAGCATTAATAAAAATGGTAAAATGATCTGTTTTTATCAAAGAGTTATATGATTAGCTTTTATTGTGAAGTGTGATTAAATACAGCCCACCATATCAGAACCTGTGACACAGTTGAGCATATCAGGTTGACAGCAAATCATGGTATATGCCCATGGATCAAAGTAATAGGGATGATATTCTCTCATGCATGAAATGAAGGTTTTTTTTTTCTTTTAAGAAATTGCTAAAATAGTCTGTTTTATTCAAGTGCGAGATGATTAAATATTATATTGAGGGATTAAATACATCTCACTGTACCAACTATACCAAAACTTGTGATACAACTGAGGAAATGCATTTTGCGGTCATCAGCTTTCACATATATCACATTTTATCTTTGGGCAATTATGGTCGATCTGATGTGAGTGATATTCATAGTGTGGCATACTGATTCAACAGTTTGCCTTGATAAATTGCAGGAACAAGAAGGTCGGATTTTCTCAACCAAATCATTACCTGTGATATTTTGCAAGGTACTAATAATCTGTCAGTATATAAGAACCACTAATGCGAGCATTAATTAGATCATTTTCCTCTTTGAAATTGCTTTCATTTCTAATATCACCATTGACCAGTCCATCAAAAAAATAAATAAAGCGGCTAGGCATTAATTAGATCATTTTCCTCTTTGAAATACCTTTGCAGAGAGGAAGATCCTAGGGAGTCCTTGAAATCCCCTCCATCCCCATCCCCATCCCCATCCCCATCCCCATCCCTATGTGGGTCCCCAGGTGGGCCCCACCACACACTTGAGCTTAGGAGAGCCTTGCTCTATATATATATTTTTTTGTTTGTTTTTGAGATCAAACTTTTTATTTTATTTTGAAGTTTTAATTAGGCTTCTGCCAATGAAACTTCAAACAATGATAACTCTGAAAAAGGAATAGTAGTCGAGTGCTCGGACTTACTTTGTGTGGGAGTTGACCCCTTAGTCCCCAAGAGAGAATGTAACAAAAGCTGTGCATTGTAAATATTGTCATTGTGGCATTTCCCAGCCATCTGTGGTATCTAATTGCATACTCAAATGGAACATCTATAATGCGGAGAAGAATCGATCCCCTTGAAACTGGTATAAATAGGAATGTGAAGAAAAACATTCCAATTGTACCTAAACGATAGCCTGAATATTCCAACATTAAATGCCTGCACCAGACATTTTTTCTCATTAGTATCTGTTCAGTCTCTTTAATGAAGGTTAACATTCAAAAAAGAAAAGAAAAGTATCTAACTAAATAATCCATAAGATATTCAATCTGAAGAAATTTACCATACAAGCTTCCTTTTATGGAACTGACCAAAACAAGGCATGGATGATTCATTCAAACCAAATTTACCTCTTCTCCTTAGCTGGGTAGGGAAATTTAGATACGTAACGATGGTTTTGAATCGTGTAACCATAAGCTGCCCACACAACATATATGGCAAATACTAGAATTCCAATCAATTCAGCAGCAGAAACAATGCCTAATGGTCCATTCACAAAGGCAGGGAATGTTGATAAGTGGAACCTCAGAAATTTTGATTTCTTTGTCCTGAAATCATTGTAACAGAAAGGTTTGGCATAACAATCATTAAGCACAAAAGATTTTCACACTATGTTCGAGTGGTAATTGAAGATGGAAGTAGAAAGTCTTTTGAAGAGACTCAAACCAGCAACTAAATTCTACAGCAAAAACATATCAAGACATACTTGTGGTACTCTCTTGGGAAGGCCATTGTATATATAACTGCTAGTAAGGCAAGGATGAGGACAGGAGCGCCAAACATTACGAGAAAACTTCCTGGATTTAAAAAAAGAAAGAAGGATGAAATGGCCAGGTTTTATATTTTAAACCTTTATTACGTTTAGAATCAAAATGAATAAATAGTGAAAGCATTATTCAAGCCTACCAACGAGTCCGTAGAATGATGTGTCTGTAGCATAAAAGATATCAAAAAATTTCCCCTCCAAAGCAGGACTTGCATAGAGAAAAATCATAATCACTGATCCAACAAAAATCAGCCACATTGCAATTTTGAGTGACCATCTAATCAGAACTGGGGAAAAAAGCCTCCACTCGAGCAACCTCTCCTCAAGCTTCCTATTTGGATTAACTGCATCACCAACTGTACGAATTGCCATGGGACGATTAACACTAGGCTGAAAATCAAAGATGGATGTCAGTTCAATTTTGGTAATGTATGGAAGGTTTAGAGCTATTGGTATCCAGAAAATTGAAATATCTTTTAATAGTCGCACTAGTAAAAAAAAGAAAAACAATGACACAAATTCTCCTACAGTCGTACTAGTGGAGTGTTCTTCTGAATTGATGAATGACGATCATCCATCACCTTTATTAATCTTTAACATAACTAATATTAATATATAAGTCTGAGCTTTAGAGCTTCTAATGTGTAAATGAACATTAAAAAACAGAAATATAAAAATCTGTATCTTGTACTCTTTGTTTATGAAGTATAACTGACTACCCAACCTTTGTCATGATGAAATCTCAGTGCAGTACATCTATTTGAACATGACTACTGCCCGGTTAGGTTGACAGCCATAAACAAATTTAATGCCCAGTCATGAACACTAACCAAATTAGACAGAGCTTGATCTTCCAGTGCCTAAAGAAACAGTAAAGCTAAAATTTCAGAACTCTTTTCTTATCTCCTCTATAATATACTGATATCAAATATTATTTGACCAAACATTAAAAAGCCACTAAAGTTAGATAAATAATTGAAAACTTCAAGCTTTCAGTGCATATATAAACACCAACAATCATCTAATACTGACATAAATAAAAACGATATGAGGTTGTGAGAACTATAACAAAAAAAAAAAAAAAAGAATAATAAGAAGCAAATGAAAAACAATTATAGGTAACCATTTGAACTTTAGACCTGCAAAACATGAAAAACCACTATAAAACAGATTCTTTTGAGATGAACTGCATGAGATGTTAAAGAAACTTGGGTTCTTTATATGTACCTCTGGAAATGAAGATGGGACTATGTTCAGGTGGTAATGCTGGTGAAGATCATCACTGAGGATATATATATGCAAGAGCAATGCTAGAGAGAGAATGCCACATGAAAATGTGAAAGTTGAAATGAGTGGGTGGACAGAGAGAAGTAAAGGAGAAGCTGGGGATCCAATTACTAGTTCTGTGTTTAAGTTGTTGGTAAGAAGGTTGGTGTGCCTTTGGTTCCTTGTCATGTTCATGACTTTTTATTCCATACTGTTATCTTCTGTTTCTTTCTCTATAGTCTATACTGCCACCTAACGTTTCTTCATCAATTCTATGTTAGATTCAATCGAATTTTTGCTAGCTCTTGGGAGCAGAATACATAACACAAGTGGCCAAGGCCCATAACAGAATCTTGGACAGCTTTCTGGAGAACTGGGGAATTCAACAAAGAACCCACTGCATAAATTTATAATCCAAGTATAAAAACTCCTCCTGAGTTCTGACCCCAAGTTGCCATGACTTGTGCCAGTTGACTCATCTGGATAGATAACTAGGAGTCATGGGTGTGCATAAATCCATATGACCCGACAAAACCGACTGACCTGATCCGAACCGTGGCAAACGGGTCGGTTATCCAATTAGGGTCGGTTCGCATCGGTTAAAAAAACTGCAAACCCAAATTGGGTCGGTTCGGTTGTCGGTTTTAACCCAAAACCGACCCGAACCGATCCATGCACACCCCTAGCAAATTGGGTATTGATATCATATTATTGTTTAAGTTAATGCTTCATATGGTTTGCCTTTTGTTTTTCTGAATATGTGCTTTATTTGCAAGAGATTATGTGGGATGTCTTTGGACACCTAAAAACTTCAAAATGCATCAACAATTTCCTTTTAATTGTCTTCTTCCACTTTGTAAATGTAACGAGTAATGGCCACTTTATTATATTGTATTATTCCAACTCTAAAATTATTTATTAGTATTTGGTGGTTTTCAATTAATATATTTTTTGCACTCTAAATAGGGAATCATGTTTTGTCAAAGTGCTTATGTAGAAGTGTTTGAGCGTAGGTAACAACACTATGTATCTGGACCGACTATGTATTTGGTGCTTGGTGGACACTAGTAGGGTCGGTGGATAGCTGGATCGGGTGGTTGATATCCATGAAAAAGTCGAGTTGGATCGGGTGGTGGATATGATGGATACTAGTCGGGTCGGTTGCGGATCCCATTGTGTTAGTTCGGTTCTGTTCACATTATATACAAACCGACATGGTCGGTTCGGTTGGCGATTTTAACCCAAAACCGACCTGAACCGATCCATGCACACCCCTACTAGGAGTGTTCATAGCCTAACCTGAGGCATATCCAGGCACATCCTGATTTTAGAAACAAGCCTTATATCCAGCCCCGAAGGTGCTTGTCCCAAGCCCGCCCCACCCGAAACATGTCAGGCCCAAACCTGCTCATTTAGTCGCTCAGACTGGGCCAGCCAGGCTTTGTGTCACTTGTTCATGTTTCCTATTTCTTATTCCGGCTACAAATATTACTTATTATTATTTTTTAAAATAGGGTGTGTCCCAGCACTTTGGGCCAAACTCATCCCTACGGGCTCAAGGGTAGCCGAGTAAATTCCCTGTGGTCTAGTGTTTAGCGCAGTTTCGAATCCTCAATCTCCAGGAGCGAACCATGGTATTAGGCCAATTGAGCTACCCCGTGGAGTTATAAATAGGGAGCTTCTATTGGCACACCAAATTTAACTTTTCCCACACAAATTCTCTCTACACACATTTCTATAATTTAAAAAATACATTAATTCTTTTCACACACAATCAAATTTCCTAAACTACCCATCCCTCCATTTCCCTCTTTCTTCCCACACACATCCTCATCCCTTTCTTCCCACACACAAAAATCACCATTTTCTCCGGCGTTCCTCCGACATTCCTCCGGCGTACCAGTCTACTCCTCCATCTCCACAATCCTCCGGCATTCCCTTTTTCCTTCACCATTTATTCTTTTTTCCCATCTCTTCTTTACCATTTTTTCCAACTTAGATTACTTTTTTTTTCATGAAAACTTGTTATGGGGATAGATTCTCATTCAAATTAAGTTTTTAGAAACAATGTTAGTATTTTTTCATGCATTTGGGTGTGTTTTTATCCATCGTCGCAAGGGTTTTTAAAAATCGCGACTCGGTTCGGTCTTTCAGGACCAAACAGATTGCATATGTTCGGAAGTACAGGACCGAACAAATGCCTTATGTTCGGAACTGTATATCCGAACATATGCCATTTGTTCGGTCCTGAAAGACCGTACATATCGAGAACCTGCAACTCGTTCTAAGCGAGAAATTTTTTTAAAAAAAGAGGCATAAAACTGGCTTCTTCATCTGATTGAAAGACACCATTTGATTATTATTTTCTTCCTTCATTGCACTAGAAATCCTTTAGAGATGAATGAAAAAAGATAAAGTACAAGAAGAAAGAAAGATGAAGGAAGATGAGTTGCCCAAAGAGAAGAAAATGGAGAAAGATGAGTTGCCCAATATGTTTTGAATTTTTCTGGAAAGTGGAGAGTGAGATGGGTGGGAGGGAAGAAGAGATGGGTGGGAGGGAAGAAGATGAGCTTGTGTGTGAAAAGAGGGATAATGGATATTTTGGTCATTTCATAAAGGGATAAAAATGTAATTAAAAAAAAATAAATTCCTTGTGTTAGAAAAGAAAAGAATTGTATGCCAATAGCATCACTCTATAAAAATTACTTATACTTTGCCTATAAGAGAGATTTTATAAGACGGGTACTATGTGACCTTCATCTTGGTAGGGTTGTGTTTTGTCCTCTCTTTTGTTGGTTGGTTGTTGTCGCTTTGAGTTTGTTCTTAATGAGATTCTCTTTATTACAAAATTAAAATAAAAACCCTCAAACCAGGCCATCTCCCCTTCACAATCACAATCAAACCACGTTCCATACCTCATTCTATCTAGAAGGAAAGATTCCAACTATGATCCCAATAAAGATGAGATGAGATGAGATTGTGGCGCCTCACCAACCATAATTCTGAGATTTGAAGCAAGCATCAACTATCACTATCACCATTATCATTTATCATCAGCATAAAACACTAAAAATAAGAGACACCATCAAATGCCTCATTCTCTAGATGTATTAAAACATGACCTTGATAAAGGTAATTAGGGTTGTTAGCTACCTTAATTGGTAATGTAACAATTGTTATCATCGTATAAAATAATATTAGATTGGTGTTTTTACGAAAAAATTAAGTTTAAACTCTGATTCTACGGATAACTAAATAAAAACTATAAAAATATCAGTAGGTGCTGTGCAGACTTTTAGATAAAAATATCTCTACTCACAATATCGTCACCCAACGGCAAAATATCGAAAGAAGGTAGAGATAAAAATGGTGTGTTTGATAGAGAAAAAAGATGTGAGAGATGATGAATTGCAGGAGAGAAAAGATGGAGAAGGAATGCATCAGTTGAGGATATTGTCACTAGGGTATTTACATTAAAAAATATACCACCCTGTAACAATGTTTATATGTTTTTCTTCGTATATGTTTAATTTTTTCGTAAAAATTCTTATTAAATATGATATTTATCAATGCATTTTGTAAAAAACTAATATTTTTATCCATAACTTTTATAATTGAAAATTAGAGTATAGACCCCATTGAACTTGGACCAAAATTTCAATCAGGGCCAAAAGAGAGTCCATATCTGACTTTATTCCTTAAATTTATTTTTGACCCCTTCGTCCCAGGCTCTTATGAAGACTTGTCTACTTTAGAAAGCCCATTGGGATGTGGAGAACATTAACGGAGCAAATGAATGTTGAAAAGAAGTGGCTAGGTCCCTTCACTATTAAAATCATGGACTCATGTATTACTGCTCAAGATAAATGTCTCCTTTTTATATGGGGTATTATCAAATTCACTCTAATAAGAATTAAGTATACCGTGAGATTGATCATGCATAAATATTCGGAAAAAAAAACATGTTATAAAGAATTTACGTAGGAAGATATTTTCATTACTTTCGGGGAATCTAGGCTATTATTTTGTCCTCTAAATTACTTTTTCACATGTGGATATGTGAGTAAATGGAATGACAGATGCTTTGGTTAAGCTTGTTCGGGGAAGGGTAGAGTTTCTCTACGCGTGGTGTTTGGTTAATGTTGTTGTTTTGCATTTGATAATACTATTTATAACTATATATTTGCTTTTGGTTTCTCTTTGTTTTATTTGTGATACTTTCTTAACCTCCTTGCAATCTTTACTAAAATTATCATGTTAGCAACAGAAAAGTTTAGATTCCAAGCACAAAATGGTGGGCTGTGGAATCATTTTTAGAATTTACCTGAATTTGGAAAAGAAAAAATTACACTTGTAATTACCAAAAATAAAATTCCTGGATGCAAGAATTTTCTCTAGCTAGTTAAAGTCACATGGGTCTTATGGTTCCAATAATTAAGGACAAGACTCTGATGATGGTGGCAATTTTGTTGGCCCAACAGATTATAGCTATCTGGAAACTTTAGTCTTTTCTAGAGGGCCCAAATGCAAGAAAAATTTGGTAGTCATCACTCTTGATCAACTTATACATTTCATGAGGATTACAATCCGGTAAGTTTCATGATGGCCTTATTTGAACAGCTCCCACCCCTACACGAGCTCTCTAATAAATGGGTGAGTAACATCATCCAAGAAAAAAAAATTCTCATTTGGAATTTATATTGAAATAGACTATTATCAACCCCATTGAATGAAAGTTTGGTACACCAGACCAGTACTCTGTAACCTGCTGATTGCTTGTTAATTGCCAATAAGTAAATCACAGAGTTGGGCAGGAATGAGAAGGGTTTTGGCTAGAAGAAAAATCCATACTTATATATAAGTGGTGAAAAGTAGATTTCATTAGGCAATTCTGATGTGTGTTTGTTTGTTTCATGTAATTAAATCCATAGTAAATTATAAAACTCTATTTTCTGAGTTGAAAACTAAAGATCAAAGATGAATGTAAAAACCGAGCATCAAATAGCCCCACCCTTATGGAAGTTCAATTGGATAATGAATGAGAAATACTTGCTTGTTGCAGTTCTGCAACTAAATCTGCTTGCTCTAGTTGAATTGTGTCAACTATGCAGTTTGGCCCTAAACAACTGAAACCATTCAAACTGGTTGATTTTACCATGAACCCATCAATTAACAAAATGGAATATAACAAACCAAATCTAAAACTCTGGATTGCTGTTAGTTTTGTTTTAAGAATCTTACGTTATTCAATAATTCTAATTGACCATTATTTTTAGGGATTTCTCTAAAACACCCTGAGGTTTGCTTTACTTCACTCAATGGAGTTGTATCTTCCTCGAATGAAATTCTTTTGGTGTAAATACTCATGTATACACTCATCAAGTCCCTCACCAATAGCCTTGAGTGAGGAATTAGTCCTATTATAATATATTAAGTTCGGAGGTTTTGGATTCAATTTTGACTATCGGTTATAATTTTGACCGGAAGTTACATCAAATACCTTTATCTTTTTATCATAACCACTCATAACTGTTCTCCACTTTTTTTTTTTTTTTTCAAAGACTTTATTTCAATGCAAACTCTATCATTCCCTTCTACTCAAATTCTCAATTTTTCATTTTATGATACATACTCTTGGATTATATAAATACATGCTCATAATTTTTTTCCTTTTACTTTTTTCTAAAAAAGCTATGGATCTTTTGATACATGAATATTCAAATTGTAATATTTGTCATATCCGTGCTGAGCACGCGTAATTATGCTAGTAAACTTATTATGAGGAAGGTGTACAAGTAAGTTATAGTAGGGGGCACTCCTTTAATTCTAAAAGCTGGCAGGACCCAGGGAGAGTAGCTGCACGCTGAGAGGTGAAAAAAAAAGGGGGCTTTGGTCGGAGGTCCCTCAAAACATGACTTTAAGGCAAACAATCTACAATATTTTTTCATAGAGTGATAGGTCATTTTTTCAAATTTGAATACCTAAAATGTCTAATTTACCCTTTCTTCAAAATCATATCCCATGATTCAAAATCATATCCCACGATTACTGGAATATGCCATTAATAATGGTCAACTACCATTTAATTGGCTAAATAAATTTCAAAAAATGTAAATAAATTTCAAAAGACGAAAATAAACTTAAAAAATACAAATAAATTTAAAAAATACAAATAAATCTGAAAGAAAGCAAATAAATTTAAAAAAATGTAATAATTTAAAAAAATGCAATAAATTTCAAAAGAACGCAGAGAAATTTAAAAAGATGCAAAAAATTTTCAAAAAATGAAAATCAATTTAAAAAGACGCAAATAAATTTCAAAATATCCAAATAAACTTCAAAAAATATAAATAAATTTCATAAGATGAGAATCAATTTCAAAAGATTCAAATAAATTTCAAAAAATGTAAATAAATTTCAAAAGATATAAATAAATTTCAAAAGACGAAAATAAAATTAAAAACGCAAATAAATTTCAAAAAACGCAAGTACATTTGCCAAAACTAAGATAAACTAATTTTCCAAATTTCAGAAAAATTAGCCAAAAACTTAGTTAGATTTGTCCAGAACTCAGGTGAATTTGTTTAAGAACTTTGATAAATTAGCCAAAAACTCAGATAGATTTGTCCAGAACTCAGAAAAATTTATTTCAGAATTCAGATAAATTTGCACAAAACTCAAATAAATTTGACAAAAAATGAAAAAACTCAGATAATTTTGACAGAAACTCATAAATCTGTTAAAAACTCAGATAAACTTGACAAAAACTTAGATAAATTTTATAAAAACTCATATAGATTTGTCAAAAACGATATAATAGCCCTGTTGCCTTCCTTCTCTGGCGATGGCACAGCACCATCGACTACGTTCGGATCTCAGATTGGACTCCGGATCGTCAAGTGCGAAAATAAACTTCATCTGTTGATCACCTATTTGCTTTCTGCTGACATTAGTAACTGATGTCAGCGTGTTATTGGCTGGGCTTTCTGCTTCACGGGTCAGGCGTAGCTGACCCAAACCTAGAAGTGAACCCAAAGTACCTAGGTTGTCTTCCTCTCCTCTCCACGTTCTAGAAACAAAACCAGAACGTGCGTCTCTCCTCTTTCTCCGATCAGAGCACAACAACTGCGACAGTGGATGGCGGAGTCTCCGGCAATGATTGTCACGGCGGTCCGCTCCTTCTTCGGCGGCGGGAAGTGCGGCAAACCCAAGAACCGTCTCTGTTCTTCTTCCTCTCAGGCGATGGCAAGTCGACGAGCAGTGTCTTCGTTTATTTTCCGACAACGCCCAGATCACCACCAGATCCTCTGATTTCCCTTCTTCCGGCCGCCTTCCCGACGCAAGCCCATTCCTCTGTAACCAAGAATTAGGCAGCGCAGATCCCTTGCCTCTTCTCCTCTAACCTTTCCGACCAGTAATCGAAACAAGCCGGATCCTCTCCACATTCTGGTCTGCAATTTCAAAACTGAGTACTCAACAGTTTCTGCAACAAAAAAATCGAGACCTAAGTTTCAATCTTCTCTATAACTCTTCTTCATGATCTCCCCAGAATGGGAAACCTTTGATTAGTGTGGCCCAATAGAGATCGGAAACGATCTTTCTTTTTTGCAACGAAGAACCACGCGTAGAAATCCAGATACCCTTGATCCCACAGTCTCTAAAAAATGGAATTATCCCATTCTTCTTCAATGTTGTTAGCCTCCCTCTTTAGTTGCCAGATGGTGGATTGCGCCTGGGAGAGGATGAGACGAAATATGGGTTGAAGAAGAAGAGGGACAGTATAAGATTTGAAATTTGAAATTTCAAAAATTTATGCCTAAAACAGTTGAAAGGGTAAATCAGTCATGCCAATTGTATCTATGGACTTCTTGCCGAAATATGTCTAACTATATGGACTATAGGCCTTAGATAAAAAGTTGATGGACTGGAGGTCTTACAAGACCTCTATGAGAGACCTTTCACTAATTTACTCTAAAAAAAAATCACCAGCTTTCTCCCTCTCAAGTCTCAATTGCCTCAACGTCTGAGTGCGTGAGTGGGCGAGTCAACGATGCTTTTTTCAACATTCACTATAAGTGCCACGTGTAAGGTGTAAATGACTCCCGACTTCGCACTTGGACGCATCTATTCTAAATTACTAGCATGAACCCCCTGTGCATCCCACATGTTAAGTCCTCAATAATATATTAAAACTAATATCCTTTCAATATAATTCAACCAAAAAGTTTTGAACACCAAACTTTTCCTCGCTTAATCCATGTCAGCATACACGTTTCATCTAAAAAGTAAATGATTCGTATGCATTTATGTTCATTTTGAATACTATATACAAACTTTGAAAATAATCTTAATTTATAAAGTTGGAAGGCATCCTTTGAATTGGGTTATATCCACACAAATGGGTTCAAGAGACATTTTATCGAAAATACACATATTTAGCCAAAGAGATATATTTTATTGAAAAGACATATATTATGTGTTTTTTAGTGTGACTTCCTTTGAGATTAGAATTGACGGGTTTTTTTTAAAAAAATTTTTTTTAACCAACATTCAACTTTAAATCGAAAGAGTAGAAAGTCACTAGTCTCTTTTTATTTATTTTTGTCTCACAGCTTCCTTCCGCCGTCCGAGCCAAAAATGAAAATGAAAATCCTTGTTGCCATGGCCACTCTCTTCCTCCCACTCTCCTCCTACTTATACTAATCTCTAATCACACTCCAGGAACCCTAATTTTCCAATCTCTCTTTCTTCATGGCTTCGTCGCTTTCTCGAGTTTCTTCCTCGTACAGCTCCAACCACTCCTGCTTCCATACTAGAGACTCCATCCATAGAAGAAAATCTCATCTATCATTTCCAAATTCCTTCCGTTCCTCACCCGATTCGCCCGATTTCAAGCTCTTTTTAGAGAATTGCTCAAGGAATCGATGTTTCAGAGCTCAGATTCCTCGCGCGACAACAAAGTCTGGTGTCGTCGTTGTCGAAGATCCGTCTTCAAAAGAGAAGGAGAAAGAGGAGGAGGAGAAGGAGATGGTTCTGAGAAACGGTATCATATGTGGAGGTCCGTCCGCAGAGCGTGGGATTTCGCTGAATTCGGCGAGGTCGGTTCTCGATCATTTACAGGTAATGTTTAGATACTCCATGATTCTGTTTACGTTCGATCATGAGGTTTCTAATGTGAAATTGTGGTCGATTGTATTGATAGCATATTTGAAGAGAGGTAAAATCAGTGGGAATTGAATAGTCATTAGAAAACAGGTTGGTGGGTCCCCTTTTGGATAGGTTAGATCCAAGCCATTAAAAAGAGTGGTCAACTGGTATTTTGAAATTATGTATCGTCCAATAGTTCCAACACCGATAATGTATGCTTATACATTAATTAGTTAGCTGATATTTTGAACCATGTTTACAGTTCCTACATGCATTATATTGAGTTTGGATGGGAAGTTCAATGGACAACCAAAGTCTTGCTTGGTTTGAGGACCCAGAGGCAGAACCAGCAAATATGCCTTGGTGGCCTACTATGAAAAATAAGAAATTCTTGGGTGGTTAATGTAAAAAACTTATGAAATTTCTATTAACATTAAGGGGGTGTTTTTGCAATTTTGGGAGGGACCCTGGGCCCCACCTTGGAAATGGCTACTCTGAGCGGAATAAATAAATAAATTCCCTGCTTTATGGTTGTATTCTTCTAGAGAGGAGTACACACAAGGGGCCTGTTTCTGAGAGGGTGTTGGCCCCCTGAGTCTGAACTTTGGCAGTTTGTTTTTTTTTTTTATGAGTAACTTGAGGTACCCATATTTCTATGCACTACTCTTTCCTTCTCTTAATAGAATCTTCATGGTTTTATCATGGGTCCATCAGTGTAGTCTACATCTATATTGTTAGCAAATACAAAGAATGCTTGTATTAACAGGTGAGAATTAGTTCTCACATATTATATGAGAATTTTTTTGTGGGGCTCAATTGTGGGCCCCATTTGGGGATGAGACTAGGGGTGATGAAAAGATCTATGTGAGACCAACCTCAAGTATTAAGTTTGACCTCAAACCTATGCCCCTAACCCCTTCATCCGTGGCCCACAAGTTTAATGACTTCATATTCAAAAAAATATTCAACCCTCGATCCAACGGTTCAGTCCATTCAGATGTGCACCAATCCTTTGGATTAGTGATTATCAGGAGGTTTCCTATTGATTGCTAGGTTTGAATGGATTGCTAGTTGGGCCCCGCAAAATAGCTCTCATATAATAGGTGAAAACTAGTTCTCACTTGAATATTTCCCTACATATAAAAGCCCTCAGGTATGACTATAAAACCCTTTCTAGTACCATTGATTAACTATTTTTTACTTTTATTTTAGTTTCCTTCTACTATTTGGACAGATGAGAATGCCCTTGTTTTAAACTCAGAACCAACTAAGAAATGGATTTTTCAGAAAATCCATTGCCTTTCTCCTATGGATTTCTCTAGTTACACAAACACACCCTTATATAGTATTTATGACCGGTCCAACTTATCAAGGGGCTTTGATGGAACGAGGACCCTTATACTAAGTTTTTCTGTCATCCAAGGGCTTTAAAATTTTCTCTGCAGTGCTCCATATTGAAAGTACTAGTATGCACTATAAAATGCCAAAATATTCATTTTTACAGTATTTGCAAAAAACAAAATATTGCAAAAATTTGATATGATGTTACAAAAAATTTGTCCCTGGGGCATGCCACCTTCACTCATAACCAAGGGCTATCTTACCTAACCCATTCTCATGCAGATATATTCTCTCTCTCATAGACACTCCTGTCAAAAAGTATCTTCATTTCTCCACTAAAAGACAAAAGAAAGTCCACAATCAATGCAAAAAGTAAAAAAAAACTCCATAATAAACAACTAAAAATAAAATATCAATATCATAACCTATTTATATTTTATTATTTCTTCAAAACAATCTCTATTTCACTCAGCTCCATTAGTAAAGCCCCTAAACAGCCCCTAGCACTGTTTATTGAGAAATGACGAAGACGGACCCCAATCCATTTTCTTACTCACACTACAAGGGAGGGTATTATAACTTTTGTTGAGGAGTGGGCTCACCGAAGGAAAAGTATTAAAAAGTATTTATGGTGCCTCAATTAATGCCTCAAGGTTATGGTGGGAATGATTAGATAAAGAAACTTAATAACTTTGAGCCCACCTATTTGAAGATAGCTCACAATGAACTATTCTCATGTTTTACTCCAATTGTAATTGGTCTCCCTGCAAATTTGATGCATGTGATTACTAATAGGGACACCTAAAAAGAACCTTGACCTTGCAGTGTTGTCTGTTGCTAAGGCTATAGAAAATATCTTGGGTTATCAATTAGGTGATAATTAGGGGCAGTAATTAAAAATGCTAACAATTGAAATACTAATTTCACTAGTCAAATGATCCTATCATCCAATCGGGCCATCAAAACGTCTTATATGCTATACCCACTATATGCATAGAAATATTGATCCAATAGACAAAATCATTAAACTAATGACTTAAACTAAGCTTAATGAGGTGGAGATACCAATCCAAAGACCGTTTCTTTATGGAAGTTCCTGTGCTTGTCATCTCTTCATTGGTTGAATCAGTATTAAAAAGAAGAAGAAGAAGAAGAAGAAGGTGAACAGAATTCATCAAACCCAAATGGCTTCTAATTCAGAGGTGGGTATTTTCTTCTCTTTCCAATCTTGTAATTTGTCATCTGCTGCAGTGCTGAATTTTCATTGTGCTCAGGTCATTTCTGATGATTCTGCAATTGGAGGTTCGAAGCTGCAGCTTTATTCCTTCTTCAGGAGCTCTTGTTCCTGGCGTGTTAGGATTGCACTCCACTTGAAGGGTGAGATAAGATTTCATCTATTTCTTCTTCTTTGGAACATTCTCCACCGGTTTGGCCTGATGGGGTCCACCTATTGATGAACGTAAGGGAAAATATCTGATTGATTGGACAATCATGGCCATAGAAGTCTTCCATATTGATGTTGTGAGTTTATAAGGTGGGACCCATGTCTGGATTGGTTGTGGACTGTCCATGGAGTATGGACTTGGTCTGGTACTATGGTCCAAGAGGAACTTATAGTTTTCTAGAGTTTTATGGTACAGATTTCTGTTTTGTGGATTTTTATTGTGAAAGTGGAACTGAGATTATTGGTGTTGTGAATGACTAAAAGGGTTGAAGTATGAGTACAAGGCAGTGAACCTTTTGAAGGGACAGCAGTTTAGTCCAGGTGAAGACATCCTCAACCATTGCTTTCTCCTGTTTGGATTTGGCTCTTCCGAATCCTCAATCATTGTTTTCTTCTCATATAATATGTGAGAACTAGTTCTCACCAAAATATATTATCGATATATAAATACATAATTATTTACATTTGCATATATATAGCATATATACAGTGTTCCCAAACTTTGGTGCACCCACAATTTACCCTTGCTGGTAGCAACACATGTATACCAGCCAACCCAAACACTTCTCTTTGGTTTGTAAGTCTTTTTTTTTTGTAACATAAACCAATGAAACATTAATTGTGTATTTGTATTGCGTTTCTAAGAATTAATGGTAAAGGGGGATTTTATTGAAGGAATACTAGAGAGGTGAGGATTAGAAGTGATGTTTGATCGATAACATTTTATATTTATTGATTTATTACTAATCATTTCAAAGACTAGATTTTCTCAATAATATCCAAGAAAAATCTTAATTAGAAAATATTGTTATATTCCATAATTTTCAAAACTTTGTGGGTGCAATTGAAATATGGAAATACTAGATATAAACTACCCAAAATAATATTTCTTTTCCTTGTTTTAACACCGAGAATTGTCTTTTGCTCCGATCAAAGTAGGACTCATGTTCGATTAATCACATGTAAACTGGTCCATCATCCACCCACAATAAATTACTAAAAACCGGTTGATTGTCTAGTTATGATCATTTTGATGGGCCACAATGCTGTGGTATGCATCAATGGTTGAGAGAGTACTAGTGTTGAAAGCCATTCACCATATTATGATAAAGTGATTGGTGAAGATATAAATGATATGATAATGCAAAAAAAGAGAGAAAAAAAAAATGCAAAGTTAGGAGTTTGGATCTAAGTGCTCAGAGTGCGGAGCGAGGGTAGAGCACGAGCGATGAATGCTAAGATTTAAAATAATTATATATCCGGTGCGCTTATACAACATAGTGCTTGTGGGTTTATAAACAATTAACTAATGAACACAAATATGTCTTATTCATATATTCAAGAATCAAAATAGAGAAAAAAATTTTTAACTTTATAATTTGATCACATAAAATAGACAATAATTAACAAGTTAGAAGAAGTTGCTTTATTCAAAAGATAAATGTCAAGCTTACAAGAAAAAAAAAATTCACACAAACCAAAGTTCTGCAGGGTTTGCTTCATCTTTGGTTAATCTGCACTCCATTGTATACTGCACCGCGATTCCAAGACATTCGAACTGCCCTTTGAGGACGGTTCTGATCCGAAAACGCATTGAGAAGGCTGAGGGGTGGTTCCGGGTACCAAGTGCGACTCCCTTAAGTGTCTCACTCATGCTTCAGGGGTGTGAAACTGTATAGTAAGGGCCACCTATTGCAAAATAAATGGCCTCCCGTTCGTGGGTTTATTATAGTAGGAGTTGGTCCTGTGTAAGACGATTGAGCATATGATTGAGAAATCTCATGTTAGAATTGACCTTTACCTTACTATAATTTAGGGGTGTGTTGTTAAAAAGAGGGCCTCCCATTTTAAGTGATTCAGATTTTCAATAGGTGTTCCCAAACACGAATGAGACGCTGGTTTGTGCACTTAATTTTCCACAGTAAAAAAAAAAAAAAACTTTCTGGCCCCCCATGGGAAAAGATTTTCCCGAGGAACAGTGGAAAATTTAGCCTTACTTTACGCTTTTGCACAAAAAGTGGCTGTGCACCAGATATGGATTTTTACTGTAATCCGGAGAACCATTTTCCGCAAGCCTCACTCATGGAAAACAGGCCAAGGGATACACAAACGTGCTCTAACACACGGTGTGTGTGGGGAAATTCCCGAACTCATCAGAGTCCCGGCCAGATGCTCCATCTCAGGCTCCCGCACCAGCTAGGTCCATCTCAGCCAGGCACTTCACCTCGGCAGAATCCACTTCGACCAACGCATCCCACTTCGGCCTAGTGCTCTATCTCGGCACCTTTGCCAGAAGTCTCTAGCCAAGCCAAGTCGTCCCCGACCTCGGCTCCCCAGCTCGGCGACAGTGCCAGGCCCCTCCACCTCGGCAACAGTGCCAGGACCCTCCATCTCCGTCAGGTCCTCACCTCGGCGAGACACTCCGTCTCGGCCAAAGAGCCTCAGCTCAGTAAAAATACTGAGCACTGACAACTGTCCTCCCATGGACGCTCAAGCACACTACGGCACGTGCGACAAGACAAGAGCTTGACCCATATCTCCTGACAGATCGCCGTCCACAGCTCCCAAGGCGCCAGGATATGGCCAAATGGGACAAGACAGGCTCGATGAGACTGCAATTAAAGAAAAGTAGGCTACGATGGGACTGCGCCTCCCTAGTACCTGACAGAGTGGGCTATGACAAGACAGTCAACCACCCCTTTGCCTCCTCTCTTCCTCTATATAAACACAAGAACAATTCACAAGGAGGCCAACGAATACACCATTCTGGTATGCCCATCTTCTTCCCCAAAAAATCTCCATCCTCTGCTTAGTTCATACACTTAGGCATCGGAGAGCCTTGCGCCACTCAGGCCAGGGTCCTCTGACCTGCTATTCTTCTTCCTTTTCTCAGGCTTCAGGCGCAGGCATCGGTGTTCCTAGTCTCTTTGGATAAGTCCGTGCAGGCACCCCCCTATTCTTGTGAGTCACATTTTTTGCACTTATACGGTGCATGGTATGAGACGCCAGTTTGAAGATGGAAGAAAAAAAAAATGTTTTGCATATTCACCATTACAGGGATACTATTGCCATCACATGCAAGCTTGATCACACTTGTATTCATTTCTTTTTTGCTGTTTGGGTCACTCTCTGAAAAATAAATTAGTGAAAGATGAGGAGTTTCTCTCTCTCTCTCTCTCATTTGTTTACGAGGACTTTGTCTCTTGGATTGTAGAGTTTTCAAAGCTGAACCCTCTTAGTTACGTTCCAGTACTGGTGGATGGGGACATAGTGATTTCTGACTCTTTTGCCATCATACTGGTTAGTCAAATTCATAATCCTTCATTCGTTATTGCTATATCTGCTGAAATTGACATAGGGCTTTTAGAAGCAAATGGCCAGTAGAATTTTCAATTGAGATTAGATGCATGTCTATATCAGTATATGTTTCATAGTTTGATTTTTGTTGTGCAGTATTTAGAAGAGAAGTATCCTGAACATCCTCTTTTGCCCTGTGACGTCCAGAAAAGAGCCATTAATTTCCAGGTAAAGCTGCAATGCTTGCTCTCTGTATTTTGAAATTCAGTTCTTTCAACAATTAGGTTGTTTTAATACAGTGGTAAAGGGTCATACAGACAAACAATTAGGTTGTTTAATATAGCATTACAACTGAAATTTATACCGAGGAAACATACTTGCAAAACCATTTAGATTCTTGTTTAACAATACTAATGAGTTTTACAATTAATCTTTTTGTAGGCTGCAAATATTGTATCATCAAGCATACAACCTTTGCAAAATTATGCTGCATTAGTAAGTTGTTAATCATGACTATTTCTATTATAAGCACACTATTTTCGTTGCTGACACTTTATGTTTTTTTTTTTTAATGAAATCATTCAAAATGATTGGCACTCTTTTTGCTGTTTCTCAAATTGAAGAACTACATTGAGGAAAAAGTTAATGCTAATGAGAAGCTTGTATGGGTGCAGTATCATATTGGGAAAGGTTTTGCAGGTAAACCAATCTTAGTGCTTGACACTTAATTACAATCTTATATCATGAAATATGCTTTTTACCAAAAAAAAAAAAAAAAGAAACATGAAATATGCTTGTTGTTCTAATTCTCATTATCTGAAATTGACCATCTTATTAATAACATCATTCAATGCAATTGATCTGCTGAAATCATGCAAGCTACAAGTGGTGGAGGAAATCATGTAGTCCATGATTTGTGGTGATTCACCACAATTCAAAACTCCTGCAATCACTCTCTTCATTTACTGGTTGTTTCCTTGTATATAGGATACAGTGTTGTTAAATACCAGTCAAAATTGTAAATCAAACATAACACAAAATTATTCAAATCATTCTGATTTATCTTGGTATCAGAGCAGAACGATTCCGCCTCTTTTTTTTTTTGTTTTTCGTATCCTTTTCTATGCAACTCTGCTTGCATCATTCTTCTTCTTCCCTTCTTCCATGGCACCAACTTCCAACACCACTTTCCTCTCTAATGTTCACCACCTTATCCCCATTAAACTCAATGGAGGAAATTATCTCTTGTGGAAGTCTTTATTTGAACCAGTTCTCAAAGCCCATTCCTTATTAGGCTTTGTTGATGGATCTGCCTCTTGTCCATCCCAATTTCTCACCCAGTCTGGTGGTTCTGTTAGCACCACTCCAAATCCAAAATTTCTGGAGTGGGTCCAACAAGATCAGCACATCCTTAAATGGATAAATTCCACTTTGTCAGAGACAGTTCTCCCTTATGTAGTTGGCCTCAACACCTCCAAATCCGTTTGGGATGCTCTTAGCAAGCGTTATTCTTCACTCTCTCGTTCTCATGTTCTCCAGTTAAAGAACCAACTCCAACATTTGAAGAAGGGAACTCTGTCCATGCAAGATTATCTCCAGCACATCAAAGTCCTTACAGACAAACTAGCCATGTCTGGCTCACCTGTAAGTGAGGAGGATTTCATCCTCCATATGCTAAATGGCCTCCCAGCACAATATCGTCCCTTCCAAACATCAATTCGCACTCGATCAACATCAGATCCGGTCTCCATTGACGAGCTGCATTCACTCCTTGTTTGTGAGGAACTCAGTTTGGAAGATGACACTATTCCAGCAGCCATTGATGCCGCAACTGCCTTTTCGGCAAATAGAGCTACCACTCCCTCCAATCGTGGCCGTGGCTTTGGAAGTAGAGGTGGACGTAGTCGTGGCAAAGGTCGTGGCCGCTATCAAAGTGGACACCAGAACTCTCCACCAGGACCACATCAACAAGGTGGGCCACCGCAGCAATATCAAACAGGATCTCCAACTCAGTCCTACCCAGGCCAGTATCAACAAAATGGTCATCGCCCTCACTGTCAGATTTGCCAGAAAGTAGGCCATACCGCTATAGATTGCTACCACAGAATGGATTTTGCATACCAAGGCAGAATCCCTTCAAGTCGCCTGGCAGCTATGGTAGCCTCACCCGGGTTTGATGACCAGTCCACTTGGTATACAGATACTGGCGCCACTCATCACATTACTTCCGATCTCTCCAATCTTGATGTTCGCTCCAAGTATGGTGGATCCGACTCAGTTCAAGTAGGCAACGGACAAGGACTCCCTATTGCACATACTGGTTCGGCTCTTTTACTCTCTCCTTCTAAACCTTTTCATCTCAAACATATCCTGCATTGTCCAACTGCTGCCGGTAATTTACTATCTGTCCAAAAATTCTCTCTTGATAATTATTGTTACTTTTGCTTTGATGAATCTGGTTTTCTTGTGAAGGACAAAGCCACGGGGAGGACACTATACAAAGGGAGCACTGAACATGGCCTTTACCCGTTTCATCCCACTTCCTGTCGTCCTACAGCCTTCCACAATCGTGTTTCCTCTGATTTATGGCATGCTCGGCTGGGTCATCCTTCACTTACCATCCAGAAGGACACTTTTAAAAATTTTACTTTTCCAATTTCCAATAAGCATTCATCTTTTTGCTCTTCCTGTCAGTTAGGCAAAAGCAAAAAATTACCTTTTCATTTATCTATTTCTTCTTCTTCTAGTCCCTTAGAAATTATTCACAGTGATGTATGGGGACCCTCTCCTATTTCTTCTGTTAATGGATATCGCTTTTATTTGCTTTTTGTTGATGATTTCACTAAATATTGTTGGATTTATCCTATGCACCATAAGTCTGATGCTTTCTCCCTTTTCATTAAATTCAAACAAATTGTGGAAAATACTCTGAATACCAAAATTAAAATTTTTCGTTCAGACGGTGGAGGAGAATATGTCAACAAGTCTTTTGAAAAGTTTCTCGCCCATAATGGTATCACTCATTAACTTTCTTGTCCATACACCCCAGAACAAAATGGGGTGGCCGAGCGAAAACATCGCCATATCATTGAAACAAGTCTCACTCTTTTAGCCCACTCACATGTGCCCACTAAATATTGGCTTGATGCATTCAACACTGCAGTATTTCTTATAAATCGTATGGTTCTCACACACTCATCTCAAAGTCCCCTTAAGAAAAGTTGTTCAGTCATTCACCTGACTATTCATCTCTACGAGTTTTTGGATGCGCATGCTACCCATGGCTACGCCCATATGTGACAAATAAACTATGCCTACGCTCCACAAAATGTGTTTTTATCGGGTAAAGCCCAGCCCATAAAGGCTATCGTTGTCTTGATCCCATCACAAGTCGTGTATATGTGTCTCGCCATGTTACATTTGATGAGAACACTTTCCCATTTAATGAGTGCTCCTCCTCACGCTTGCCGGATCAACAAATTCCAGACGATTCATGGTACAGTGGGCCCCAATCCAGATGGTTACCTCCCCCTCACCCTTCTGTCAATCCCCATGGTATCCTTCCTACTCCCACAAAATTTCTCTCTTCATCTAACCCTCTTACTCACTATGCTCCAACAGGCCATGAACCTTCTCTTATACAACTACCCCTAGTCCCTGCTTTTGAAGCATCTACACAACCAGCCCCTGCACACCCAATGCATGCCCACCCACAATCTGCACTAACTGATCCAAACCAAGTACTGGCAGAACAGGGAACCCAGACCCATCTCAATCCTCCAAACCTAGCGCATGAACCTCCTTTTGGGGCCCCTACAGATCCACATGCCCAAAGTTCTGAGTCAAGTGTTCCTTTACCTAGAATGACTACAAGGCCCTCCAGGCCCAACCCAAAATATTATAATCCAGATTTCGTCACTGGATCTAAAAAGGCCGGCCTGTTGTCAACCCGCCATCCATATCCCACTGTGTTACTTGCTTCTCTTGCAGATAAGGAACCTAGTACCTACAGTGATGCTGCACAATCGCCTGAATGGCGCCAGGCTATGGATGCTGAATTCAATGCTCTCCAAAGAACAGGAACATGGGCTTTAGTCCCTCCTAGACCCAATATGAACGTTGTGGGCTGTAAATGGGTTTTCCGACTTAAACATCGACCCGATGGGTCTATTAGCCGCTACAAGGCCAGGCTTGTTGCTAAAGGATTTCACCAACTTCCGGGTGTTGATTTTGTTGAAACTTTTAGCCCGGTTGTCAAACAAGCAACTATTCGGGTTGTTTTATCACTTGCTTTGACATATAAATGGCCACTTCGTCAACTTGATGTTGAGAGTGCTTTTCTCCATGGTGATATTACTGAACAAGTCTTTATGGCTCAGCCTATAAGATATGTTGACCCCACTCGACCATCTTATGTCTGCCAAACGCATAAGGCTATCTATGGGCTTCGTCAAGCGCCGAGAGCCTGGTACACCAAGTTCACTACATACCTACTTGAGTTGGGCTTTGAAATTTCACAAGCTGACCCATCGCTGTTTGTTCTCAAAATAGCGTCCATCATCACATATCTTCTCCTCTACGTAGATGACATAATACTCACTGGGAACAACCCGGGCTTCATCGCAACTTTGTTGACCCAACTTGGCTCCAAATTTGCTATCAAAGATCTTGGCCAACTCCATTATTTTTTGGGTATTGAAGTCCACCCTCACAATGGCGGTCTGCTGCTATCACAAGCTAAGTACGTAACTGACCTCCTTCACCGCACAAACATGCTTGGCTCCCAACCAGTTACGTCCCCAGTTTCTCACAGCAAGGCTACCCCTTCCGATGTGGTCTTATTATCTAATCCCACTGAATACAGGCAAATAGTTGGTGCTCTGCAATACATCACTATCACCCGGCCAGACATAGCATTTGCTGTTAATCAGGCATGCCAACATATGCATCAACCCACCACTCAAAACATGGTTGCTGTCAAGAGAATTTTGCGGTTTCTAAAAAGCACTCCAACACATAGCTTGCTTTTGCAGCCAGGCCCACTACATTTAGTGGCCTATTGTGATGTCGACTAGGCGGGTGACCCAATTGATCGACGGTCTACCAATGGGTTTTGTGTGTTCTTTGGGTCTTCACCTGTCTCATGGGGTGCAAAGAAGCAACCCACAGTTTCAAGGTCGTCTACGGAAGCAGAGTATCGATGCCTTGCTCTCACAGCTGCAGAATTATCATGGATGAGGTCTCTATTAAAAGATCTAAATATTCCATTATGCAAAATGCCTGTCATCTGGTGTGACAATATCAGCGCTATTTCCCTTGCCTCGAATCCTATCTATCATGCGCGCACGAAGCATCTTGAGGTCGATTACCACTATATCCGAGAAAAAGTGGTTAACAAAGAATTAGCGGTCCAGTATGTCTCAACCAATGATCAAATAGCCGATATTTTCACAAAAGGGTTGTCTTCGCAGAAAGTACGGGATCTTCAATCCAAGCTTTGTGTGTTCCCTAGACCCCACAGCTTGAGGGGGGCTAATAACATCATTCAACAGATCAGCTGAGATCATGCAATTGATCTGCTGAAATCATGCAAGCTACAAGTGGTGGAGGAAATCATGTAGTCTATGATTTGTGGTGATTCACCACAATTCAAATCTCCTGCAATCACTCTCTTCATTTACTGGTTGTTTCCTTGTATATAGGATACAGTGTTGTTAAATACCAGTCAAAATTGTAAATCAAACATAACACAAAATTATTCAAATCATTCTGATTTATCTTTCAGCAATCATTAAATAAATTTGTGGTGTATTTTTCATAATGTATTTGCCTGCAATAGCATTGATGTGCACCTCTTTTGCTACCCATTTTTCACATTCATCTCACAATTCTCCTCAAGTCTTATAAGGAATTCTGTAAATGAGGTATTTGTTTCTGTTTCCCATGATGGATCATCTAATCTATCAGAATTCAATCCATCATGGTTCATCGAAGATTACTTGGTTCTTCCATCACTTCTTCTTCCTTCTTTTTTAAATATACTTGTGGAAGCTAAAATTTTATTTCTTCCTTGGAACTTTTGGATCAAGAGAAGTCAAGGTTTTGTTTAAACTTTTGAATCCTAACTTGATTTCCTCTGCTGCCATTTGTCAGCACTAGAGAAGCTATTAAAAGGATATGCTGGAAGATATGCTACAGGAGATCAAGTCTTCCTGGTTCGTCTATTCCAAGATTGATTCACTGTCATTTTGTTTCTAATTTGCTAAATATATGAACTAAGTAATTCAAAACTTCTTGTCTTCTTGCTTTAATTTCTATCTTAATAATTTATTATGCCGTGTTGATCAGCCGAGAACACTAGTCTGTGTTGTATGGTGGAATTAATGTAACCCTTTGCTTTCATTTACTGATGTCATATAAATTATGAATCATCCCAGAACACTGTATATCTTGAAGAAATCACTGCAAATGGGCAGTTCCTCTCCATTCCATGCATGTAGTTGTAGCTCAGTGGTTATTAGTCCTCCCTGCTGACTTGATATGCCCCTCTTGAAATGTGGTTGCCTAAGATATTTACTCTGATTTGAGGACCAAAGCCATCTATGCTTTTGCTTTTTTATAGAATGCTTCCCTAATCCCTGCTCTAACCCTATAGCTGGCTGTTCAAAGCCATCCTTTTTCATAGAAACATTCTACCCAATGAGGCCAGTGTTAGGAAATAAACTAGGGTAAAGCACGCGTGAATCAATCACAAGCACACAAGACACAAGAGATTTACGTGGTTCGGCAATTGCCTACGTCCACGGGACTATGAGCGTACCGCTCGATTTCACTATGCAGGAAATTGGGCAACTCGTTACAAGGATAAACCTCTAACACTTAGCCTACTCTCTCCCCAATAGATCTCAATCTTGCTCTCACAGTCTCTCCCCTTACAATGCTCTCTTGTTCTCCCTTGCTTTATGTGATGTGTCTTACAAAGAATAACCCTAGAGAGTATATATAAGGAATTTGCCATAGTTTACTTAAGCCCTAAGTAAACTATCCATCAAGGCCCAATGGACCTTTTGAGCCAAATCCAACAATCTCCACCTTGGCGAAAAATGTCCGACCTTTTGAAGAATTGTTGTGTTTGTGTTTATAACACCTGTACCGTGTGGGAAAGCTCTCCCACAATATCTGCACCTCACCGAAGATGAGATGCACCTTCAATCTCTAACAAGAGGAGAGATTGAGCAAGTCCAAGCAATGCCTGAACTTCTCTGTAGTGACTGGCTTAGTGAAGATATCGGCTGCATTTTCATCTGTGTGAATCTTCTCAACGGAGATCTCACCTGTAGCAACCCAATCTCGAATTCTGTGATGCATAACAGCAATGTGCTTTGTCCTGGCATGATATACCTGATTCTTCGCCAAACATATGGCGCTTTGACTATCACAGTGTATTGAGATTGATTCTTGCTTAATCCCGATTTCATTCACCAAACCTCTCAACCAAATTGCTTCCTTAGAAGCCTCTGCAAGTGCCATGTATTCTGCCTCTGTAGTGGATAATGCTGTTGTAGACTGAAGCACCGATCTCCAGCTTATCGGTCCGCTTGCTAATGTGTAAACATAGCCTGTGGTGGATCTTCTTTTATCCAGATCCCCTGCAAAATCAGAATCTACATATCCCACTACACTTTCTGGTCCCTGTTTTCTTTCAAACAATATTCCCAAGTCTTTGGTGCCTTTTAAATATCTCAGAATCCACTTTACTGCATTCCAATGCTCTTTCCCTGGATTCGCCATGTACTTACTCACCACACTGACTGCTTGAGCAATATCTGGTCTTGTGCAAACCATGGCATACATCAAACATCCCACCGCATTAGCATACGGTATCTTGGACATATCTTCAATTTCATCGTCCGTACTTGGAGATTGACTGGCACTTAAATTGAAGTGACTTGCAAGTGGAGTAGACACGGGCTTGGCATTCTGTATGTTAAACTTTTCAAGTACTTTTGAGATGTATTTCTTTTGTGATAACCACAGCTTTCCAGCCTTTCTGTCCCTCCTTATTTCCATACCCAACATTTTTGTGGCCGACCCAAGGTCTTTCATGTCAAACTCCTTTTTCAACTGAGATTTCAGTTCTTCTATTTTTGACATGTTCTTACATGCAATAAGCATATCATCCACATAGAGTAGCAACATAATAAATGAATTATCATCATGCACTTTAAAGTAAACACAATGATCATACTCACATCGATAGTAGCCAATCCGCAACATGTAGGAGTCGAAGCGCTTGTACCATTGCCTTGGTGATTGTTTCAGCCCGTACAATGATCTCTTCAATTTGCAGACATAGTCTTCTTTTCCGACTTCTCTAAATCCTTCAGGTTGCTCCATGTAAATTGTTTCCTCCAAGTCACCATGAAGGAAAGCAGTCTTTACATCTAACTGTTCAAGCTCCATATTGAACTGTGCTACTAATGCCAGCAACACCCTGATAGATGTGTGCTTCACAACTGGGGAAAAGATCTCATCATAGTCAACCCCTTCTTTCTGTGAGTACCCCTTTGCTACTAAACGTGCCTTGAACCTTGGTGTTTCGTTTTCATGTGGGACTTCCTTCTTCCGAAACACCCATTTGCAGCCAACTGATTTTCTATCTTTGGGTTTTGGAACTAACTCCCAGACGGAGTTCTTTTCAAGAGATTCTATCTCATCCATCATAGCACCCATCCAACCCTCCCTATCACTGCTGTTCATAGCTTCTTGGAGTGTGGTTGGATCACCACTACTGGTGATAAGAGCAAAATGGACTTCATCCTCATCCCATCCAAACCTTTGAGGTGGTTTGATGCTTCTCTTTGCTCTTCCTTGTGCTAGACTTGTGGGTTCCTGCTGAACCTCTACTTCTTCCTCACCACCAGATGTACTGGCCTCTGTTTGAATCTGCACTGATTTCTTGCCTTTATTATCTGTAAGAGGAATTATTTCAACTTCTGCTTTCTCAGCACTGTGCTCTTTGACTTCACCATCTTGTTCCCTGTGTAGCATAGACTTTTCATCAAACACTACATCTCTGCTGATGATCTTTTTCATGTTTACTGGATCCCATAGCTCTTAAGCCCTAAGTAAACTATCCATCAAGGCCCAATGGACCTTTTGAGCCAAATCCAACAGCCAGTCACATCAATGGAATGGAAAACTAAATAATATGTCCAGCATTATGGCTTAGAGGCAAACTGTATTGTTTGTTAGGCATGCAGGATCCCATAATTCCTCCAAATTTATCTTGAGGTTTGTCCTGAACTTATGCTCAAAGCATTTGTGGTTCTTCTCTGGTCTGTTTCTACTGCTTTCCAAGTATGTGTCTCCACGTGATACCTAGGAAGTAGAACCCTTCCTGACATGGATCTATGCTTACTGTAATTAGGCATCAAATGAAAGTTGATCACATGGATGCTTGTTACTTGCAGGCAGATTTGTTTTTGGCCCCACAGATTTATGCAGCAATGACTCGATTCCAAGTTGATATGGTAATGTACCACTCCTACTACTAAAACATTGTTTGTACTAAATAGTCAAACAATGTAATGCATTGTTTTTTCTTTTTCTTTTGTTTTTAAATGTTCTGTTCTGAGTTTTTCATTGTATCTTTAAAAAAAATGAAATTAGTGATGTAGTTCTCAATCGGCATTTTTTAAAATCTTTAGTATTTACCATCCATTCATAATATACTCCACTTTAAGCACTGACATTTCATTGAACACAATCATCCATCTTAACTTTTTATATGCCCGGTATATTTGAATGAATTCATCATCATCATCATCATCAGCCTTATTCCATCAATGTTTAAATGACTTGTTGGATGTTTTTATACTTTACGTCTTTAACTAATTCATATGGCAGTAACGATGTGCAGGAATGGTACTTTGCCAATCCATTCGTCCCCTTATAATTTTTATTAGTTTTTCATGCTTAAAAGAAAATATTTTTCACAATGGTCTTTTCTTTGTTCTTGTTGTGCAGTCCGACTTTCCTCTTCTTTGCAGACTTAATGATGCATACAATGAGCTACCAGCATTCTGTGCTGCTATGCCAGAGATGCAGCCAGACTTTGAGAAACTTTGAGATAGATTTCCTACTCATTATGTATATTTCTAATGTCTTGTGACAAAACCCTGAACTGCTTAAAATAATAATCAATATGTCCTCCCAGGTATAATTGTATTCTTTTTTTTTTCTCCTATGGTCATGCAAACTTTATTGTGAATAGAAGGAGTCCTACTTCTCTAAGTACATGAGAAGTTCTGATTGGGTTCTTAACTCAAGTTCATCATCATCATCATCATCGTCATCATCATCAAAGCCTTGTCCTAACTATGTTGGGGTCGGCTATACGAATTATGTTTTTTTTATTCTGATCTATCCTGAGGATTTAGCCAAATCCTTTGATAGGTCATGATTCTTCAGATCTACCCTTGCTACCTTCATCTGTCCTCTTTGGCCTACCCTTTCACCTTGGTGGGCCATAGCCTGCATACAAAATCTTTTCCTCAACGGCGCTGTTGCTGGCCTCTGTTGGAAATGTCCAAGTCATCTCAAATGAGCCTCTCTTAATTAATCACCTATTGATGCTACCCTTAATGCTCCCAAAAGCGCTCATTTCTAATTCTGTCCTTCCTAGTTTAACCACACATCCATCTCAGCATGCTTCTCCTTGCTACACTCATCCCAACATTCTTTACTCAATTTTTAATAAGAAAAATCTACAATTTAATCTCTCTTGACAAGATTTTTATCAATTTACTCTACAAATTGGCTACTTGCACACCAAGGTTGTGTTTGTGCAACATAAGGATTTCATGATGGAGAAAACAACTGCTCCATTTTTTCAGACAGCTCAATTTCTGTTGTTTCGTGCGACATGTTTTTGCATGGAAAAAGGAATATTTCTGAAATGATTTTCTGCTCAATGGATATATTTGGAAATAGAGATTATATAATTCCAGAAGATCAGTTGCACAGTAAAAGCTCCTTAGCTTTTATAAGTGCATTGTATATAATCACTTAAGGACCAGATAATATTGATGCACATTTGCTCGAATAATTTATCATGTCAATCCAATGTCTTGATTGAACCTGTTTTTAATGAGGCACTGTTGGTTGACTGGGTATGGAGGTATCACGTAGAAGAGGTTGAAGTAAAATACCCATTTGATGTCATACCTGCTCTGATATGTTTTTTTCCCTTGAACTTTTAGAAATGTCCTGCTCTGATGAAGGTGACTGCAGAGATTTACCACCTGTGTTTCTCTAATATAGGCATGACCATGAGTGTAATGAGTTTTAAAACTGTCCTGCGCTAATTAAGGTGCCTGTGGAGATTTACCACCTCTCTTTCTCTAATATAGGCGTGGCCATGTCTGTAATGTTTCAGTTTTGTAACTGTAATGCTCTGATTGAGGTGCCTGTGGAGGTTTACCTCCCATCTTT
This sequence comes from Litsea cubeba, assembly GCA_012931725.1. Lineage (NCBI taxonomy): Eukaryota > Viridiplantae > Streptophyta > Magnoliopsida > Laurales > Lauraceae > Litsea > Litsea cubeba. The sequence continues at coordinate 114,621,446 of CM022947.1, read as the reverse complement.
CTCTAATATAGGCATGGCCATGTCTGTAATGTGTATTTAGAATTTTAGATATATGGCCATGTAGTTTTGAATTTTGTTTTAGAGTCTTTGATTGGGACCTGCTTGTACATATCCAACTTTTTTATGATAGAGATGGGAATAAACTGTATGGAAGGATGCTTATTAAGTTTTTTATTTTGATCATGCACGTGTGCGTGCAATCTTTTTTGTCATTATTCCTGCAGCGCCGTGGTTGACTTGGGCATTAGGCATTTTAGTTTTACAGACTGTGCATGTGCAATGTAACAGAATTCAGCATAATCCATGTGTCAATCTGCATATGTATAGTGGTCCTATCAAAAGGATAGTTATTTTTTCACCATAATCACTGGTTAAATAAGAAAATTTTAGGACCCATATGATCATGAGATCTTAATGCAGGAGAGGAACCTTTTCATGACTTCTGCAATTCTATTCAAGAACACTTGATTCTCAATCTTCTTGGATTAAATTCTAACTTTCTTTGCAGAATCATGTAATCGATTTAACATTCTTATCTTTAATGAGGGTTGTCAAAACCATGTAAAAGCACTACACAACTTAGAATGCAAGGATTAGTTTGATACTTAAGGAGTGCTTATTATGCTGTTTAAAGTTTTTTGTGAGCCTGTGTGAATTACATTTTACTGTAAAGTTGTTCGTCTCTCCTTGCCGTTGATGGAAGTAGAGATGTGGGAATAATAAGAACCAATGAAGAAAATGGAACATGCAGAAACTCAGAATTAGCTACTTTCATAAATTCTCTATTATTATCAACAGTTATCATACAGTTAGGTCATGGATGCAAATAATCAGAAACTGATACGACTTGTTGAGCAAACAGTGTCATTATTTGTTTCTTCTCCCCTTTCACATCTTTTCTACATGGCATAATAAGTCATCAAAGCCACCTACCTAAGCCACCGTCCTAAGCCACAAGCCACAGTCCTTAGCCATCCTCAGCCACCGTCTAAAGCATTTTTCATGAGGCAAATTGGCATACTTCTCTTCATTGTGCCCACCAACCTTTCCCTTGTGTCTATATAAAGAGGTGTTTGGTTGGTTGTTGTTGTAGTAAGAAGTGAGATCCACTCTAGTGAAGTGAGATTTGAGTGTAGCTGTGTTGACATGTGTTGAGTGTCATAAAGTTAATGTAATATGTATTACATGTGAGGGTGTTCTCTTGTATTAAGTTAAGTGTGTCTTTATATAAGTTGTGTTAGTGACAATATCAAAAATTTATGAGTGCTATCTCACTTGTGTGATGTATTGCTGCACCCAAGCCCACCTTTAATTTCCTACACTGCTATGGTCATATCTGCATCATTTTTTGTTCAAGAAACAGAGTACATTTTCTTACTGGTACAGATCTTACTAAAAACCTAAATTTTTTTAATGTTTCCTTGAATGCTTTATGGTATTTCGGATGCAGAGTTGCAGATACTATGTTGGAATATGATATTAACCAATAAAAAAGGCTTTATTCAAGAAGCTTTTCACCAAAACAAATAGAAGTTGATTCCATGGATGTCATTGTTTCCATGGTTGCTGAAACTGCTATGTAATGCCGATGATTAATTATAACCATGTTATATAGCAGGCATTGAACAAGTGGAGAGAGTGCTAATTTAGCAAGAAATACAAAAAAAAAAAGAAGTGCCAGCATGTTAAGTACTTCAATATAATCATATGTGCTCTAGATCTTGAGCTAAAAGATACTTGGAAGACATCACCCTGTTGCATAAAAAAAATAAATGAAAATAAGAAAACAGAGAAGTATCCAACACCCAGATTTCAGATTTCTCCAAAAGATCATCTTGTTATGATTGAACGCGCTCAACACTACTACCCAATACAAATATAATGTGTGATGGAGTCCCTTCCCCCAGAAAATGCCCCTGACTATTGTAACTTTGATCAAATGACCTCATTTGGTTTTGGCTTAGTACATGGGTTTCTCCAACAAGGCAGAGAGGTACCACTCATTCATTTGGACCCCGCGATCGAACTTCAGACCAGCATTCCACCTCAGCTTGTTGAAGCCAACCCGATTGAACATGGGAACATAGGTGGTGTTGAGCTGTGAGCCTCTGCAGAAGAAGCGATCAAGCCAGAAGAGCCCCCCTGGCCTCAAGACCCTGTAGATATCATAAAGTGTAAATTCAAGGATGGTGTCCGGAATCCAGTTGCTGAGCACATGCATGGAGTGTACAATGTCCAGTGTGTTTTCAAAGAATGGCAGCCGGTGGGCAACGCTCATGTGGATGGGGATGATGCCCCGCGATGCAATGAAGCTGTTGAAAGGCCCGTCGAAATCCATTGTGCTTGTGATGATAGTCACATTACGCTCCCTCATCCGGGCTGCAAATGTGCCAGTCCCCCCTCCTATGTCCAGGCCAATTCTCACAGTGCCGGATGGTTTGGTGCTGAGCACATGGTCGATTCCATAGTCGAGCCCGTTGTCTCTCAGCCACCGAGTCTTCTCCCTACCCTGCAGATCGAAGCAGTCCTTGCAGTCTCGGTATCCTTTTGTCTTGGGCCGGTCAATGAGGCACTGGTAGCTTTTACAGTTGTAAGGCTCCCAGATGATGCTAGTATCTGGTGGAGTAGCCCAGAGGCTGGCCGGGAGCGGCGTCGGCTCCACATATCCAACCGGAGACTTTGGGTGGCACCGTCGGCGTGGCAGCGGCTCACACCCTTTGAGCATCAGCATTTGAGCAAACACGTTATCAACTGGGCATTTCCCTCCGGCATCATAGCTCATGTACTGGTTCAGGTCATCAAGGAACTTGTGACACCCAGCTCCCATCGGTGGGTGGATCTCGTCGGTCCCCATATTTGGGGAGAACCCGAGTGGGAGCTTGTGTGGGCCCACCAGAAGCTTGAGTTCACTCGAGAGTTCACCGCCCCAATCGCCTGTGTTAGTCGATGGGTCCTCACGGAAGTGGGCGAGTTCGGAGAGGAGGGTCTCTAAGAGGGATGTGGCAGTGGCAAGCTTTTGCTTCAGCTCTACAATCTGGGTGGTGCTGGCACTGAGCTCTTTTTGGGTGGTGTTTTGCTCTTGGAGCAGAGTATTCAAGTCCCATGGAGGGAGATTTCGGGTGTAATCGGACAGGTTGAATTTGAAGGATGGAGATGTGAAGATGTAGATGGTGATAATGTTGGTTAATATAACCAGTAGAAGGATTTTGAGCTTGGATTTGATGTGGGTTTGCTTGTGTGGTTTTCTTGGGCTGTCTTCACTACTCCCCATCTTTCTCTCTGTGTGTGTTTGGGCTATGCTGTAGTCATGGTAGATAACATGGGAGATGGGGTTCAGCTGGGAGAGACGAGGGAGAGAGATGGAAGTTTTTATAGAAATAGTAACTAACGGGATTCGAGGCCTTCATTCTTTTAAAATTCGGTTAGAAGTCTCGGTTTCTAACGTTCTCTTCTTTTTGTCGCCTAATAAGTATCAGGTTTTAAGCGGTTCGAGGGAAATCGGATCTCGCGTCAATGCTACAGTTTTGGTCAATACTCAGTAATGTCACCGGGTTGGCTTGGAAATTGACCGAGTTGACCCGGTTTTTTTTTTTTTTTGGTTTTTGGCCACATGCGATTTAAGCCCCCCTCCCGTAGGCATTATTCTGTCCAAAAGGCTAGGACACCCTCCGTTATAAAATAAAAAATAAAAAAAAATTTTAACAACAATCACAGACCACACTATTCATACCTCATTCACAGTAAGGTGCACACATTCATGTCAATTCAACCCTTCTTGTAGTAGAATGGGTTATGGATGATCCTATGGAGCATTAAGATCGGAAAAAATTAATCAAATCAGTCCATTCAACATCATCTTAACTTTTGACGGTCATAACTTTTGATTCGATGCGAAATTCTCAATAATTATGTGTTGGTGATATCTCTCAAATTGTACTACCAATTCGAGACCATTTTTGTAGTGAAATCCCATAGTAATGTCATATGGTTAAGTCTGGATAATTTAGGTTTGCTAGTCCAATTGGAGTTTATAAGTTATTTATTTAGGCCATTTTAGAATTTTTCAATCAAACCATTATAACGAAAATTCAATACATGACTTAATTGTTTTTTAAATTTGGTTAGATTTATTTTCATCTTCCCATGAAAAAAAAGTTCTAGGTTTTATTGGTTTTTAAGAAACAGCGATGGGCTTTGAGCTACATATTGGTTTTTAAGAAAAATCAATACATGACTTAATGTTTACACATGATGTGTACTTTGAATGAGTTGCAGAAAGAACCCAATTCTTTAATGGAAAGGAAATGGCATGGGAACACTATTCCAATGCTTCGGCCTTTTTCAATCAGAGAAATGGTGGTGTGATCAATGAAGCTCACTACCTTGCATGTGATGTTTCAATGCACATTCTTAAACACCAGTCTCATTCATTGGATGTTCCCATTGTTTATTTCTTTGAGTTCAACACCTTACCCATACTTCTCTTGCTTTTGTGCTCCATGTAGATGGGGACCATCATCCATGTAGATAGTTCATCTGGTTGACCCATTGTGAACATAGGCCATAAAATGTAAGAAAAATCTGTTCTTTTAAGTGTTCTTTTTTCCCACTGGATGAAGGGCAGGCTAGTAAAGTGGCCTATGATCAAGTGGGCCGTGACATCTAGACCGGTAGATATAGGTTCCATCTTTGCTGGGCTTCGGTTGGACTCTTCGATGCCTGTCAAGCCCATATGAGACCAGCCCACTGGTGAAGATATGTAGTCAGTGCTAACCCTCCTTACTGGGCATTTATTCAGGCATAGCCTCAACTTCCCTACTCTTCAATTACCAAGCCTAAAACTCAGGGCCCAGCCCACTACTATAGTCAGCCTTTTCCCCTTCTGTCAGGTTGCTAGCACTTTAATGGAAGGGAAAGGTTTTTCGTTGTTGATCAAGTGTGTCCATCTGCTCATCTTCAACAAATCTTGATCAAACACTCTTGAGATCTTTTAAAGCGTGTTTGTTTGCATTAAAATACAATATAGCAATTGAATACATGCATGAGATGGTTAAAAATGAAGATCAAAGGTGGATTTCCAAAAATGAACGTCAAATAATATTCTCTTTTAGAGCATAGGCCATGCGATCTATGAAAAGAGCTAAGATTGAAGAATTAAACATGGGGATATATAAAAGACCATTAAATTATCTGTTTCTCATAGGAAATGATAACTCATTCTTCATACCAGGTAATTTATAATTAGTCCAAAGTAATTGATGGCACCTTCTATATATGTCCACCCTTCACCATTTGCTCTTCCCCTTGCTGGTTCTCTCTCTCTCCTTTCATTTTGAAATCTTCAATTTTCTTATCATATCATGTCGGCCTATATATGGTCTCACAAGGGCATCTTTTATTGTGGCTTAATCTAAAAGTAAGTAATGATTGCATTAGAATCAAATTATGTATGAGTGCTAATTCACTGAAGTAAGTCTATTTGACAGAATATAGATCTAAAGGGGTGGTTCTCCTATTTCCCATTGATTATAATTTAATTTTAGGTTAGACCAGCTCAATATTGTTTTGAAGTGAATGACTTCGGCTCAAGTGGATTTGCGCCCTGAATGTAGTAGATGAGCATTTTTTAAAAAAAAATTTGTCGGAGGTCTCCAGTCTTCATCTTCTTGAGACCATTCCTGTTTGTTTAGTGTTTAATTTATATAGCAGGTGTCATGCAAGTTGTTTGCAATACGGCTTTTATCAAGGACCACGAACTAGCAGCACTAAATAAGAAAAATATTAGGTTGGAGTTCGGTTATCTTTCTGGAGATCTAATGCCCATAAAAGGATCTCATGACAGAATGGACATAGATGGAGCACTAACTAGCATGGTCATATATTTAAAATAACCAAATCAACCAAGATAAGATGCCTCTTAGATGGATCAATAAGCATGACACTTGGTAGTTGTTAAAGCTTAATATGTGAGAGTTTTGATTTTGATTAGACTAATTAAGGGCCCAGTTGTTTGCATTGAATTCAGCATGGAATAATTGAACTCATAAGAATTCATGGTAAAATGGGTTCAACATAGGATTATTAAAGAGGCGAGAGATGAAAGATATAAGGTGCAGAAGTAGATGGGACATTGACTTTCCTATGATTTGATTTACTAGGGTGATGATCGTGCATTTATTTTTCACCTCCGCTTTATTCATTTTCCATCAAAGGGAAGATTATTTAATTGCTATTTATGGATCTTGACATTTGTTTCTTCAATTTTAATGACTTTTAGAAATATATTTCCTAAAATCTCCAGGAACTCAATTTCATGCTAACAAACAGGTCGTAAAGGAGTAATAGAGATGTGAGTCAAGATCATAAGGTGGAGTGTTAGATGGGTTATCTCTTTCTTAGGATCTAATTCACGAGGTTGATGGTTGGAAATTATTTTTTTTTTGCTAATGAAAAGATTATTTCATAGCCCTTTGCGGATCTTCATAACCCCATTGATGGAAAGGCTTTGGTGTGTTATGTATAAACAAACAGGTAATCGAGTGTCATCATACCATATAATCCTAATGATAGCTCAGTTGGCATAGGACCACGATTTGGACTCCGATGTTATATGTTTGAAACTGTACTACCACACTGGGTTTACAGGGGAGTTTACCTGGCTTCTCTTTGGGGCCTGGAGGGATTAGTCCAGCCCAAAGGGTTGGGAACCCTCTGATAGCAAAAAAAATCATCATATCACATGGTGTGTCATCGAATGCGTGCGTGTGCTTATGAATTTCCTAATGTTCTCCTCATCTTGATAGGGTTTTTACCCCCTACTTAAAATCAATTAAGGTCTTTATTTTATAAGAAAATTATGAGATTTTATGCACACATGGAGGGAGTTATATATCACAACATCTCAAGTTCAATCAAACAAACAACTTCACACAACCAGGCTTATATTTTAAACAGCCACTATAATTACAAATGCATAAATTCATATACAACTGAAAATAAACTAAAGAAAATTTCTTTAACTTGATATCTTTGCCTTTAATTCCCACTTTCAACCCTTTTTATAGAAAGACATTGCGTAGAAATGTTACAAATTCGATCTTAATTAAACAAACAAGCAATAAACAGTAACTATTTTGAATATATAAAAGGGGGAAATGAATTACACCAGGGATCGATATATAGAATCTATAAAACATGTTTTTTTCTACTTAATTGATTTACTTCTTTGAGATTTTTTTTTTCAAATGCCACCATTGATGGGAGACGCTTGCGCTAACTTCTTAAGGTTGTCGATGATCATAACCAGCTTCGTATTGAGCCGATTCACAAAGCACTTGGGCAGCCATCCGGTGCGATCCAACTGAAAATCATTGATTGCCATCCCTTTGTTAGTGATATCAAGAACTACTGATCAATATGTATAAGACTATTGTTTTAAGTACGTACTTCTAATTAACTGTAATTACCTGAACTACATAAGTTACCATACAAGAATCATCTTCCAGCTTCTCCACCACCCATCCAGATTGTAGTAACAGCCCTCTGATGGAATTGTTGGGCTTGGGTTGCAAGCCTGCAGCAATCTCCTTTGGCAAAGATGCGACTGCAACCACCTAATTTCCAAATAAACCAACACAAATGTAATCGCGCATTTGTAAGGCAGAAGGATCAAGTCTTTGACAATATTCTTAGAGCTCATAAATGAGATTTTCTCTGTCTAAATTAACTTCTTTTCTTCTGGTTGTTGGATTTCTTCAAGTGGGATATAGTCTAATAAATTTTCATCTTCAACCACTTTTTGAAAAAGTAGAATAAAGAAAAATGATTTTCTCCTTGATGAGTTGAAAAGGAACGGCACTCATCTCTCTAGTGTAACTGAATTTTTTACCATTCATTTGATAGTTACTTTCTATTTAAAGAAAGGCTTTAAAATTGTTTACTCGTACCGAGTGTTCTTCATTTAAATTCAAACTCAGTGGAAAATCACTATTAGAGAAAAGTAAATCATTCACAAAGAAATTCTTCGCTTGTCATTTTCTCCTTAATTGTCTAAATAATTCTATGTTACGGAAACAATATTTGTTATTACCATGGTCCCATCTTCCATGGTTTCACGTCTCTCATAGACAATGAATTCCCTGTTCTTGAAGTGTGGTTTTGAAGCGTCGCCGAACCTAAGCCAGATGATGTTGAGATTGTCGGCGAGATCCTTGATGTACTTGGCTTCCACTAGATCAGAGTCCCATTGCTGTTGCAACACCAAAATCAGATTAGATCTTTGGATATAATCATATGACAACCACCATAAAAATGGAGTGAGAAAATACAGCAATTTTAGGGTATGATTGGTTGTACTTCAGTTAGCCAAAAAAAAAAAAAATTTTCTCTCGGGGATCATGGGTGTAGTACATATCTTAGTTTAGGCCTTGGAAGAAAACTAAAATTGCCACATCTAATTGTCCTGTCTGTCCTACTCCTTGCCAAATGGAGATTCTTTAGGCACTCTCCATCTAGCAACATCCCCCACACATCAAAGTTCCAGATGTCCAAGGGCCCCACATGTAGGATTAGAATTTTGCAGCACAGTTGGTTGTGTATAGTGTTTTTAGAGGACAGAAGACTGGTTTTGCAAGAGTCCGGATCCTAGGGAGATACTGTTTTGACCAATTCACATTCGCCACATTGTAAAATTTTTTATCTGCTCTTTTGGAGTGAAAGGATCAAGGAAGAGATTATACAAAGTTGGCGAATGTGAATTGGACACAACGGTATCTCCCCTTTTCTACCAAACAGGGGATTCAGACTCATTTTGCGTATTTTGCCAATGTTGATAGGATGAAACAATATCTGATCCGAAATCCTATCTCTAGTGTTGTGACTAAGTTTTCGGGCCGTAGGAAAGTTGAAATAGATCAAGAACTGGATATCTTGTGCTGAATATCAGCAAAACTCATCTAAAATTCTAAAAATTCACCTTGGCGGCGCCTATGGCATTTGCAACAGTAATGAATTGTTGGGGGGAGACTGATTTTAGGAGCCAGCGGCTGCGAAAGATGTGAAGAGAACCTGATCGCCGCTTCGATATCTCAACGCCATTGTCAAGCGCAAGAACCTTCCAACCATCACCAACGTCGACCCGGTTGGGGTCCGATGCAGACAGCAATTCCTGAATACAGTTCTCGCTTGCGAAGCAGACATACCTTCTTAAGGAGTCCTCACTAATGGACCTGAAACAGACACAAGAAGAGAGTCAAGACAGTAACAAAAATAGAAGAATGGATGAGTTGAATGTAGAGATGGTTACCATGAACGAGTTCCTGCTTTGTTATTGCTCATTGTCACATGTGTTGCAGCATAGATGGTATGCTAATTCACATGGAAATGGAGGATAGAGGGGGAGATATATGACAGTAGCTCAAGATGGAGGAAGATGAAGAAGAAGACGTGGGTGTGGTGATTAAAATGCACATGCAATGACAGAAGAACCTCCATAATTGCATTGGATATGCACATGGCTCTCTCTCTCTCTCTAATGTACAAAGGAAAGATTCTTTCCTTGGAAGAGAGAAGGACATAAGGGGTGGGAAGTGAAAGCACATGGAATGCTGGAGGGGTTTCAAAGAAAAGGGATCATATGATATTATCTGTGCTTGCCTGGTTGAGTTGTGGCAGGGGCACTATTCAAACAGTGGTGCCAGGAGGCTGACCCAGATGGGCCCCACAATGGATTGATCTTAATGCTTTTGTGGGGCCTCACCTGCTCCTTTGTCCTTACTCATTTTATAAATTATGGGGGAGATGATAATGTAATCTACAAGTCGCCAATGTTGGGTTGGTACTTGAAACTTGGATTGATTTGGAATCTTGCTTGTTGGTTTTGGTGTTTCTGTTGCACCTACAGAAGTACAAATGAGAGAAGTACCCCATACAAGCTATTGTTGTATGAGTATCTCTTGCTGTAGAAGGTCCAGGGGTGTGGTATAAAAACACTTCTCTTCTCTCAAGAAAAAAAAAAAAATCTCCTCTCTGTAGCTTATAATATAAAGTTTTGGGGTCCATTTGTTTGTCGTAATTGAATTCCTAGGATTCCAAGACTAAAAATTCTCAAAAGTTAATTTCTTAAAATTGAAAAGACGAAGGTGATTATTCAGAAGTGACTATCAAATCCCACCTAAAAATGAATCAAGGGGAGATGGTGAATTGCAAGGCCTGAGCCCAAACCATACAAGAAAATATGAGCCCATGCCTGAGTGACTACTATGAATACGTCCATGGGATGAAACTTTGAATTACCTTTTGCTAAGTATTGTCTTAGCAGAGTATCGCTGATAAGGGGCATGAAGGGGTATCGATTTGATGAGTGTCAAATTTGGATGACTTCCAATGGGGTTAGTAAGTGCAAAGGAGATGGATAGATGATAGAATCCTACAAGGAGCTGAAATAATTGCCTCTCAACAATTTTTTTAAGTACTCTTAGATGCTGCCACAAAGTTCCAAGCCCACTTGAAGAATGACAACAATGGGAGTGGGGGAGCGTGTCCAGAGGGGGTTTGAAAGGTTGTTTTTTTTTTTTCCCCTAACTCCAGGCATGGGGCTGGACCCACGTACAAACTAGAAGGCAGCTCACTCAAGGAGGAAAAAACCACGCACAAGTAGGAAGAGGAGACGTGCCCGGAATTCAAACCTGGGCAGCCAAGTAAGAACAAAAGCTCCTTACTACTTGAGTAAAGAGCCGTTCTTGGGTTTGAAAGGTCTTACTGTGACCTACTTATAAATAGATGTGCACTATGAAGTAGGTGTCACATAGGAGGATAATAGGTGAGAGAATAAACCTCAGGTAGAAAGGTGCTGTCCTTCGGCATGGCATGTCCAACTTGTGGAGGTAGGTTTCACCGGAGATCATAATGGATAAAGGGTAGGTTGACAAGGGGTTACTGTGTTGGTTGGCTTGGCAACCCCATGTCATTCGGGTGTCTAGGAATCGATCTTTAGGTATGCCACCCTTTTCACGTGTATGGGCTTTCAGATCCTTCCACTCTGTGGGCTTCTTCTTCTCACTTGTGTGGGCTCTCATTCCTACAACATGGGCTTCCTCTTCTCACTTGTATGGGCTCTCTTGGGTCCCAGCCCCCATATAGGAGTACCAACAAAAAAAGAAAAAAAAAAAAAGAAAGGTAGGGCAAAATAACTCTTATTAAATAAAATGCCCATGACTCGAGTTGGAAGCCTCAGAGTTTCATGCATTTCGAAGTTCATTTTTTTATTATTAATGATTAAATCCAGTAAATGACTGAAATATCGTCAAATATGGTTGAAAGTCAATTGTAAGCGTAGATGACTATGAATAGCTTGGATTAATCAAAGGTGGGCTCCACTATACAAAATAAAGAGTGACAAAAAAGATGCATTGGTCAAAAGTGGGCTGCTTTGAGAAAAACCGATATAAATGTTTATATTTATACCATCCATTTTTTTTTATATATATAAGCATAATATATATGTAATTCAAGTGCCCTGGCCCAATTTAGATACCCGAGGCCTGAGCCTGCTCATGCTGTATTCCACTTGGGCATGAATATCAGGCCCAGGCCCATAAAAGCAATCATGAATCGGGCTTTTATGCAGCTGGGGGCGTGTGGGCTCTAGACTTACCTGCCCCAAGCTGCACCCTTGCTTTAATGTACAGTTGGAAACTTGATTTGTGTAGTACAACACTTAAATGCCCCAAGATCTAGAGATTTAGATACCAAACGAAAGTAGACTAGATTTCAACTAGAGCTAAAATGATGGCTCAAGCCAATGCCTGGCCCAGCTTAACTGACAATTGAGAAATTGGGCCGAGGTATAGCCCACTCAGCTACCAAAATTGTTGGCCTGATTAGATCCATATAGGATGGCCCATGTTACCCTATCTGGCTCTCATAGAGAAAAACATCCCTGCTAGACCCATATTTCTTGTGGTAATCATAGGGGTGAAACTTGACCACCAATCTGAACTGACTGACCAAACCGGGCCCAAAAATCCAATTATGGTTTGAGCATTTTTGGCTGGGTTTCAGGGGGACAAATGCTCTTAAGTATGGACAATCAAAACCCAACTAGAATGGGTATTTCTGGTTTATGTTGGATTCGATCTTAAGGTTGCAAACTATCATATTTCCTATGGCTTGATTCAATCTGGTTAGATCTAATTTCTCACCAAAGGGTTGTAATGGACGGGGATCAAAACGGGTCAGGTTCGAATCAGATCCATGGTGCACCCTGACCCTGGTCCGAATTGCTAAAAGGGTACCTGTACTTGGATCAGAACGAGTTGAGCCTTGATTTCGCTGCCTTCTGGACACCCAAGTTTAAACTGAAAAAGAAGCCCAAGCCCAAAACCAGACCCAAACTGATGGTGATCCGCATAACTAATAAATTTGCATTTTTAGAATATGTCTCTTCCAGATTCATCTTGTTGTCACCTTCCAATGGACATAGATTGGGCACACTCTCATACCAATAGCTATGGATTCCCTTCTGTTTCAGAATACTGAAAATGTCCTAGAAAGGTGGAACTCCTTGACATGCTTCTGGCCTGTACCAGCAACTTCACTTCATCAACTATACTATGAGATGGTCCTCTTTTAGTGGAACAGTCAGTCTCTTCAATGAGGTTGTTTATTGTCTCGTGCTCCCAAAACCTTATGGCCCTGTTTGTTTGCATATAATACTTAGTAGTGCATGTTCAAATGAGCTGCAATGAAAGACTACTGAGGAGGTGAGGGCTGAAGGATAGAGGGTGACGGGTGAAGGATATAAGATATTGATATAAATGAGACCGTGACTTTAGTTGCACTTGACTTACTAGGGAGATGAATGGACATTCATTTCCCTTCTATGCCATCTTCCCCTGATCCAATGTCTTTTAGAGGGGAGGTTATTTGATGGTCATTTTTGGGTAATTAGATGCATGTGCTAAGTCTCATGTGAGATGAATAATAAGTTAAAATTAAGATCCAAATTAAGTATTAGTTATTGAAAAGTGCATGGATCGAGTGAATGATAAGTCTAATAATTAGAATATAAGTTTGTATTATAACATAATTAGTTTTAAAAAAGTCACTATATAATGCTTCAACAATATGTTAGCAAATATCTATAAATTAATTTGCAATTCTTCTATCTTAAACTAATTGTATATTTACTTAATTATTTCTTTTGTTAGTATATTTAGTTAAATGGTCATTAAAGTTCAAACTTTCGTAAGTATATTTAGTTAAATGTTCACATACCAACTGTACACAATTTGTATGTGAATATGACTCCTAAATTACTTAAAGGTCCTTTGACTGACAATCAAAATCAAATCTTAAGGTGAGCCCGCCTAAATAACATACTCTCTTTTTTGGGTAAATCTAAATAACATTATTACCATCAGATCATGTATAAATAGTATAAGGATTGTGGGCCTTCTTAAATGATAGTGGTTTCAAATGATATCAATTAGATACAACTAATCCATCCACTTAAGAGACCCATTGGTGAAATATGTGAATAGCAGGTCCTACATAATAGAAAATGGGTTGGATGTGCTGGGTCCCATGTACGCGGATCCAAAGGGTGATATGGGTAAGTGTGTTGCTCATAATAAAACTCATACAGGTAAGGGTAAAATGTACAGGATATCCATGCAGTGGGTCCTGACAGTTTTTTTTTGTTTTTTGGGCAGAAGGGTCCTTGACATTCTACCCATGGATGATTGGCCTTTTAAATTGTAGAGTGGATTTTATCGGTCCCTACCCAACCCATTGCCACCCTCGGGTGTAGAGAAAAATATCTAAAATACCATAAAAACCAAGCAAAATAGCCTCGAAACCATAAATAGGGGGAAAAAAAATAAAGGGCTAGCTTATGGTTGGTATGGTATGCCGTTCTTACCTAACTTTTTTAATTTTTCTTAATAATTTTTTTCCTGCATGTGCAAATGGTCCTCCACCTTATTAGTAAAAAAAAAAAATAAAAATAAAAATCAAGTGTACGTCATGACCTACCAGTCTGAAAAGGACAAGGACAATCAAAATCAACAAAAAGAAAATGATTTTAATTTTAGCCAACTGCCTCATTAAACACAGTATAATCAAAATAGGTAGACTCTCACAATATCCTGGATGATTAGGATTGACTACAGCCCTATGTAGAATCATTCACGGGATACCTGCTGTAATGTGGGGGCACTTGAGAACAGGAACTGAACCCAAATCCAAAGTCAGTGTTAGTCAAAGAAAGATGGCCCACCATGCTCCCCAAAGGTGATAATGATTCATCAATCACGATCTATTCCTGTCACGAGAAGTGCATGTTAGGTTTTTGACAGACCAGTCAATGGTCAAGTCAGACGGTCAAAGTTGTTGGATTTGTCTGATGAAATTTAATGAATCCAACGGTGTTGATGGGCCCATTGCCATCTAGTGGCTATGCATTGTCTTCCATCACTTCCATTCCACTAAAGGCTAGTCCTTGAACGATCAGATTAAATGTGTCCATTGCCGTATATCTTACACTCATAATAATCTTTCCCTTTTGTTTTTATCAAAATAGGACTCAGATCTTCCACAGCAGAATCCTTCATGATTTAATTTATTGATATAGATAAAAGAAGGTTTCAAGAACTAGTCCATTAATATGCTCTGATACTATGCACGGATATTTCAAAATGGACAACATATTATTTTGTATCATTTTTTATATTATATTTCATTTTTTTTCTAAAAGTCGTGGCTCTACTGTATTTATGGTTTGTCCCTACCGTCTCGATGCCGCATTTGGTTGGGCATCACAATATTAATATGCATTGTACTTGGTTTGGTAGTGGAAGATTGATATGAGTAAATTATTGAGAATAATAAGAAATAAATCAGGCAATATATTTTTTAGATTCGGTAAATACTCATGGATCCACCTACTTGATTGTTTCATTGTATCTGTGGAAGTGAGGTACCTCACCACTAGATTGACGATCAGACACTAAATCACATTATGATATTGATTTTTTATCTAATATATATAGGTACAATCCTGAGAGATTATTCCCTCAAACTATTCTCTTAATCACAAAAGCTATTCTCACATTAATATCCCAATACATTAAGACATTACTTATCTATCAACCACAACCATTATTCATATATAGTATTCTGAATTTCCATTGACTCTACAATTACCCCTCAATCACAATGATTTAAAATCTTGACTCATCAACTGGTCCTAGTTCTAATGCACGGTTAGAAACGTGGGAATATCTCCCACCGACAAAGAAGGAAATATTCTTTGTCAATAAAATACAAAAAACCTATGTCCTTTAGTAGAAAGCTGATCTAAACATATTCAGCAATCAAGTCATGAATATAACAATACTACAAAAATTTGAACAATACCGAAAGAGAGAAATGACCAAGACACCTACAAAACTCACCACTTGTGTGTTAAACCATATTGGAACATGGATGATTTATAATTGGAATTAGCAAAAAATCAGCTGGTATAAAACATATATAATTAAATAACTTCTATAACAAACTCAAATTTTTTTTTTTTTTTGCCCTCTACGAGAACTCACTATTCCTCGGGCACATGAAGTCCCTACCTCTTCTTGATTCCTATATATATATATGCCGTGGACCCTTGATATTATATGTCATCCTCATGATTTCATGTCATTGTAGCATCATATTACATGTAACATCTTTGGTAATTAAGAAAGAAGAAACAAATATATATTAGTAGTATCCAATCTCCATGCAAGAAGGTATGAACTCGGGTAAACCATAAGGCCCCCACAGCTCTGGAGCGCATTTGGGCTTTGTCAATCTCTGCACATGGGTCTGAAAATCACAGATTTTGTGGTCTGCATAACAGCTTCATATTCCATTTCTATAGCTGTCATCTTAATCAAGTGGCCAATATGGACAATAATAGTACAAGAAAAGAAGATTTTTGCACTTAATAGGTACGACCTCATGAGCATTTTAGAGATCTAATTAATTAATTAGCACAAGCTTTTATTATATAAATTGTTCATTGTAGTATAAAGACAAGTTCTATTTTGAGAAAATACTTAACAATTTCAAAAGTCTTTATAAATTTTATTGATCTGTCTGTCGGCCGTGTGTTGCACGAGTTCATTTGCTGCTTTCTTTCTTTCTTCTTTTATATGCATGGCAGCATGGGTCATAAGATCTACCCTGTTAGTGTAACCATTAGAATATAAAAAACAAGATAACGTGTTTTCTTTTCTATGGGAAGTATGACCTATGCGTGGATTGATTTGATGCTTTTTATATGATGTTCAGTTTATGAGGCTCACCTAGATGCATTGACCTGTAGTTGAGGTAAGAGAGTGATAATGTCAGATTATGAACAAACAAAAATCAGCTTGCTCAAATGATTCCAACCCATTATGCAAAGCAGCCGTTCTACACGGCCCGAAAAGTTGGCCGGGCCTTTGGACCCAAAATGAGATCCCAGCGTCCATGCATGCTGGGATCGGTCTAATGGCCCGGCCAACTTTTTGGGCCGTTTAGACTTTTTCTATGCAAAGGGCAAGGGTGGATCCCTGAAACCTTCCTTGGGGTCCACCATGTAAAAAAAATCTTGGGAGTCATATGTAAAAACTGCGTGGGCTTAGGGGATTTTATGAAAATCCGGGGGAAGAAATATCTCCCAACTCTATAGCCCCACGGCCCCCACCTTATTTCAGTATAGATCCTGTCAAACTTGTATTCCCGCGTGACACGTATCTATCCAGTTTTGTGTTCATCGAATCTTTACTCACTATTTTTTATTGAATTTAAAAAAAAAACGAAAAGAAAAAGAAAATCTATAGGTAAAAGACAATTAAATATTTTAAAACTATAAAATGGAGGACTAGGATAATCCGATGGAAATGGCTTTTTGCATGACCATTATCCATAAAAAAAACCTTCCAATAATAAGAATGCATCCAAGTGGGCTTAACCAGCTTGGACCACGATATGTGGTATGCTCTTAGGTGAGAATCTTCCAACTCAAGTGATCATCTCTTAGAGCTGGACCATGCATATATATACAACTTTAAAAAATGCCATCTGCTCTTTGGTGAAGTATCTTGCACATTCTAATGCCTCTTAAGTCCTTGAAGTCCCTATTTAGAATCAAGTTTAACTGGCTCAACTCGATCGGCTGAGCTCGAATTGAATGGATGCAGCATTTAAAATATTAAATCTATTTAGAAGTTGACATTATTGAGAGAGTGATAGCTTCTTTTGTCTTGCATTGCAGTGATGACCCTAGCATTCAGACCCTCTCATGCACGATATTCTTCTGCTTAGCTCTGGTGCGAGCTATTGTCTGGCTGCGACCCCTATAACATTCAGACCCCCTAATCACCATATTCCTGTTGCCAACTGACCACAAAAATATAAAACAAATAGCAACTGAGATATGGACCATCTAAAAGTTTCATTGTCATGGCAGAGAAGAATGCTTACCTACTACTTTCCACTAGATGACTGCGACATATACACGGGATATGGTGTGTAATATTTTCAGATATTGTCATTGGTGTGCATTTATTCCATTCAAGTCATTGATCTGTTGTACCAAAACAAAACAAAACAAAAAAATAAAAACAAACATTGATCTGTTTTATGGGGTCGGATCTTATCATCTTTATCTGGGTTGACCAAACCCTGTGATTGGAAGGAGGGGTCATTCATCAAGAAAAAAGTGAACTCTAGAAGTGAACAAAAAAGAGAACATTGTTTGCTATTCGTTTTAGAATCTATAACCTTTCCCTCACAAATTTACTTGTTGATTATTTATATGAGGCTTGAGTTCTGAAAATCATTAGGATTTAGGGGATGGATTGAGATTTTTTAAAGATTTAGATTTGGTTAGATGGCTCAACAATCATTTTCACTCTAAACAGGTCATTTTTTTCATAAAGCATTTTGAGAAGTGGCGACTGCAAGAGAGAAGTTCTCCTGTTGCAATAAATATATATAAATTGATTGTTACCTTTGATAAGTGAGGTGAAATCAAAATTTATACATGTGAGTCTACCTTTTAAAGATCTTAATCATTAATTGAAGTTATTTTCTAAACAAATAATGAGGTGTTTTTTAATGTTATTAGAACTCATGAGCCCAATCCTGAGATCCAGGAATGAGTGGCTGGATTGAAAGCCACGCTAGACCCACTGAGCCTGTGGAGGTCCACGTTTGGCTGGACTTGACGAACCCAGGACATTTTTACACCTTAAAACCAATGAAACAAATCAAACCAAGATTTTTTTTTTTTTAAATAAGGCCAACATGCAAACAGTACATGCATGTAACATGTTTTTTTTTTCTTTGATGGGTTGACCCGTCTAATATTCTAATATTGGCCTTTCCGATTGCATGGGCCTTGTCATATGTAAATAAATCTAGAGAATTCTCATCTCCCCAATGTACAGGAAAAAAAAAAAAAAAACATCATTGTGTTAAAAAAGAAATAGATATAAGGTGATGTTTGTTTTTGGGGTTTTGATATATTAGTCTTGTTTAAATATGGATTTTCTAATTTCATAACCCAAATGAAAATAATGTCATTAAGGGTCACTTGACTTTGGTTAATATTTTTTAAAAACTTTTTTGTGCTAAATCTCATAATATCATGGGAACAATGTTACAAAAGCCGATAAATCCCATGATATTATGGCTCTTCGGGGGGTGAGGGGGTTGTTATGTAAAAGTTATGTAAAAAAAGAGAATTGAGGCAATTATAAACAAAAGACATTAATTCTCAAAATTTGCAGGGGTTTTTTTACAAATTTTTAGATTTTTTAAGGTTTTGGTGGGGGCTTCAGCCCCAGAGTGTTGTACTTGGGTCCACCCCTGGCTCTTATGCAACAACTCATGAATTTTTTTTTTCATATGATAGAACTTAAGAAATGGTGGTCAAATATGTATTTACTTTTAACAAAATATAATTTTTCATAATCTGTAAAGAAAGAAATCGCTTACTAGTTTAAAAAACAAATGATATAGAAATTGATAAATTGCATGATAGTACGAGACCATCCTAAAAAATCATGGGATATATGGTGAAATTTTTAAAAAAAATATTAATAACTTTAATAACATTATCTAAATTTCAATCATAAAATTATAAAAACTTAATTTAAAAGGGACAACTGTGTCAAACTCCCTTCCTTATTCTTGATGTTGATGTGGGCAAGATGAGTGTTTGTATGGGTCGAGGACGGCCTTGATAGGCTCGCCGGTGCTGAGACAGAGGGTCGGTGAGAGTGGACCCACTTGGTTGGCTTACATTTATCACTATATCTCACTATATCTTTTCATTAACATGCCCCAGACCTACCCCTCTCTCTCTCTCTCTTCCTCTGTGTGTGTGCAGGCCCAGAGATGGTCAGCTGATGGCTACATCTCACCTAACCAATGGGACCCATCTATCAGTGTAGAGAAAGGGCCACGCGAGTCATCCTCTAACACTGAGTTTCCATTCTTGATATTTTAGCAGATACCAAGGAGGCCGTTATAGATATCAAGCTCTGGTAGGGTCATGGCTACAGTAAAGGCATCTTCTAAAGCCTATACACAACTAGATTTGATGGGCTTATTCTAGTGATGTCCACCTTCATCTTGGGTCAAACTTGTGGATACTAATTGAATGTGGGTGTGGGATTGCCTGTTACTCATTTATAGTGGGCCCTACTTACGTGTGTGGGTTACAGGATTTAACTTTCCATCCGGGTACGCCCACATCTGTGGACTTCCTTTCTACTTACGCGGGCCTTTATTCCACTCTCTTTTGATATATTATTCTTTTTATGTATCTACGGGCTCTTTTTTAGGTTCGGCTCCTTTAGTTGCAGTAAAGGAAAAGAAAAAGACCTTTCACTGTGACTATGCCAGCATTTCCGTTGCATATTTGAGAATGTTAGTGCAATGATGTACTTAAGTTACCATATGATATAGCATACCAGCAGAGTGCAAGTACAGGCTTAGCTTTTGCCCCCATTAGATGAATGTTCTGTCAATGGGAAGAAGGGAGATGAAAAAGTCTCCATGCTGGCAAGGGAAAGCTAAAAATAAAATAAAATAAATAGCTTCATTAGATTTTTTTTAACCCTTGATTTAACAACCTTAAAGCTTAATAGTAAGGTCTTAATCATATTTTTTTAAAACAGTTCAATCAAAAATAGAGTGAAGGTTTAATGAGCATAAAACCGGTGGGTGGCTCCAGAAGAGCTGAACTGCACATGCAGTTAGCTCATAGGATAACATTTTTCACATACATGTAAGTGATCAGATTATTACTTATTAGTATCATTAGATAAAATATAGCTTTGGCGGATTATACTGTTTGAATATGTGAGAATTTAGGGTCAAATGAGCTCCGACTAAGGATTATTAAGAAAATGAGATGTTATGTGAAGGTTATAACATGGAAATATAGATGGGACCTTGGCTTTTCTCAGATTTAAACCATTGGGGTGATGGTTGAAAATTAAGTCATTTTCTATTAAATAAGAGATGATTTGATGATCAGTTTTTAATATTCACTTTTGCTGCTGCTTCAATCTTAACCACTTTAAAAATATTTCATAGAATTTCTAGAAATTCAATTACATATGAAATAAACAGGCTCTAAATGTTGGGGAATTTCAATCAATAACTGTGATGTGTTTTCCACTGTCTATGCAATTGTCGTACACTATTATTTTCAATGATCAGATGGCTAGCATTATTTCAAGTAAGCTGGCCATTCTATAAATAGAGAATAACAGTCGTTTTAATGGTTGTGTCTTTATTCGACCTATTATTTAGGACTCATTGGTATTTGGCTCTTTCTCTTTACTGTCTCTGGTCCCCACATTTCATGGCTGTCTTTGCTATCCGACCAACACTTTCTTTTTTATAAATGATTGATGGCAGAGAGGAATCATGCAATGGTCGCCCGGATGGAAGAACAAATTCTGTGTATGCGGGGCTTTTCAGTTTGCAGATCATAAGAACCCCCCCAGTCTGCAAAGATGGGTCCTCTCCTTTAATATTTGCAATGAAACTGAAATCCACTTGTCGAATGATGAGGCATCTCCCCATCAACCGAGATAATTAAGGATCAATATTTGGGTCTATTGGATAGGGCAAGCCGCGCATTGGTGTGGAGTTTACGAGAGATCAGTCACGTATGAATCAGTCATATGAACGGATGAACGACACCCTGTAGGTAGAAGCTGATGATGATAGAGAGTTGGAGATTTAGTGGAAGGAAGATAAATTATTGAAAGTTATTCTAAGCTATATCTCTCATATATATATATATATATATAGCCCTTATGATCAATCTCAAATTCGAATGATTATGATCAATCTCTCTCAATTTGAATTTGAATGTAAATATGATAAAGAGATAGAGTTGATAAAGAGATAGAGAGTCGGATAAACTCAAGCTATCTTTATCCATATCATCATGAGACTCCTTGTGAGGGGTGTATCTTTGTGAGTGGGGTCCACCCACATGTAAACACAAGTGGGCCCATCACAAATGCCAACAAGGGCCTCAGACAGGGTGAGTGTGTGACTATGTGAAGGGAGCGAGAGAGTTAGATATTTGTGCGCACCAATCCATGCGTAGAAAAATAATGATTCATTCATTGGCTCTCATCCCCTAGTTTGGGTCCGTAACCTATAACAAGAGAGATTCTAAGGTTTTTATGTTTACTCTAACCTGCTCAAGATTTTTACCAAAAAAAAAAACCTGCTCAAGATAAGTGCACTGTTATCAGATTTTAGTTTAGATACTAACTTATTTAGTGATATTATTTGCGAGATGAGTTACATCTCACTGGAGATTAAAATAGAATGCAGTGTAGCCCTGTATTTTTTGAACATTCAGTGGAGATAATTGTCCATTTGTTTATATGAAATTGAATATATAGGAATTTATGATAAAATGAGCTCTAACAAAAGATTATTAAAGATATAAGAGTTGAATGTTATAATATGAACATGCAGATGGAACCTTAATTTTATTAGGATTTGAATTATATATAGGGTGATGGGTGAGAGCGTTAATTTAGTTTCTATTAAAAGAAATATTATTTAATGATCATTTTTTGACATGGGCGGACCCAGAAAATAGGAGTGGGGGCTAGTGTTCTTGGACCACTATTAAAAATATAAGTCTCACAATTCCTAAAATTACATTGAACAAAAATGTCCTAAATGTTGCTGAACTTCAATCCAATAACAATGACTAGTGTCTTTTCACTGCTTATGTAATTGCGTATTCTATCACTTTCAATGATCGGATGGCTATCAATTTTTCAAGGAGGCTGATCTATTTACGAATAAATAATCTACTTTTAAAGGTAGTGTCTTTGTTGGAACTATTGTCTAGGACTCATTTCTACATTTGTTTTTAGTTCCTTCTCCTGGCTTGCTGTCTCTGGAGTCTGGTCCCCACATTTTCATGGTTGTCTTTGCCATCCGACACATTTTACAGTTGATTGATGGCAGAGAGAGGAATAAAATGGTCGCCCGTTTAGAGGAACCCTTTCTGTGTTTGTCGGCCTTTTCAGTCTGTGGAAAGCAACCCAACATCTAATAAAGATGGGGGGGGGGGGGGGGGGTGGTTGTTTTTTTTCCTTCTTCAATGGATGATATTGGCACTCATTTAGCTAAAACTATTTGATTATGGAGAATCTAAAACTCCCTGCACTTAAATTCTACTTACACAAAGTAAAGATTCATTCATATGCTGAGGATCCTGTAGAGGTGAAATGTCTTGTAATTATTATTATTATTATTATTATTATTTTAAAGTGAGCTAGGTACATTAGTGAAAGTCTAAACTGTTAAAGATAAATGCACTCACCATAGGCCTTTTAAATGATAAAATAATGATGGCCCCATGGAATATAAGGGGTCTCACTCTCCTAGAAAATCTCTTGAGAGAATTGTACAATGTATCAAGAAATTAGTTAGACAATAAATGCTATGTTTGATTGGTGAGATGAGTGTCCTGATCATGTTTCTTTGGATTCGAAGGAATTGGAAGATAAACCGATACTGTACCACCAAAAGAAAAGTCCGGATCACCTGTTGCAGCTATCACACTGCGGGTGTAACATTTTATGAAACTCTATTTAGATCATTAATTTGTACCGTTCAAGATGATTGTCATTCCCTCCGATCTCATATCCCCAAGTTTCATCTCAAAAAAACCAGGTCCCACCATAGGATTCTTATGCCTTAAGCCAAGGAGTCCACCATGATATTTATGCTTATTGGTGGGCCCACATGCCAACAGCTTCTTCTTGTTGTTTCTTTCTGAAATCGGTAGAAAATGATGGTAAAGACTAGTTATTGTTCACTTAAAATTAATGTAGTCACAATCTCCCAACTGTCTAATTATGACATTGTGGGTCATGGTTCCACCGAACAAATCGCCTGGACCATCCAACCTGACCACTTCCAGCTTATCTCCTTAACTAGGATTTGCCGTTTTGGGCAGGCCACTTTGACCAAGCATCTATTTCAGTCTTCCATAAGAGACTTTTGTGACTATTGATCAACTGATGGTGCTCAGAATTTCTCAAACATGTCCACTACTACACAATAGCAATGGAGCAGTAAAGCAAATAGGTGGAAAACCAGTTGACAAGATATAATAGTTCTCACCTGAATGTTCACGGGTTGAGTCCTAGCCTCTTAGACATGCCATCTTTCTTCATCCAAGATCTCATCTCACCTCACCGCATGTGTGGAAAACCAGTTTGGTAGATAATTTCCCCTTCTACAAAAAAAAATATTTTTTTTCCAACCACCTATAGCAAAAGATTCTCTTTGGAAGTGCAGAAAACTTAGCTCTTTTTGTGCTTATCCTCATAGAAAAGTGTTTGCATGAAATGTAGATTTTATTATAGGGCATAAAAGTTTTTCCTCTCTTCAATTTTTTTTCTACGTTCGGAAAACAAGCCGGACAAACTTGCTCAAAATGAGATAAGTATGAGAGAAGGCCCATTTAAGCCTTTAGATGAAGTCCCACAAAAAGGAAAGAACCAACAGTGATATGTTGAGAAGATCTAAGGTTACATTTGTATACATCCATGGAAAATAATTTTTTTTTTAATAACATAGGAACCCGCCGACCTGCTTCGGTTGATCATTGGTAAACCTACGGATACAGAGAACCACCTACTAGCCCTATGTATCGGTTAAGACCTTAAAAGAGATTCGAAAGCAGGACCTCCAGGTTAAAACTGGACTTCCTAACCACACCAATTTTTTTTAAGTGTTGGTCAAAATTTTAAGTGTATGCAGTCTTTTTCCTCTTTCATGGGAAATTATTTTTCCAACCCGCAGTTCTTTTAGAAAAGCTGTTCTACGAAATTATAAAAAATTTAGCTCATTTTTATATTTTTCCTCATAAAAAAGTGCCCGCAACTTAGTTTTTGAAAATGGTTCCCCAATCTTCACTTTTTTTCAAAGAAAATCAACCACACAAATGTGCGCTAATTTTCTAGAGGGTATAATCCTATTTGAAATGCCAATTGGATGCCATTGAATGAATCTTCACAAAACAATAGTCCAAAATCCAACAAGCTCATGTTGAGAAATGATCAAATGGGATGTCAGTATGGGAATTCCCATGTGGACAAGTCACATGGAGCTATGTGGCGGCCGTGTTTTCTTTATCCGATCCATTTATATCACATGGCCTGCTTGAATAGGTTGTGGCCCAAATTCGACAAAACAGTTGAAAAAACACACACCATTAAATCAATCAATGAGTATAAAATGGAGTTTAACTTGACCAGCTAATTTTATGCAAAAGAAAAAAGAGAAGAAAAAACCCCTAAATGGATTGAAAGTCAGGATACACTAGAGGGGAATGGGGATTGAAACCAAGTTACAGAGAGGGAGATAAGAAAGAGAGTGAAAGGGTGTAAAAAGAATGGGAAATTGCCGCAGTTGCCACTATAATGTTTGGCAAAGGGCATGGCCAAGGAATCCTCACCATTTTTCGTGTTTTCGAGGATTTCTCACGTTTGGTTGAGAGAGGATTTTGAGAGGAATAACATGAGTTATCCTCTAATGGGATTAATGGGTCCAATCAACGTACGTGTATAGTTCCTCAATTCTTCTTCTTCATCTTTATCTAAAAGAGGAAAACAAGCAAGACATTGTTTAGGGTTTTCATCTTGGAGTAGTTCACGGACCAGTTTGGTACCCTCCTCCCTCCTCCTTTCTCAAATGACATTGTACATATTTTTTCGTCTTGGATCAGTTTACCATCCTCAAAGACTAGTTTGTAGAGATGTAAATGGGTCATCGATTCTCTGATTCTTTGGAGGTTTTGACTCGTTAAAAATCAGGTTTGAGTCTTTATTTAGGCCTCGATAAGTAAACGGGTTTGGTTCGTAGACGCAGGACCCGACATATTATCTCAATTTTTAAGAATCACTCCTAAAAACTAAGATATTCCCCATATCATTATCTACAAATTAGACCCGGACCTGTCCTATATACGAAACTTTCCATCTTCTCATTAACCGTTTCGGTTCCAAAAGCAGGAAGTCAGTTTCGAACCAGTTCCGGTTCCATCTTCTCATTGACGGTTCTTGTTCCGGGTCCCCACATACCCGTACTGAGACCGACATATTTACATCGATCCCTACTAGTTTGCAACTCAGCATTATATTGCTTGACGCGTTTTAGTGCAACAATGGGAGGGCCATTTGATTAAAACATGCTGCAAAATTGTTAAATTCTCCCGAGAGCGGTAATGAAAATGGCGAAAATGATTTAAAAAAAAAAGTTTAAGATAGATGAACACACTAGATCCGGATAACTAGGAAAACTGTCTTGATTTAGGTGGATGGAGAAACCCACCACTCCAATAATGGAGAAGACTCCTTTTCTTTTTCTAAAAGTCCAGTAAGCTGTAGAAAGCTTTGAAGGCTACATTGCATATTTACACATTGTCGAGTCTATTCAAATTCTAACTCAAACTTATTAACAACTCAAAATCAAACTTATTTAAATTCTAATTTAAACTTAATTAATCTTATCATGTCTAATAGTAACTATCCTCTTCATTTAATTATAACATTAGCTAGTGGACAAACATTCGTCCGGGCAGCCATACTTAAAAATACCAAAAAATATGAGAGCTGAAATGAGAAAAAATATTAACAAACTATCCATGAGGGTGAAATAAAGAAA
This sequence comes from Litsea cubeba, assembly GCA_012931725.1. NCBI lineage: Eukaryota > Viridiplantae > Streptophyta > Magnoliopsida > Laurales > Lauraceae > Litsea > Litsea cubeba. Next base: position 114,595,187 of record CM022947.1, on the reverse strand, counting down.
TTGAAAAGCTTGGGACCAACATTGTGGGTTGCTTATGCATGTGTTAGTACTTTTGTACTGGCTAATTCATATTGGACAAAACTCTAGGAGTCTTTGAGTTGTATTTTTTTAATTTAGAAAAGTACTCCGAAGATAGAAGATGGAATGACTCTAAGAAGAAAAGTCTGAAAGCATTAGAAGAAGAAAGCTGGAAGAAAAGAATGCTGAATTTTCGCATCATCCAGCAAAGAGTCCGCTCGAGCGCCCATATCTTCGCTTGAGCGATCGCGAGACAGAACCTCATTCGCTCGAGCGGATGAAGGGTTCACTCGAGCGAATAGGTGCGCAGAAAACGGGAAAGTCTCCTATTTTGCACGAATTTATTTTCCTTTGAGACTCTGTTTCCCAAGTTGAGTCCTACTTGTGCTCTAAAGTATTAGGCACGAATTTGAGGCTATTAATAGGGTATTACTCTCAACCCTAAGGACCACCACCACTCTCATTAATCTAAGTCAGAGAGATCATTAGAGAGAGTTTATTCTCTAGAGCTATTGAGAGATTATTCTAAAGGCTGCTCTAGAAAGGTCATTGTTGCTTCTGGTTTTCGAAGGAGAAGATAGTTCATCTTGATCGGCAAGGTGCGAGGAGATCAAGTAAGGAGAACGGGGCACGGTAGATGTCGTGTCAATGTATTCTTTGCAAGAATAACTACAGTCCTTAGGTCGAGGTACAGACCTAGGTAAAGGAGCTAGTGAGTACATCTTGTAACTGTTCGTGAACTCTTGATTTCTGGTTCGTGGTTTTTCTCCCTGGATAGGGTTTCCACTCTATATTTTGTGTCTGCCTTCTTGTGGTTATTGCTTGGTAGATTTAATTGCTAGTTCGTTTGATTGGTTATTTCTGCTGTGCGTTGATTGTTAAATTAAGAACCAGTAGCAATCCATTCTGGTAGCCCATAAAATTGGTCTTTCAGCATGAACTCTCCTTGAGTCATCGTTCTCCTCCTTGTTTGAAAAGAATTCATCCTAAAATTTAAAACGTACACTTGGGGCTGAAAGTACTTCCTTGAAATAGTGCAAGCAATAAATTAGAAGATCTTTTCATGATGTTCACCCAGTCCATCTAATTAATGAATCAAACAATTTTTATTTTATTTTATTTTGTTGCAGATGACTTTGATCAAATGGATCATGAAAGTAATAGATCATCTTGATTGTATTGAATGCTTAAAACATAGTATGGCATGATGTCTTTTGTATTTGTCTCTACACCATTGGGTCAGGACTAGACATTTATGTATGTATGTATATCAACAGGAAGAGCTAGTATCGTCATCAAGATACACATAAAAAATTGACGACTCATCAACATCATCCTATTTATATGCATTAGAGATCAGGCTATTGACGCCATGATAAACTTAAGATTCATTAAGGACAAGCCATTGGCACCATTAACCCACTCCTCATTAGTCGTGTTCGATGCCGGTCTCAATGCAACATTTTGTTTGGAAGTCTACTGCAAGTGGGTGGGTCACACTCATTATCCAGATAAACACCAGAAGTTTGGAAGCTTTGACCAATGAATGTCATGGATAGAGTGCGAAAGTCATGTCCAGTTCAAGTTGTTTGTATCTAATGATCAAATTGAGATGCACAACATTGTGAGAATAATTATCTACTCTATAAAGATCGCGCATTTGATGAAGACTGATTTGGTGATTGGCTGTATTGGGCTTATCATCTATCAGATTTCATTACCTTATGGGGCTTAGGGTTTATGGGTTTTCTAGGGGACGAAAAGGAAAACAAAGGGCAAGAGAAGGTGACTTCTTGATAAAAAAAAAACAAGTGACAAGAAGACATACTCTTTCTGAGATGGGCTCAGATTAGGGGTTTCAAGGGTGAGATTGTTGTAGAAGGGTGTTCAGGGCTCTGGTGGGAGAACTTGGGTATGTTTGGTGGAGATTGATGATATGCAGTCTTAGTAATTTGCAGGTCCGAGACGTGGGGCCTTTTTGTTTGCATGGGCTTGAATTCCTAGGAAGTCTAAGAAATGTATTCCAATCAAAGTGACTACAATTAAAGAAATAAAAGGGAAGGTCGATAAATTAATTTCGTTGGAGATAATTATGGTCCTTAGCTTGGCCGAGTTACTAATGTCATTCTCGAAAAATTATACTCTCAAAGAAATGTGTTTCAAATTTTGGGGTTAATTTTCTTGGGATAATATTGGGAGAATGTTGTGGAAGATAAATTGATGTTAAATAATTAAAGATACAAAGGCATAAAAATATAAATGACTGAAGTTTTGGAAAAGTTCTATATGATATTTACTTTTTTTTTTACAACTTTAATTTTCTTTGCAATTTTTTCTATTTTTGTATTTCAAAATGGCATGATATTATTGTGAATTAATATATTTCCACTACTATCTACTATCCCTATATTTCGAAATATCTCTAAAATTTGCAACACTGTTTGTTGGATTGAGTGAGATTAGCTTCATTAATGGTGGATATAGCTTATATATAGGGTACGCTCAAATCAAATATTGAACACACTCTTGCGATTAATTGTGTGGATAAGAGGAGTTATAATTGGAGTACTTGGTTGATAAGGTTGCATATGTATAAGAATGAGGAATCTGGCATATATATCTTAGCCAAATCCTTTGCACAGGCTCTTGCATCACATATGTTTGGCCTAAATAGGCTTAGCAAGACTTGGATTTCCTTGGTATTATTGTGCAGGCACTCTGCACAAATACAAAACAAAATGAAAAAAGTTGTAAGGTTGGCATGGGTCTTGTACCTCAAGGCATGCATATATAAGAATTTTCACATGGTACATTGTCTGAAAAATATAGTCTTAAATGGATGATAAAGTGTTCAAATGAAAAACCTGTAATTTGAACTTTTGATCATTTCCTCTCAATCCATGTTACTATAAACAAATTAATTAGTAAATTCATCTTCCTAATTGCTGTCAGTTTATATATTCAGATGTTATAAATCCATCTTTTATGAGTTCACTCTTTTTTACACTGAAGATCAAAGAAATGATTTCCATTGCCCCATTGTTAAAAGCTTGATTCTTTCTACTTGCCATTCCAAGATTCCTATGTATGTCTAACATTGCTTTTTATAATACTATTATTATTGTTGTTGTTGTTGTTGTTGTTTGATCATTTTAAATGAGATTTAAGTAGCCAAGGTATGAAACGGAGTCTGCGTGCAACCTCAATCTTTTCAAATACATGTTTGGTGACAGCTTGAACTTGATGATCAATTAATCATTCACATGATTGCGATATCATGTGAAAAGCGTGATCCGCAACAAGAAAAAATTAAGTTAAAATAAAGACAATCCGGAAATACTAGTTTCTAGCTTGTCTTGATATTGGCCCTACTCTCAAGAGGTGTTTGAGCTCTTTATAATAGGCAATGACTTCTATCAATTTTAAAAGCTTGAAATGTTGACTGGTTAGGGTCTCATTACTGATTCAACTCTTTAAGAAGTTTTGATTGAATAAATAAAGTGCCCGGAAACTATGAAAACCTTGCATCACCAGCTCAAATATTTCTAGTTTCTATATAATTAGAGTCAAATTTGATTTAACTACTATCTTTCAATCACTATTCCAAACATATTTTATGTTTATTAAACTAGATTTACACGGCGGCTTCTTTGTTGCATTATTTGATTGTGAATTATTATAATCTCAAAACAGCTTAAGATCTCCAACACCAATTAAAAAATTAAAATTGGGGTCTGCACTATTGCTGATGGATTAAAAAAAAAAAAAGCCTTTTTGTATAATCATGCTTCTTAGTTACATTGTTTCCTCTTAGTGATACTGTTTTTAGTAGAGAAATTGATTGAGGGAAGTAGGACTCTCTTGTCCTTCTCATTGAAAATTCTCCAGCATATATATATGACTTTCCATTGATAGATTTGTAAAGATTTTGTTTGGGAACTTCTGCTCTTTATTCAACCAAGTTCAAGGTACCAAACAAACAAACTTCGACTTTGCTAAGTATTATACCTAGAAGCTTTGCTAAGTTGTCTATTGAGAGAGAATGAGTTGTTTTTTATACGATTTACTTGCTATCTATCCTCATCTTCCTCTTCATACACATAAAGATGTGGCTAAAAATACAGTTCTCTTTCCTTCGATAATATCTTTGTGATCAGAGAGAGAGAGAGAGAGAGAGAGAGAGAGAGAGAGAGAGATGCGAAGTGTACAGTTTTAAGGGTGGATTTTATGGTGACACAATTTAAGACTTTCACATTCTAATAAGACATAGTTTGGCTTTTCCATAACAAAACAAATAGACATTGGCAATGAATAGATGAGATGAATGGTTTAGAAGAGAGGGACTGATCAATCAAATGGAAAGAAGGGTTTGATCGGGCCATGAGAAAGACCCAACATGGAAACAACTTGTAATAATCCATTAAATGCAAAAAGGTTGGAGAGATTGTGAGGTGGTGCATGGCCGAGAGAGAGAGAGAGAGAGAGAGGGAGAGGAGAGGAGAGGAGAAAAGGAGAAGATATTTGTTTTGGCAATGGGAAAGAAAACAAGAAAAAGGAGATGGGAGGTGCTTTTGTCATCATCCAGAGAGTGGTCACGGGTTTCTCTTGACTCCACAGACCTTTACACCCATGTCTACGAGGAAGTAGTTTTTCTTTTTTCGTTTTTTTTCTTTTTGGCAAATCCTGCTGTGTCCATAGTATGTGTGGAGGAGATGGGACCGTTCATTTCAGAGGGTCAACAAAGAATGAGAAGTCGGTGCTGGACCATCCTAACTGTCCACTTGCAAATGGACACAAGAGGACAAAGTTCCGATGGTGCATAGTCATTGGGGAGAAGTTGTTTGATTGGATAGATAACCGGCGGATCAAAGCCAGATTTTATGGGTTGTCAACTATGATGTACGAATACTTTAAAATGACATTGTATCGTGTTATATCGTATACAATACGGTTACTTTATATGTGTAAGATCCATTCCATAGCATGTCTCCGTCGTATCCATGACGTTATCCATGTCCTATCTAGGCAGCATAGGTTGTCAATTTATCATGAAACCCGGTTTTGTATCATTTGTTGTCAATGAACTGAGCTTGTTTTATCCTTATAATTTTTTTTTTAATTTTATTTTATCAGTTCATCCTTGTAATTTGTTGTTTAAAATCGATATGAAATGAGCCGATTGGGTTTACATCCTCCATACGCCGATGTATACCATAGCACATTAAAGCGAAATTGAGTTGGTTGGGGCTCAAGCTCAATCTATATTTCTGATCGATTAAGTACGTGCTTATGAGTCAACCTTGAGCTCAAGTCTTAAAGCTGTAGACAAGCTTGATCTGAGCTTTAGATCACACAGCTTGAGTGAAGTGAACTCGGCCCCCTCAGCTCATTTACACCCCTGATTCTTTGGGTAGGCCATGAATTAAGCGGGGCAACCCCAAATGGAGTGAATGTCCCTACCACCAAGCGTACTTCAACAGCATCTATTTAAGCAATAGGTTGTGTATGTGTAGAGATCGAGAGATAGATACTGTAGTTCGCTCATTCTAGGGCAAAAGGTGATGTTTACACTGGTTTGCAGACTTCGAATGGCACCTAGGTAAGTCAAAGATATTAATGCAAGAGACAAGAGACAGAGAGAGAGAGTATAAAAAATACATGTGCATGTGTGTGTGAGAAGTGATCATAATATACAATTGGAAAGAAGAAAATATGCATATCATGAATAGAATGTGGACTGTGAATAATTGTCTAAAAATCAAAGAGAAACTGGTGTGTGGAGATACATTCACATTTGGTAGAAGCACAAAGAGCAAGTATATTAGAGATACCAATGCATCATCCTGATTAATTATATCCTATATATCCTAACTTCGCCCTTTGAGCTTGGACTGTCCACAATCTTATTTTCATTCATTCATTTGATGGCCAAAGATCAGATGGTTATGATCATCATATAAGCATAGATTCTAGGCTCTATGGTAAACAATGCACGCAGTCTATGATTTGAACGCATCGAATTGGCATCTCATACACATGTACGATGGATGAGATCGATTCCAGTTCCCAGTAAGTGGTGAGCTGTAAATAGGAATATAGTAGACTCTCATAAAATAAAGTAAAATAAAATAAAATAAATGAGAGGTTAGTAAAAAACTATCAATCAGATAAAATGGTCCATGGCCCATAGAAGAAAAGGCCCGGATAGAAACAAACCAAAGGCTTCACACGGCTAACAACCCACAGCCAACCTGTCTTCTTCTTGATAGGTCCCTTTCACATCTTTAACCCTCCTCAATGCAGCCCCTTCATGTAGACTTTGAAAGGTATGCAAGTCTCTCTACCCCCTTTCTCCTCTCCTCTCTCTTTTGGAGTGTAAATTTGCAAGAAATCATACTAATAGCAACATTAATAACGGTAACTTTTTGGGTGTTGAAAATTAACCTTTTTTTTTCTCTCGTCTTCTTCACCACTTGCACCATTAGAAAATGTTCAAAGCTTTTAGTATAAGTAAAAGCTCATTTTGGAGGGAGTGATTATCTTTGCGTCTGGCATACTATGAACCACAACGATGAAAGAGATAACCACGAGCACGACCTTGTCATGCCCGGATTCCGCTTCCATCCAACGGAGGAAGAGCTCATCGAATTCTATCTCCGCCGTAAGGTTCAAGGGAAGCGCTTCAATGTTGAGCTCATTACCTTTCTCGACCTTTACCACTACGATCCATGGGAACTTCCCCGTAAGACTAACGCTGCTTTATAATTTAGTGTTTTCCTAGTCTTTTTGTTATGCTCTTAATTTGAAGTTATATTCATCATTTATAGTTTGCTTGAGCCTCTTTTGTTAGAGATACCCCTGAGCCTTTCTAGCCCTTTTGCCTATTCTCTATGTTTATCATTTATAATTCCCTTGAGTAGGTCTGATATCATCCATTTTGTAATGTTATCGCTTGAATTTTTCATCTTCTTTTAGCATTAGCAGCAATTGGGGAGAAGGAATGGTACTTCTATGTGCCTAGAGACCGCAAATATCGCAACGGGGATCGACCTAATCGTGTGACGACTTCAGGCTACTGGAAGGCAACCGGTGCTGATCGGATGATCCGAACTGAGGACTTTCGGCCAATTGGACTGAAGAAAACCCTAGTTTTCTATGCTGGAAAAGCACCAAAGGGCATCCGAACTAGTTGGATTATGAACGAGTATCGATTGCCACAACATGAAACCGACCAGTATCAGAAGGTAAGTGTAAGAATTCAGGCCACTTTTAGTTGTCACCATCTTTGATTGAATCATATATAATAGAAGAAGAAGAAGAAGAAGAAGAAGAAGAAGGGAGGTTTTTGGGTTATCATAAACCCAAAAGTTACAAAGAGTTTATCTCTCTGCTTGCTTCAAATTATAACTGAGTATTTGAGATGAGAGAATTGCTAGGGCTCTTTTCCTATTAGGGGCATGCAACAAGTACACAACTTCTCCATCATACATTCCTTCAATTGCCATTCTACTCTTCTCTTAAACTACTTTTTGAAGGCAATTGATCAGTCTATCACTCCTTTTGCTTTGGCAGAAACCCCACCAACATCTTATAAATAAAATAAAATCAAGCATTCCTCTTTTGGTAGATTCCATGTTTTTCTGAAGAAAAAAAAAAGGTTATTTCTCTTTTGGTCGTGTTTTATTAGCTAGATTCATGAGTTAACAATGAACCCCAGGACCTTGTTTCGAGAACAACCGACAACACTCTCAACTTTAAACTTCTTTGCTTATAACCTCATGCTTGTCTTGCTGACAAGAAGTTTTCTTTTACTCTTTCTTCATTCTTCCCATGTTGCCTGATTTAGACTGGCTCTTTCTCTTTATATGTTTAAGAGTCTAAATTTATAAGCAACTAACGTTGGGCTTGTAGGCCGAAATCTCACTCTGCCGTGTCTACAAAAGAGCAGGAGTAGAAGACCATTGCCCGCTCCCCAATTTTCGTTCTTCTAAGCCTTCATCGTCCAGAGGGGTTGAATCAAAGAAAAAAAGCAGCATGGGTCTTCAGGCAATTACACCAAGTTCCCAATCTCCTGGCGAGCACTCTTCGTCGTTAGAGATCGAAACAACTCAAGAAGAAAGCAGTATTGATACCATCAACACCAGGACCACACTTGGCCTATCTTCATGTCGAGGATATGGCGGGATTGCTCCAATAACACCAATAGGCTCTTCATCAATGGAAGTGGATGGAAATCTACTACACCATCCAAAGCAAGCAGGCTCTTCATTCCCAACATGCACCCCATTTCCTCCCTCTTCATCTATGCCCATTATGGCAGCTGACGAACTCCACAGACTGGTAGATTACCAACCAATTTATGCTCACCAGACCAGCCAATTCTTTCCATCGCCGGCATCCCAACTGCCATCTCTTGGGCTTAGCACGCTACCCAACTCATTGACAACTTTCTCAGACAAGCTATGGGAGTGGAATCCCATCCCAGATGCTAACAGAGACTACACTACTTTCAAATGAATAAGAAACTGCCTATCCATACGCCAAATTATGTTCCCTTTTTCTCTCTATACCTTTCTCTTCTAATGTTTGTAACTTGCTTGGCAAATTGATGTTGGTGAATATTTTGTTACTCACTTACTTGGGCTTTCGGCTCAAATGTATCCATATGTACTGTACTTTAAATCTCTAATAAGTCTTAGGTTAGGAAGAGAATGATTGGAAGTAGCTAAAAAGGAGATTCTTCAGACTTGGGTGTGATTTGTACTTATTTTAATGGTAACGATAATGCCAATATTGTAGTACTTTTTTCCAGTAGAGAAAGTTGTTTTGAGCTTTGGAAAAAGAATCAAAGAGCTATAATGGCATTGGCTTTTTGTTTGATGGTGGGGACTGACTTAGCATGACCTTGGTCTTGGACGTTGGAAACTTGTGAGAGATGTTGATGTCAGGTATCTCTCTAATGCTACAATTGCATTTCATTTCCATTCCTCTCTCTCTCTCTCTATAGATCGACCTAGTTGAAATCCATATATATATAAAGTCCTAAGGAGTATATCTTAGTTGGGTTTAGGACCTTAGAATCAATACAGTGTACGTAGACCCATTTCACACCTCCAAGCCCGTGAATGGTCTGTACTCTCCAACTATTTCAGTCATATGGATTACATGACGGCTAATTGAATGTGAAGATAGGAGTTGCTAGCATTGTATTAGCTTGGTTTCTTTTTACTATTATTGATGGGTTAGAGGCAACTGGAGTCTCGACTCTCAAGGGGCTATATTTTACACAGATGGGTTCTTGGGTGTTCATGTGAAAAACATCCTAAAGCCTAGAGTGCATTTGCAGTGGGGTTACTTTTGGCTGTCTAAGAGACATGGTTTTGAACCTTACTGACTTAGGGGTCCTCTTTAGAGCCCTTAAGTTTTTCAACTTCTCTTCAGCTTAGATCAATCTGGTCAGGGAAATGATTTGTACAAGTAGAGGCTCAGTCCTTCTCAACAACAACCCCACTGGGTTTTCTCTTCTTCTTGTGGTCTACACCAAGGTGACCCTTTGTCGCCTTATTTGTTCATTCCTGCCGAGAAGGTTCTAAGTCTTCACATGGAACAACTTAGGTCTTCAGGGAAAATTGTGCCAATATCTCCAGTCCCTTCTACTCCTTGACACTTGCTTTACGCAGATGACATCCTGCTTTTCCTTAAAGCTTATAAACCAGGCTTGCGACACTTACAAGAGCTGCTTTCTAAATATCAAATATCTTCTGATCAGTGTTTCAACCTCTTGAAGAGCAACCTATATCTGAGGAAATGCTCTGCTAGAAGAGGCTAAATGATTTCAGAGCTTCTCCCTATCACCCAGGCTTCCCTTCCTTCTGTTTATCTAGGAGTCCCTATCTTCACTGGAACCTCAAGACACTATTACTTCAATCATCTTTTGGACTCCATTAGAGCCAGGCTAGATGGTTGGAAGGCCAAATGCCTTTCCTTTGCAGGGAGGTTGATAATGGTCAAGCATGTGCTCTCCTTTATCCCTCTTCACATCTCAATGGTTATCCCCATCCCAAGCAAAACTGTTGTGATCGTGTATGCGGAAACGTGCGATCAACAAGCAATCAAACAAGCCACAAAAAAGGAGAACACAGATTTACGTGGTTCGGTGATTTCACACCTACGTCCACGGACAAAGCTCGTCTTTTTCTTAGATTTTCTCACACACTAGGGTTACAACCAAAAGAGATAATATATAGTTTTTAGACAAATACTAAATTACCCCTCAACCCTAATACCAATGCATTGGGCCTACAAAACGAGCCAAAACCCATAAACCTAACAAATCTCCACCTTGGTGAGATTTGCTGGCCACAATATTTTCCACCTTGGCATGCAATCACATGCCTCCAAATGCGCCCGAAGGCGCTATACACCCGAAGGTGTTTAAAATCGCAGAATGTTGATCAAGTCTTTAAACTTGACCCTAGTCACCACCTTAGTCATCAGATCTGCGTTTTCCAAATGCCTCTTTGCTTCTTTGTAGGTGGTACGAACAGATTCTTCAACCATCGGAAGTGCATATGCCACCATATCAGAGTGCCGTTGAGGTTTCCGAATATTCCTTTTCGGTCTACTGGTTGCAATAGAATCTGCTTGCTCTTATGGAGGCTCTTGAGCTTGAGTCTCCTCCTCATCTGTATCATCACCCTCTAACTCAATTGGGATGACATCAAACTCCACCTGCTTCGATTTACCATTGGCTTTGCTCTCCTCCTGAGAGCCATATTGCTTGTTCTGTTTACACATAGCAGCTTCATCAAAAGTCACATCCCTGCTCAGAACAAGTTTCTTTGAATTTGGACACCATCGCCGGTATCCTTTCACACCACTGCTGAAACCCAAAAATATAGCTTTCTTGGCCCTTGGATCCAACTTACTCTCTGTGACATGGTAAAAAGCAGGACAACCAAATATATGCAATTTATCATAATCAGTAGTGGGTTTTCCGGACCATACCTCAATGGGTGTTTTACCCTCGATCGCAGCAGAAGGCAACCTATTGATGAGATGACAAGCATAAGCAACTGCCTCACCCCAAAACGCTTTGCCTAATCTAAAATTAGACAACATACACCGAACTTTCTCCAATATAGTGTGATTCATGCGTTCTGTCACCCCCATTCTATTGCGGAGTCCCACTAACTGTGAAATGCCTCACGATCCCCTCATCCTGACATACTTTTAAGAACGGATCAGACTTGTACTCTCCACCGTTATCCGACCTAAGCCTTTTGATCTTTCTGCCAGTCTGTGTTTCAATCATTTTCTTCCACTTCAAGAACACATTCAAGACTTCATCCTTGTGCTTCATGGTGTACACCCATACTCTGCTGGAGAAGTCATCAACGAATGTAACAAAGTAGTGCATACCTCCCAAAGATGCCACTTTGGTAGGACCCCATACATCCGAACGAACATAGTCTAGTGTTCCTTGAGTGCGATGGATCGCGGTGCCAAACTTTACTTTTGTCTGCTTGCCAAAAACACAATGTTTACAAAATCCCAACTTGCAGGTCTTTGCACCTTGCAACAAGCCTTGCTTAACCAAACCCTGCAATGCTCTCTCCCCAGCATGCCCTAGACGCATGTGCCACAATCTGGTAGTGTCTGTAACAGTCTCATTTGAGCTATCGGATACTGTTGCTGCTCCACCTACAAATGTATTCCCTTGCAAGAAATATAGATTTCCTCTTCGGACACCCTTCATCAACACAAGTGCACCGTAAACAACTTTTAGAACTCCACCTTCCATGGTAATCTTGAAGTCTTTGGAGTCTAAAGCACCCAATGAGATAAGATTCTTCTTCAAACTCGGTACATACCGAACATCTGTCAAAACTCTAACTGCTCCATCATGCATCTTCAAACGGATTTTTCATATCCCTTTTGTTTTGCAAGCACTATCATTGCCCATCAAAACTGTTCCACCATTCAACTCTGGAAAGCTGGAAAACCATTCCCTATTGGGACACATATGATAGGTACAACCTGAGTCTAAAATCCATTCGTCAGAATGGCATACCAATGAAGAAACAGTCAAATTAAATTCAGAATCATCATCTCCATCGTGTCCAATGTTTGCATTAGATTTATCTTTGTCCTTGTTTTTCAACTTTGGACAATCCTTTTTCCAATGCCCCTTTTTGCGACAAAACGCACATTCATCTTTTGTAGGTGGTTTTGATTTGCCTCTCGATTTAGAACGAGATTTATTACCAGATGTCCTATCATCTGATCTGCCTCTTATTGTCAATGCATCAGATGATGAATCCCTGTGGGCCTGTTTGTCCTTCTTCCGATATTCATTATTCATCAAAGCAGCAGACACAATATCATATTTAACCTCAGTCTTCCCGTTGATCAAAGTGTGAGTAAAATGATCATAACTATCGGGAAGCGAATTCAGAAGAAGTAATGCCTTATCCTCATCATCAACTTTCACATCAATGTTCATCAAATCAGCAATAATCTTATTAAAATCATCGAGATGTTCAGTCATAGAAATACCTTGACGATACTCGAAGCGGAAAAGTTTCTTCTTCAAATAGATCCGATTCTCCAAGCTCTTGGTCATATACTTTTCCTCCAATTTCTGGCACAACTCTTTTGCAGAAGTTTCTCTCATCACTGAGTATTTCTGATCCTTCGCGAGACATAATCTGATGGTGCTACATGCCTGACGATTGATCTTCTGCCATTCCTTATCTTCCATCTCTTTGGGTTTATCCTCTAGAGCAATTTCCAACTCTTGTTGGCTTAGAACATCTCTAACCTCACATTGCCACATACCAAAATTATTGGTACCATCAAATTTCTCAACTTCGAATTTTGCATTCGAGATGGTGGTCTTTGCCGATGATGAGCTTGCCATTTTGTTTTTGTCTATCAAACTAACAATCCACTTCGTTCAGATCGTAGATCTAGTCGATACGAATCCAACAAAAAAAACGGAGCTCAATTCTGAGTCCGGATGCCTCCGAAACTCCCAAAACAATTCTGGCCGTCTAATTGGTCAAAATAAGTTGTTGACCGTACTGTTCGCTGACGTGGCGCTGACGTCAGCAGCTGCTGGATGGGCTTCCTGCTTCACGGGTCAGGTGGAACTGACCCAGAACTGAACCTAACCTGGCTGTGGGCTGGGCTTACTGCGCTGGGCTTCTAAAAATGGGTCAGGTCAACCCGACCCGAACCCTACCCGGACTACTCCTTCCAAACAGAAATGGGTTCTGTTTCTTTCTGGTTTCTGTAACCAGAAAGCAACGAAGGTGCTACTCCTTCCCTTCTTCCTTTCCAGGGATGGTGCGACGGCGGGGACCGTCGATGGCCAGCGACGGCACGGCAACGGCGAAACGGCGATCAGCAGCGGTGGTCGACGCCGGGACGGTGTGATCGATCTCCTCTGATCAATAAAGGGCGTGGCCCACTACTGTGATCAGACTTCTCCTTTGATTCCGGCGAAACAAAGCCTCGGGAACAAACTGGGCGATTCAAATACCTTTGTTTCCTCTGGCAGCGGTGGCTAGAGACCGGAGAAAAACTGATCGCCTGGTACCAATTTTCCTTCAGATCGTCTTCAATGACGATGACTCCATGAACTTTGTTCTCCTCTGCAACTCTGCAACTGGGCATGTAAGGCCCACTGATCAATGATCAAAACTGCCCTTTTCTCAACGATCCTGATCCAGACAATTTCCGAAAACTACTGTCCTGATCAGATTTGTCAGAAAATCTGGATCCTTGGCGAGATCCACTTCTGCGAGAGGTTCTGTAAAAAACAAAAGTCTAGATCTCTAACCTGATGTGTTTGTCGAAGCCTCCAATCTGCAAGATCCCTGTTCCAAAACAGAGATCGACTTCGGTGTGTGAGATCGACCTTCTGCGAAATCCAAACCGATCTCCGTCGTTGATCGCATACCACAACAATGCTCTGATACCAAATCAAACAAGCCACAAAAAAGGAGAACACAGATTTACGTAGTTCGGTGATTTCACAACTACGTCCATGGATAAAGCTCGTCTTCTTCTTAAATTTTCTCACACACTAGGGTTACAACCAAAAGAAATAATATATAGTTTTTAGACAAATACAAACGAGCCAAAACCCAAAACCCAAAACCCATAAACCTAACAAAAACATGTCTGCAGATCGAAAGAATCATGCGTGACTTTCTGTGGTCCTCTAGCACTGATAAACGGAACAATAATATGGTGAATTGGGAAAAGGTTTGTGTGCCCAAAGTAGAGGGAGGCCTTGGTCTGCGCAAGGTGAAGGAGTTCAACAATGCTTGTCTGCTGAAGCTTGGTTGGTCCGCTGTAACATTTGAATCTCTCTGGGCGTCCTGGTTTCGAGGAAGATATTTCAGACATTCTCCTATCTGGTTCTCTGGGAACACTAAGGCAGGGTCTTGCATCTGAAAAAGGATCAGATCCTTGGCTAATTATCTTCAGCAAGGTAGTCATTGGGAGCTGGAAAACGGCCACTCCATCCTGTTGTGGCAAGATAGTTGGATTGACCAAGTTCCCATAGCTCAAAGATTCCCCCTCCTTCATTTCTCTGGCAATGATCGGGTGGAGGACATCATTTAGGGCAATTCTTGGTTCACCCCAGCTTGTATTCCGGCTGAGGTTCCGAGCTTCCTCCTTCAGCAGACCAATCTCATTCCTCTCTCCGGTTCTTCTGCTCCAGATAAACTATCCTGGATTGGAGCTGCTTCAGGGGTTCTTCCTCTTAAAATAGCCTGGGATACATTGAGGACTAGAGGAGCCACTGTTGATTAGGCTGGATTAGTGTGGAACAAAATCATTAACCCCAGGCTATCTTGCTTCAATTGGCGTCTTCTCCATAGGAAAACGCCTACAGATTCTTGGGCTATGCTAAAAGGGATCTCTATGGCTTGAAGATGTTACTCCTGCCTCAGTAACAGTGAGTCAGATCTTCACCTCTTCTTCTCATGTTCTCTTTCTCAGCAGCTTTGGCACTGGCTTCTCAGCCTAGATGGCTCGCCCCCAGCTCCCCCTCTATCTGCCTCTTCAGTCTGGTCTACCTTAACCATCGGTGTAGATGGCCATGGAAGAAAATCTGCCGCTACAATCTTCTTCCAAGCCATCTACATTCTCTGGTTCTTACGTAATGAAGCAAAGCATCGCAGCATTAGGCCTTCCCTTAAAAAGGCGCAATTTGTTTTCTATGATAGTTGCAGTGGTATGTTCTGTTCTTCTTCAAGCAAGATAGCCCCTTCTCATCCAATTTTGAGGTCCTTAGGGTGGGGAGAATAGCTTCCCCTCTTCCTCTCCGTCCCCCTTCTCTGCTGGATGGGAGTTCTGTTTTTAGGTGTCTGGTAGGAGCCCGTGGCGGATGGGCCTGTTGTTGTAGATAAGGATTTAGGAACGTATATATAGGATTAAGAATAATTCTGTAATATCCTAATCAAATCTACTAAGATATTATAAATCCAAACATATCTTTATTAGGATCACATGATCTATGTTATCTTTATCTCTTCTTAATCCCAAACTAATTCTAACAACCCCAACCTTCCTAATTATATGTATGATGAGGTGTATCCCACTATTGACACTTTATATTCCCTACCATGCCCTCACATTAAATATGACCCCTCTGATCTCCTAAATTAGTGATTGACTTATCATTGAAAAATATTCTTTGTATTGTTCTAATGGTTATTGCCTGCTAATGGATTCCACCATTGTTGTGTCCCGTTGATTTTGATTCCATCGGAGCTTCTAGTTTGCTAGATCAATTAAATTTGTCATAATCTTTCCAGAAGCTTACAAAATGGGATCTACACATGATTAAAGAAGTTCATGTTGCAACTTAAAGCAGAAGGTGAGGAAGGTTAATTTGTGGATAAATATAAAAGGGCGCATTTTTCACATAGGGAAGACTGTATATATATGCTAGGAAAGGGGAAAAAATGATATGAGAAAAAGGAAGATCAGAAAGATTCGTGCCAGCCATAGCTCTAATATTATGTAAACTTCAAAGTTTACATTAAACTATGTTATACTAAGGAAATATTTGTTTGCTAGAATATATAGGAATTCATATCATTAGTGGTTAGAAATGAAGGTCCAAGGTAACCAATCCATCCCTTCTCTCTTCTATAATACAAATTGCTTTTAAGCAAAAAGAAGAAGATCTCAGCTACATTACAATCTTATATCCTTCATTCCAAATCTCATATCATTAACACTTCGCCTCTTTAATTATCTTTTAGTGGAGCTCAATTGACCATAAGTTTCTATGTATTCTAATGCAAATAAACAAGACATGAGTCTTTAGCAAATTTTCATATTTAATTTATATAGTAAAATGAATAAGGAAGTTTAGGAAACATGACATATAGGATTAAACATACTCCAACCTACCAACCTAATTAAGTATATTAACACAATCCTGAAATAATCTTAATAAGGATATGAACTAATCCCTATTAACTTATCTTTATCTATAGCTAACTCTAAGCAACCTAAACTTTCTTACAATGTATTCAACAATAACACTCATATGTTCGCTTTCAACACTTAGTTGATACATTAGGCTAGGACCATTTAGTTGATACATTAGGCTAAGACCATTTTGGTGCAATCACCATAACACCCAGAGGGTGAATGATTTTGTGTGAATTGACAAGACAATGGTGAGATCTTGATGCCAATTGGAAAGAATTTGGGATTGGCCCTACCCCAAACGTGATGGAATCACTCATGTAGAGTGTTTTCACCACATAATCTCTAAGTCTACGAAGGAATCATTTGACACTAAAAGGACTCATTTGCGCAACGAGAGAATCCCATGCTCTCCGATTTTCTAGTTCCATGGGAGGGAGGATTGAGGAATATTCTTACATTCACACACCCTTCCATAGGAAATTAAAATCCTCTTTATTGATGAAAATCAAGAATGCTTTTTCCGTTTCATAAAGCCAAGTAACCTTCTCATTCTTTCCTTCATTAGCTTAAATACATGACTCATTAAGGTTAATATTGATAGAGTACATGATTGGAAATAAAATTTGAAAAAGAAAAAAAAAATGTGCTAGTTTGACTCATTAGTCCCCTAGTTGAAGAATCTTGGGTTGATCTCGAGTGGGGAATATGTGTGGACTAACATCAAGGCTTAATGATGCGATTTAAAGATAGCAAGGGTCGAAGCACCAATGGTTCGTGAAAGGATGGCGAAGAAGATAATGGGAACCTAAGAATCAAGTTTCGGGAATTCCTCATAGTTGATCATCTGTAGACATGTTTGACATTGAAGTGGAATCTCTCACTCTGTATAGAAAGGAGGAAGAGGAAGTACATCACCCTTTCAAAATTACAAAAACTCAAGCAACTTTTCTCATTCCGTGGGATATTTTCTTTTAAGAATACCTCCTCGAGAGAAATTGATATTTGCCTGATATATAAAGACTCTATTTATTAATTTAAACTTAGATATTCACGTGGGGATGTAGCTCACATGGTAGAGCGCTCGCTTTGCATGCGAGAGGTACGGGGTTCGATACCCCGCATCTCCATTTTTTTTCTTTGAGTTTGCATGTAATAAGGGAAAAAAATTTAATTTAATTTTCTCATCACGATCTTCTAATAAATTTTTTAAAAATCAACGGCTAACTGGCTAAATTTAGATTTAACGACACGTAACAGCCAAGATCCCTCTTAGGACCGTGGATATCATTAGGCCGATGAGGTGCAATCAATATTTACTTACAAGCCTTTCTGATTTAATTTTGTTGTAGTTAGTAACCAATTCAATCAATTTATAGAGTTTCCAAAGTCATTAAGTTATCCTATTATTAATCAACAATTTCTTATACAGCTAAAACCGCCCTCAAAAATTGCAGATACTAATTTGTTAAGAATCAATTGGATTGAAGCAATAGCATCATTGTAAATGTATGCGAGTAGCTCCTTTTTTTCGCTTTTTCCTTTTGCTGAAAAAGGAATTCATTGACCTGACGAAAGAAGACTACTGAAGACAAAAAAAAAAAACACTTGTTGTCTGTGGTTTTCCTCGTTATAGAAACCTTCCTTCTGTGTTAAAACAGTTTCCTTTGCTTAAAAAGAAATCGGACCCAAAGCCTAACTTTGGGTGTTCATGGACTTAAATGTAGGACTGAATACGTCCCACGAGCTACAATTCACGTCCTTTGTGTTGAATTTGTGGTTAAGGGCTGGCCCCTTACCGGAACGACCGCGCCCAATCATCCATTGGGCTAGAAAGTGAGGCCCATGTTCAATGGCCTATCATCAATCCAAAATTCAGCCAATTAAAGGCCGGGTTCAGGGTTTAGGTTGGTCTTGGCCTTGTCCAGCACATTAGGATCCCAATATGGTTTTTTTTTTTCTGGGACCCCCGCTATAGGGGCTGGCATCAGGGCTGGAAACCCCCTCAAGTGAGGGCAGTAGACCTCGAGTGAAGTGATGAAACCCTTGGGAGAGATGACAAAGCCCTCTGCTGAGGAAATGTGGTAAGCCCAAGATTCAAAACCTAAGCAGCTAGGTGTCAGGTGAGAACTGCCACCTGTTAAAGTCTGTTCCCTAGGACACCACCAATGTGTTAGAAACAGTTTCAGTCACTCTTGATTTTCACCCTAGTGTATAAATGGACCTCTGATCTAGTGAACATGAAATCATATTATATTTCTGTTTTTTCTTCTTTCTTATTTAATGTTCACTTTCCATTTTGCTGTATCCAATATAGATCAATTGCACCCAATATGATCATTCAAGCAGTTCAGAATTTTGTATCAAATCAGAAGCATTGGAATTTTGTATCAACTCAGAAGCATTGGCATAACAACCGTATAAAGGGAGAAGACCACCAGCACCGATACAACTAATTAGGGGAAGGACATTCAAAAAAAAAAATCCAAATTGGGTGATCTTGGCTGTCAGCAGGAGACAAAAATTCAGGCTTATTTGGTCCAACCGTTCATTTAAGGAGTTCATGAATGATTTAAATCGTCTAGTAAGCGGCGGCTGGAGGCCTCTTGATTCATCAGAAGGGAGTAATGAGCCCAATACATATTTTATTTTGATGGTTTGATCCATTCCATTACTTGTATGGCACTTATCAGCATCATTCTCTGCTGTCTTGAGCTCTTTAAAATTTTCCTGGTTTCAGAAAATGTAACTCTTTCCTGCTTATGTCGTCCTTTCTCTTTTAAAAGGTAAACATGAAATAATTCTCAACACCAGGAAAGGGAATTCTTTAACACTCATAAAAAGGCCAAAAAAGATCGGAATGCAGACTGAGAGTGAATGGAGATCCGATTCTGCATACCTGGTGAAATAAAGAGAAAATGCAAAAAATAAATAAAAATCATTAAAATCGGAAATAAATAAACACTATGGAAGAATGAGTGGCAAATGGGCATAATCTTCTCACCAGAAATCTAAAAAAAGGAACAAAAGCAAAATACATAACAAACGCAAGCCAGGACATAAAAGCAGACATTTCCAACAACTCAGAATTCACCATAACAGTCTAAATAAATATCACCATAAAATGAAAAGGAAGAAGAAAAGATCATTTGCATGACACTTTCATAACCCAACGGCTACAACTAGAAGAGAGGAGCAATATCCAAAAAAAGATGACATGAAGAGCAATATCCAAAAAAAGATGACATGAAGAGACCGCCTTAAAAGGTTCACAGCCATTAAAAGGAAAAAACTGTCTTACCAGTTACAACTAGAGCGAGCAACTCTTTCCAGCTAAAACAACAGTTATAAGACATATCATGAGATAGTACCTAAATAAGATTCTTGCAATGACAAAGAAAATGGCAACTGGGTCTTGATACCTAAATACAACACACACAACATATAAAATAAAAGCAAGGTCCGCAGTATCAGCTAGCCAGGTAGCTCTGGTCCTAGAAACAAATCCATGCAGCTTGCTTTGCAACCACCGAAATCTGCAAAGTTGGACTGTAAAGAACAAACAACTACATGTTAGAAGACAAATTATTCATCAAAACAACTAAACAAGGTCTAAAGTTCTTCTTAACCTTGACACGCAGTTCCCATTCGGAAACTAAGTAAAAATAAAAATAAACCTGCAAGGTACCGCTAAGAAAACCCAAGTATGTAAAATCTGTTCAATAACTTGATAAAAATTGTGTAAGTTTGAAAGGTACTGCTAGATTGAATTTCAATCAAATATTTAATGTGTCGTTAAATTTCGAAGCCCAATCGTGTTCTGACCAATTTTAAGAAAATTCATTTACTTAACCTGGATGGATAGCATTTTCAGACTGAATTGGAATCGACAAGGTTTTAAAGTACTTAATTGGGTTCAAACAAAATACATGAACCCAATCCTAGTTACACCAGAACTTACCATAGAACTCATCAAATTTAGACGCACACATAAAGAGGGAAGCATAAAATAGATGAACATGACACATCCCCCCATTCCTAATAAGACAATGAAATTCTGGAACGATAATGAGTCTTAAAAAAATGCAATCAAGTGTAAATAAGGAATCGGCAAAGGAAAAAAACCTCAATGTTCTTTTTGGGAAATTGACCACTCATCTATGCCACAAGAATGGAGCTGCTTGTGGCATAGCTGGTGCAGTCGTAGGATGCTGCGCTGCACCGGCTTGGGCAAAAATTGATTGATTGCTAATCAGAATCTTCATACACATCTCCATCATCTGACACCTCATCAAATGACCTCATATCCAGCTGATAACGAAGCATGCCGCCAATGCCACCAAACCCTCTACAGAACTGAGAACCCTCTTGGGACTTGTTGGTGACAAACTCAAGAGTGCAACCGAAACGCTTGTACTCATTTGCAAACCACTCCAGGAGGGAGGTTTTCTCCTGAACTTCTAATTCTGCTGAAGTAGAGGAGTCACGGAAATTACTTTGATTGGTCTCTTGATCTTTATTCAGATGCTTTATGACGATCTCCCCAGTAACACTGTTCTTTAGTGTATATCTATTAATATCCAGGTTTTCCCAAACAATCAGTGTCTCAACCGCCCCCATTTCCAAAGCCTTTAATGTGTCGTCCACGCCAAAGACATACTTACCAGTATCTTGGCTTATTTCCTCAAAATATTTTCCTATCAGCTTCTTTTCCTGTATAAACTTCACATTTGATAGAATTTCCGAAGACAGTTCAATGGCCTGATTAAAACCATTCTCCCCTCCATAAGAAACATCAACCACATTAAGTATCTTGGCCTGGAGACGAGGATCAAACATATCAGACTGGCTCAATTCCGTCTTGAAATCGGCAGAACCAGCTAAAATTAGACCTGCAACATTGGGCTGACTGGTAGCAGGATTGATGAAAAATTGTGTAGCAAGCTCAGCTGTCTTCCTCACATAATTGTGACGTTTCTCCATCCGAAGACGGGCAAACCGTAATGCTGACTGCCCTCCTCTTCCATGTTTCTTTGGAAGATCAACCGTGAACTTATGCAAAACCTCACGTGTGTTACCACTTAAAGTCCCAAAGAGGGTTCCATTCCCATCCATAACAATGAAACCAAATTTATCATCAGATTCTAGAAGCTCATTGAGAGCTTCAGTGTGAAACTTATTGTCACAAAGGTACAATGACGCATTTATGGGTTTGAAAGGCTCAAAGTCAATTGTGACTTTCTTCTCTTTTCCATCTTCAGTAACAATAGTTCCAGTGTAGAGAACCAACCCATTGGGAGGAACCTTGTTGTAAAGTTTCAACCTCTGCTGAGCCGAGGTAATGGCACCCAACACAGACTGGCGGTTAACTCTACTCTTTATATTTGAAGCAGTTCCAAATTCATCACCCAACATTTTGGTAACACGAGAAATTTGATCACGCGGTGGCATAATTAGAGAGATCATGCTAGTACCATTACCTCTTGCAGCTTCAAGTGCCTTGATCAGTTTCTTGATCTTCCACATCTCAATGTTCTTATCGGTTTCATGACCATCTGCCATTGTGGAAAGGAGGAAGGCGAGCAGATAGAAGATGGTAATCTACCTGAGACAAATATACACGCAGACAAGCTATAGTACAAAATAGCAACAAACAAACAATTAGAAGGAAATAAATAACACCAATCAAATAACACATCCGAAAGAAACTCTAGATCTCAAGTGCATTGGGTAATACATATATATATATATATATATATATTTCATATTAAGGAATTCACTATTGGCAACACACTATAGTTGCCTGCCATGAGTGACATGCAGCTGCATCACATACACATAAGATGTGTATGCTGTCAAACATTAGTATAAGGGCGTGTTTGGCAATTAACTAGTTAAAGTAAAGTAAAGTGAATCCAGAAAATAAATGACAAGGGGTCATATCAAAAGTACACAATTTCAAAATTGCCTCCGAATTTTTCAAAAAAACATCATTTCTACACTAAAAGACAAAAAAGCTCCACTTTTCTATACAAAAAGTCAAAAAGATTCCATACCAAACAACTAAAAACAAAACACCATCATAACACCTTATATTTTATTCTCTCCTGATTTCATGCTTCACCTCACCATAGTTCAATTCACCATACATACAAACAGGCCCTAAAGTATGAACCACGAAAATGAGGAACTTCACATATGATATGAAATTGTAGTCAGCTAGTCATAACTTTGGTTTGTCAGATTTGAATTAGGTGACATACATGAAAAGTAGTGCAAAGACTGAGGTATAAATGAGGGATAACTGTTATATGAAAAAAAAAAAAAAAAAAATCAGGTAGAGGGTACTTAAAACACAATCTTATTCTGGTGCAGTTTTAAATGAATATTCTGGTAAAAGTGCCAGATAGTTATAAAATGCCAGGTTTGAAACATTAGTAGTAAAAATGCAGAATTTCTAACATCACATAAAAAATTGAAGAAAAAAAAAGTCCAGACATGATGCTTGGGTCAAGTTGTTGTTGGACTTTGGGGTGGGACGCAGCCATATATGCTTAGTTGGACCCATCCTCAACAGAGTGAACTTGGGTCCGTTCCTCTTTCTCCTCCCTCACAACCTAGGAAGCTGAAAACATCAGTTTGAATCTAGACACTTGATCTACAAGCGTAATCAACCAGCAATCATCCTAGTTATTGAGCGTGAAGGTGAATCCATTGGACCTAGATCCTTGGATTTCCTTCATCAGGCCTATGTAGTCGAGCTCTAGCATTTGTAGAGCAGAACATCAATCAAAATATCTGCAATATATATCATTCGGCTAATAAATCGGCCATATCAGTTAAGACCACTCTGCCTTTTGCAATTTCTCAGCGTTCAGATGTGTATTGGACACATTGGCCAATAAATCGGATGTATTGCCGACAAATAATGTGTATCAGCCTTTTTTTTCCGGCAGGCAAGTCCATCGGTCAATTTATCTGGCGTATCAGACAAAACACCCCAATATGTATCCAATGACACATTTTAAAGACAAATATGCCTCTCTCTTTTTCACACGTTTTTAAGAGAAATTGTGAGGAAAGTTGTGTGCCTTTCCCCATGCTCAGTTTAAGTGCTTTCTTTTTAATAATGTAAGAGAAATATAAGCCAATACCCCATGCTCAGTTTAAGTGCTTTCTTTTTAATAATGTAAGAGAAATCAAAATTTAAGCAAATTTTTTAGGTCTTTTCCGTTTGTTTTGGGTAGGAATGGTCATGATGCATGTTCGGAGCATAGATTTATTCATACAGCTTGCTAGCATTATTTAGGCCACTTCTAAGCCTTTGTTTTTTTATAGAGATTTTGTCATAAATATTTATGAGCTTTTGGGATTTTTTGAAACTATAAGAATTTTTATAAAAAAAAAAATTGCTAAAAAAGTATTTTGTTAGTTTTTTTTTTATGTTCCCCAAAGGCTAAATCAATCACTTAGATCTAAGTGTAGTTATTAACTAGTGAGTTTTAAGAACCAACTACTAAATAGTTTCAAATAATTAATGAGTAGCATCTAAGCACTTGTATACTGCATAATACATACTCATTGTATGTACATGATTGATTATGTCATCATAGTACAAAAGAAAAAAGATATATAGTAAATACTAAATAATAATATTTGACTTTTAACATTCTATTAGCTCTTGATATAACAAAATAACACAACACAACCAATGCAAGTGAACAAATGCATCATTATTCTGATTTTGAAATAATATAAAATGATGCACAGATACGGTATGGATACGGCAAGGACATGTCATAGACACGGTAGAGACACGGATTTTACACATAAAAAGTGAAGTATCGGATACAATACGACACGATATGTTGCCCATTTTGAAGTATCTGTGCATCATAGAATATAATGATACAGGACCTATGTGACAATGAAGGTTCCGATACTCTCATTTATTTCAGTTACTAACAAAAAATAAGCATTAAAAACCTAACACTTTCTAATATCCAAATTTTTTTGGATATTATTTAGATTTTCTTAACCTCGACTTAAATTCATGGATAACCGTTATGTATTGCCGCAACTGATATGTATTATCGTTTTTGGGGAGGGGGCATCTAATATGCCTTCTGTAAACTCTATTTTATCCTATGGAGCATCATCCGGACTGCCTTCCATATTGATCCTGCCCATGTGCTGACTGTTTCAACTTAATAAAGCACTTGATTGACATTAAAAGTGCATACACATAGTCTGGGATTTTGATTTTGTCATTATCAAGTTTGATCCATGATCCATCTACTATTACATTCGCATCAGGAAGCACCAATTCCTTCGAACCTGTCTGGATATTTGAAAATCATTTAAAAGTCATTCGGGTAATTTGGTTTATGCATTCAGGCATTTGAAAAACCTGAAATACCAGTAATCCACTGCTGTTACATTCCTTTCAATAATCATTGAGAGAAAATCTGAATAACAGCTAATTGGTGCTACATGGTTCCAAGGATCCGATCCTCGCAAAATTAAAAGGGTTATCTCATACACCTAGCTGGATATAGGACTAATTATCTTCTGTCTTGACTAAACCATCGAATTCTTTTAAAGAGATCGACGCTCCTAATTTCAAAATAACCTGTCACATGGCACAGTGGAAGGTGCTCGCTATTGCAACCTTGAGGTTGTGGGGAGTAAGATCTACTGAATATTTATCACGTTTCCTGTTTTCCCAATCAAACCAATCTATCTCCCCCTCTCTTCTAGCTTCTTTTTGGTAAATCCCTCTCTTTCAGCTTATGAAAGAGAACAACAACAGAATCTAGGGTTTCTAGGTACTTTAGAGAGTAGTATTCATCCATCTAAACCTCAAACCTAGCATTTTTTTTTTTACATCAATCAACAGATCTTTCTTTTTCTCAACGACGATCTAGAATTTCTATCAGCACCATAAGTGTAGCAAAGTCTATTAGGGTTACATCAGATCTTCTTTTCTTCCTTATAGAATCAAGTACTTCAAGTAAGAGATTTATCATCCGCACATCAAATAATACCGATCTAAGAAGAAGATGATGATGATGAAATCCACAATCAAGAAGAAGAGAGAAACGGATCGATCTATTGATGAAAATTACAGTCGATATTAAACCCTAGAAAGATAAGACAGGTTCAAGAAGAAAAAACCCTATACCTTGGGTTTCTCGGTCGCTCTCTTGCAAGCTGCAAAAATACAAATCGCAAAAGCTGAGTCGGCTGCTACGATATTTCTGGCTAGAAGAAGGGTTTTTTATACGTGAACACGCATTTAACATAAAGGGCTTGTCTGTTCTCGAAACTACAAAACTACCCCTCGCTGATATTCATGTACTTCTACTTCAAAAATCAAAACGTAGGGGTGTAAATTGGGCCCCGCCGCAAGTACGACGGTCCATGTGCTGTGGCCTGGCCTGTCAAGTTGATTGGGCCGGCCCGGCCCGACAATGTCAATGTCTAGGCCATATTGGGCTAGGGACTAGGGAGGCCTGAGCCATGGCACGGCACGGGGCATTGCGCAGACAGTGCTCACTTAGGGTCCTCGGGCCGTGGCACGGCATGACATGGCCTACAGCCTAGCATTTATATAAAATAAATACTAACTTTTAATATAAATGAAAATAATATTTTAAATAATTAATATTTTATTTTTCATTTTATAAATTGATATCAATGTTCGTGCATTTATTTTAGTAATTATAATTTTATTTCAAGTTGAGAATCCTGAATGTCCATGGAATCTCTTTAAATTTATATTAAAAAAAGAAGGAGGGCCCAGCACATGTTGACATAAGCCGTGCCATGAGTCTTGCTGTGCACTGCATGGCACGGCTCAGCCCGTTTTATACTCCTAGCTTAAAGTCCCTGTAAAATGAATCATGATTCATTTGGGCCACATGGGGCCATGGTCGTAGTGGAGGAGGTCTAGATTGGGAGTTCTTTCGATGATTATTTGAAGCCCATTTGCATGAAATTGAATTCCTAGGAAATTGAGAAACTATTTTGTTCCCTTTGAGAAACAAATATGAAGGCCCACGGTTTGATCTCCCTTCAAAAATGATTATCCCAACTTGCTCTAGTAAATGAAATCCTAATAAAGTCAAGTTGTAACAAATAAATCGTCTTTTATTTTCGCGATCACCCTTACCTTGATTGACAGGTTATTTTTAACTGAATTTATATATTTAATGCCCTAACAATATGGAACTTCACGGCGGACCCAGAATTTTTATTTGAGAGGTGCTGGCCAATCAACATCCACACACTATGACAAAATCAATAACATGATGATAAATAAATACTAGCAAAACCCCGTGCTATACACGGACCATGAAACCACCAAATGCAAAGACTGATATGAATTATTTTTAATAAATTTATTAATTAGTAAACTTGTGAGTCCTTTTTTTTTTTTGCTAATTTGATCTTTATATTTTTTTTCCAAATGTTTTATTCCTTAGGTGATGCATGAATTGATTAAGAAAGATCAAATGATCATAGTACTAACAAATTGACCTAATATACTTAAGTGGGACCAAGATGAATGGCGTCCACCATCTCTATTCTAACCATTCATAAAATCATATAATGTGGGCTGTGACCCATTAATTGATTGATAAATATCAAATGATCAAATGATCATAAACCTCTCAAATTGACCAAACCTAACCTATTTAAGTGGGACCCCCAAGATGAATGGAGTCCACCATATATATTCTAACCGTCCATAAAACCATATGATGCGGGCTGGGACCCATGAATTGCTTGATAAAGATCAAATGATCAAATGATCATAGACCTCACAAATTGACCAAACCTAACCTATTTAAGTGGAACCCCCCAGATGAATGGGGTCCACCATCTTTGTGAGTTTATTCTAACTGTCCATAAAATCAAATGATGCTGGCCGAGACCCATGAATTGATTGATAAAGATCAAATGATCATAGACCTCATAAATTGACCAAACCTAATTTATTTAAGTGGGACCCCAAGATGAATGGAGTCCACCAATTATACTCTAACCGTTCATAAAACCATATGATGCGGGCTTAGACCCATGAATTGCTTGATAAAGATTAAAGGATCAAATGATCATAGACCTCACAAATTGACCAAACCTAACCTATTTAAGTGGAACCCCCCAGATGAATGGGGTCCACCATCTTTATTCTAACCGTCCATAAAATCATATTATGCGGGATGGGACCCATAAATTGATTTAAAAAGATCAAAGGATCAAATGATCGTAGACCTAACAAATTGACCAAATATTTTTAAGTGGGACCCAGATGAATGGGGTCCACCATCTCTATTCTAACCGTCCATAAAATCATATGATGCGGGCCGGGACCAATGAATTGATTGATAAAAATCAAATGATCATAGACCTCATAAATTGACCAAACCTAATTTATTTAAGTGGGACCCAAAAGATCAATGGGGTCCACCATCTCTATTCTAATCGTCCATAAAATCATATTATGCGGGATGGGACCCATGAATTGATTAAGAAAGATCAAATGATCATAGACCTAACAAATTGACCAAATATTTTTAAGTGGGACCCAAATGATTGGGGTCTACCATCTTTATTCTAACCGTCCATAAAATCAAATGATGCGGGCCGGGACCCATGAATTGATTGATATAAATGTAGCACATCTGGTGTGTTGGCTTATTTAGGGATCTCATGGAGAGATTTTAGGTCTTTTGAGTGTGTAATAGATATAGAGATTTTAGGGATAAGGGCAACTCCGGAAATGACATTGCAAAAAATTTGAGGTTGCGCCAGGTGTCTTTATGTGAGGAAGAGTACATCCCTTTAGTAATATAGATAACTACCACAAAAAAAAATAACAACGATATTGACATTATTATAGTCGACTGCAACAAGTAGGTAATATAAATGCACCTACAAGCCAAAAAGGAGCAGCAGCAACAACAAAAAAGAAGCCAGCAAATGATCTTTCATGAAAAGACAACGACAAGTAGTTTCAGCTACCAATTTTCACTATAAAATGACAATGACAAATTACAAGGTCGCAAAACATGAAAAGATGCAATAGAAGTCAAAAGAGATGATGGAGAGAGATACCATATATAATACTAGCGGTAACCCGTGCCGTTGGCACGATAAATTTTTTTCGTAAATTAACTTATTTGGATTTGGGGTTTACGACTTTAAAGGATTTAGTGTTCTTAGAATTTATGGTTTAGGTTAATATTTTTTTTATTTATGTTTAGTATATATGATTTATGCTTTAATGTTTAGGGTTTTTAGTATTTTGTTTTATTAACTTTTATAATTTAAGATGGTTTAGGTTAATATTTTTTTTATTTTTGTTTAGTATATATGATTTATGCTTTAATGTTTAGGGTTTTTAGTATTTTATTTTATTAACTTTTATAATTTAAGAGTTTACACTCCAAATTTTTTTAAAAAATATTTTTTTAATGTTCTTAACTTTTAAATTTTTTAATACTCTGGCCCACCAAATCGGACCCGGCTCCCCTGCTTTTTTATTTTTCGAATTTTAGTTCTCTGAGAAAAACAGTGCGATGAATAGTAAAATGGGATCCACAAAAAAGTGTGATGGGCGGCTGAGATTGAGATTAGTAGGAAAAAATAAACCCATCAGCCCCCCCACGCCCCCCCCTCATTCATTTTCTCTCTCTTACTTTCCCCTCTCTCTTCCACGTGCAGTAAACTGTCCCCCCTCTCTTTCTTTTTTGATGGCAAAAGTTGTAATTATGTTCAACTTTAGCCCCTTTTAGCCACAGTGCCACGTAGGACATTTTTTTGGAAGGGGGCTCTATTGGCACCACGAAAACCTCTCTTCCCACCGCAAAAAAAGATAAAAAAAGGTTTTCCTAAACTACCCCTCCTCCCTCTCCCTCTCCCTCCTCCTCCTCTTCTTCCCTTCCTCTCCCACCCTCCACCCTCTTCCCTCATCTTCCCCCCACCCCCCCCCCCCAATCTCCTGCGGGGAGGGAGCCCCGGCCGGCTGGCCGGTCTCCCTCCCCCTCCCCCTCTTTCTTCCTCCCTCCCCTTCCATTTTCTTTCCCTCTTCTCCCTTTCTCCCTCCCTCTCCTTCCCTCCCCTACTCCCCCACTCCCCCTCCCCCTCCCAGTCGCCGGCGACTGCATATTTCTGGTGGGACCTTTTTGCATAAACAACTGCAGGTTGGATTGCATTCGCTGCTGCATCAAGATCCCAGCCTGCAGCTTTCATAAGATTGATTAACGGCTTTGAAAAATCATGGATGGCTTTGTAAGCGGCTTCTACGGCAGAGGAGAAGAGACTCGGGGTCAATTCCATGGAGAAAAAATTATTTTCTTCCAAATCTTCTGATTCTTTGGCTTGCAAACCCCTCTGCTTGAGCTTCTTTTCAAGCTTCACTTTCCTCTTGTTTGATTCTTGGATTTGCTGCTGCAGCTGGAGAATCTCAGAATCTTTGGTCTGGAGTTGGGACTGAAATTTCTTCACCATGACCTCATAGGTTTTCAAAAGGTTCTGTTGTTCTTGGATCTCAGTGACCAATTTAGAATCCTGAGGAGAAGCAGAAATAGGTTTTGGGTTGCTATCTCTGTAGGAATGCTTAAGTTCATAGAGGTTTTTGAGCTCTTCAATTACAAGTTTATCAGCAGCTTGGATCTTGTCTGGGTCATAAGGGGTATGAGCAGCTTGAAGCTGAATATAGGCTGCTTTTTAAAGAGGAAACATTTGTGAAGATCTTGGCTATCGGGGCTGCAAAAGCTTCCGGGTGAGGGGGATAAGGGTGGGAGAGGAGGATAAGGGTGGAGGGTGGGAGAGAAGGGAAGAGGAGGGAGGGAGGAGGGGGGTAGTTTAGGAAAAAAAAATTTTTTTGTTTTCTAGCGGTGGGGAGAGAAAAATATGCGGTACCAATAGATATATGATCAGAAAAATATGCGGTACCAATAGATATATGAACAGTAAAAGGCTGTCCTGGAATGTATTATAGATATATGATCAGAAAAGATGCAATAGAAGTTAAAACCTGTTACCCTTTTGAATAATACGGTGCGGTTCAACCATGGAGTCATTCAAATGAGTTGGTTTTTCAAAACCAGAT
This sequence comes from Litsea cubeba, assembly GCA_012931725.1. Classification (NCBI taxonomy): domain Eukaryota; kingdom Viridiplantae; phylum Streptophyta; class Magnoliopsida; order Laurales; family Lauraceae; genus Litsea; species Litsea cubeba. Next base: position 114,564,586 of record CM022947.1, on the reverse strand, counting down.
GAAGAAGCATAATTTCAAGTACCCTTGTAAAACAAATAAAAAAAGCTAGTAATTCAAACAAACCAATGGTTTAAATACTATTTTAATTGGTTAGACCACCCATTTTTAATCTGTCACAATTTGACTATTTGAGTGAATTATACCTTCATTCTAGCGTATTTGTCAGCACCCCTACATATTTTTATAATGTAAATTCAACACTATTTTAGGGATGTCCTTCCTATTTTTGGTTGAATCAAATTGGTTAGGTGTGGGCTAAATAATAGTTGAATTATTTCCTTCGGTCCAAAAAAAAAAAATATATATAATAGTTGAATTTCAGCCAGTATTTGCAGAGAAGATTAGAGCATGAATGAGGGACAAATAATCTAAGTCCAGCTAAGTTTGGTGCAATCTAAATTGTGTGTCCCATTACATCCACTTAAATATGCTAGAGGGGTGGTAGAAATGAAAATAACATTTCATATGTTACAAGTGGTTTAAAAAACTTTAATTCGGTGATTATACTAATTCAATAACATCTATTTGAAACCATCTAAAAGTCTTAGGTCTCACTTGATTTTAATGTGATCAACGAAATCACGGGCAATCCATGGAAGTCAAAGAGGGAGGATTCCGGCCTTATGGAGGGCTGGGATGAGATCTCCTCCGATCTTGTTGCTCGTATGAGAATATTTTCCTTGTCTCATCTTAGTGAGGGTGGATTGTAATTTTTTTCATAGGACCATGAGATTCCAAGAGAGAGATCATTGCTGTAGGTGCAGAAAATAATGACCCACAATAACTGGGGAGCCTTAGAGGACTTATCCAAAGTGGTGATGACTGGGTACCGTCCGAAAGCCTGAAAGAGAAGAGCAAACAGTCAGAGGACCCTGGCCTGGGCGGCGCAAGGCTCTCCGATGCCAAAGTCAGTGAAGGAACTGGAACAATGGAAGGAGAGGAAGAAGAGAGGCAGAGTAACGGCTCTGTGGGTTGAATTGTGCGTACCTTGCATGTGGTATGAAGCTCTATTTATAGAGGTTTGGGTCGTATCTTTGGAGGATATCTTGGTGTGGGTCCCATGATTCGACTGGGAAGTCATGATCAGCCCACAAAGTAATAAATGCGGTCCAATCCAGCCCACTCCGCATTTAATGCCAGTCGGATCAGCCCACGTCGCATTAAATGCGCGTCTTATTGGGCCAGATTGTGTTGGGCGCCTTTGACGGTTGGGGTACCATCGGATCCGCCCTCGGGCCTTGCCCTGATGTGGCTTCAGCCGCTGGATGCCGCCCTGTCAGGGATCTGGCGAAGATTGCGAACGGCTGGATGTCGCATCTGTCTTACTAGCTTGCGCCCCTATTCCTCCACGTGCCTGATGACGTGGGGGACGAGAGGCGCGAGTGGAGGCACTTTCCTGCTTCGGCTTTCGTCCCGGCTCCTTTGGCCGAGGTGGAGCTTTCTGCCAAGACGGGGACATGGGGGAGCCGAGCTCGGCGCTAGTGGCCCGGAGCTGCTCGACTTCGGCTGAGACCTCTGTCCTGGTAGCCGGGGTGAGTTTGGTGCCACGTGGATGGCACGCGGATGGCACGTGAGAATGCTTAATCTCATCTGATGGCTGTGATTAGCGTAATCCTGGAGTTCTAGAAATCTCCCCACACAATTGCCCCTAGCTTTTGACCTCTTAAGCGTCCTAGCTTTTAGTGGTCGAAAGCTAGAAAATCCGTCTGGGGATATGGCGATCATTTCCTGGTGTCGTTTCAACTTTTCTGAAGCAATAAATGCTCTGCCCTATCTGTCCTGGGAAGCGAGTCGACGGCTACACGCGTAGCCTCTTCACTGATTGCGCTGTCTTATTGATGGAACGGGCGCAGATCGCGAAATCCATCCTTTCGAATTTCGAAAGTAGCGCGCGCCGAGGGTTCCCTTTCCATAAATAGGGTCGTCTTCTTCCTTTCTTGTTTCTGATTTCTTTTCGCCTTCGCCTTCATCTTTGATTTCTGCTCTGCTGCTCGGGATCTCTCTAGCGAGGACGACCATAGGAAGTGCCCGGATCTGTTCTTGAGTCGCCCCATTTGTCTCTGTAAGTTGCTTCGTGCCTCTGCGTAGCTTTTTCTTGGGGTTTCGCGACCTTTAGGGTTTAACTTTTGCTGTCACCCTTTTTAGACATGGGCACCCCTAGGTTCGATTTAGATACTGAAGAGGGCATAGCCAGATTTAGGGCCGCTTACAATATTCCGGAGGGAGTCCTCCTCAAGCCGACGGACTCCGTCGATTATGCCACGATGCGCTGGTCCTGCGGCTGGATGCCGTTCCCTCTGATCTCCGTGATCGAGGGCGGGGTCAGATTTCCTTTGCACCCCTTGCCTAGGGCTTGCCTCAGTGCCTGGTCCATTACCCCGTGCCAACTGATGCCCAGTGGCTATAAGGTCATCATGGGCACGGCGAAGCTGAATGAGATTCTGGGGACCGACCTGGGTGTCCACGATATCGAGGACACCTATGATATCTGCAAGGCTGGGGAAGGGAAATACTATCTCCGGGTGAAGCCGCAGCGAAGAGGCTTCGTCCTGGCCTTGGAGGATTCGAGTAAGAACGCCGAGGAAACCTTCTTCTGTGTGTCGGGGGACTGGGAGTTCGGCGCTGGCGAGAGCAGGAGGCTGATGGTCCCACGTCGCCCCGGGACAGTCCCGAGTAAACACTGCTTCTTTTCTCTTACTCGCTTTGCTTGATCTCGATGATGCCGGGCTGACATTCTTAATGTTTGTTTCAGTTGTGCAGAGGCAGGTGCGAGGCGACGTCGAGCTGCGAGTGAAGGCTGGAGGAGGAACGCCGACGACATCAACAAGGTTGAAAGATACAAGGGGCACGAGACCAGGTCGGCTTGGAAGCTGCTCGGGTACACGCCGAGGTACCGCGGTCACTACAGGAGAACCGGAGTAGACGAGGCGCACCCTGATCGTCCTACCGTCTCCGTTGCCGTGCCTGCCGGGATCCCTTTGACCGATCCCGCTGCAAGCCGAGCTGCGTCCGGCGTCGAGGCGTCCACCTCTAGTTCGGAGCCACCGAACCTGACGCAGATAGTGGACGCTTATTCTTCCGATCGAGAAGAAGGCATGGAGGGAAGTTCAAGGGAGCCAGTTGTTAAGGACCTGGCGGCCAAGTTCAGGCTGAGGTCATCATCTTCTGGGGCGCCATCATCTGCCAGTACCCGCGCAGCTTCGGGCTCGGGGGGTGCTGGCGTTTCTTCTGCTCCTGCCCCCGCTCCGAGCGAGGGAGTTCGGCGACGCTCGCCGGATCGCTCGAAGGAGGGGTCCCCGCCCAGGAAGAAGTCCAAGGCGGGGGAGAAGGACTCGGGGGCTGAACAGCCTCCGAAGGGCAAAACCCCTGCGCGGGCCCCCGGAGTCAAGGCTCCAACTGAAAAGAGTGCGCCGGCCAGCAAGCCGACCGGTGGGGCGACCCGCGAGCTCGCCATCTCGGTGGGGCAAGGGTCTGGATCGGCTTCCGGACCTCGAACTGCCCCAGCGCCATGGAGACCGAGGATGGAGACGCAACCCGGTAAGCCTCTGAACGTCGAGGACCGGTTGATGGGGAACGCCAACGTCATCGGAGCCCTCGCCAAAGTCTGCGCTCTGCTGCGAGACATGGAGACGCACGAGAGGTTCGACAATGAGAGCCTGATGGTCTCGGCGATCCAGGCTAACCTTCTGGTAAGTATTTTCAGCGCTTTTCTTAAGTAATTTAGCTCGACTGCCCCGGTTTGACCCACTTTTCCTATTTGCAGAACGTGCAAAGGCTCCTGACCGTGGTGGGGAGGAGTGACAGGACCGCCGCAAGGGTCACTCAGCTGGAGTCTGAGAGGGAGAAGCTGAAGAAGGAGCTAGAAGAGCTAAGGAAGGGAATGGAGGGGCTGAAGAAGGCCAGCGCTGAAGAGTCTGCTCGGCTGGCGTCAGCTCTGGCTGATGTCGCCGAACTCACGTCGAGAGCTAATCATTTGAAAGGCGAGGTCTGGGCGAGGAACAAGAGGACCGCCGAGCTAGAGTCGGAGCTGGCCAGATCGAAGTCTGAATCGGCGGCCGAGGGGACGAGGTTACGCGGGGAGGTGCTGGCCGGGCGCGCTGAAAGAGAGAAACTGAAGATGGCGAACGCCGAGTTGGAAAAGGAGAAGGCCTCCCTTCTGTCCGAGGCCCATTCCGCTTTCCAAAAGGGGGTGGACCATGCCACGGAGCTGTATGAGAAGCAAGTTGAGGAGATCACCTCCATTCTGTTCGAGGAAGGATGCCTGGCCGCACTGAGACGTGCGGGGGTCTGTAAGGTCCGTGACCTTACTGGGTCAGTTGGGCCCAAAACCCGGCCCGTTGACCCATTTAATTTATTATTATTATAATTAATTGTATTTTTAGATATTTAAGTGGGTTTAGATCATGAGCGAGTTTCTTTTAGCATTAGAATAGTATCTACGAAGTTTCGTTCGATTCCGAGTTCGTTTGATCATAGCAAGGGTGTAGTTTGTAATTTAAGGAAATTGAGTGTTTTTCCGAAATATTCCAAACGCCGTGATTTTTGGGTTCGTTGGAAAGGTCTTGTCGTTCTGATCATTTTTTGTCTCTTGACTCGTCGCGATCCGACGATCAGAAACCCTTCAAGTGGTCCATCCTTCACCGGACCCACTAAAAAGGGCAATTTGGTCTTCTTTTTCCTTAATCATCTTCTTAAACGAAAGCTAACCCTAACTTTTCATTCGTTCTCTGCAACAAAGTAAACCAGCAGCCTCTCTTTTCTTCTTCTTCCTTTGTCAAGCCAGATCTCAGCCCTAGAAGACCCCATTCGGAGATCCGATCCGTTAATCGTCTTCCCCTCGATTCCCTCTTGCTTCCGGTATCATTTTGGTAAGACTCCTCACAATCTCTTATTTTCACTTTATCATTTCTTTGGTTAGATTAAGTCCGATCTTAATTCTTTTCCTTCCTATCTTCTTCTTGGCTTCTTAGTTTGCGTTGTATCGGATTAGATCGGGGATTTCGGAGTAGAAAGGCTTCTCCTCGAATTTCACCCAATTCCAATCTTCACTTTGGGTTGAGGCAAGTAGATTTACAATGCATAATATAGCATGTGTGTTTGTTCCTTTATTGATTGCAATGGTTTCATGACAGATTCCCATTAATTCCAAGCCTTGTTAATATTGATATGGAAATTACATGTTAGGTTAGAATTGTGAATGAAATGGATAGATTGAATAATTGATAAATCTAATTTGTTTTGAATTGTAAATGGTGAGAATGTGGTGATGGGATTGAATGGAATGAATGTTGGGAGAGCAGGAGGCTCTATTTGATGCAGGTTTAAGCCTTGGAAAGGTTTCGGGAATGGAGAAAATGAAATGGGGAAGAAGGAGACCAGAAATGGCCTGAACCCGTACGAGTTCCGTACTATCGGTTCACTCGTCGGTTCAGTGTCGGTCAACCGACAGCATGGTGTGGGTCAGCCGAGAGCCACGTCGGTTCCAAAAACAGAGAGCCATATTTGACTTGTTGAACTGTCGGTTCACTTGTCGGTTCGGGTCGGTCAGCCTACACCTTGGCGTCGGTCAACTGACACTGTTCTCGGTTCCAAAAACAGAGAGCAAAATATGAACTGTCGGTTCACTTGTCGGTTCGGGTCGGTCAACCCACATTCAGCCGAACTTACCATTTTGGAATGCTCATAACTTTTAATCCGCCCGTTGGAATTCTACGTATAATATACCGTTGGAAAGCTCTTAAAACGTAGAATCCAATGGTTCTGGTTTCATCACAATCAGAGGTCGGGAAGTGATGTAAATACTTGGATTATTAATCCAGCTCATGTTTTATTGGAAATGAGACCTGTAACCTAGGGTTTGGGCCTTAGATGCTGGAAACCATTAACTACTAGCACATGACCATAAATGGGATCGAAATCGAATCACGTGGCTTGGTGTGAATTCGATAGGTTGTCTAGGTATTCGTGTATTACACGTAGTGTAACCGAATGCACATGGAGTTGAATTTAATGATGCTCAACATGATTGTACACCAAGGAATTATCCTAAAAGCATCATTGATCCAATTTCCACGTGTACTCTGTTAGAATACGGGGAATACAGGAATGACACCACTTGCCTAGGATTGGATTGTAATTTCCCCTTGACTTTGACTCGTATCCTTTGTTACAATTTTCCTTGTACACTCTCTTGACATAAAACACTTAGTCAATTATGAAACATAAATTCTTGTATAATATAGGACTTGGACTTGACTTAGAGTGTACCATAGGAACCCGTGTCTTGTTTTGATGAACATGACTGGCTAGTATGAAAGGGATTATCACGTGGCTTGTCTTGTATTGATCTAGAAGAGATAATCCCTAAGAACTTGTCTTATGCTTGGAACTAGCCAGACTTGCTTGTCTTGTCTGTCCTTGAGTCAAAACCACTTTATTATTGTTAGCATATCATGGCCATCTGCAGTTTGGGATTTAATGACGAATCGGTTACTCCGGTTGTCGGGGTGGGCAGTCGGCGTAGGACGGCGTCCATGGCGTTGAATAGCTGGGAGCGGGCTAGGACCGTGCTGCTATTCCCAGGACAGGGAGCTGGGATCCCACTGGAGCCGGACTATGGTATCAGTAGTCCAAGGGGATTGTTACTGGTACCCCCGGGAGGTGGCATAGGACATCCTCGGAGTCTCCCTCTTGCTTGTCTTGCTTGCATTTGCATGGATAGTGGTTATAGTTAGATGATTGCTAGGATTCCTGTTATTGTTTCTGCTTATTAATCTCGCTTTATGCCTAATTGTATATTCTTGTATTCATATGATCTTATACCTGTCATTACTCTACACTTGATGCATGTCGTGTTTATTATGTTTTGTATATCTATTGCTCAACATGTCGTTGACTTTGTTCCTTGATGTACAGACACATCAGGTGAGTTCTTATACGAGGAGCAGGCAGGTGAGGAGATCCCAGAGGATCTTCAACCAGCAGAGGAGGCACGAGAGTGGCGTGCCGATGACGTAGAGTAGCGTCATCACTCCCGGCATGAGAGAGATACATGAGGATTCTTTTAGATTATTCTTTATTCATTATTTCTCTCGTTGGACCTTTCTTTTATTATTGACTTCCATATTTTTATTGGCCTTGTATCTTGGGATGGCCAATGTAATAAATAACTTAATTCTTAGTTTTTGTTACTCTTTCTTGCAATTTTAATTTAATGAGATTATTACCCATTGCTTGAGATTCCATATGCCTAGAGTTCAATGAACTCCATGTTTATTGTGACACATGAGGTTGGAAATATTAAATCCTCACCGCGGACTACGATCCGTGGACCCAAAGGACAAAATTTTTAAATAGTCCTAAAATTCACTCTCCGGATTCGGTTATTTCTTTAATCGGGTTCGGGGGACGTGACAGGGTCCCTGAAGACCACCCTGTCTATCGGGACCTGCCGAAGTACTCGGACCCGGCTCCTGAGCCGAGCCCCGCTCCTGCAGCTGAAAGTGCCCCTGTCGAAGCTCCTGCAGTTGTTCCTGCTCCAGACGACGCTCCAGCTGCCCCGGCCCCGAGCGATGCCCCGGTCGCCAGCGACGCTTCGGCCGTGCCTCAAGGTGAGGCCTCTTCTGCCCCTGCTTCGGGTGAGGTACCGGTCAAAGCCTCTTCTGTCGGCGACGCTCCAGGCAAGGTTACGGTCGCGGCCGATGCTGCTGGTCCATCAGGTACGGTGATCGACCTGGTGGAGTCGCCGAAGCCACGGTAGCCTTGCTTCTTTTACTTCTCTTGGCCTTTTATATGTATTGCTTTTTCAGCCCTGTAATACTCTTTGCTATTAATGAAAAAACGGGCTTCTTTACTTGTGCATTTTTCTCTGCATTTTTCTCTCTTTCGCTTCTGGATGTGACATTGAATGGTATTGAATGCCTTTATTGTGACGTGCGACCCTAGAGAGAGTCGAACGGTCTTCATAGCTGTCTGTGCCGATTCTCCGTATTCTGGAGACCATAAATAGCAGTAAGCACGGTGATACGGCCGATGAGGAAAACGGGCGGACGTCTCCACGTGGCGATATAGGAATCGCTGGTCAACAGACAGGAAGACGTGCGCCCTATGTAACGCGTGGGAGACTTCGCCCCATAACTTTCTTTGGAAACTGAGCCCTTCTTCTTCCTATAAGTAGGGGTAGTAGGCTCGCCATGGGAGAAAAAAAGAAACGGAATTAGGATAGTTTAATTCACATAATTGTAGGAGCCATGTCTCGTAGACATTTTGGAACCTTTGATCCGGGGGGAACCCCTGCGCCTGTGGACGGCTATCTCCGAGGGGTGAAGCCCGTCGTGGTCTGCGCTCTCTGAAGGAATTCCCCGTGGACCACGCGCTCTCTGAACGCGGGTTCACGGCCAACCGTCCCTGGTCGGGTTGCAGGGGAGTCTTCTGCAACTGTGGGATGGTGGCGCCCTCTGCGTCTGGCACGGTCTTGCGCGACCGCCGGACGGAGGGTGGGATTGAGGCCCCGCTGGACATGGGGGTTCTTCAAACTTCGGTTGGTCTTACTGACCGGAGGGTGTTGAAGAGCTCAGCGAGGTCCAGGGCCTCCGAACTGGAGGGGATCCTGAATGCTTTGGTCTGACCAACCAAAGTGTATTATAGAGCTCTGTGAAATTCAGGATCCCTCAGAACCTCCAGGCAACAAACCGGCGTCTTCGAGCCTGCAGCCTGAAGAGTCGGTGAAGATCAGAGTCTCCCAGCATTCACTTTATTTTCTATTTTTAGAGGACTGCGATCCTCCTTTCTGTACTTTGTTTTCTGTTCTGTAACTTTTGTAATGAAGCAGTTTGCAATGAATAAAAAGGAAGAGCTTTGTGATTATTCAACCTGTGTGCAGTGCTCTTGCATTCTCTTTTACTTTTCTTGCACTGTTTTGGAACACTTGTGCTTTTGTGCTGCTTTCTTGCGCTTCAGTGCTTGCACAGCTCTTTCTTTCTTAAAAACTGTCTTTGGCCGAAATGGCTAGCTTTGGCCGAGACGAACTGCTTGCGCCGAAGTGGATCCAGAATACCGCTGGTCTCGGCTATGTGAGCATGAGTTCGGCAACGGTCTTTGAGGGGTGTATAAACCCGGACTTTAGGAATCGGCCGAGTGTTCGAACTCGAGGCCTTTTCCAGGGCGGTGGACCCTTGAGTGGGGTAAAACCCGGACTTTAGGAATCGGCCGAGTGTTCGAACTCGATGCCTTTTCCAGGGTGGTAGACCCAGAGCTGCCGAAGTCAGTCAAAGAGAGATGACAGATTGATGACAGGGCGAAAGCTGCTTTCATTGATTCTGAGATTCATTACATCTTTAGAAATAGAATTTCTTTAAGTGGGATGCATTCCACGGTCTCGGTAGTGGCTTGCCCTCCAAGTCTTCGAGCTTGTAGGCTGATTTCCCTGCCAGTGAGACCACCCTGAACGGGCCGTGCCAGTTCGGGGCCAGCTTCCCTTTGTTTGGGTCTTTGTCAGCTCGCAGGGTCTTCTTTAGAACCAGCTCTCCCACGGAGAATCTTCTTTCTTTGACATTTTGATTGTATGCCCTGGCCAACCGCTGCTGATAATCAGTCAGTCGCAGGGCTGCTGCTTCTCGGCGCTCGTCTACCAGCTCCAGCTCCATTGCCAGGTTCATCTCATTTCGGCCTTGGTCGACCAGCTCTGTCCTCAGGGTGGGAAGGCCGATTTCTAAAGGAATGACCGCCTCCATCCCGTAGGCCAGAGAGAAAGGTGTCGCCGAGGTGGACCTCCTTGGAGTTGTTCTGTATGCCCATAGCACGCTCGGAAGCTCCTCTGTCCATCTTCCGTTTGCCTTGTCCAGTCGCTTCTTCAGGCCGTCCATGATCACTTTGTTAGAGATTTCTGCCTGGCCATTACTCTGCGGATATGCCGGAGTGGAGTAATGGTTTCTGATGCCGTGTTCTTGGCAGAAGTCTTTGAAGGATTTGGAGTCGAACTGGGTCCCGTTGTCCGAAATCAGGGTCATGGGGATGCCGAACCTCGTTAGGATGTTTTTCCAAACGAAGTTCCTGGAGTCCCTGTCCGTGATTGAGGACAATGGTTTAGCTTCTATCCATTTTGTGAAGTAGTTCGTAGCGACTATCAGCCATCTCTTGTTCCCTGGAGCTCGGTGAAGAGGCCCCACAATGTCCAGGCCCCATTGAGCGAAGGGCCATGGACTAGAGAGGGGACTCAAATCTTGCGCTGGCTGATGGAGAGAGTGGGAGAACTTCTGGCACTTCTCGCATTTCCTGGCGTAGACCTGCGCGTCCTTCTGCATGTAGGGCCACCAGTAACCCTGGCTTATTGCTCTGTAGGCCAGTGATCGACCTCCTATGTGACTGCCGCAGATTCCTTCATGGATCTCATACAGGAAGTCGTCCACTTTGCTCGGGTGGACGCATTGAAGGTATGGACCTGTGAAGGATTTCCTGTAGAGTTTGCTTTCGAGAGAGAGCCAGAATCGAGCTGCCTTGAGTCTGATCCGGTGGGCTTTAGTCTTGTCCTCAAGGAGCTGGTCGTCCTTCAAGTAGGCGACGATTGGATCCATCCAGCTTGGGCCGAGGTCAGCACAGAGGACAAGCCGAGATGAATGGAGTTTTAAGCTTGACCTTGATATTGACCCAACCTCGACGGTCCTTTTCTTCCCCGCTTCGACGGCAGAGGCCAGGTTTGCAAGCGCATCTGCGTGCGTGTTGGTATCTCGGGATATTTGCCTGACCTCGGCTTTCTGGAAATGAGACAGCAGTTTTTTCGCAAGGGCTAAGTAGGCCGCCATCTTGTCGTCCCTGGCTTGGTAGTCTCCAGCGAGCTGGCTAGTTACCTGTTGAGAATCGCTGAAGATCACCAGGTGCTGGGCTCCGAGGATTTGGGCGCTGTTCAACCCTGCTATCAGTGCTTCATACTCTGCCTCATTGTTCGTTGCTTTGAAGTCCAGGGTGAAAGCCTGCTCTATGACCAGACCCTCTGGCGATTGGAGGACTATGCCGGCGCCAGCTCTCTTGGTGGTGGACGATCCGTCGACAAAGATCTTCCATGCCGAGGTGGGAGACTGTTCGACCTCGGTCATTTCTGGCTCGTGCCCTGTGCCCCCCAGTGCCGTGCCGAGCTGGGTCGGAGCCGGGTTGGGGGAGACGAATTCGACGATGAAGTCTGCCAGAATCTGGGCTTTGATCGCAGTTCGGGGACGGTACTGTATATCATACTGCCCCAGTTCAACTGCCCACTTTGATATTCGCCCTGAAAAGTCAGCCTTCTTGAATATTGAACGGAGTGGATGCTCCGTGATCACCATAGTGGTGTGGGATTGGAAATAATGGGAGAGCTTGCGGGAGGCACTGACGAGAGTCAACGCAAGCTTCTCCAACAAAAGGTATCTGGTCTCGGCATCGAGTAGGGTCTTGCTCGTATAGTAAATTGGTTTCTGAACTCCTTCGTCCTCTCTGATGAGGACGGAGCTCACTGCGTGATCCGAGACCGCAAGATATAAATACAAAATCTCCCCCCGAGTTGGGGTGGAGAGTAAGGGTGGTGACATCAAATAGGTTTTGAGCGTGGCCAATGCCTGGTCGCACTCAGGAGTCCATTGGAATCTTAAATTTTTCTTTAGAAGCTGAAAGAAAGGCCTGCACTTATCTGATGACCGGCTAATGAAGCGATTGAGTGCTGCAGCCATTCTTGTGAGCTTCTGGACTTCTTTCGTGGTAGAGGGGCTCAGAATGCCCTGGATCGCGGTGATCTGGTCTGAATTGGCCTCTATCCCTCTCCGCGTTACCAAGCTGCCGAGGAACTTGCCAGAGGCTACGCCGAAGGCGCACTTGTAAGCATTTAGCTTGAGCTTGTACGCGCGAAGGACGTCGAAGACTTGGCAGAGATCCGCCCGCTGGAGTGCACTGATTTGACGACCATGTCGTCGATATACACCTCTACCGTTCGGCCGAGCTGAGCCTGGAACATCTTCGTCACGAGGCGCTGATAGGTCGCCCCCGCGTTCTTTAGCCCGAAGGGCATCACCTTGTAGTAGTAAGTGCCGCGGGGGGTTATGAATGACGTTTTCTCCTCGTCAGGCTCGTAAAGTGGAATCTAGTGGTAGCCTCTGTAGGCGTCGAGGAAGCTCATTCGGTCGTGACCAGCGGTGGCGTCGATCAGTTGGTCAATCTTTGGAAGGGGGAAACTATCTTTAGGGCAGGCCCTGTTCAAGTCTGTGAAGTCCACGCACACCCTCCATTTACCAGTTTTCTTCTTGACCACCACCATGTTAGCCAGCCAGACCGGGTACTGGACTTTCCGGATGGCTCCTGCCTTCAGCAGGTTGTCGACCTCTTCGACGACCGCGTCTGTCTGCTGCAGCCCTGTCCTTCGGGCCCTCTGCACTACTGGCTTGTGGCTGGGGTCCACATTTAACTTCAGGCATTTCACTTGGGCTCCAAGCAAAGACGTTGACGTTCTGCATCAGGAACCTTGAGAGCTCGGCTCTCTCTTCATCTGGCAGCTGGGTGCCGATCAGGAAGAACCTATCTGGGTCTGCCGAGTTCAACCTGACCTCGACCAGGTCCTCAATGCTTTTCTTCTCGGGATCTCGGCCGATTTCATCTAGGCCTTTCTCGAATTCGGCAAGGTTGACGCGCTCTGGCTCCTTCACTGCTGGGATCGCGGCCAGCATGCACTGCCTGGCCTGCTGCTGATCTCCCTCCACTGTGACCACTTCCATCTTGCCCTCCTTGTTCTCGAGGACGAACTTCAGCTTCTGGTGGAGGGAAGAAGGGACTGCTTCCAGCTTGTGGAGCCACGTTCTGCCCAAGATGACGTTGTAGGGAGAAGGGGCGTCCACGACCAGGAAATCGGCCAACACGGAGGCTCCGCCGACTCGGGTTTCCAGGGTGATCCTACCCTTGGGATAGACTGGCGTGGCGGACAGCCCGAGCAGGGGTGCACGGACCTCCGTGAGGTCTTCTTCCGAGAGGTTCATCTTCTTGAAGCAATCGTAGTAGAGGACCTCGGAAGAGCTGCCAGAGTCGACGAGGATCCTCTTCACGGTGAAGTCTCCTAGCTTCATTGTGAGGAGTATGGGGTCGTTGTGAGGGAGCTGGATTCCCTCTAGATCCTTATCTGAGAACGAGATTGCGGGTCGGTCGCGGCGGGCTCTCTTGGATGCCGGTGCGAGCTCGGCTTTCATCACCTCCTTCCCATGCGATGCTCGCCTGGCCTCGGCGCGGGCCCGCGAGCCTCCATGAGACGAGGGAGAGGGGACTGAGGACGCCAGATGGATCACGTTAATGATCTTCTCGGATTCCTCGCTGTCTGGTTCCTGAGCCGCGCCCTGGTGAACTCGGCCCTCGCTGCCGCCGGCATCTTCTGCCTTGACGAACTCTGGAATGTGGCCCTCGCTGGCTAGCTTCTCCAGGTACCACTTCAGAGAATTGCAGTCCTCGGTCTTGTGCCCTTTACCTTTGTGGTAGGAGCAGTAGAGCTTACTTCGGCTGCCGGAGGTGGGCTCATTCTTCAAGGGCGGAGGCCACTTGAAGAATGGCTTGGTCTCTATCTTGCTCAGGATACGGTATATTGGCTCCTTGAAGACGACGTTGACGCTCTGACCGGCGCTGGTGGGAGGTCTGGGCCTCCAGGTGCCCCCAGATTGGGACGATGTAGGCCTCGCCGAACTGGCGGCCCAGGCCTGCTTGGGCTCCTGCTTCTGGAAGGGCTTCCCGCCTCTCTGCCGAGGCTAGCTGCTCTTCTGCTCGGGCTCCGGTCTTTCGTCCTCTTCCCGGGCCTTGATTTCATCTTCCTCCCGGGCGACAAAGCGCTTTATCCGGGACATTAGCGCTGGCATGGATTCTGGGGGGTCTCCGTCCAAGTCCTTCCGAAGGTCGTGGCCGGGGATCAGGGCATGTTGGAAAGCGTAGATTGCTATCTCTTCCCTAGTGCCCTCGATCTGGCTATAAACCGCCCAGAATCGTCGGGCGAACTTGGCGAGGGTCTCACCCTGCTTCATCCTCAGGGCGAGAAGGTCCCCTTCTTTCTTGAGGATAACGCTGTAAGCTTGGAACTTCTTCAGAAAGGAGAGCTGGAGCTCCTTCCAACTCGAAATCGACTTCTCTGGGAGGGGCAGAACCACTTCAGATGGAGGTCACCCAAATTGGAGGAGAAGATCTTGCAGTTGAGGTGGCCCTCGTTCCCCCAGATGGACATCTTCTGGGAAAAGTGACGGAGGTGAGCGGATGGATCGGACAGTCCGTCGTAGGGGACGAACCGCGGGACGGAGAACCTTTTGGGCAAGGGGGTGCGCTCGATGTCCCTCGTGAAGGGCGAGGCCCCTAGATCAGTGTGGCCACAGATCTGCTTCTAGTCCCGCACGTCCAGGTTGCGCTGAAGAGCCAACCTGACGCGTTTGTCAAATCGCTCCTGTTCGTCGTCCTTCTCCGGAGTCTGGGCTCTTGGCTTTCGCTTGGAGCGGTTCGGGCTGCGATGGCTATGGGCTCGGCCATCGCGGCTATGATGACTTCGGCTGTTGCTTGAGCCTTCATCATGGATCTGGCTTCGCTTATGGTCCAGATGGTTTCTGAGATCTTCGCGAGGAGGCTGGGCTGCCCTGCTGGGGGCGTCCCTCTTCTTTCCCTGAGGATCAGAGACTTGCCTCAACGAGGCAGTTTGCGCTGCTCTCAGTTGCTGCTGGAGCTCGCGGATTAACTGCTCCTGCTTCTGGAGAAGAGCATTTTGAGCTGCAGCATCTCCTCCAGCGGCAGGAGGTTGAACGCGACACGTTTCTTCCACGGCAACGGCTTTATCTTTGCGAGGACGCTCATGCCGACGCTCGTCGCGTCGGGGTGGCGTAACTTCGTCTGCTGAGAACGAGGTCTCGAGTCCTTCTTGGAGGGGGACCTCGACGAAAAGCTGCGAGCCTAAGCGGCCCTCGCCTGCAGATGCGCCATGCACCGTGCGGGAACGCCCCTGAGGAGGGACGTCCCTCGACGGTACTGGCAGCTCGAGCGCTGCTCTCGAAGATTCTCCGCCCTTCCTAGCTTTCGGAGGCATGATTTCTGGGAGATTGAGGTTGAGAAGGTTGGGAAGGTTGGGATAGGTTGGGATATTACTTTCCCACAGACGGCGCCAATTGTAGGTGCAGAAAATAATGACCCACAATAACTGGGGAGCCTTAGAGGACTTATCCAAAGTGGTGATGACTGGGTACCGTCCGAAAGCCTGAAAGAGAAGAGCAAACAGTCAGAGGACCCTGGCCTGGGCGGCGCAAGGCTCTCCGATGCCAAAGTCAGTGAAGGAACTGGAACAATGGAAGGAGAGGAAGAAGAGAGGCAGAGTAACGGCTCTGTGGGTTGAATTGTGCGTACCTTGCATGTGGTATGAAGCTCTATTTATAGAGGCTTGGGTCGTATCTTTGGAGGATATCTTGGTGTGGGTCCCATGATTCGACTGGGAAGTCATGATCAGCCCACAAAGTAATAAATGCGGTCCAATCCAGCCCACTCTGCATTTAATGCCAGTCGGATCAGCCCACGTCGCATTAAATGCGCGTCTTGTTGGGCCATATTGTGTTGGGCGCCTTTGACGGTTGGGGTACCATCGGATCCGCCCTCGGGCCTTGCCCTGATGTGGCTTCAGCCGCTGGATGCCGCCCTGTCAGGGATCTGGCGAAGATTGCGAACGGCTGGATGTCGCATCTGTCTCACTAGCTTGCGCCCCTATTCCTCCACGTGCCTGATGACGTGGGGGACGAGGGGCGCGAGTGGAGGCTCTTTCCTGCTTCGGCTTTCGTCCCGGTTCCTTTGGCCGAGGTAGAGCTTTCTGCCGAGACGGGCACATGGGGGAGCCGAGCTCGGCGCTAGCGGCCCGGAGCTGCTCGACTTCGGCTGAGACCTCTGTCCTGGTAGCCGGGGTGAGTTTGGTGCCACGTGGATGGCACGCGGATGGCACGTGAGAATGCTTAATCTCATCTGATGGCTGTGATTAGCGTAATCCTGGAGTTCTGAAAATCTCCCCACACAATTGCTACAGTGCTTCTAGTCGTGCAAGAGAGTCCCTCTAAATAACTACATAATCCTAAAGAGGTTAACCGCCCTAGTATACCCACCACAGGAGTCTCTAGTTCGGCATGCATACGGTTTGAAGCACCAGTGGTGCATTTCCATTTTTCAGTTTTCACAGGAAAGTTTTTCATTCTTAAAATAAGTATATGAAGATTTAAATATTTTTTTTAAAAGAAGTACATAATGAAATGATAAAAATACTCTTATGTCAATTTTAAAAATCTTTCTATTATTAAATGACCTAGCGGGGTTTACTTCAACTATTTTTATGTATGGACGATAAAAAAAAAAGGGAGATTCCAAATGACTAAATATCTAAATTCATTAAATGGTTATATCAATCAAAATTAAAATAACTAATTTTAAAAAGAAAAGAGGTTAAGAAAAAAAGACAAAAACCTCTCATAAGAAAAGTGTGTTCTTTTAATTTCTAAAAAAAAAGAAAAGAAAAGAAAAGAGCATACTAGATTGAAATAACTATGAAAGATTTTGAGGATTTTACCGAAAAAAACAGATGATGTGACCACTATATCGAAAATGTAGTTTTAAGTGCTTTTGCACCAAACCAGTCATATTGTCCGAAAAACATATATATATATATATTTTAACATTCTCTACTAGGGTCATTATCAACATTCATTTATAATGTTAAGAGTCGATTGAGACCCTGTCAATCCCAACATTTACAAAACTCCCATTTTATTTTGTTTATAGGGTCTTAGTCGACCTTTATTTGTAATGTTAATGGTCTCTATCGACCCTGTGATGTACGCTTATAAATGCACGAAAATCATCCTCAGCCCATTCCCTGTTCTTGGAAAAAAAAAAACGACCATGCTCGACTCGTTTCCCCTCTGTAGGATATACCCACCTCAATATTTCAGGGCTTGAATAAATGAGTTCCGATTATTCAAATCGATGCCCAAAGTTACGGTGGATGAAAGCCATGGCATTTCTGTTTGAGAACCATTAGTGAACCGCAATCATGGAATCCCTCTCTTTGGCTCTCTACCCATTGTCTTATAGAAAGAGTTTCAATTATTCTTAGGTCTTTTTTTTTCCAGGTTATGTTACATAATCGAGGCAAATCACCCTTTTAGAATCTCATTCTTAAGTGGAGAGTATGTGTGTGGCAAGAGGAACTGTGATATCGCAAAAGGGATGGCAAGGGCACAATCCAACCGACTATAAGATGACAAACAAAAACCAAAAAAGGTTTTTTTTTATAAAACATATATTCGACAAAAAGGGCGTTGGAGGGGACTACAATGGATCGATAGAGGACAGCAGGGAACCACTGTGAATGCTCTTGGAAATTGATGTGGAGTCGCAGTCGACACTAAGGAAGAAAAATGAAACAAACAAAAAGGAAAATCGGGCTTCTAAGCCCTAATATATATGAAAGAGTTAAATGTTGGGTCGATTGAGACCCTTAACATTATAAATAAAGGTAAAGGTAGATAGGAACTCTAGTAAAGAATGTAAAAAAAATACATTTTTCGGGCAATATGACTTATTTGGTGAAATGACACTTAAAATTACTTTTTTGATATGGTGGTCACCTAATCTGTTTATTCTGGTAAAACCCTAAAAAATTTTTATACTTTTTTAAAATATTTAAATCTTTGAATACTTTATTTGAAAATAAAAAATTTTTATAATTTTTTAAAATATTTAAATCTTCGAGTACTTTATTTGAAAATGTGTAAAAAAATTCTATACCTATTTTGAAAATTCCCTTATTATATATAATCTGGATATGTTGGGTCGGATACTTCTTGCACACGCCGTCCCCGACCCCCCGCGCCCCCACCCCCCGAATCCTAGCATCTGTAAACTCTGTTTGAAGAAAAGGAAATTGGTACTGCAGTGCACCTTTTGCAAACTTCAGTTTGATTGGTACCGGTGACATGGTATGATTCTGAGATTACCGATATTTCCCAACTCAGAGAACTGATACTTGTATGTTTCCCTAATATCTTCAATTTTCACACTAACTCAGCATTCCTTGATTCTGTGAGGAATCAATCACCTTTTTCTCTTGTTTGCAAATCCATAAATTGTCTATGAAGTATGTGTCTGTGTTTCGTTTTTTAGGTGAACAAAGGAGACATGGGTTGTACTAATAAAGACGTAGTTGAGGATTCTTGTAAAGAATTGGAACAAATGGATCTCAATCACCATCAAGCAGCTGCTGATGGTAATGGCAAGGATATTATTTCATCATCTCATCCTGTGCAAGATGGTGAGGAAGAAGAAGGCCAATTGGATGGTCCATCTTCTTCTGAAGGATTACAAGGTTATCTTTTATAACCTTTCTTCTTTTTTTTTTCTATGCACAGTTGTATTGTTTTACTTATTATTTTTGTTCAGATCTACCGTAGTTTTTGCTTGCATATCATTAGTGCTATCTGTTCAAAAGTTTTTTTGAGTTATTCCATCTCTCCCACACACACAGATGTGAAGGGACTGAAACAGAGAGGCTAAAAAAAAGAAAACCCTAAATGTAATTGGCCGAGTTTCACACTCATCCGAGTTGACTCGGCCTGGCTCGACTCGTCTCAAGCCGAGTTTGGGTCTGATTTAAACCCTGGTTTGGGGGTGTGATGCGTGTGATCTGTGTAGAAATTAGAAACATCTTGCTTGCATTTCAGGATCCAAACTGTGGAATTAGATCTCTCAGGGCCAGCCTTCAATGTTGGTTTAACTATGAAAACATGCTCAATGCTTTAACATTATCTTATGTATTTGTATTTGTATTTGAACTGTGCTTTTCTTGAAAACAAGGACTTAAAGATTGTTGTCTGTTTAGTTGTTTGTATGATTTGTTTTATATGGGTAGAACTTTGCAAGGGCATGCAGCTTTTGTGTTTTGGTTCATCATGCTTTTATTAGTTTGATTGTGCGCGTATACGTGTGTATGTATATATATGTACATGTATTTATGTTTGTATTTCTAAACTAGTGAAATATGATTTTACATGTGTTTTTTTTTTTTTTTCAAATGTTCAGAAACTACAAAGAAGAAGAAGAAGAAAAGCAAAAGCAAGTAAGTGCCTATTTCTTGTAGTAGTTTTAAAATCTATAACCCTTCCCTTTGAAGGTAGATTGCTCATTGTTCATGTACTTCATACAGAAAGAAGAAAGAACCTTTTGAGCAGACAAATCCACCATCTATTCAACCTCTTGAGCAGACAAATCCACCATCTATTCCTGTCACAGAACTTTTTCCATCTGGGGAGTTTCCTGAGGGTGAAATTCAACAGTACAAAGATGAGTAAGGATGTTTCTCTTGTTCCCATATTTCCTTGTAATTTTTAGCAGGAAAAACTCAAAAATTTATCGATTTAATTAATAAGTTCACTGACATAGGTGAGATTACCAATTGAGTGGTTGCTCGTTTTCCTATTTTTTCATTTATGGTTTGATTGTCTGAGTGGACTTACAGGGAAGAAAAAAATTGCCTGGGTTCATCGTTTAAAAGAAAATGCTTTTATGGGTTGAGTGTAAAACAGTCATGAAAGGCCGTTAGTGCTCACCTTTGTAGGATGAACACGATGATGGACAATTGATCAATGAGTATGTTGAATGAAAAACAATAAATGAGCAGTGATGATGGCTAAGGTAATTGTTTGAATGAACTTACTGAAAGAAGGTTCTATGGGTTCATTCAGATGAAAATGCTTGTATAGGTTGCGAGCCTAAAAGAGTCTTGAAAGGCCATAGTCTTTTAGTCCTGTGAGGGACGAATAATGATGATGGACATATGAACAATGAGTATGTTGAATGAAAAAATAAATGAGTGGTGATGGTTGACTGACAATGGTGGCTAAGGTAATTTCGGCAAACACGAGACTTCGAAATAGTGGTGAGAGAAACAACTGTATGAGAAAAGGCAAGACTTAGAAATAGTGGTGAGAGAAACAACTGTAGGAGAGAAGGTACTTTGATGTTAATAGAGCCTGATTGGATTTAATTGTTAATCAGAAAACTGTTCTAGAAATTCAGATCTTATAGATTGGACATTCTATTTATAGGAAGTGGAGTTATTTAGGGTTGAATGTTTGATGTGGTTGCCTATCTGAAAGGAGGTACCTTTTCTTAAAAGTCTGTTTCCCGTGTTGATTGGGAAGAATGTGTGAGCAAGCAAAATATCTGGCGATGGAAGAAGGGGACCTCAGCACTAAATGTCTCTATGCTGCGGGTTTACAGACCTTGTGAGGGGTGGCATTCAGAAATGACCCTCAGGTGCTTTCTAACATGGTGGAGTTTGTCTGAATGATCGTCATCAATGGCATTCGGAGCCTTCTTTTACATTGCAATCTTATGCTTGTGAATCAACTCGTGAAAACACCTAAGCATATACTGATTTATTCAGGTCGTGGACCAGCTTGTACTGTTTATCTTTTTTTATACTATTAAAGGTCCTCAAGCAGTGTTTAAGCATATCTGGAACATCTTCAGGATCAGATGTTTAAAATTAGGAAATTGGGAAGCAGTACGGGTGTTTCTTTGGAAATGAGAGGATGATTTGTGTTTTTTCATTCATGGGTTTCCTTGATAAAGATTGTGATGCCTTGGTTTAGAGGTGACAAATCCAAGAAGAAAGTAGAAGGAAAGGGCAAAGACGAGCATCAACAAAGGGTTGCTTTGTTAGTGGTCCAGTGTGTTCGCTTCGATGCATCATCTGTGCAAGATGGTTTTTTAGGATTTTGATTTGCATGAGGGAAGCGCCTTTTATTTGAGGTAGCCTATGGTTTTTAGTGCCACACTGTGGTTTCTTTTCTTTTATTGTACTTTGTACCTGTGTTTCTTCTGGGTGCAAGAAGGACCTTTTACCAATTAAAAAAAAAAGAGTATACAAGCAGAAAGTAAAAGGGCAAACCTGGACTTTAAAATTTGTAAAGCTCTTCTTAGTATGATCTTGTGGAAAGGGTGCATTATTAGTGACCTGCCATGTGTGAATGGATGATTAATTGATGTGCAAGTTGGTTTTTGAAGGGTAGGAATCATTCTGTACCTATATCATTTGTTGAGGGCATGACTCTGATCAGCAGTCATTGATTGTTTTTTGTGGCTTATGGAAACCGCTTAAGTAATATTGTTTGAAAAGGTAGTGTAAATCATTTTCATCATTTTGTATAGATTTCAGTTTGCTGATTTTAATCCATTTCTGTTTCGCGGAGTATGACTCTTTAAGTTGATGGATGCCTAGTAGTAACCTCTGGAGGACAACTTCTGAAGAAAAGAGGGAACTGGAGCGCCTTGAAAAGCCAATGTATAATGCAGTTCGTCGTGCTGCTGAAGTTCATCGACAGGTTAGAGCTTGAACTTATCTTAAGTGATCATCATAGTTATCATCATAGTCCCATCCTTTTTTTTCCTATTTTTTGGGATTGGTGGCCTTTCCCAATCCATTTTGAGTTGGCTTTGTGAGCTACACCTTTCATTCCTTCTTTAGAGCTATATTCTGTGACCACATAGACTAACATGTCATGCCTAACTACTTCTAAGTCTTTTTAGGACCTCCCTTCCGCTGATACTTGTTCTTTAATGCTTCATCTTTCCATGGTTTTCTCATATATAATGCTCCATTGCATCGGTATATGGGTATAGATGTGTATATTGATAGCTATAATTCTTCTAATGAATTGTTAGTGATTAGTGAAGCATGTTTGCCTGGCAGTCCAACTGGCACATTTCGTAATTCTTGATTTCCTGTGATCAGGTTCGGAAATATATGAGAAGTATAATAAAGCCTGGAATCTTAATGACCGATCTCTGTGAAACCTTGGAAAATACAGTTCGCAAGTTAATATCAGAGAATGGCATTGAGGCAGGCATTGCCTTCCCAACCGGATGCTCATTAAATTGGTACTGCCTTTTCTGAGAACCCAGATGGTTAACTATCTTTGTTCTTTAACCAATCTTTGTCAGATAAATTTTCACTTTACAGGGTTGCGGCACATTGGACTCCAAATTCCGGTGATAAAACTGTACTTCAGTATGATGATGTCATGAAGTTGGATTTTGGAACCCATGTTGATGGTATTATACCACCAGATCACTTCCACATTTGCAGTTGAATTGACAGTGTTGTATAGTAGTTATAAACTCCAATACCATATACTTGTGAAATGGAATTAATCCTATTTTCTTTTTCCTAGCTTGAAGTTGATGCCTATTGTCTCTGCTGCAGGTCTTATAGTTGATTGTGCATTTACTGTGGCATTTAATCCCATGTTTGGTCCATTGCTTGAGGCTTCAAAGGAGGCAACCAATACTGGAATTAAGGTAGCGAATTTTCTTCCTGTATATGCAACTATTGAAAATAACATGTAGTGATGTTGGTCATCTGGGTTGCTGTAAGTGTTGTGATGAATTTTTCATTGGACTGAGAAAGCCTTTTTGAACCTCTTCAGAGTGATGGACTCATACTCCTGTTGTTTGCGAGACTTTATATCCCTCTATAATTTTATATTCTGCAGATTCAGAAGCTCTAAGTAATTGCAATTGTCATATGATGCAAAATGTTTGTGTGGTATAAGGTGCAATATCATTTCTGGTGAAAAACGAAGTTGTATTAACTTATGGTCTTTGCTTTAAGGATCTGCATTAAAATACATAGGAATTGAATACATAAGGTGCTTAAAAACGAAGATCAAAGGTGAATTTTAAGAGTGAGCATCAAATAGCATCTTTTTTTATTCTATTTCTCTAAAAAAAATGTTATTTTCCGTTCATTTTTGGAAATTAACCTTTGATCTTCATTTTTAACCACCCTTAAATTCATATGTATTTTAATACAAACAGACAGGGCCCAAGAGATCTGTGTAAAAGATAATAGGAGATGTTGAAAATATGCTTGTAGCTGGGGTCCACTGGGGCTGTTTATGGTAATTGGCATGGATGTAAAACACAGTTCCAGATCTTTTTAATCAGGCCCAAAGCTGTGACACATCAACCAATCATCAGCCTGAACCATTATACTGCATAGCTTTATTCTTATGTCATGAAAAAATTATTCTTAAGTGTTTTAAAAATTAAGAAAATTGAAAATTTCCATCCTTTGATACGCTAGCAGGTTGATCATCTGTTGGAGATGAACTTATATGTCCAAAGTCATCCGGCCTAAAAGTGATGATTGTGGGCCTCAATGGTTTTTATTGTGACCATGTGTTTCTTTGCCTGGATAAGATGGTTAGTAATGACTGATGGAGCTGATTTTTATTAGATAGCTAATCAACAAAATCTTTTTCCCTGCCCACTTATTCAGTATGGTGAGGCCCAGTAGGCCATGTTTCTGTGTTTTCGACAGATTAGTCTATAGATATGTCCAACAGGCAGTCCTCTTGCCAGCTTTATTTTAATGGTTTCTAGGGTGTTATGGATGTAAATAAAACCTTGGATTTTTTTTTTCAGAGTAAAATCCATAGCGGTCCTTTGTCTTTTACACATGGAATTACATATGAAAATTTGCATATGTAAACTTTATTTGTAAAATTTACACATGTGAAACACAACACCATTTTTGTTTGGAAACATCATTTTCACATGAGTAAATGTTGGACGGTTTGGATTCCATATGTAAAATCTTCTAATATTTTAAAATCTATGAATGTTTAAGACATGAAATAAATATTTTCGGGGTTAATGCGTCAATAATTTTTTTATTGGATTAAAAATTTATTGGACGAGTGTAAGGAAGCTAGTCCAAAATAGAAGGCTGAGATTGGGCACTTGGAACATTGGGAGCCTAACTGGGAAACTTATAGAAGTGGTGGATACAATGGAAAGGAGACGAATCACAATTGCTTGCTTGCAAGAGACAAGATGGGTGGGACACAAAGCTAAAGAGATTGAGAGGACCGGTTATAAGTTATGGTATACGGGACTTAATAGATCGAGGAATGGGGTCGGCATAGTGGTAAACAAGGACTTAAAGGAAGATGTAGTGAATGTAAAGCGCTATGGAGATAGGATTATTGCAATTAAGTTAGTGTTAGGAGAAGAGATAGTGAACATAATTAGTGCTTATACCCCCCAGGTGGGCTTAGGAGATGGACATAAGGAGAAGTTTTGGGAAGACTTGGAAGGAGTGCTACTAGAGATACCCCAAGGAGAGATGGTCTTCATAGGAGGTGATTTGAACGGTCATGTAGGACGTGATGTAGATGGATACATAGGAGTACACGGGGGACATGGGTACGGTAATAGAAATGAAGAAGGGAAGGATATCTTGGAGTTTTCAGTGGCTTATGATCTCATGGTAACTAACACATTTTTTAGAAAGAGAGAGGAGCATTTGGTGACTTATAAGAGTGGCTCTTCGAGGACACAAATTGACTTCTTCTTAACTAGGAAAAGAGACCGTTTAGCTTGTAAAGATTGTAAGGTTATACCGGGGGAGAGCTTGACTTCCCAACATAGGTTGTTGATCATAGATGTGCAGTTACAAAGGTGGACTAGAAAAAGAAGTTGTATAGATGCTCAAGGACTAAATGGTGGAACCTGAAAGGTGATAAGCAACTAGCTTTAAGGGAAAGAGTACTAGAGGAAGACGTTTGGGCGACAAATGAGAGTGCAAATAATATGTGGGATAAGGTAGCAGAGTGTATTAGGAGGGTAGGGAAAGAAGTCTTAGGAGAATCTAAAGGGGGTGCTCCGGTACAGAAAGAGGCATGATGGTGGAGCGAAGCCTGGCAAAAGGATCGAATTGAAGCGAACTTGGAGAGGTATAAAGAAGCAAAAAGAGAAACCAAAAAGGCAGTTAGTGAGGCCAAGGCAAAGGCATTTGAGGAGCTATATAGGCGACTTGACACTAAGGAAGGCGAAAGAGAGATATTCAAGCTTGCTAAAACTAGAGATCGGAGGAAAAGGACTTAAACCAATTTAAATGCATTAAGGATGAGGATGAAAAGGTTTTAGTAAAGGAAGAGGAGATAAAGGAGCGTTGGAAGAGCTACTTCTACAAGTTATTTAACGAAAGCAGTAGTAGTGACATACAATTGGGGCAGCTTACCATTTCTAGAGAAGAAGCGAATCATATGTTCTATAGGAGAATCAGAAGGGAGGAAGTTAAAGAAGTATTGAAAAGAATGAAGAATGGGAAAGCGGTTGGGCCAGATGGTATCCCTATTGAGGTCTGGAGGTGCTTGGGGGAGGATGGTATTAGTTGGTTGACAAAGCTTTTTAATATTGTGCTAAAGAGCAAGAAGATGCCTAATGCATGGAGGAAAAGTATTCTTATACACATATACAAGAACAAAGGAGATATTCAGAACTGTGCGAACTACCGCGGGATTAAATTGATGTGCCATACGATGAAATTATGGGAGAGAGTTATTGAGAGAAGACTAAGAAGAACAACAAATATTTCAGAGAATCAATTTGGTTTCATGCCTGGGAGATCAACCATGGAGGCTATCTTTCTCATGAGGAGGTTAATGGAACAGTATAGAGAAGGTAAGAGAGATTTACATATGGTGTTCATTGACTTGGAGAAGGCCTATGACCGGGTTCCTAGGGAGATTCTTTGGAAAGTTCTGGAAAAGAAAAGAGTTTGTGTCGCTTATATTGAGGCGATAAATGATATGTATGATAGAGTCGTGACATCTATAAGGACGACTGGCGGCGAAACTAAGGAGTTTCCTATCACGATTGGTCTACACCAAGGCTCAGCGTTAAGCCCGTACTTGTTTGCCCTAGTTATGGATGAGATTACAAGACATATCCAGGATGAGGTGCCGTGGTGTATGCTATTTGCAGATGACATTGTTTTAGTGGATGAGACGAGAGAAGGAGTGAATGCTAAACTTGAATTGTGGCGGAAAACATTAGAGACAAAAGGGTTTAGGCTAAGTCGATGCAAAACGGAATATATGGAATGCAAGTTTAGTCAAAGTAGGACACCTGGTAACATAGAAGTAAGTTTGGGCACACAAAAGATAGTAGAGAAAGAAAACTTTAGGTACCTTGGATCTATGGTGCAACAGGATGGAGGGATTGATACTGATGTAAGTCACAGGATTCAAGCCGGGTGGACCAAATGGAGGAGTGCTTCGGGGGTCTTGTGTGATCGGAAAGTCCCCCTCAAGGTTAAAGGAAAGTATTATAAGGTTGCGGTACGGCCAGCGTTGTTATATGGATCAGAGTGTTGGGCAGTAAAGCATAATCATGTCAAGAAGATGGAAGTTGCGGAGATGAGAATGCTAAGATGGATGTGCGGGATCACAAGGAGAGATAGGATTAGGAATGAGGAGATTAGGGGCATAGTAGGAATAGCACCGATTGGAGATAAAATGAGAGAAAATCGACTGAGATGGTTCGGCCATGTTAGAAGGCGTCCAACAGAGGCACCTGTTAAAAGGTGTGAAAGCATGGAGTTTGCCAAGAGTAGGAGAGGGAGATGGAGACCCAAGAGAAATTGGAAAGAAACTATTAAACATGATCTTGCCTACATGGATCTAACGGAGGACATGGCCCTAAACAGATTTGATTGGCGTCGTCAAATCCATATAGCCGACCCCACCTAGTGGGAAAAGGCTTGGTTTGGTTTAAAAATTTGGGCCCACAGGAGTCACAAAAAATAAAGGTGGTGAAGGGATTTGATATTGTGAATTGTACCAGGCATCCTTTCCTACTGGTGCCTTCTTAACTGAGGAGGTAATCATGAAGATTTTCTTATGAATATGGCCTCATTTAGGCCATTTTTACACCTCATCTACGCATGCGTAAATGAGCGCAAACAAACATGACCATGCGTAAATGTTATGCATTTGCAATTTACATATATATAAATGAGTGCAGGGGAATGAGCCCTTAGTATATTATGTAATAATGGAAAAAATTGTGCTCTTAAGTTTCAAACTGATTTGGATTTTAGATTGGATGCCAACAAAAATAGCACAAGTTGTTTTCAGAAAAAAAAAAAAAAGGGAAATCAGTACAAGTCGCAATAGAAACAGAAAAGTCCTAAAACCATAGTTTACCAACTGCGTGAGTTGACTCAGTTTCTCAGCAAAGGTAACTTGCCTCACCGGCATGCCGATTTGAGTTAAGTTCAAGCTTGGCACAGGAGTCAATCTTTCACATCTGCACCTTTGCTTGACTTGGCCAAGTCAATTGCTGAGTTGTCTGACTTGCATATGTTTTAATGATATTTTAATTGTTTAAGAAGCATCCATATAGGGTTCAAACTTGCAGCTATTGAAGGTAAGTACTACTTACCACTGACTATATGAGGTAAGAAGCGCTTATATGTTCAAGTGTATATATCCAAAGCAAATTGTGTACCCTTTTAAGCTGTCATCTTTTCCCTTTTTTTCTCTTTTTTTTTTTCTAAAGGCAGTTTGGGGATATTTCATTGGCTACCATGGATCTGATGATCGAACCGGATATATTTAGTAGTAAAAATGAGAAGAAAAAAGCAACAATCTAATATTGAAAGAAGTGCCTAATGGACATTATCCTTCTACCTATCCAAAATATTGGAGTATTATTTATCCATGGATGTCTATCAAGTAAATGGTCTATATTAATAAATTATGGGCCCAATATTTGTAAACTAACAATTTGAGAATTGTGTGGTCGGGATTGACGACCTAAAGTTCTTATATATAATTATGTTTCCTATATTAATAAACTATTTTGAAGGTTTTTGTAGTTATAATATTTTTAAGTTAAATAAAAAATTAACATGGATTTCCAAGTTGACTTCCTGAGTCACCATGTTGATTCACTTCTTGACTTGCCTAGTCATGTCAATGTAGACTCACAAGTTGGCAAGCTATATGCTTTCAACCACAGTGATCAACCATAGTTTTTATATTCATATGTATGCAGGAATCAGGAATAGATGTGCGTCTATGTGATGTTGGTGCCGCAATTCAAGAGGTCATGGAGTCATATGAGGTTGAAATTAATGGAAAGGTTTTTCAAGGTATGGTCATTAATTAGAAATTTGCAATTCTTCTCTTTCTCTCTTAAATCTTTAGTCCGAAGCAATTGTTACATTTCATCCAATTTTTAGGGGGATAGCATTCTTTTCTCTGATAAGAGACTCATTCATTGGTTTTTTAGATTTGAGTATATGAAAGATGTGGTTCGTTATAAAAGTGTTCAACTTTTCTCTTGATCCAGTATGTAAGAGCAGGGAAAAAAACCTCGTCTCGAACCATAAGCACTAAATATAGTGTCAGTGATAAGGATATAAAGTCACCATCATCATCATCGCCTTGTTCCAACTAAAGGATGAGGGTTGCATTAGGTAGGTTGACAACCAGCCTAAAGTTTTTTCACAACCCAAACATGATGAGGATAAAAAGTATAAACTAAATAAAGCCTTTCAATCATAGATACTGCTTGTAGTGTTTTCTTTTAATAATAATATTTGTTCCAGCAAAATAAAAAGAGTATGAACTGCTTTTTAAAATTCTTATGATCTAAACATGGATGCCATGTTGATGGTAAATAGGTAGGTCGACTTCAGTTTGGAGTAACTAGAATTTGTTAAGGTAAGTCTTGGTTAGGTTGGGTATTATCGATTAGTTTCTCTAGATTTGAATTTTTTTTTTCTCAGAATGGTCTAGATTTGATTTAGTTGGAGTCCTTGTAAGCTTGATACCTTGATGATCTATCTTGTGAATTCTGTATTTACATTGTAACCCTTTCGATAATCGATATACATATCCAAGGACTTTTTTCCCCCTTAGAAATTCTCTGATTAACATAGAATCAGAGCTTCCTGATCTTGGCCATCCAATGACATGAAGATCCGACGAATAATATAATCTCAGCCCCTCGATCAGTCTTTGTGATTGAGGGGCTACGTATCTCCCAAGACCTTCTTCTAGGTCCATTGTCTGCAACCTGCACTCAGAGAAAACCTTTTTGAGTTTTTGGATGTAGTTTACCACCACATTCTCTGCCCTAGACCTGTTCTAGAGCACCAAGAGTACCTCTTATGATGTTTGATGCCCATCAGGAGTGGGATCCATCTCTCCTGATTGACCCATGTTGGACAACTTCGGAGGTGAGCTATTGCTTTGCATCGCCTAGTAACACCCTATAACCAGTTCCTCCATTCCTTCCTGCAGCTGCTTTCATCACTTGCATCTTGATCTTCTGCCTGGTTTAATATGGTCATCGTCCTCACCATCTTTTGTCCGGGCTGAAACCTGAACTCTCCTTTTGCTCTTTGTATCTCTGCTTCTTGAAGCAATAGAATAGCTGTTGAAACTTGTCTTAAAATTCTAGATTCATAGAATTATATTTTTCTATTTTCTTAATAATTCTTTTTGCTCCTTTTCTTTTAAAATCTTTTTAACTGATATTGGGCCTATGGTGCGACTCGGCCAGCTCAGTCAAGTCCACTCAACTTGAAGATGACTGAGTTGCCTCCTTAATCCAATTTTTGAGACCTCGCATTAAAGCAAAAAATTGAGCGACACTGGCTTAAATATGCCAGAGTTGTGGTATTTTTATGAAAAAAATAGCTAATTTTATTCTCCAGTCTCCAGGGACTATTTTTAAAATATCTATTTTTTTATATGACTTTCTTAAAATTAGGACAATTTGGTTTTTTTTTTTTTTCAGTCCTTGTTTTCCCCCGCTTTTTTTGTATATAATCTTTTCCATCACAAATGTATATCTATGCTTGCTTATTATAAGCTGTTTTTTATTTGGTGGCAGTTAAAAGTGTTCGAAATTTAAATGGCCATAGCATTGGGCGGTACCAAATTCATGCAGGCAAATCTGTCCCAATTGTGAAAGGTGGAGAGCAAACAAAGATGGAGGAGGGTGAATTCTTTGCAATTGAGACTTTCGCATCAACAGGTAACAGTCTTTTCATTATTACTATCAACCAAACTATTGGCAAAGAGCATTTTTAAAAAAAATTTAATTATAATTTTTTTCGAGAAAACGAAGTTGAAATTATAATTGTACTTGGTTGAAAAGGAAAGATGAAGAGAATGCAGACAAACTCAGTTTCTCATATTATTATTATTATTATTATTATTATTATTATTGATGTTATGTTTTTATTAATTGTATAGGGAAAGGATATGTTAGAGAAGATTTAGAATGCAGCCACTACATGAAAAATTTTGAAGTTGGACATGTCCCTCTAAGGTTGCCAAGAGCAAAGCAGCTACTTGGCACGATCAACAAGCACTTCTTAACACTGGCCTTCTGCAAACGGTATTTAGACCGTCTGGGCGAGTCAAAATACTTGATGGCTCTAAAGAATCTGTGTGATGCTGGTATTGTTCAGGTAAATTTCATGGAATCACTGTTCACTTTATTTTCACTTTAAATGCGCCTAACATGCGTTCATTATTATCTTTGTTCACTTATTCAATCATGGGATTGTGGACGATCAAGCTGAAGAACATGTATCAGGTTATATACACTGAAAGTGCTGATATAGGATGGATAGTTATATTTTAGCCTTCCATTGGCCATTTGTGTAGTTCTTCCATCCTTCCACATTTCCTTCACTACATTTGGTGGGTTGGGTTGGGCTTCTGTGCACTTTCTGTATTGCACCTTATTTTGCGTTAATAACTTATAATGTTGATTTTTTCTTCTTTTGACTTTTAAGATTTGTGTGCAGCTCATCATTTAGTGTTCTCAGAACCTCTTTGGGGCCAATAAATATGCATTCTTTTGTTGCATGTTGTCCAAAATGTATTTTATATACTTTTAGAGAGTTAATATGATATGCTACTTATGTTTGACTCAACCTGCATTTGTAGATTTGTCTGTGTGCAATAGACAATTCCTTCACTGAGAAGTCTGCAATATTCGAAAGCATTTCTTTTGGGAGGGAAAAGCCATGTTTTTTCTGGTTTCATGTTTGCTAGTAGAAAATCATGACCTTTTTTCTCTTATAAAATACTCATGACTTGCCATTCATTTTGCAGCCATATCCCCCTTTGTGTGATGTCAAGGGAAGCTATGTATCACAGTTTGAGCATACCATCTTGCTTCGACCCACCTGTAAAGAGGTTATATCTCGAGGTGATGACTATTAGGACCTGGCATTTCCTTTTCTTTCTATGGCAGAGTTTGTATTTTTGAATGCTTATAAAGAAGAGTACCTAGTTAAAACTATCAAAGGAAAAATTAATAGATGGCAAGCATAAATGATTTTCCTCCCTTACATTGGTTTTTTAGAAAACAGCTTTCAGCTTGCACGATTACTTTCTACTTTCATAGTTACAAAGTTGCTAATTGTAATGATATAGTGGGCAGGCTGCCATCATGTATTCAAAATAAAACTTGAACTGCTGCTCTCTGTACAATCTAAATGATTGAGAGTTTGCATAAACAGTACTAATATGAGTAACTGTTTATGGTTCACTGTGTAGAGTGTTTGTTCAAAGTGGATCAACTTTTCGATGAGTCGGGCCCAAAAATATGGTGCCGGTTCAAAAATTTTTAATATGCAAGATGGGAAAAACTTGGATGATTAGGTGTAGTTTAGAGCAGGGTCAGTAGAGTATAGATGGACAATTCTCTCCTGCAGTATTGCTCCATTGAATGAGGTAGCCTACCAATGGGTCATTCTGGAATTCTGGAGTGATCAATATTTACACTGATCTTAAAGTTTATATGGGTAGTACTCGGCCACAATTGCAGTATCATATAGATTGGATCAATCCAAGAATTTGGCCATTGTCTTCCTTAGTTATAGCTGATAATTCTGCAGCCCATTAGTCATAGAAGTGTGGATTATCTGATCCAAGTGATTGAGTGGCAAGAAGTGCTTCTAATGGGGCTGCAGATTTATGTTTTAAGTATTGGATTCTTATTTATAATCTAATTCCCTCCGATGCAAGGCATTAATTTAACCAAGGAAGACTGATAAGGCTATGCTAATGATAGTGATGGTCCTCTGCTATCCAAGACAATGATTGGATAGTTGCTGCTGCTTTGGCACTGTGTAAAAGAAATTTCTGAAATCCCCTGGCAGGGATAACTGGTATGCTGTATATGGAGGTAAGTTGTGTTGCGAGTACCACAGGTTTCCTTTTTGTGACATAGGGTTTTTTTTTTTAAAAACTGGTGACAGTCCAAAAGCTGACAAATCCCTATCAGTTTATGCAGTCAGAAAGCTGGAATTCACTTGCATGGGATATCACTTACTGTCGTTCCTCTTTGATTAGCTTTTTTTCTTTGCTAATGCACAAATCTGAGTCTAACCCCTCTCTAGGAAACGTGTTTCCACGGACGCACACAAACGTGTCTAGAGTCCAAATCTATTAGTTCTACGTTGATTATTAGGCTTGCTCCACACCGACACCATTGACAGCTTAAACAAAGACAAGTCACACATGGATTCACAAGAGTTGTCCACATGGAGACTCCCATGTGGCATGAACATTGATCCTTTCACATCTAATTGAGCAGGCTCTTCAATGATGAGGTTCTAGTTTTTTTTTTTTTTGAAAGATAAAGTAGTCTTTCTATCCTCTAAACGCTCCTCTTTATCAAGACGAGTTTATTCAGGAATCAAGCAAGTACCGACTACTAAGACAGAGCAACAAAAGTAGAGAAAGTGCCAATTTCTGGGTATCCTGATTCCTTGGGTTCTTTTAATCTTCCTAAATTTAGGGTTTTATCCTTTTGGGATACACTGTTGTAGTGACCACTAAAACAATGAAAAATTAGAAACCTGAGTCGCTTGAGGCAATGGCATAAAAGGATGTCACTGGAAAACAGTTTCAAGATTGTTGACTATTGAGGTCGGGAAAAAATAAATCAACTTCAATAATTTCTACTAGCACAATAATCCGTGCTAAGCACGGTATTAAATTTGTAGCAATGTAAAGATCAATAAAAATAAATTCAAATCATGTAAATCATCTTCAAATACTTACTAACAACGATTTAGTATAGATAGAGAATAAAAGAAAAATAGGTACCTCTTTTTTGAATCCAAGAGCACAGAGTATAAATGAAGTAAGAGAATTGAGGTGAGAAGGAAAGGAGAATATGTTGAGAAAGGGTACAAGAGATTGAGGATGGAAAGAGTGAAAAGTGGGATAAAGACTTGAGTGGTTTCATGTTGGTAGTGGGAGGAAAATGTGGGTTAGTAATAGAGTAGTTATAACTAATGGTCAAAATTAGAGGTTACGATCAAAATTAGCTTGAAAACCCTTTAGCTTAATATAGTATAATTTGAAATCTACATTATAGGGCCACCATGTGTTTAGATCATGTTCAAACTTCGATCCATGCTAAATAGAACCAATATGATTGGAATGATATTTGGGCGACTGCCGACACAGAAGTGGCAAGTTTTGATTGACCGGATATGATTCATGAAAAGCAGGCTCCATGGTGATCATTTTCACTGGTAGCATTGGATCACTTCTCTTTAGAGTTGGTGAAACAAAAGTCTTTTAAAAGCGATTTTATTGCCTTCAAAAGTTTTTATGTAGTTGTAGTTATCATGCGCAAGAAGAGAAATATAACACACTAATAAGAGCCTGTTTGTTTGCGTAATAATTAATACATAGGACTTTATAGTTAAATGAGTTCCACCGATTACTAAAGATGTTAGAAGTGAAGAATATAAGGTAGCATTGTATTCATTTCACACCAAATGTATTTAGTCAAGCGCACACTTTACGACCAGAAAAAGGCACTATTAGGCCTGTTTGGCAAGTCTTATCTATATTAAATGGCCCCATTTGAAATAGATATTTTAGAAATAGTTTGTTTGGTAACATATAAAAACTTATTGAAACTTACATTTTTAAAGCAATGGTTGAATGCTTTTCATAAATATCTTGCGATCCATGAGGAATCAAACATTGAAATTGAACATCCTTACAAAGAGAATCAACGGTTTGGATCTTACATTTGGGGCCCACGGATGTTAAAAAATAGATATAAATGTCTGGAGTTTTTTAAAAATATCTCAAAATTTATAATGATCCAATGGCTGAAATTTAGACCTATAGTCATGCGTGATCTTCTGAATATATCCAATGATTTGGATCATGATTTATGGTCCTAGAATTTATAAACAACACAAAAAATGGACTGCCTGCGTATCCTTTCAAAACCCAGTTGGTCATGCATTATTATACATCATCGGTCGAAAACTTTTTAGTAAGTTTCTCGAGATCCACTTGTAATTAAAGGCTGATTTTTGGTCTCATAGCCATTGTAGTCATTCCAAATGGGACCAACGGTTCAGATTGTGATTATGGGGCCAAAATGTCCAGAATTTTAGATCAAATGGATCACTTATTTTACAAATAACTTGAGATTCGTAATAGATCAATGGCAGAAATTTGAAGTTCTGTCCGTGTCTGGCCTTCTTAATACTTCCAACGGATTGGATCGTCATCTAGGGTTCCAGAATTTTTTTAAAAAAAATGAAAACCATGGTCATACATAAAAAGATCGTTCATATCACTGTATACATGTGTCTGTGGTCTTCATTGCTTAGGTAGCATTTGGTTCGCTGGAATGGTTGTAGGCGAGAATGGAATGGAGATCGGAATGAGTCTAGAATGGAATGAGGCAAGAATAGGCATTTCCATTCCAGCGTTTGGTACGTTGAGGAATCAACCCCGTTGATTCCTGTTGCTGCGTTTGTTACGCTGGAATGAGTCCTGGAATGGAATAAAATTTTGATTCCTGTTCCTGCATTTGTTACGCTGGAATGAGTCCTGGAATGGAATAAGATTTACATAAGACTGACCAAAATACCCTTGTTAGATTTTTATCTTTGGCTCAGTCAATGTATAGATTATATTATTATATAGGTGGGGCCCACACAAGCTCTTCTATTTTATAATCTTATAATAATAATAATAATATATAGATTATATTATTATTATATAGGTGGGCCCACACAAGTTCTTCTATTTTATAATCTTATAACAATAATAATAATGTATATATTATATTATTATCATATAAGTGGGGCCCATAAAATTTCTTCTATTTTATAATCTTATAATAATAATAATATATATTATATTATTATTATTATATAGGTAGGGCCTATACAAGTTCTTCTATTTTACGATCTTATAATAATAATAATAATAATGTATAGATTATATTATTATTATATAGATGGGGCCACACATGTTCTTCTCTTTTATAATCTTAATATAATAATAATAATAATAATGTATATATTATATTATTATATAGATGGGGCCCACACAAGTTCTTCTATTTTATAATCTTATAATAATAATAATAATTATAATAATAATGTATATATATTATATTATTATTATATAGGTGGGCCCACACAAGTTCTTTCTCTTTTATAATCTTATTGTGATAATAATAATGTATATATATATATGTGTGTGAAAAAGGGTATTTTGGTCTCAATAAAAAGTAGAAAGGAATGGGATGGTCATTCCTCTGCATAAGGGAATGGAATTCCGGAAGTAATGGTCATTACGCCACTTTTTTCGAACCAAACACTGTAATGAATGGTCATTCCATTCTGACGTTCAGCGAACCAAATGCTAGCTTAGATTTTAAGAAAGAGGTGGTGAATGACTTTTAGAAGTGCTGGCCATAAATTCTTTATGCATCAGGCAAAGCTTAGCTGTAAGCACAATCTGACCAGTTACTGAAAGCCATTCACCAATTTTATATGTTGACCATTCATTTCATCACCTAAAGAGCAAGATGGGAGATGGCTACCATTCGACAGTTAGTTCCCCATGGAGAGTCATGGTTTGTTACCTTATATGACTCTTAAATTCCTGAAACATTAAGAGGAAGGCCTGTTAGTGTAACATTATTTAGCGCAATGCAGCGGCATCCTGTTCATTGGCTTACCTGCTGTTGGTGAAGCGTTATATCGCATTGCATCTACCTATCAATATATATATCCCATTACATGCCTTGTTTATTCCCCCTCCTTTTTTTTTTTAACAAAAGATGAGAAAACGGGTATGTCTGGATAGGCAAAAAATATAGTAGAGTGAAGTTAAATGGGTCATAACAGTCTAAAATTTCAACTCTATCCCGTCTGGATGAGTTTGTCTCGATAGATGAAGTAATGTTGTGAGCCACATGTACTCCATTTCACTTCAACATTAAATACTTCCATTTTCTTGAGTAAAAGTGGATTCTAATCCAAACCTTAACTTCAAAATAAGCATCCAAATGGAGTGAAGTGAAATACTCCAATTTAACTTCAACCTACTTCTCTTCACTCTACTTCACATGTGAATTTCACTTTATTTTACTCCACTCATCATTTATCCAAACATGTCCTAATTTGGCTCCGTTTGGTAGTTTTACTTGTTAAGTCAAGTCAAGTCAAGTAAAATTAAGCATCAAATCAAAAGCACTTTAATTCAAAACTCCCTCCATCTTTAAAAAAAAAAAAAAGTAAAAAAACAACTACTTTTATTTATTAAAAAATTAAAAAAACTTCATTTTCCCATAAAAAAAGTAAAAAATATTCCATTTCGAACAACTAAAAATAAAATATCATCATAACCCACTTATATTTTATTCCTCCCTTTTTATTTTACTTCACTTCACTTTATTTTAAAACGAAAATTACCAAACGGGCTAGGAGTCATTTAGTGTTTTCCCATTTATACAGCCAAAAGTCAGGGTTCGAATTTTAAAAACAGGTGATTTGAAAGAAAAGCATGCAGTGAGGTAAATTGCGAGGAAGAAGTGAAGGAGCTGTAGGGAAGAACTGAGGCATCTCGTATTAATTCATTACGTAGTACATTTCTCTTGTTCTTTTCCATACATTTTGTCAAGAGAGCCCAGTTGTCCCACTCATTGATGCACATGAAAAGGATGAATGTCCGTTTTTTTACTTTCTAGATATACTCATCCATGGTCCATCTCTTTCAATCGTTTTCCTCTCGGGGTCCTCACAGTTATGATTTCATGCACCCGTCTTCATCAACAACTAAGGGAGAGAGCAAGTCACCATTCTGGATGCCAGAGTAGTTACTGTCGGTAGCCTGCCCAACCAAGCTCAAGGCTCATGTGCACTCCCTTGGGGTCTTGTTAGAATTTTCTTTAACAAAGTTAATGTGAATTGAGGTTAATTTGGGCATTTAGAACGAAGGTGTCACAGCTGTTTTATTCTTTGTTATAATATATTATAAGTAAGAGAGACGTATGTGGGGGTAGAGCCCATATAGATCGATAATATTGATATAGGCTAATGCATGAAGATTTCTCATTCTTTCTCGGCTTGAAACAGAGTCTTATTGATGAGCCATACATGTAGATTTGTGTCAATTTTTGCCGAGGTGAAGTGCACCCTTAAACCATGGATGCATAACTAGGCCCGGCGGCCCCATAGGCTGGCCCAATTTGTTGACACTTGTAGAGGACATTAATTGCTTCAATGGTGGCTTTACCATGCCGACAGTATGCTATGATCTATGGGTAAGATCCTGTCTCTTGATCCATATCTTTTGAATTTGGATTTATATACACTATGGAGAATTTATGTCACACAGGGGAGCTGACATGACGACACATGCATTGATCTGGACAGTTCATTTTGTATTGTATCAGTAAGGAGTCCACAGGATCATGTAATCCCATCCATTTATTTTGGTAGCAGTTTGATGATTTGCCAACAAATGAACGCTTACCCACCTATCGAACATTAGATATTTTTTGGTGCAATTATTTTACATTGTACCA
Source organism: Litsea cubeba (assembly GCA_012931725.1). Classification (NCBI taxonomy): domain Eukaryota; kingdom Viridiplantae; phylum Streptophyta; class Magnoliopsida; order Laurales; family Lauraceae; genus Litsea; species Litsea cubeba. The sequence goes on along the minus strand of CM022947.1, from coordinate 114,526,840 downwards.
TGATCTAGGCTTTGAGAGCAGATCTACATATATTACAGGAACTATCCATCCCTCTCTCTCTCTCTCCAAGGGCATCCACATATATATTACTGAATAGTTGGGAGTCATATAAGTTTATGCATAAAAAAGCCACTCAAAATCACTATATGTACCTTCATGTATTGGCATTGTGCCAAGTCTTTCACCGTGTTGGTTCTACTGTTAAAGTGACAAAATACAAAGAAGATTCGTTTAAAGATTAAAAAACTGAGCTGACAGGGGTAGATGGCTAGATGTCTGATGCTAACACACGAGAGCACATGTCTCATGCGTATGTGATAACCAGAAGAAATCTTGACCACCCTTCCTTGTGCCTCACTGGTTGCTTGATTAGGAGTATACACGTACAAGAGGTCAAGAATTCAAGGATTGGTACCACCTAAACTAGAAGAATTCTTGGAAAGAGAAAAGTAAACCATGCTTGGCCAAATTATAATATATTAAATCAGTGGGTTTTGAATTTAAATTTGGCCAGATTTCTTTCTTTCAATTTTGTTATTTTTATTGAGCATTGGTAAAAAAAGAGAAAACTAAAAAAAAAAAAAAAAAACCTAGATGGCCCATAACTGAAAAATAGGCTACTATTCACTTTGGCACGGAAGTGATTCCCTATGACTACTTCCGTGTTTTTTATTAAAGATTTAAACGTGTGACGACGTCGTCGCATGGAAACCTAAACAAATCGCATGAAACCCATTAAACGTGTGATGACGTCGTTGCATGCAAACCCATACCTATAGCATGAAACCCCATTGCCCCATTTTTTCCTTCTTCCTTCTATCATTTTCCCCAACTCTACTCCATACTTCTTCTTCAAAACGCTAACAAAGTCATAGACCTTGTGAGGGTTTGGAAGAACCTTGGAGACACTCTCCTTCTCCATACATCTCTTCACCCAAGCAATTAGCTTAAGACACTCATTCTCTATGCTGAAATTGCTATCAGTCTCATACGTGTAGAACCAGCAGGCGAATGGAACAAGCACCACATCCACATACCCCAAGCTCTTGCCACCATAAAATGGCTTGTCTTCGAGCTCTCCTTCCAACAGTTTCAAGCAGTAGATGGTCTTGAGTCTCTCCGTTGCTTTTCCATATCCGTGACCCACACTCATATTTGTGTATAAAAAAACAGTAACATAGAGTTCTGGTTCATTTTGGTACAAAAAAATCAACAATCGCAGATGATGAAGGTCGGAGAAGATGCAAATTTGACGAATTAGCGATGACGTCGTCACTTGTTGAAAAAAGGCAAAAAAAAAAAGAATATTCTTACGGGAATACCGATTCTGTTATATAAAAACTATGAGTACATCTTTTGGTTAGTTGCCATCTAGGGTCCTTCTTTTGGTAGTTTTATCTAAAAAGAAGGTAAAAAGCCAAATATGTATAGATTGTGAGATTTGAAACTCATGACCTTTTGCCTATATTAATAACTAACCTTACCGTTACACCACACAATATTAATAGCTTATTGTTTCATTCGAAAAATACAAAAAATGGTAAAATAGAGTGGGGGTCTTAGCCATGCACAACACAACTTTGCTTCGCATGGGTTATTGTGCTATTAGTCCATTATCCCCGCTCCCCCATCTAATTTGATGATAATGTTAAATCTTCTTCTTTAATGTCTATTTCTTACCATAAAATAGGGGTTGATGGCTTCATCTACAAAAACATCTCAAGTACCATAATCGCATCCAGGGGTCCACTTTTTGGATAAGAAAGAGGTGGGCCCCACTTCAAAGAACTGAGCTTTATTACTGTGAAAACGATCATCATCGAATGCAAGATATTTGCTTTGCTTGCCACTGCTCCTACAGTGTCTTCAATTCTACTCCCTCCAGTCTCTTTTTCTTCGTTGTCCTTTCCAAATCCTTCTCTTCATCAATAGCAAATCGCAGCAGGGAATGCTCAAAGGCTCGCAAAAGAATCGCTTTTTCTGCTTCTTTGTCTTTCTCAGGTATTTTTTCCGTTTCTGTAAAAAGTTGCCAACTTTCGTGTGTTTTCACTGATGTCTTTGCAGCTTTTAACGAATTCCTAACGAAAACCATGTTGTGATTCATCTGAATTCCCTCTCGTTGGGATTTTGATTCGTGGGTTCGTCTTCTTTCGACCCGAAAGATGGAGATCCAGGCCGTGTTCTGTTCATACGCTCTGATATCTTTTTTTGTTGCTGTCGTTGCAGCTGGGTTCGGCCGCCGCTTTGGAAGCTTGCTTTGTGAGCTCTCCGGGTTTTGGATCACCCTTGGACACCCATGACAAGGAATTCGGGCTAACTCTCGGGTATTTCTGGTTCCCTCTCTATGAAGAAGCTGTTTGTTCCCATTTTACGTACTTTTATGATGAGAATTGACATGGGTCATGCTTTGTTTACATGATTATTGAGTGTTTTCCGTCCAAGGTGTGAAATTGGATTCTTCGGTTATGGAATGGTTCTTAGATTTTCTTTGCTCAATTTTATAGTTATTGGGTGCTGCAAATTTGTTAGCCATATTGGGTGTTTGTAGATTCTAACCGTTGGTTTTACCCAAGTTGGGTTTAGAGGAATTTCAGTTCTCTCTCTGTGTTTTTTGTTTTCCCTTTTTTTTTTTTTTTTTTTCAATTGTTACAATGCTGTTTTGGATTGCTTTTGATTCGATGATGTGCAGGTCTGCCTGCCAAGTAGGCGGGTTTAGGTAATAGATGACGTTAATATCAAAGGGCACCTCTCCTGATCCTTGCAAGCCCACACCCCATTCTGCATCGCATACTGGGTAATTCTTATTTTGATTCAGTGGACCTCTTCATTTTCTAGTGATCCCATTATTGCGTAATTGAAGATTGTTTGTGCTGAAAAAATGGGTGGAAACTGCATCTGAATTGTACATTTTGTGATCCTTATTTTGTGTGATCGAGGAATTATTGGTTTGTTGAATAGGGAATTAAATGAAGCATCAGAATTGGATGATCCTGACTGTGCCATGGCTACAGTGGCTCAGTTTATTGAGCAGCTACATGCCAACATTTCGTCGCCGCATGAAAAAGAGTTGGTCACAGCACGTTTGCTTGGTCTCGCGAGGTCAAGAAAAGATGCAAGGGTTATAATCAGTTCTCATTCTCAGGCAATGCCATTGTTCATCTCGGTGCTAAGGACCGGAACACCCATGGCAAAAGTGAATGTAGCTGCCACTCTGAGTGCCCTTTGTAAGGAAGAGGACCTAAGGGTGCGGGTTCTTATTGGAGGATGTGTTCCCCCTCTGCTTTCTCTTCTAAGATCCGAAGCAACCAATGCCAGGAGGGCAGCTGCAGAAGCCATTTTTGAAGTTTCATCTGGTAGTTTGTCTGACGATCATGTGGGGACAAAGATATTTGTCACAGAAGGCGTGGTGCCAACTCTCTGGGACCAGCTCAACCCAATGATCAATCAGGACAGAGTGGTTGAAGGATTTGTGACAGGGGCATTGCGGAATCTTTGTGGTGATAAGGATGGCTATTGGAAGGCTACACTCGAAGCTGGAGGTGTGGAGATAATCGTGGGGCTTCTATCTTGTGATAATGTGTCTGTTCTGTCCAATGCTTCATCCCTCTTGGCGCGGTTGGTGCTGGCTTTTAGTGATAGCATTCCCAAGGTTATAGATGCCGGGGTTGTCAAAGCACTGCTTCGTCTTCTAGGCCATGGTAATGATATTACTGTTCGTGCAAGTGCGGCCGATGCTTTGGAATCTCTTTCATCGAAGTCAACGCTGGCAAAGGAAGCTGTAGTGGAAGCAGACGGCATACCCATTCTAATTGGGGCAGTAGTTGCTCCTTCCAGGGAGTGTATGCAAGGGGAGTTTGGCCAGGCACTGCAGGAACATGCTGTACATGCATTAGCCAATGTGTGTGGTGGGATGTCAGCTCTGATACTCTATCTTGGAGAGCTGTCTCAGTCTAGTCGTTTACTCTCTCCAGTCGCTGATATAATTGGAGCACTTGCCTACTCAATAATGGTTTTTGAGGAAGCATCTGCCACAGAAGAACCTTTCAATGTGAATCACATAGAAGACATTTTAGTGTTGCTGCTAAAGCCCAGAGACAATAAGCTGGTACAGGAACAAGTGCTTGAGGCTCAAGCTAGCCTCTATAGCAACACTCATCTCTCGAGATGGCTCAATCATGCAGATGCAAAAAGATCACTCATCGGATTGATTACTATGACCTCATCTGATGTCCGGGAATACCTGATAGCATCATTGTTGAGCTTATGCTCTGATAGTGTGGACCTATGGGAGGCGCTCCGAAAGAGGGAAGGTGTTCAGCTGCTGATATCATTGCTAGGATTATCAAGTGAGCAGCATCAAGGGTATGTTGTTGCTCTGCTTGTGATTTTGACAGACCAAATTGATGACAGCAAGTGGGCTATTACCGCTGCCGGTGGTATTCCTCCGCTGGTGCAGTTATTGGAAACAGGAATTCAGACGGTGAGGGAGGATGCAGCTCATGTCTTGTGGAAACTGTGTTGTCACAGTGAAGACATTCGTGCCTGTGTTGAAAGTGCTGGAGCAGTCCCAGCACTGCTCTGGCTTCTCACAGGTGGTAGTTCTAAAGTGCAAGAAGCTTCATCGAAGGTACTGAAGAAACTTATATGCAGTGCTGACTACGCTACTATCAATCAGTTGCTAGCTTTGCTCCTTGGAGATGCCCCGAGTTCCAAGGCCCATGTGATTGCCGTTTTGGGTCATGTACTTACCAAGGCATCGGACGAAGACCTGGTGCAGAACGGAGCTCCTGCTAATAAAGGGCTCAGGTCTCTTGTTCAGGTTCTTAACTCTTCAAACGAAGAAACCCAAGAACATGCAGTATCTGCTCTTGCCGATTTATTCAGTACAAGACAAGATATTTGTGATAGTCTTGCTATGGATGAGATTGTTCATGCATGTATGAAGCTTTTGACCAGCAAAACTCAGGTTGTTGCGACACAATCAGCTCGGGCCTTGGGTGCATTGTTCCGTCTAACCAAGGCCAAGGCTACCAATAAGATGACATCTATTACTGAAGATGAAGTGAAGCCTCTAATTGACCTGGCGAAAAGTTCTTGTATTGGTTCTGCTGAAACTGCAGTTACTGCATTGGCGAATCTTCTTTCTGATCAACAGATAGCTGGAGAAGCCTTGGCAGCAGATGTCGTGTCGGCTTTGGTGAGAGTGCTTGGAGAAGGTACTTCTGAAGGCAAGAGGAATGCATCACGTTCTCTTCATCAGTTATTGAACCATTTTCCTGTCAATGACGTCCTTATCGGAAATGATCAGTGTCGAGTCATGGTTCAAGCACTCGTTGACTCTTTGACTGCAATGGAAATGGAAGTGGTGGATTCTTTTGATTCTCTAGATTTGCTTGCATTCTTGATTAGGAAAAAGCAAAATGGGAACCCTCCTTGCTCTGCACTTTCTGAAGTTCCCTCGAGCTTAGGTCCTTTGGTGAGGTGCCTGGCTGTTGGGCTTCCACTGGCTCAAGACAGGGTAATTGAAATTCTCTCTAGGCTATGCAGTGATCAACCCATAATACTTGTTGATTTGTTGGTTGGGGAATCGAAAGCTATTGCCTCCATTGTTGATAGAATTATGAATTCATCTAGTTTAGTGGTGAGAGTTGGTGGGGTCATGGTTCTCATCTGTGCTGCAAAGGAACACAAACGACAGATAATGGGTGCACTTGAGGAATCTGGTTTTTTAAAGCAGCTCATTTATGCCCTTATTGATATAATGAAGATGCATTCTAATGCGCAAACTTCAGAAATTGAAGCCAGCAGAGCCCATATAGGTTTTAGAAGCAGAAATGTGCACCTTCATGAAGGGGATGAGTTTGAGTTTCCCAATTCTGAAACTGTTTTGGGTGGGACAGTTGCGATGTGGTTGCTTGCAATGGTTTCTTCATTTCACAACAAGAACAAACTTACAGTAATGGAAGCAGGTGGTGTTGATGTTCTCTCAGATAAGATTGCAAATTACACTGTCAATGCACAGGTATGGCAGGTGCTAGTTCTTTTTTTTTTTTTTTGGTCTTTTGCTGTTAACTACCCTTGTTTAATGTTGAGTTTGTTCTTCTATGTCGGTCGTTCCCTTTTATTTAAAAAGACATCTGCTTGTGAACCTTTTTCTTTATAGGCGACGGTAAAATGTATTAAAAAAAAGAAAAGAAAACAACTCAAAAACAAACACGCCCTATCAAAGAGATGTGTGTGTGTGTGTGTGTGTGTGTGTGTGGGGGGGGGGGGGGGGGGGGGGGGGGGGGGTTCAATGGTATAAAAGAGATATACCAAAGAAACAAGAAAATTAAAAACAAATTACACAGCGGAGACAAGCAAATCAGAGGACCTATCCAACCCTAATTTTGCATGAGAATCTGCAAAACTATTAGCCGACTGCTCAACGTGTTGAAAGATGACCTGAAACTCAGAAAAGATGAACTTAATTTCATTGAAGTAAAAAATGAAACCTCCAAGGCGTCTTGGCAGGATCGAACACCCAAGAAATGGCATTAAGAGAATTTCTTTCCACGACCAAAGAGGCTTGAAATTGGATCTACTTGTGAACCTTTGGAAAGCGGTTTACATTTATAGTTTATACTGTTACTATTTGAAATGCTGTATGTTATTCTATACGATATTTGGGAAGCTGCAGTATCACCTTGGGACCATATATATTTTTTATTTTCATTCAGATATGATAATTTATTTAATTTTCGTATACATAAATGAAAAAAGGGAAGCACTACAAACTGTTGCTTTTATGTATTGCTCCAAATATTGACTTTATGAAGGTAGTGTTCTTATTTAGCTGTTCTTACCATTTCTAAACCATGGTTGAACTATAGATTCAAAAGATGTAATTTTGGTTCCTGTATTATGGTTGTCATCAGGTATTCAGGTGAAAGTTGAGGACAATTATCAATACTAAAAGGAACGTGGGAATGATACACTGAGGATAGACGCCATCTCTATTTTCTGTGGATAAGGCATCATAGCTATAGGAAAAACCAGAAAATGGTCTGATTTCAATGGTCAAAGTGATTTTATGGAATTATTTATTTTCCTCTTTGGACGTAACCTCAATCCTGTTTTTTTTTCAAAGTTATGCAGCATTCTATCAACCAAAGAAAAAGTTATGTAGCATTCTTTGTGTGGAAGGTGAGGTTATTCTCTCTGCATATACATATGGCGATCCCCCCAACCCAAAACACCCACCCACCCACAACAGCAACCCACCCACTGGTGCGCTGCCGCCGCCGCCTTCGGATAGCCACCTATCCGAATGGACTGGACTGTTTGATTGAGGGTCAAATTTATACACATTATACACACACAATAGATGTATATTCTTTAGCCAAATGAAACTGGAACTTGTAAAGATATTGGGAATGATTGAACCTCCTAGGCTCCTCTCATTTTCTATTTCTTTAAAATAGGACATTCATGACATATTTTACACTAATGCTATCCTTCCACAGTTAAGAGGAAATGGCTTGCATGTTCTGATGACCGATTGTTTTATATTATCATTGTTTTTAAATTTTGTATCTGTAACTCTGCAATATTTGATTGTTCCATTCTATCAATTACAGGCAGAGTTTGAGGACACGGAGGGTGTATGGATTAGCGTGTTGCTTTTGGCTATATTGTTCCAGGACCCAACTGTGGTCTTATCCCCCACCACCATGCAGATAATACCGTCACTCCCTTTCTTGCTTAGGTCTGACAAAGCTATCGACAGATACTTTGCAGCTCAGGCAATGGCTAGCCTTGTTTGTAGTGGAAGTAAGGGAATGCATCTAGCTATTGCAAATTCAGGTGCAGTTGCAGGGTTGATTGCTTTAATGGGCAGCATAGAATCAGAGACGCCGACCCTTGTAGCTTTGTGCGAACAGTTTTCTTTGGCACGCAACCCTGACCAAGTTGTTTTGGAGAAACTCTTTGAAATTGAAGATGTAAGAGTTGGTGCAACTGCACGCAAGTCTATACCTCTGTTAGTGGACCTTCTGCGACCAATGCCTGATAGACCAGGTGCCCCACCTATTGCAGTTCGGTTTTTGACAAAGATAGCAGAAGGCAGTGCTGGGAATAAACTGGTTATGGCTGAAGCTGGGGCTCTAGATGCTTTAACCACGTACCTGTCACTCAGCCCTCAAGATCCAACTGAAACCGCCATAGCTGAATTATTGAGAATCTTATTTAGCAATTCTGAGGTTCTTCGATACAAAGCATCGCTCAGTTCTTTGAATCAACTTATAGCTGTTCTGCGCTTAGGGTCTAGAAGTGCAAGGTTCAGTGCTGCTAGGGCTCTGCAAGAACTTTTTAATGCTGAGAATGTCAGAGATGCTGAAACTGTCAACCAAGCCATTCAGCCCTTAGTCGACATGCTTAATGCAGGGTCAGAGAGAGAGCAACAAACTGCTCTTGTTGCCTTGATCAAATTAACATCATGGAATGATTCAAAAGCATCGGTCATCTCTGATGTGGACAGCTATCCACTTGACAGCCTCTGCAAGATCTTGTCATCCCATTTGTCATTGGAACTGAAGAGATATGCCGCACAATTTTGTTATGTTTTATTCGGAAACCCAAAGGTTCGGTCAATGCCAATGGCTGCAAAGTGTATACCGCCTCTTATTTCACTAATTGAGTCAGACATAAATGCAGAATCTGGTGTTTTTGCTTTTGAGAGGTTGTTGGACGATGAACAAAATGTGGAGCTTGCAGCATCATATGATGTTGTGGGTGTTCTTGTTCAGTTGGTTTCCGGGTCAAATTATCGACTTACAGATGCAAGCATCAGTGCCCTTGTAAAGTTGGGAAAATATTGTCCTCCTTGCAAGCTTGATATGATTGAAGCCGGGATTATCGACAATGTTCTTGAGTTGCTCCCTATTGCACCCAGTTCTGTGTGTTCCTCGATCGCAGAGCTGCTTTGCATCTTGACAAACAATGGCAGTATTGCAAAAAGCTCTGCTGCTGCCAACATGGTAGAACCTCTGTTCTTGGTTCTACTACGCCCAGATTTTAGCATGTGGGGGCAGCAAAGCGTCTTACAAGTGCTTGTAAATATATTAGAGAAACCACAAAATCTAGTGACCATGAAACTTGCCCCTAGTCAAGTCATTGAGCCATTGATAACCTTTCTCGAGTCACCATCCCAAGAAATTCAGCAGCTTGGCAGTGAATTGCTGTCTCATTTTCTAGTGCAGGAGCACTTCCAACAAGACATTACAACAAAAAATGCAGTTGGGCCCCTTGTGCGGCTTGCTGGCATCGGGATATTGACTTTACAGCAAACAGCAATAAAATCACTTGAGAGTATTTCCATGAGCTGGCCTAAGGCCGTTGTTGATGCAGGAGGCATTTTCCAGCTTTCTAAGGTAGTGATTCAAGATGACCCACAACCACCATATGCACTATGGGAATCTGCTTTGCTGGTTCTTTCAAATGTTTTACAGTTCAATTCTGAGTACTATTTCAAGGTTCCTTTGGTGGTCCTTGTGAGAATGTTGAACTCGACAGTAGAGACCACCATTACCATAGCTCTCAGTGCACTTATTGTTCATGAAAGAAGTGATGCTTCAAGTGCTGTACTGATGGCCGAGGCTGGTGCTTTAGATGCACTGCTGGAGCTTTTGAGATCTCATCGGTGTGAAGAAGCTTCTGGAAGGCTACTTGAAGCTTTGTTTAATAATGTGAGAGTGCGAGAGATGAAAGTTTCCAGGTATGCAATAGCTCCTCTATCTCAATACCTATTGGACCCACAAACACAATCAGAGTCTGCTAGGCTTCTTGCAGCTCTTGCTCTTGGTGACCTTTTCCAGCATGAGGGGCTTGCTAGAGCCAGTGATGCGGTCTCTGCATGCCGTGCACTGGTAAGCATGCTAGAGGACCAGCCAAATGAAGAGATGACAATGGTGGCTATTTGTGCCTTGCAGAACTTGGTAATGAATAGTAGAACGAATAGACGTGCTGTTGCAGAAGCTGGGGGCATATTGGTAATACAGGAGCTACTATTGTCTCAAAACTCTGAATTTGTTGGGCAGGCAGCGTTGCTGATCAAATTTCTGTTTTCAAATCACACCCTCCAGGAATACATATCAAATGAGCTCATCAGGTATCTCACTGGTAAGCGTACTACGGGAACTGTTCAGTGGTACTGGTACCCTTCTTGCCATGTAGGCAATTTAATAATTTGTTGGACTACTGATGTGGTTAGATTGCTGCTATTTGGTGTGTGCACATTGATTCTATGCAGCCTCTTTGTGTTGTACCACTTCAAACCACTAAATTCGAACAAACATTTTCATTGGTATTATCTTATACAAATCTCAAGCAAATTTTAGGATAAGGAACCACCCGCCCCGCCCCCCCTCCCTCTCTATCTATATATATGTGTCTGTCTGTCTATATAGGAATTATGGAAATGTCTTTCTTTAAAATTATATAGTAGAACTCTTGAAGAAGACCACAAATTGATGGGATTTAGGGCTAAGATGATGATGCTGATGGCTCTCTTTGTGTAAGAACTTTCTTCAATATCAAAGTTAAAGCGATACCAGCATTAATTGCTTATGGAATAAATCCAGTTTTTGCAATAATAAATATTGCAGGCTCACATCAAATTCAGCCTCAGCACACTCTTTTATTGATTGTTGCAAATTTTTGAACTTAAATTGAGTGCATGAGTATTCGAGTCTTTTTATATCTATTGAGTATCAATATATTATATAATTGTGTGCATCAGTTTATGATGAGGTTAGGTTCAAGAGTTTCTTCATTCTTCATTTAGTTTTCTTCATCAACCTTTCTTCCTCAGAAGGTCTTTAGAGTATTTTTCCCTGATATTCATGTCTGCTGAGTACCCATCAAGCATAATTATGCAACCTTCCTCTCAGTAGCTCAGGAAAAGGGTTAAACTTGATTAAGGATTTAAATGAAATACTTTCCATCAAAATACCTCATGATTGATAGGTGATATCTTTTAACATATCCTTTTTCTCAGCCAAAAGGTTTTTCCATTTTACCAAGTTATTGCTGGAAGCCTTTAATTCGCGATTACAACATTTGACAGGGAAACATTCATAGGAGAAGAATATAACAGTAGCGGAAAACATTAGTCTTTGCAACCACTGTTTTGTAAAAAAAAAAAAGCACAACAACACACTGCAAAGCTATTTACATGGTAACTGAAGTTTTACATACACATACATGATACATCTGTATTAGGTAGTGTGGACACAGTTTCTACATGCTGATACTTAAATTAATAGCATGAAACCAACTCTTTGCGAACTCCTATTGAATTTGTAATGGCCATTTCCTTCATGGGGTGTTTGCATATTTTTGCTTATTACCTATCATTGGATTCTCCTGCAGCTGCCTTGGAAAAAGAGCTGTGGTCCACAGAAACTATCAATGAGTTTGTTTTGAAAGCCATAAATGTGATATTCAGGAACTTCCCCAAGCTTCACATTTCTGAAGCAGCTACCCTGTGTATTCCAAACTTTGTTGCTGCACTCAAAGATGGAAATGAGGCTGCTCAGGAATCTGCATTAGACACTCTGTGCTTGTTAAAGCATTCTTGGTCAACAATGCCTATAGACATTGCCAAAGCACAAGCCACAATAGCTGCTGAAGCCATTCCCATTCTGCAATTGTTAATGAAAACCTGCTCTCCAAGCTTCCAAGAAAGAGCAGATAGCTTATTACACTGTTTACCAGGCTGTTTGACAGTCACCATCAAACGTGGCAATAACTTAAGACAGGCTATGGGAAGCACAAATGCCTTCTGTCGGTTGACGATAGGGAATGGCCCACCACGGCAGACTAAGGTAAAGCCACAAGAGCTGACGCCCATCACACTAATTCTAACTTTATTTGTATTTTTTTTTTTTGGGCATTTCCATTCTAATGTCAACTGGTGTGACCTTTTGTTAGGTAGTAAGTCACAGTACCTGTCCTGAGTGGAAGGAGGGATTTACTTGGGCCTTCGATGTACCACCAAAAGGACAAAAGATTCATATCCTGTGCAGGAGCAAAGGTACATTTGGGAAGGTATGAAGACTTATGTATTAATTTTCTTCATTTTCATGGATGGATCTTGTTTTGTTCTCATGCATAAGCGCCATGGTGTATTGCAGACAACTCTTGGGAGAGTAACAATTCAAATAGACAAAGTGGTGACAGAAGGTCTATACAGTGGATTCTTCAGCCTTAACCATGATGGAAATAAGGATGGTTCATCCCGAACTCTCGAAATAGATATCCTTTGGTCCAACAGGATGTCAAACGAGAGCCTGTGAATGGGATATGGGATGTCTAGTACACTCACTAGTTGGTAGTTTCTCTCCCATGCTCCCCTTGAATAGAAAGTTAAGCACAAGGGGCTGTAATAATGATGAGGTCCCTTCTAAGGGAGGTATTGTTGTTCCAATTTTGTAGGTATGGAAGATTGGGAAATGTAAATGTGTAATCAGTTGAGGCAAGAACTTGGATAATGGATGATGGGTACTTAGGAAGTCAAGGCTGTAAGCTTGTACAGGAGTGTATATATATAATTGTTCTCATTGGCAAAGGGCCTTGAGAGAAGCCTTAAACTGTGCAGTGGTGCTGTCTGTACCGAAATAAATGGCAACATGCCCATAATCTTTCTAGTCTTACCTGTGAGAAAAAGATGAAATTTCAACAACTCAAGTCAAATTTGATTACAAAAGAAGGATCTTCATGGGAAAGTTAACAATGCAGTATGCATTACTGTCTCATGCCTTGGTGGTATTCAAATTGTATATAGGGCGGGGGTATCATCTCTCTCTCTCTCTCTCTCTCTCTCTCCTCGCCAAGAACACAAAAAATGCTCCCCGATGCTCGGTCCTCTCTACACGCCAAGAACACAAAAAATGGATGACACTGCTGCTCCAGTTACTAATCAACCTGTGAGGCACCCACTCATTGGGTGTGTGTGTTCGGACTCTGGTCAACCAACTGCATGGCTGGTCTCACTAGGTAGCAACTAAGGATGCAAGATTTTGCTTCTGCAACGATGGTAGAATTTTCCATTTAGAGTGAACTGTTGCTATCAGAAGATATTATGTGAGCAAAACTCACTTGGTTGTGTTTCTCTACCCAATTTGAAGGCTGTAATGGACCCAACCCACATGTTTCCTGTTGAGAAAGAAATCCATCCCTAACAATTGTTTCATTCCAGTGGAAGCCCAGAGTACCAACTAATTTGGTGATCCAGTTCCAAAACCAAACATTTATTTCATCCATATTCTTATTACCAACTTCCAGTTGGCAAAAGGAACAAAAGCAGCCCCAGTAGAACGCCCTGTTAGATATCCAACATTTTTACTTTATTGAAAAATAACTGTTATTACTTATCAAATTGAACCTGTTATTAGATTTTTATTTTTGTTCTTGTATGATATAGTTCCTGATTCAACCTGAAATGAAACATTCCTCATGTAAACTAAGGTTCGATCAAGGCTTCTCCTTTCAATGGCTGCTCTGGTTTTAAAGCATCAATCAAGAGTAAGGTTTCCTTTCTAGTTAAATCAAATAAAACGATGATTCTGACTAGATACAAGAATGGAAAGAAATCAAGCTGAACAATAATGCTGGTTCAGCTCAAATAACTAAATGATGGTTTTGCCAAAAACACCCCCTTTTAACAAATGCTCTCTTTTGGGCTTTCATATAAGGGGCCCACGTTTGATCAATTCAACCCATTCTCACACACTGGGACCCTTGATTGAAACTGATCCCATTTTAAACTGTTTTGGATATTTTTCACTTTGGGTTTTATCACATGAAGCTTATGCAATGCATAGCAATTAAACTTCGAGGACCTAAAACTAAGGGCTAGCTTTTTTATGTTACATATTTTCACAATCCACGTCCAAGCTTTTCCATCCACATGCCTTGCTTGATCATCACGCATTCAAGTAAGCCCTACCTAACCTGATTTGGTGAGATTCGCTAAGCTTAAACAAAGGGTCTTTTTGTCTCCTGTCCTTAAAAACTAACAATTATTTATTTCACCATCAGACCAGGGGTGTTTGAGTAAAAAAAAATAATCAAAATATAAGGGTCTTCTTAAGATTGTCTGAAAGTAGAAGGGCCTTTTCGTAAAAACCTCTTTTTTAAAATATTATCAATTTAGCAATGTAGTTGTAGTCTGAAGGAAAGGCTGTGAAGTAGAAACTTTTTGAGGCATGATGTGGGGCTGACCTAGATACATGTCGACCAAAGGGTTAAGGTAGGATTGGAAAGTTTTGGTGTGGAATATCATAAGAAAGCTATGATAATTGCTTTTGTTGAACGATTGAGATCATTGGATTAAGATCTAGTTTTCTACTTAGATTATGGAATTGTCGGCCAAAATAGAAATCAATCTTACTATGCATTTCAAGTCCCAGTCCTAAAAGCTAACAACATTTAATGGCTTATTTTATTTTATAGATGATTAGATCTCAAAGCCCATTTATTTTTATTCCGAACCAGTAGCCCTTCAAGCTCTGCTGCATATTCTGTTTTAGGAGGCAAGAAGGGACTCCTGCATCACAAGCTGTAAAGGATCTGGATCCTTAATCCTTCCTTTGTAAACAAAACCTTCATCTATCTATCATCTATGGCTTAATGGCTTAGTGGGGATTATTTATTGCATCAGTTGTGGGCACTTTGACAAGTTGAAAAAGGATTAATAATTCAATGGTGTGGGCCGTTGATGACCGACACGTGCCATATGATGATGTGAGTTGTGACCTAAGTAGATATGGCGTGCAAGCAAAACTAATACAAAACCATGCAGAGGGAGGAGATAAAGAACAAGATATCACTGTCTTTCTTTCTCACACAACAAGGAATGTTGTCATGGATTCATTGTCATATGCTAACGTGTAATCTAATGGTCGGCCACAAGCAGTCTAATTGAGAATTTTTTTAAGCATATCTTTGCTATGTATCTAATTAATTTTGATGAGATTATTTAAGAAAACATAAGCATCCATTGGCAGGAATGATTAAAGGCCCTTTTGTACCACTAGACATGGTGATGGGGATCACCTTTGAACATGGAAGAGTGTTGGATAAACAAAGGTCCACTATCAATCTCAACAGAGGCCGACCTAACTATTATATCCATGTGGAGGCAATTGGACCTCGGTCCACTTCTAAAATCATAATGAAAATTCTATATTTCTTTGAAAATTCACATAAAAAAACTTGTCTCTGCCCCCAAAACCCACATGAAAATCTTAGATTTGTTACCAAAATCCAATTGTCTGTTTGGATCCGCACCCCTCAAATAAAAATTCTGGATCCACTACTGAATCTCAATGCAGCATCTTCATTGGCCTCTAAGTTTGATGTTCCTACGAAATCCGTCGATTTTGAATGGCTCTTAATACATGGCTAGGATCCTCTAAGACAGATTAGAGGTGATCAAGTATAAATATATGATGATGAGCCTTTCCTATCCAATGGCTCTTGTGCATTATTATTGATGATTGATAATCCCTCATGCTTCCAAGGCTGACAACATGGGACCCACACACCCACCTCTGAGGAACTGAGAACAAGGAGGTCCCATGATTTTATGATCTTATTGATTATTAGTGGAATGGGAGCTTGAGAAAATGGCATGATTTGGGTGGCCTGAAAATGGCATAATTTGGGTGGCCTCTCAGACCACCAAAATCTGGTAATCAAATGCCATAACGAACCACATAATGGGAGAACAAATGCCGAATGAGAAGCCTCAAAACCCGCTTCTTTCTGGGGTCCCTGTCTTTCACCTCCCTCTAATCTCTCTACCCCCTTTCACCTCTGCCCCTCTCTCTGTGACAACCCTTCTAAATCCCTATCTAAACAACCAAAAGCTTCTTTTCCAATGCAGGCCTACAGGGCTCTATTCATGAAATGGTATCCAGACAAGCATTCTCCTGCCCCTTCACCTAAACGGGAAGCTGAGCCCAAGTTGAAACCTGTCACAGAAACCTACGAGGTAAAATGCATACACACATACATAAATCATCCCACCATCATGAATCCCATTGTTTTTTTTTTTTTTTTTTTTTTTTTGCTTCTTCTTCTTATTTTAGGCCACTAATGGGAACAAGGCCTTTGTAATAAAAAAAATATTTATCATCGTATCAGAATTTATCCAATCAATGTGGGGTTGCTCTTTTTTTTTTTTTTTTTCTTCTCTCTCCTCCTTGAGTTACAAAGAGACCCAAAACTCATAGTACCATGTCCCGGACCAGCAAAGCTTTGGCTGGGATGGAGTGCTGCTTTTGTTCAAACTAGACTCAAATTTGGTTAGATGAGGTTTCATGGCCCCAGTGGCTGTATGATGATGCAAAACTCTCCTTTTTCGGGCTTGCAACTAGCAAATGAGAGATGGCAGAACACTGGGTCGCAGGAGATTTACCCGGCTCCCCCTAAGCCCGAAGGGATGTCCAGGTCGCAGGGGATTTACCCGGCCCCCCGGGCCGAAGGAAACACTCTCCCTTGTGTGTGTGAGAGAGAGAGAAGCATAATTCATTATGTCCAAATCATATAAAAAATAGCATATAAACATGAAAACCCTGCAACCAATACGAAAAACAAGAAAATGCAGCAATTTTCAATGTCAATATTCCTATAAAAAAATACATAAAAAATGCTTGAAAATACCCTTGCCAATTTTCTGTTTTCATCTAGGCTTTCAGGCTTTAATGATGAGTGTGTATATATATAAAACATGAATGGTCTTCATTTACATGTGCATCATCACGATATCATCCTTATCGTTTGACTTGATGTGCTTTCAGGGCCTTTTCAGTAAGAAGAAACTCAAGAGCTTACGGTTGTATGGGTTTGGCTTCACTTCAAGAAAAAACGATGACAAGGGCGGATCCACAAAGGGAGCATCAGCGAAGGGAGGAACGGCAAAGGGAGTGAAAGGAGACGATGGAACGGCAACTCCAGTAACTGGCAAGGATCATCAGAAGACTACTGATGCTGGTCTCTGTAGTAATATCTCCCGAAGCACCAGTACAAGGGATGGCAATCGCAGCCAACCATCCAATTTCTCCCGGAGCACCAGCACAAGGGATGGTGGCGCCCCTAGTCTCTCCAGAAGCACCAGCACAAGGGACGGAAACCCCATCAGGTTTTCCTACTCGGCCGTCCGGAAAAAACCACCACCAATGGAAAAGCTGCTCGAGTGCACGCTTGAGGACCTCTGCCATGGATGTGTGAAGAAGATCACGCTCACAAGAGATGTTCTAGCAGACACTGGGTGAGTAACTTCATGCCATTCATGGATAGAGAGATACTTGTTATTATTCTTGGTGCTGTGTTATCATGTGTAACGCATACTATCCATGTATGCATTTGTCTGTGTTCTTCGAGATTCAATTGGTTTTTGAGATTCATGTGGGGTTGCGTGAGGGGGTTTCATAGATCATAAGTTGGCAAAAGTGGGGCATAAGCTGGTTTGGATGTTAGCTCATATGCAAACTGCTTTTAGGTGAAACTTTTGCATGGGATCTACACTGATGCACCCCATGCATTTAACACCACTGTGTTTGGACTCTCTAAATCACCACATCTTTAATCTAAAAATGAAAAGGGACAGAAATTTCTCTATCCAAAAAAAAAAAAATCATGAAAATTTTGCATAAAATGGGCATCGCTCAGATTCAGTTGTTTAGAATTGAATTTGATTATATGATACAATTGCAATACTGCAAATCTCTGGCTTTGGCCCATCCACACTACATGGTAGCTACCAATAGGGCTGTCAACAAGCCAAGTAGCTACCAGGCCAGGTTGGCTCAGCTCAACTGGGCGTGGAGTCAAATCTTGGCTCATGGACTTGTTAGGCTGAACCAGGCTCTTCTCAATGCCCTTACAAGCCAGCTCAAGCTAGGGATTGTTCAGCTCTAGGGCAATGGACTCACCTGTTAATGAGCCTGACTTGAAGAAAGGTGGATGTTAGATGTTGTCCCATTTTATTAATTGATGTGCCAATGGACTTCATAACGGTGGTTGTTCAACATTCTAGGCATTCCATCTCGAGCTTGCTTAAAGCAATATCAAGCTGAGCTTCAGCTTGGCTCAGCAAGCTCCATTCAAGTACAAGCTCTAGTTCAAACCTGGCCAAGCTTGTGTTGGGCTTACATCCCTACATCCCTACCCACCAATAGTTGGTCTCAATCACCCTTGAGGCTTGAACATATATGGCACACATACATTGGGGATGTGATGAGAGAGCCTACCAGAGGCAGTAAGTCATCCATAGGATTAGTCAGCTCGAAATTCTGCATCCTGAAAAATAGTTGACGTTTGAAAATACATTTCTGTTCCATAGAATTTCTCAACTACGATTTATGTCAAGCATGAGAGGTTCTCTGATGATTGTTGCCTTCGATTTTGGCAGGTTAATGGTCGAAGAACAGGAGTTGTTATGCATAAAGGTGAAGCCAGGATGGAGGAAAGGAACCAAGATAACATTCGAAGGAATCGGCGATGAGCGACCTGGCATGCTCCCAGCCGATGTGATCTTCTCCATTGTAGAGGAAGAGCACCCCTTGTTCAAAAGAGAAGGCAATGACTTGGTTCTATCATTAGGAGTTTCCTTGGTGGATGCTCTCACAGGTTGCTTGCTTTCCATCCCTCTCTTGGGTGGGGAAAATATGAATTGTTGGATCGACGACATCATCTGCCCAGGCTATGAAAAGATCATTGCAGGCCAAGGCATGCCAATACCCCATGAGAGCGGCAAGAGAGGAGACCTGCGAATCAGATTCCAGGTTGAATTTCCAACTAAACTGAGGGAAAAGCAGCGATCGGATCTTTTTAGCCTTCTTCAAGATGCCCCTTGATCGCCATGTCTCTTGATCATTAGACTCTGTTTTTCTCTTTCCACTTCTCTCCTTTTCGTAATCGTTGTGATTACTCACTTTTACACTTTCACTGTACCATATACATAATTAGTTCTTTTGAAAGGTAAGTAGAATCAGACCCTCATTTTTAGTCATTTCAAACAACGAGCACCTTCTAACTGCGCTACAGATCTTATCATTACCATTTACAGTCCCATTCATTTAGATTATATTTTGAATGAGGACCCAGCATTCTATGACACTGATGTCCTGTTTGCTACAAAGTGTAGATTGATAGTGGAACTAAAAGCATTTTGGAAGTCAAATTTTGTTTGATGAAAATAATTTACTCCGTCCCTGAAGAGGAGACTGAACCTTTATCTCTAAAGATCAGTTGACAATCGACTCTTCTAAGTTCATAAGAAAGCTTAGGAACTCGATTCTTTTTAAAAACCTCCTATGAGGTAATTCTCAAATACTTTAGATTCTAGAACTAGGCCACATGACCTGAAAGATTTCTCTTTCTCATTCTTTTTTTTTTTTCATAGACATCAATTCCTTGAGAAAACAACAGGGATGAGAACACTATGAAAAACAAAAGCACAAAACAAAAGCTCAATCCAAATAAAGAAATGAGAACACATAATAACATGCACCTGTTGAACATCAATCAAAGCATAGGTGAACCTTAATTCCAGGAGCGAGTTCCAGTTTTCAAGACCACCAAATGTAATTCCATTATCTTTACCACACATCGCCCGGCTAAAAACTATCCTTGCAACCAAAAGAGGTTGTGTCAGCACTGATGAAGTCCTATACTCATATTTTTTGGGTCCAAACGTGATCACCAAGAAATGGCATATGGTGAAATCTTACTAAACCCTGGATTTTCCTCCAAAATGATTGCTGTAACAAAAAAAACTAAGCATAAGGACTGAAGATGGCACTGCCCATAAGAAGTTGAACGCTTCCATGAAATAACACCAAACAGATGCTGCACCCTTGCAATGAATAAGCAGGTAATTAACCGAGACTGCATCACAGCAGCACATGAAACGCACTCGCAAGCTGAACCTTTCAACAGTAAAGGTTCACAGTAAGACGGGGTTAGGTGAATCCTGCCATCAGAAAGCTTTAACTGTTAATGAGCAAAACCCCTTCCAAGTCTTGGAGTTTGCATTGTTTCCAAGTCCTGTCAATAAAAGTATTTCACCAGCAATCTTTTAACAGTAATACAGCTATCACTCGAATTGCCTGATACCAAACATCCATCCTCCAGGTTGCCAAGTTTGCCTCATCAAGATTATATAAAAGGCCATCCAATTGCCTCAGTCAGGCTTCTCTAAAGATCCAGCCCCACAAAAATCTTCTAGCTCAAAGCTCATAATATTTTTTTTTCAACCTTCTGATCAACTATGTCATTAAGCCCAGGGGTGAGCTAATTTGAGAGAGGAATTCACCAGCCAGTAATCTACTCAGAAGAGAGATCTTAGCTCCATTTTTTGTGCACCTCCTATCTGTGCTCCAATTCCAATATGCCTGAGGTGTGCCCATTAATTGTCATGATCATGAGTAGAAGACTCAGGTCTTTTGCATGTGTGGTGTCATTTTCATAACATCCATTCTGTGGGTAAACTATAAATACACCAACAAGGTTTTCATTGTATCATCAAAGATACTTCTCATATCATTGTAAGTTTAACTTTCAAGAAGAGATGTGTCTTAATAAAAATTGATCATACTGTATCATATGACTTCATTTTCTCTTTGAAAGACTATTAAATATACGGCTATTAATTTATCATGTGAAGCCTTTATCAGTTTATTGAATAGGGGCATCAAAAATAACAACTATGAGATTTTTTTTTTCCTTTTTTCTTCTTCTTCTTTTTTTTGCAACTAATCCCAGTTATGAAATGTGCCAACCAAAAAAGAAAAAAAAAATCTGTACTAAGGGAGGAAAAATAGACAGATCATCTATAACTGCACCAATCTTGCTTCCCGAGTTTGAGTCTTAAATTGGTAAAATGTCATGTCAAGTGGAGAAGTATATATTCTTGTTAATCACTACGCCTACAACCAATTAAAAGTGCTTTCTTCTTCCAATGTTAGTTACAAATTGGTAGTTAGCTGATAACCCCTGCCATCAAGAATAGAATACAAAAAATAATGAGAAGAAAGTATTCCATGGAACAGTAGCTAAGCAGGAATTTATTCAATTTTGAAAAGGCAAAGGCAGAGTTTTTTTTTTTTTTTTTTTCAAAAAAAGAGAGAAGAAAAAGAAAGAAACTGACCTTTTGGTAAGAGAAAGAACTTGAAGGCACTTTATAAATCAGACTTCCTACAGAACAAATACTATTTGCAATTCCACAATCTTCAGTTTCTTTTATAGATTCAAAATTTTTGTGGTGGGCAATCATCTAGAAAGGGATTGGTTCATCAATCAGATCAGACCCACTTCAAAAACAGAGTTGAGCATGCATAATCTAAATATAAACATTTTGTGATGTGCAATATAAATAAAAATATCTCTTAACCCCAACTCACAGTAAAAATTTGTTAGTTGGATAAAAATACAACAGCACCTTCACACTCCTAATTTGAAGTGAATATTTGACACAAGACGCGGGCTAAAATTAGTTGCTTGAAACAGTTGCAGAGAAAATTGCCACCTGTTGCGCAGAGATGAAGGAGAATCAACTGCAAAAGAATTAAGAACATCCGATGACAAGTTAACCTGCTTGTATCACCTTTGAATAGGATTAAAGAGTTCTTGATGAAGGCACTACTTGTGCCAGAATAAATTGAATCTGCGGCAATGAGACCAAAGGTTATTGTTATGGCAGGATAGCCACTGACCTGTAGTATTTTCAACAGGAAATGAAAAGATCAGTGAGGCCAACAGCATGAGAAATCGCTGCAGCAGTTCTTTGTGTAATTTTGCATAACAAAAATGTTTTGCCGCTCATGATTGGATTCTGAGAATCTACTTCCTTCTCAAGCTCATGCTCTGACGCTTTTGACTTATAGAAAAACGTCTCGCCATAGCAGGGTTGTAAAATTTTCTCATATGCTCTGAAAGTTGATGGATGGAATGGAGATCGCCCATCTTCGACAGCTGCATCAGAAATGTGTCGAACTTCTGATATGGCAATTTCAACCCCTTGTTCACAACATCGTCCAAAAGAAGGCAAGCGTCTTCTAATCTACCACAACCAAACAACCCCTCAATCATCACACAATAAGTATCTACATCTCTTGCGCAGCCCCTCTTATCCATCTCATTCCATGTTTCAAATACCCCATCCACATCACCCATCTCAAAGAACATTGTAATCAGCATATTGAATGTATGCACACTAGGCAGACAACCCACCTCAACCATCCTTCCAAAAAGCCTCAACGCTTCATCAGCCTTCTTAAGGTCGCAAAGAACCTTCAAGAAACAATTATAAGTAACAATGTCAGGCGGGAAGCCTTTGCTTCCCATTTCTTCCAAGAACTTGTAAGCTTCCTCAATCTTTCCAGCCATACACATCCCTTCAATCAGTTCCTTGTAGGTAGACACATCAGGAAGGCAACCACTGCTCCTCATATCAGCCATAAGCTGAAAACACTCATCCATTCTATTGCTCTTTGCAAGTGCAACGATCATAATGCAGTAAGTTTTGGCAGTGGGAGAAGACAAGGTAGACCCCTTGGTTCTCATAAATTCAAAGAGTTCAGTTGCCTCAGAGACCATCCCAGCCCTGCAGTAAGTGTCAATTGCAGTGTTGTAAGTGAAATTCTCTGGTTTGTGACCCATTTCAATCATTTCCTCCAATACTTTCATCCCTTTCGCGGGGTTTTTCACTCTGCACCAGCCAAAGAACAGAATATTGTAGGTGTTTGCATCTGGGGTGATCTTATTCTTAACTTTCTTAACCATTAAATCAGCCTCCTCAACCAGACTACACTTGCATAGCGAATCCAACATCAAGTTGAACGCATTGATTTCGGGCTGAGTCTTCACCCTAATCTTCTTCTTTTTAGTGAATTTCTGGAGATGGGTCAGATGTTTTTCTGCATATTTTCTCAGTATTATGAGTAGAACATCTACAGGCACCGAATTCTTGGTCTTTCTCTTCATGTAATCCAAGATATCACATACAATTGCAAACTGTTTGGCCTTGTATTTTGTACTAGACAGTATATCAATCATCTCATTATAAGTTTGAGGTTCATGGGTGTAACCTTCTTGATGACCAGCCCAAGTGAAGAATCTAAAAGCAGTCTTTTCCTCAAAACGGAGCCTCTGAAGAATCTCATTTACCAATTCAGTCTTCAACTCCAAGTCAGCTGAATCAAGTGCTGCTTCCATGCTTTTATCAGAACCCAGATTCTCAACAATAGCTCTGTATATCTTCTCCGAATCGACATTCATACATTCATCTCCACCATTACTTAAACTGCAGCTGTTACATTGATCTGAAGAGAGTATTTCAGTTTCTGTTCCGGAAGAAGACGAGCGCGAAGTGACCCAGTTTGGAGGAAGTGAAATTGGTGGAAATGGTGAAGTGGGTCGGCTTAAGTTTCCACAAAAATCACATTGGGTTGATTGTGGAGGGTTCAAAGAAGGTGAAATCCTGAAAACCCCATTCACCCGATTCACAGGGACTGAAGAGTACGGGTAAGAAAAAGTGGGTATGAATGAAAGTTGACGAAATCGAAACGAAAATGAAAGTAGAGAAGAGGACGTTGAAGATGAGGAAATTGGGATTGATGGGGATTGAGGTGCGAGGGAGATTTTGTTTCTATAGGGAAAAGAGAAAAACCTTGGAATTGAAATTGAGAGTTTGGAAAGAGATGGAGCTGAGAAAACCCTAATTGCTTGGATTGCAGAGACATGAGGGGAGAAGGAAAGGTGAGAGGAAGAAACCATGGCCGTTCGATCCGAGTAGGAAAGAGACGGAGGTCTTGCAGCCTTTGATCTTGCGACTACACAATTTGATGGGACAAGATCTAGTGTGTTGGATTTGATTTTGGGGACGATCCTGAAAGCCTTCTTTCTTAGTAAGAGTTTTTTAGTTTAGGTTTGGTAACCTGAGGAGTAATTGTTAATCGCAAAAAAAAAAAAAAAACTGAGGAGTAATTGTACAGTAAAGTAAAGTAAAATGTCAACAAACAAAAAACATCAGAGTTACCAGTTACCAGGTGTGGGGTGGGGGAGAGGGCAGGGTGAAAATCGGGCCGTGCCAGCAAAAGACCGGCCCAGTTGTGCTCGGGCGGGCTGGCACCCATGATAAATATGTCATCCATGCCGTGCCGTGCCGAGCCCAATCTTTTGGGGTCAGCCCAGCACGGCCCAGGGCACGGCTCTGGTCATGCCGTGCTGGGCCGGGCCCTAGTCGGGCTTGAGCCGTGCAGCCCGTGGGCGGGCCCACATATCCCCCTCCCCTTTTTTAATTTTTTAAAGCTTTTTAAGTCTTAGAGACTTAAGACTTTTCGGTCTTGGACCAATTTCATTAAAATAAAGAAATTAAGATAAATAAACAAGTAGAATAACACTAATGATGTTTTGAAAAAATACATCAAATAAATTGTATTTTCTTGAAATTTAAGTTACAAAAGTTAAAAAAAAAATTACAAATTTAAACTTGGATCAATATATATAATGAAGTTCAAATCTTCTGATAAATAAAAAAAGAATTACAACTTTAAAAACCTATGATACATTCTAAAAAATAAATTACAACTTTAGAAACCTATAATACATTCTAAAAAATAAATTACAAGTTGAAAGCCTATTATACATTCTAAAAAAATTATACTATGATATATGTAACGCCGCTAGCTCGTCTTCTATCTCGATTTCATCATCGAAGTGCTGTTCCCTATCCTCTGCTTGATACCAATCTCGTAAGCACCTGCAGGTCTCAACGGTTTCTTCTGTAAGCATATCCTCCTAGAGTCAATAAGGCGCCCACTTGCACTAAATGCCTGCTCTGATACAACTGTAGACGCTAGTATTGTTAGTATATCACAGGCTACGGCGGAAAGCATAAGAAACTTAGTTTCGAATGATTTTCACCATGCCAAAAGTAACAGGAGTAAGAGGATCCTCCGGAAGAAGAGGAGTTACTTTCCTGAGATTTCCTCATAATACTCCAAATGGCCTTCTTTTTTCCTTTATGTATTTGGGGAGGGCCTGTTAGGACCGTGGGTGCTATGGATCAACCTAATCGGGTAGCATAATCCAAATAAAATGTTTCTAATTGTGTCTTAACTGTAAACATGTCATTTATATTAGTTGTATTCATATTAGAGTTTATTTCATCAAGAAAGATTTCTACACCTTTTAATTTCATTCTAGGGTTTAATGCAGCAGCTATACAAAATGTTAAATGAGTTATTCTCCAATATGATGAAAACTTTTCCTCCATTTGTACACACATAAGTTGAAAAATTGAAAAATCTCTTTACTTTTTAAAAGTGACTTATTTCATAAAAATGGGCTAAAGCTTGATTTGATGTGGGATAATATACCCTGGAAAAAAATAATGTTGCATCATGAAAAACTTTTAAAAAAACTCTTATTATCTCAAGAAGGGTCCATTGATCATACTTATAAAAATATTTTCATACTCCAAATAAAGTTGACAATATTGATTTAGTGTCATTTTATATGCACATGATTCTTTTAACATTTTATAGGTAAAATTTCATCTATGCTTTACATTTTGTGATATTTTCTTTGGTGACTCAGATTTACACATATGTCCCTCCACCATTGTTTTCGCGAGGGAGAATAAAAAATGTATCATACAATCCATTTAATAATCTCTAAATCATTTCTAATTAATTTCACCCCTACTGGTACGATAAAACTTATGATGTGGCATGCACATCTATTGTGAAATAGATCTCCTTTTAAATCAAGTTGAATCGCATTTTTTAGTAAATCTGCTGCGACATTATTTGTGTCTTCTCCTCTGTTCCTTTGGGACAGGGGACATTAACTTTAACAAAATGAGACCATACAAAAGAAGTCAATCTTGTTTTTCTCTTCTTTTTAGTTGTAGAAACCGAACATGCAGGATCTTGGGGATTATTACTATCTACTTCTATGTCCTGACTTTGATCTAAATGAATAAATTCAGGATCTTCCTCATTTAGAGAGAAGTCAATGTTGAAAGGTTGTGATGGTCCAACCATTTTTCTAAATAAAAGATTAAAAAAAACTTAAATAAATAATTATATAATGTATTTTTTGTGATAATTTATATAAGAAAGGGGAGAAGATGAGACTTAATATGTAATATTACTATGTACATTATTACTAAATAAAACTCAAAACTAAAGATAATAAATACATTTATGAGAGAGGGGAGAGCTAATGGAGAAGTCCTTCTTAGTTGAATCTTCCACTTTAGAGAAGTCACCCTCACTCTTCACTTCTTAGAAAACTTTGTAGAGAGAGATTAGACTTTAGAATGAGACTTAAGAGAACTTAGAGCCTTAGAACTTTAGAGGAGTGTGAGAAATGAGAGAGTAGATGAGTGTAGAGAAATGAGAGGAATGAGGGGTATTTATAGAATTTCTAAGTGATAAAAATGACATAAAATACCCCATCATATGACCGTTTTATAGCAGTTGGGGAGTATAATGGTAAAAAAGATCAAAAGACACTAATACCCCCAATTTGACCATTTATAGTTGTTGGGGTTAAAAATGTAAAAAAACATCATTTGACCGTTTTTTGAGAGGGGGGTTTTTCAAAAATATGGCCGTTGGGCCCTTCCGCTGGCCGTGCCTCTTGCTGTGCAGGGCCGCCTGGGGGCTTGGCGGCCCTGGCCCAGCACGACCCAGTGTGACTGTGGTCAACGGGCCCAGGCACGGCTTTTTCATGCCGGACCCGTGCTGGGCTTGCCCGCCCGCCCAGATTTTCACCCCTAGATCGAGGAGGGTCTTCACATGCTTGGTGGAATAGTTGTAAAAAAAATAAAAAAACAGCCATGAGAGAGTAGTTATATTTTTTAAAGATCGGAAGTGTTTTTTATTTATTTAGTACTTTTACTTTTTACCTCTTTGAATTCTTTTTTTCCCCTCTTGATTTGACCTTTTTAATTTGCTTTACTATATAAACCAAATAGCTAAGAATTTATAGATTTGAGAATTCCTCACTGCTGCATATTTTAAGAACTTTTCTTGTATGGTTGAGGATTTTACATTGATATTGGTATATAAATATGTAAAATTGAATATTTTCAAATCCCATAAAGAAGGTCGGAACTGAGAATTTAAAAAAATGAGGATTTTCATTGATTCAAATTCTTAGAAATTCACAATTGTCAAATATGGAGTTTTTAAATCCTTGAGAAAAGTTTATGAAGAATCCTTTAGGGATCCGATTGCCAAATGTGACCTTATGGGAATTCTGTGTGTTTGGAAATTTCCTACTAATATCAGAAAAAAGAGTTATGCTAATAATAAGTTAAAATGTGTTTGTTAGTTTGTAAATAATCAGTTGTAAAAGAATTAAGATATGCCCTAATTTTTTAGTTGGGATTACTTCCAACTCTGTTTCCTTTACCAGGTCCCATGAGTGTTTATAACCCACTTGATAAGACTTGAGTCTAAGGCCTTGTTTGGCATGTCTACTCTTTTTCTGACAGACCATTTAAAATAGAGTCATTAAAAAAAGAGCCATGAAAAAAAGAGGCTAGAATAAAAAAACGTGTTTGGTAATGAACAAATATACTTTAAATAGACTGTTTGGTATGCCCTTTATTTGCCTCTTTTTAGAGTGTTTGCCTCTTTTAAGAGGGGTAGTTTATGTCATTATGTAAAAAAAGAACTTATACACATTTTCCACCTTCATATATTATTCAAGAACACATGCAACATAGGCCCTCAAGTTCACATTCATTATAGACTCATTCAAAAACACATCAATCATCTACACACATACTGGCATATCATAATCTCGTCATTTGAAAAATACAACCATCCATCGAAGTATGGCATTTAACTTGTAAACAATTTAAAAATTACAACATCGAACACCATTATACAACATCTCCATCATTCCATCATCACACTCTACCAGACACCATCTCTCAAACAAATTGAAAATCACACCATCACACACCAATGCATTCATCATCACAACCCACTCCTATGCCAAAACCCAAAACCCAAAATTCAATACCCTAAACAAAACCAAATTGAACCCCCAAATATCATCTCCTACAGCATGAATTCAACATACACTCTTAAAAAACCGACATTAGAACTGATAGGAATCAAAATACTACAACTATTCATCACCAGGCAATCAAAATACATGTAACATTCATCATCATCACTGAGACTTATTTCATCAGTTTGGGTGTGAGTCGATGAGCTTCACTAAGTTCGGAAAAAGTAAGTGGGATTTTTTTTCATGGGCTGATTATTTACCATTGCAGAGGACTACAATCCAAATGAACAAGAACTCTTTGATGGGGATTCCTCGACGGGTCTCATTGATCTGATCAACCTTGCAACCAGGGCAGTTCTCGTAGTAGAGCTTCTTAAGCAAAGGTTATGCAGCACCCGCCATACAAAAATTTGAATTTTCAGTTCTTGATTTCTGAAGCCCCAAGTGCACTCTTTCCTTTTGGTAAAGTGAGAAACCCAACACCCTACCTCCTACAAAGCTGGCTGGAGATCCAAATCTCTCTCCTTTATAGAGCCTTGAACATGAAATCTCTGACTTTTCATTGATTCGAGCCAAACAGCTCAATAAGGAAACGTAAAATAAGATATCAATGAGAAGAACTCCAGTCCACGTGCTTAATCTATTAAAAATTCAAGGGATGGCAGGACCCAAGATCGGCCAGTTTGTTGGAGTGCATCTTCGTTTGTCATTCGCACACGGGAGGGGTGCAGCTTTTAGGAAGGATCCGTTTTTCAGAACAACTCCAATGTTTTTCGTGGTATGCGTTGGAGCCCCAAATATCACCACCGTCACCGTCACCGTCGCCAATGGCGACATCCCCTCCCTCTCCAAGCTCCCCGCTGCCCAATCATGGGTCTCCTCCAACATTTCCCCCCTTCCTCCCTGCCACCAAGATCGCCCAAATCACCGTCGGAAACGAAAGCATGGCCACGACCGACAAGAACCTCATCACCCATGTTGTCCCGACCATGAAATCCCTCTAGTCCGCCCTCCGCCTCGCCGGAATCTCCACCGTTGCCGTCACCACCCCACATTCCCTCGATCGGCATCCTCTCCATCTCCGAGCCGTTATCGTTCTCTCCTTCCTCTTCTCCCTTCCGGTCTTTCGCAGTTCCCCTCTCAAAACGAATAGGGCTTCCGTCCCTAGCGAACGATGCTTTTATTGGAAGGATTTTCGTTGGCAATAAAAGACAGTCTGAGGGTATTTTTGTCTTAAAAAATGGCTCCGCCTCTACTTCTCAAGAGATAATGCCTCTGATTTTCACATGCCTAGATTTGGAGTATTTCATTTTAAGAGGCTTTGCCTCTATTTCTCTAGAGTGTGCAGAGGCTAGAAGTCACTACCAAACATTTCTAATTTTAAAACCTCTACCCGCTTTAGAGATATAGAGGATTAGAGGCAAAAATTAGAGATGCCAAACAGGGGCTAAGTTGTGCTCGAATTAGGCCCAGTTTTGAATTTTGGGGTAGGGAAATTATATTAATAGTCTAATACCATATACCACCTAATGTGGTTATAAATCTCGTCCATACCTGAGCCAAAATGTAACAAGTCTGGCCTTCTACCATTATATAAACATGGCTATCTTAGGTCCACTAGAGCTCTCCCTTGAAAAATATCAGTGCTTTGTAATTGTTATTTTAGTTTTGTTATATAATTATGATAAGATGATGATTCTCATTCTTTTTTGGGATTTCTACTTGAAACTATTTTGCCTAAATGTTTGATAATATTCGTGATAACATATATATTCTGAAGCGCAATTGGACGGTCTTATTTAGAGAACACCTGAAGAGAAGTATAGGTGAGCGGACCTCGGAAAATCAACTTGGGAGGTCTCTATGTAAAAGAACTATCGGGGAAGGGGTAAATGTAAAAAAAATATATATTAATTTTTAGAATTTACAGGAGGTTTTTTAAAAAAATTAACTTTTTTCAAATATGGGTGGGGATTTAACTTGTAAATCAATATTTTTCAAAATAGTGGCCGCCCCAAACAAATATAAAATCTCTTAATTTATAAAAAGGGTTCTAAAAGGAATGAGAAATATTAGGAGATAAGATAGGAGGGAAAATGAAAATAGGAAAAATATTAATCTAAAGAGTAGGTATGAATGAGGAAAGACCATCATGGTTTTTTTTTAAGGAATAGGGATATGCATGCAGCATGCTGGATCAGAATTCTAAAAGAGGTCATTTCCATAATGGAACTGTTTCATTCAATCAAAAAGATAATATCCCAAATACTACAATTTCCATTGAATACCATAAAAGAGAGGAAGAAGGATGAAGAGAAAAAGGTGAAGCAGTCACATTCCATTTGCCCACCTTGCACCAGATAATAGCTGTTTACTTTGAAAGTTTTTGCTTCACTTTCTTCAACTTTTTCCACTTTTTTCACTATATCAGAGTTAAAGTGCAGTGCCACTTTATTAATAGGCAATGGAACAATGCAACATGTAATATTCGTCTAAGGTGGCTTGCCATTTTAATTAACTATTAACTAGTGGGATGATGTGATGGGTAATGGATTCTTGATCGATGGGGTGTTTAACATCTCTATTTGTTGTGCCTTTGCATGGGGGGCATGAAATCTGATTTATGTAGTTCCTCTTTTTTAAGTAATAAGAAAGCTTTTCCTTAGCGACGACAAGGGGTTATTTAATTGGTTGGTAAGCCTCAATGTCACGCGGTTGCATAGGATTCAATCTATGGGTATGCTGCTCTTCTCATATGCTTGGGCTATTTTTCTGCTTTGTATAGGCTTCCTCTTCTCACTTTGTGTGGGCTCTCTTGGATTCCATCCAGCTAGGTTGAGATAAAAAAGAAAGAAAGAAAGAGCCATGTTATAATTATCAAAATATCCCTAGAATCCTATATTGTCATATTGCAATCGACCTTCTTTTAAGGTAAAGATCTTCAATTTAGGATCCATGCCCTGGCACTTCCTTGAGCCATTCAGCACTCAAGACAGAACAGAACCCTTTACAAGATCTTCACAAATTAATCCCACAAAGCTTTTGTAGTGCTGAATCAGAAGTGGGCTTTGTCAACTCTTATATTTCTGTATATATTTCATTGTTTCTTTACATTGAGAGAATACAAATAAATAGGAAAAAACTTCCGATCCTAATTTTGGCTATACATATATCTTTGGCAAAGATCAAGTCATCCCTTAATTGGGGTGATTCTATATTATCATTTACAGCTATAACTTCCATAAGTTATAGATTCTAACAGCTCACGCCAACACTCCCCCTCAAGTTGATGCATACAAGTCGCGGATGCACAACTTGTTGAGTGAGTTGTAAAATTCTTTGCTTGATACTGCCTTTGTGAGTATGTCTGCCAGTTGGTCTTCGGACTTCACAAATGGAAATTGAATTATTTTTTCTTCCAGGTTTTCCTTGATAAAATGGCGATCCACCTCAACATGTTTTGTACGGTCATGTTGGACTGGATCGTGAGATATTGCAATAGCAGCTTTGTTGTCACAGAAGAGATCAATTGCTGAAGTAGAGGCGAAGCCTAGTTCAGTAAGAAGTCTCTTGATCCAGAGAAGTTCACAAAGGCCTTTTGCCATTCCACCGAATTCTGCTTCGGCACTAGAAAGTGCTACCACTTTTTGCTTCTTACTCCTCCATGTAACAAGATTCCCACCAACAAACATGAAATAACCTGAAGTGGATCTTCTGTCTGAGATGTTTCCAGCCCAGTCTGCATCTGTATAGCCATTAATTTTTAAATGACTATTCTTTGAAAACATAAGTCCCGTCCCAGGCGAGGACTTCAAGTATCTTAATATCCGAATCACAGCATCCATGTGAGCTTCACTTGGATTATGCATGAATTGACTAACCACACTTACAGCATATGCAATGTCTGGACGAGTATGTGAGAGATATATAAGTTTTCCAACTAATCTTTGGTACCTCCCTTTATCTGTTGGTGCTTGATCTGGGTAGTCGCCAAGTCTGTGGTTTTGAACAATAGGAGTATCCACTGGTTTGCACTCCAACATTCCTACCTCAGTTAATAAATCCAACACATACTTCCTTTGAGACAAGAAAATTCCTTGTCTTGACCTGGCAACTTCAATTCCCAAAAAATACTTGAGTCCTCCCAAGTTTTTCATCTCAAATTCAGTGGCCAACTCCTTTTGTAGTCTGGATATTTCTTCTTCATCATCTCCTGTGATAATCATGTCATCCACATAGACTATCAACACGGTTACCTTGCCCAATTTGTGCTTTAGGAACAATGTATGGTCTGAGTTGCTTTGCTTGAACCCATATTTCCTCATTGCCAGACTAAACCGCCCAAACCACGCTCGAGGTGATTGTTTCAATCCATAGAGTGCTCGTCGCAGTTTACACACGACCTTGGTTTCAGTGGATGCCGTGTAGCCCGGAGGAAGGTCCATGTACACTTCTTCTTCAAGATCACCGTGTAAAAAGGCATTTTTTACATCAAATTGGTGTAATGGCCAGTCAAGGTTAGCTGCAAGAGATAACAAGATCCTCACAGTGCTCAGTTTCGCAACTGGTGAAAAAGTTTCTCGATAATCTACTCCATATGTCTGTGTATACCCTTTTGCCACTAGTCTTGCTTTGTACCTTTCGACAGATCCATCTGCCTTGTGTTTGATGGAAAATACCCATCTGCACCCTACTGCTTTTTTTCCTTTAGGTAGTGGAATGAGGGTCCATGTGTCATTTTTTAGTAGTGCCTCCATTTCTTCTTTAATTGCCCGAGTCCATTTCGGATCAGACAAGGCTTCCTGAACTCCAGCTGGAACTTGATTTGAGGAAAGTACATGTACAAATGCTTTGAGGGGTTCAGATAGTCTCCTGGTAGACACATAGTTGGCAATTGGATACTTTGATCTTCGCTCTTCAATATCAGGAGAGTATCTATTTGGTGGCTTGCCACGATTTTCCCTGAAAGGCAATGTATATCCAGTAGGAGTATTTACATCATTTATATTTGAAGGCATGTCGAGAGTGCTTACCTCAGGAATATTCTCAGGAGATGGGTCTATAGGTACTGAAGAAGGGGGGGAGCTTGGTTCAATTTCCGAAGGCATATCATTTCCTGAAGGTGTATTTTGCTCAGTAGTCCCATCCGGCCCTGTAGGCTCAACCGGCCCTGAGCTTGGTGCTTCAGCCACGACTGTTTCACTGTTTGGCCAGTCAAAGTGCAACCAATTCTGCGCTTCATCTCGATTCTCCCCCTGAAGAGAGAAATTGGGGGCCGGGAAAAAAGTGTCAGACTCCAGGAAGCTGACATCCATAGTCACATAGATGCGTCGGGTAGAGGGATCATAGCATCGATAGCCCTTCTGGTGCACAGCATAGCCCAAGAAGAGGCAGCGGAGAGCACACGGATCCAATTTGGTTCTTTGATTTTTGTGAAGGTGCACATAAGCCACACAGCCAAAGACTCGTGGGGGGAGCATTAGGGTTGTGGGTATGGAGACATGAGACGCCAGAACCTGAAGTGGAGTCTTAAAATTTAAGACTTTGGAGGGTAGTCTGTTGATTAAGTGTACAGCGGTGGAAACCGCATCAGACCAGTATCGAGTTGGCACATGAGCTCCATGTAGTAAAGCGCGTGCAGTTTCTAGAATATGGCGATTCTTCCGTTCAGCAACGCCGTTTTGCTGAGGGGTCTGAGGGCACGATGTCTCATGGATGAGTCCATGGTGTTCGAAATAGCTGCGGAAGCGTTGATTAACATATTCGCCCCCATTATCTGAGCGAAGAACGCGTAGCTTGGCTGAAAAACTGAGTTTGAATCATTGTATGGAATGATTGAAACACGTGTAACACTTCATCTTTATGTTTCAGCAAGTAAAGCCAAGTCATACGGGTACAATCGTCAACAAAGATGACAAACCAACGAACACCAGAACCAATAGAAATAGGGGACGGACCCCATACATCAGAGTGAACTAGAGCAAAAGGAATATTGCTTTTATTCATACTTAGTGGATAAGAAGTACGATGACTTTTTGCTAAAATGCAAGTATTACATTTAAAGTCAGACACCACCATATTAGAAAAAAGACTAGGAAGTAAATGTTTCAGATAACCAAAGTTTGGATGCCCCAAACGTTGATGCCATAACCAGATTTGTCGTTCTCTCCCATCACTCTGTATGCAATGAGCATGACCCACGCTGACGTCTTCCATGTAGTATAGCCCCCCCCTTTTAGTACCACGCCCAATTATCTCTTTGGTGAGAATATCCTGAAGAAGACAAAATGTAGGATAAATTAGGACAGCACAATTCAATTCTGTAGTAACTTGACTAACAGACAATAATTTATGCGAGAGCGATGGTACAAGTAACGTATTCGACAATTGGAGGGAAGGAGAGAGATACACAGAGCCAGCCCCTGTGACTGGAGAGACAACCCCATTAGCATTTGCAACACTGGTGCGTCGCGGTGGAGATGTCGTAGAAAAATCGGTAGCTACAAAAGTCATGTGGTCTGTGGCTCCAGAGTCAAGGAGCCAAGCACCACAATCAACATCACAAGATGAGGTAACTAAACCAGAACCAATGTTACCTATATCAGAGCCGGGTCCCGCATCTGACTCAGACTGGGGAATTAAGGAAAGGTGGGGTTCAGTTGACACTACAGCCACCTTGCCCATATGCGTGTCCGCACCCGTCTCCTTCTTTTTCTTTGCCTGCAACTCATACCACCAATCAGGATATCCATTTTTCTTAAAACAATTCTCACTTGTGTGGCGCTGATTGCCACAGTGAGAACATTTCGTTCCATCAGAGACAGTCCGTGATTTAGAAGATTTCCCAGTGGGCTGGCTGGATACCATAATGGAGGGAGAAGTGGCTGAACTCAGTTTCAGCCCCTTGGTAGCCAGAAACCGCACCGGAGGTATTGTCAGGGTCGC
Source organism: Litsea cubeba (assembly GCA_012931725.1). NCBI lineage: Eukaryota > Viridiplantae > Streptophyta > Magnoliopsida > Laurales > Lauraceae > Litsea > Litsea cubeba. The sequence continues at coordinate 114,491,812 of CM022947.1, read as the reverse complement.
CGGCGCTCATGACTGCCTGTCGAAGAGCCTCCCTGCGAACATGAGCATAGGCTTGCTCGATGGAAGGAAATGGGCGAATCTGAAGTACATCGCTGCGGATGTTGTCGAGGCGATCATCAAGACCGTCAAGGAAGATGTAAACACGATCCTCTTGGAGTAGATTGTTGTAGTGGTGGATGTCAGTGGCGCATTCCATCGGATTCGGACGGCGGAAATCGATTTCCCGCCAAAGTCCTTGTAGGTCGGTGTAGAATTTTTCAAGGGAGCCGCCAGCTTGTCGCAAGCGAGCCACACGGCGCTGGAGTTCATAGATTTGAGAAGTATCACTGCCATCAAAATAAGTCATAGCAATGGCATCCCAGACCGATTTTGCAATGGGAAATCGGATGAAGTTGCCAATGAGTGTCGGATCCAGAGAGTTTATCAACCATCCTTTGACAATGGCATTATCAGTACGCCATTTTCGAAAGGATGAATCTGCCTGCAGCGGTGGTGGACAGTCGCCATTGATATATCCCAGTTTGTCTTTGCCGGAGATATACATCTCGACAACCTGGGACCAGAGGGCGTAGTTGGAACCATCCAACTTGATGCCGATTGAGGTGGTAGTGTTTTCGGTGGTCTGAGTCGAGACCTGGGCTTTGGATAAAGCTTCGGTCATTTGATTGGTAAGGGTGGTGAGGATGGAGTCGGTATGGAGTGGAGGGTCACCGGAGTTGTCAGCCATAGCTTGAAGACACGAATCAGACACAAGGAGCTAGAGTCTTTGATCCGATTCCTGCTTTGATACCATGTCAACTCTTATATTTCTGTATATATTTCATTGTTTCTTTACATTGAGAGAATACAAATAAATAGGAAAAAACTTCCGATCCTAATTTTGGCTATACATATATCTTTGGCAAAGATCAAGTCATCCCTTAATTGGGGTGATTCTATATTATCATTTACAGCTATAACTTCCATAAGTTATAGATTCTAACAGCTCACGCCAACAGGCTTCAAATGATTGCAAGTCATATCGTCATTGTATAATTGAAAGATTGGATAGAGATCTAGTGGTAATTACACTAGATTAGAAATTGGATTGAGATTAGAGCAAGTCCATTTATTTTTTTGCGTTGGGATTGTCAATCATTTTATTTTATATAATGGAAAAGGATAGTCCTAACTTTTAAGATGAATATTCAATGCACCACCTGGACTAATAACCATTTTGTTGGCCATTTAATAGGATGATCGGAATCATGTGATCAGACAGCTAATTTATAAGAGCAATAACCCCAAGGGGTAGTTCAATTGGCCTAGGACCACGGTTTGCACTCGGAGGTTGTAGGTTCGAAACTGTACTATCACACTGGGGCTATAGGGGAGTTTACCCGACTTTCCTCTGGGCCTAGAGGGATTAGTCCAGCCCAAAGGGTTGGGAACCCTCCAATAGCAAAAAAATAAAATAAAATATAAGAGCACTATGAGATGGGGGCAAACACAATAGTCATTGATAATGAAACATTTATCAATTAAGCCCAACTGTGTATCTGGCTAGAACATTTATTTGATGGTTAGAATTAGTCGTTAAGAAATGCGTTCTTAAGAATTTTGACTAGTCATTGTGGTTATTACACTGTGACAATGTCGATTTTGAATGCATGGACGGCATTGATAAAAAAAAAGGGAGAATTTTATCTTATAATTATGGGGCTTAATTAGTTGAGTCCACCTGCAGCCCCTTTCACACTCTTTTTAATTCATATTTTGACAATAGGCCTAATTTTACACTCATCAAACTTTCATTACCGTTGGATTGAATCTTAACAAATATATGATTAAATTGAAATTAAAGTTTAAGGGTGTTAAATTTAAGTGCCAGGTTAATTTGATGGGACTGATTTTTGGGTGACTCTTATCTATAACGTGGCTTTTCATCCACCTTTTTCCACACTAATAGATATACTTGGATTGTTGCATGCACGAGAATGTTTTCCATTAATAAAGTGCAAAATACTATTTAATGTGAGGTAGATGCACAGTATCCAAATATTTCATACTTTTTTAGGCCATATTCATGCACGTCCATGGAAAACCAATTCCATAGAATTTATCCTCTTCCACAAAAATTTTCCTTTCAACCCTCCCTAGGAAATGTTTTTATAATTAATTGCGGAAAAATTAGCTCATTTTTAGACTTTTTCTCATTGAGTCCTACTACATGGACTAAGTCATGGACAGAACCATGGAGTCATCCAAATATTAGATGTTCTCAACATTCAATATTTGGATGAGAACCATAGGGTTAGTCCATGGACTAACTCCATGAGTTAGTCCATGTAGACTTTTTGTTTCTCATTAAAAAGTGGCTGCATCAAATACGAAAAACCCACTGGTCACCTTCTGGGTTGGATTTAGGCTGTACTTAATGAGTTGTGCACTCAGATTGATATTTAGAAATGAGGCCCAATTTCGAATGTGTAGCGTTGGGTCTACTGCATGACACATTCCTATACAAATCTTAAAGAGAGGATTCACCAGATGCCTAAGATTAAATGATCAAGATTCTGCAAATCTTTATAACATTGAAAAGAAAATGATTTAAAAGAAAGAGGATTTTACCAAAAAAATAACTTTAAGTGGCCACTGCACCAAACATGGAACATTAGCCAGTAGTGCACCAAACAGGGAATCCATACAGAAAAAGTAACTTTTTTCACCATTTCTTTGTGGTCGCATTCGACCTTCATTTTCTGTGTTGAGGTTCGACTGGCATTAGACCCTAAGCAGTCATAACCACTTCATCTTCTTCCTTCTTCCTCGAGTGTTCGAGTTTTCGATTAAAGGAAGAGATGACTAGAAGATCTAACCTAGTCGGCACTAAAAATATTGTTGGTGGGTCGGTCAATTTAAGAAAGGTTCGGTCCCTAATAAATGTTGTCGATTGGTTGAGTATCATATGAACTGCTGGTGCCCTGTTCTCTTCCTTGTCTCTGGTTTTCTTGTTGGTAGCATCTTTTATTTTAGGCCATTGATATCTTCTTGTATTGGCATGATTTTTCTGGCCCAAAGCACAAATGAGCGTGGATCTTAGCTTTTGAATTGCTCCTCAAATCCATTTTTTCATTTTAGCAAAATCTGTTTCACGTGATGTTGCACAAAACTATAGCATGCTAGAAATTTGGGTTTGAAATTGCAAGAGCTTTTTTCTGGAAGGATCCTCTATGAGAAATTTACCAAAAAAATAACTTTAAGTAGCAGATCTTCCAATCCTCTCTTCCTTTAATCGAAAACTCGAACACTCGAGAAAGAAGGAAGAAGATGAAGAGGTTATGGCTGCTCAGGGTCGAATGCGACCCTCACTTGTTATAGCGAGGGTCGTAGTTGACTCTCAACACAGAAAATAAAGGTTGAATGCGACCACAAAGAAAAAAAAAGTTACTTTTTATGTACGGATTCCTTGTTTGGTGCACTACTGGCTAAAATTCAATCTTTGGTGCAGTGGCCACTTAAAGTTAATTTTTTTGATAAAATCCTCTAAAATTTTTTTCTAAATATATCAGAGAAAAAATAATAATATATACTAGTCTATAAAAAGTAGAGAGGAGAACCTTAAAAAGGAATTTTCTAAAAGAGGAGACCCAAAAAAGAGCTGTCTTTTTAAATTGACCTGCCTTGACCCAATGAGCAAATTATGCCCTTATAGTGGGGAAATGGATTCCCTGTTTGGTCCAAACAGGGCGGGCGACACATAAGGGGGCAGCTGAGAGAAATAGTTTCGCTTTCATCCGCCCCCATGCATGTCACCCCCCGTTTGGTCCAAATAGGGTTTGGGATCCGGTTCCTCTTATAGTGGTGTCATGGGTTGATTGGTTTGATTTTTGGCTTGACTATAAATCTACTTAGTTCCATGAGTCTATGATTTAAAAAAGCTAGAATCAATGGGCTGTCCAGAGTCCATGCCCATCAAATCACCAGCAAGGCCTGGACTTTTATATTCTACCAAAACAAAATTTTTTGTTTTGTTTTTGAGGCTTTTATTTATGTGACCCGAGTCCGACCCAAACCTGACCCATCAACACCCCCTTAGGTCCTAACCTACTTCCCACACCCACAATTGGCAATTCTGAGAATCTATTCACTGTATACAGATAATCTAATCTAATCTAAACCATTTGATCAGCAAACCCTAAAAATAAAGCAACCCCCACAGGCCACAGCCCACAGCCCACAGCCCACCACATTCTTTGATAGTGCCATTTAAAAAAAGTTTCATCATTTTATTTGCTGGATTTGATCCGATGGTGATTGGATGTAGGACCCAAAAGGCATCAACATCATTTCATTTTTTTTTTTAAAGAAAAAGGAAAAAGAAAAAGAAAAAAAGAAAAAATAAGTAAAGAGAGTAAAGGCTATAAATAATACATACACACGTACACATACAAATTACTACTCACATTCACATTCCTGAAAATCTCTCAAAATCCCTCTCTCTCTCTCTCTCTCTGCTCCATCAGTCCCTGCTTTCTGCTGCCGCAGGGAAGACGACAAGGTCAGTTCTTCTTTCTCTCTCTAGATTCACTGTTTTGTTTGATTCTCTCTCTCTCTTGTTTTGTGTGATTTTTTTTCTCTCTCTCTAGATTCGCTGTTTTGTGCATTTTCGTTTGTCATTGGAGATCGAAGAAGAGGAGTAGAGTTTCTCCTATTAAAAATCCTTCCTTTTCTTCTCAGATTGACGAATTGCTGCTCTTTCGATTTCTCTAGTCTCTGATTTGTATGAGATTTGATGATTTTATCGTGTTCATTGCTTCAATTGAATTGATGAATTAGTGGTTTTCATCTCTTTAGCCATGTTTGATTGGGGGAAACTCGATTTGGTTGGACGGATGGACGTGTTTGCGATTCCTCTACGATCCGGTAGATAAATGGTTCGGATCTTGTGATGATCGTTGTCGTCGTTTTAGCGTTATTTTTTTCAGTGAATGGTTGTGGATCTTGGGTTAAAAAAAAAATGTTTTTTTGTTTGCGTTTTGGATAGGGATGCGTTTGGATGGATTATTGAGTGAAGTTGCAGTTGAATTGAGCGGAAATGACCAGAAATCAGCAACTCTGAATTTCAATTACATGCCTTTTTACGGTCCAATTTGAAAGTTAATTGCTTTTTTTTGGAGTGTGATCTTTTGATATGAGTTCTAAGAAAGGTAGTTGCATATTGGTCACATTTCTACTTGATGGAACTAGTTATTGTGATTTGATTTATTGTTCATCCTGCTAGATATTGAGGATGGTGTACAGCAAGGTATTGTTGCTTCATTTGCTTTGGTTTATTGTCCTTGAATTAAAGACGGATCTCAAAGCTGCCCCTTAGAGATGACTCATTTCTCACTGAATCAAGATAGATTGTTTCCTACATTAGAAATTGTAAAAATCATTTTTAGATCATATTCCTTCAGATAAGAGATGTTTCACCTTAATGTGCTTGGTCACTGAACAAACTACTGATTTTTTATTTTTATTTTTATTTTTGCAAATTATGCTGCAACTATCACAAATGCGACTCAACAGTGTAACTTTTTCTCTTCTTGATCTCCTCCAACGAAGCTACGAAGATTGAAGTTTGCGTTCTGCATCGTACATTGCCATCAAGTTGTTGGTTGTTTCTTGCTGCATTAGAAGTTACTATATTTAATGTTGAATAATACATTGCTTTTGTTTAGCTGATCAATACATTGTTAGAACTGTCACATTATTTGCATCACAGAACTGAAATACGCTGTATGAAACTTTGTTCTCAATCGTACCGTGAGAAACTGTTCCATATGTCAACCATTTGTAAATTGTAACTTGTAAGCATCTAAAAGGTGCTCTTAGATTTAGCTGACAAAGTTTTCCTCTTTGCTTGTGCCTAATTCTAGCAGCCTGAGGATTCTAGCCATGTGTAATCAGGTATTTGAAAAAACAATTTCTTGAATGGGAATATCTCCACAAAAGAAAAAAAAAGGGTATATCTCCAAGCATAGCTTATATTTTTATGTAGTTACATAGGTTCCCACTGAAAGTGCCAGCGTTTGTTTATTGATTAGTAGTGTGCAGTTTCTGTTATGCATCCATGCCATCTTCCAAATGCTCCTAAGTAACAGGCTTTTATGAGTCTTTTATTAGGTCTTTGTATTCTCTTAGATGTTTGTCGCTTCTGGAATCCCTTTTGCTCTTGTGAATTTTCTACTTTCATGCTTCACCAAAGATCATTACGTTAATTAATGGAAGCGTTTTAAAATTTTGTCATTGATATAAAGAATGAAATGACATGGACCATGTGGCTCCTGCTATTTTGCATCTAATTTTGGATTTTCGCAATGTATGGTTTGCTTATATTTTTGTAAGGTAATAGCATTTCAACCCATTGTCTGATTGCAAATCTACTGCACTACAGTTTTACGCACAATATCTGGATTTCCTGGCAATTTAAATAACTATATGTATTACTTAATAATGTCAGGTGAACGAAGTAAAAAAATATCTGAAATTTTCAGGGTGAGTGGAGAACTTGACATATCTCAAATGGCTTCATGTCATACCATGTTTTGGCTCTTTGTAGGAGAATAAGTCCACTGAGTATTGAGCATAAGGACTAATTTCCTGTCTTAATCCTCAAATATCACATGCCTTTATCCAGAAACTTCCAGAGGCACTTTGTTTGTAATTTATATTTACATTTGGATCTGGATCTGGAGTATCATATCCTTTTATTGCTGTTGGACAAAGTGTATTGTTTCTGTCTGTGAGGGCAGTAAGGGAATTGGCTTCATTCCCAGTTTCCCACGTCTATGTGGGCAGCCCAGGGCAGATGTTGCACTGATTAGGACGGTGCAGAGTTCATTCCTCAACTTCTTCTTTGACTATAATAATGAGCCCCAAGGAAGATCAAATACAGTCTAGTGAGGACAGAGCAAATGATAAGGATTTTTCCTCAGTTAAAACAGGTGAAAAAGTTGAAACGTGTCATGTTTCTTGTCCTGGTATTGATAAAGATGGAAGCTTGGCACTTTGTCGTGTGTGCCAATGCGCTGAATCTGACAGAAGGGGAGATGCCGCCTTAGGTTTCTTGAATATTACCCCTCCTTCACAGGAAGCTTTGAAATCCAGCGAAGATAAGATGTCAACTGACAAAGTTTCTGCAGGAGATGTTCCAAATGAAGTTGCTCATACAAAAAATTGCCAAAGTGGGTCTGAGTTCAGGGAGTTTGTAAGCCCTGATGGGGAGATATTCATTTGTAGTACTGACGTAGAAATGGGCTCCTATCACCATCAGGATGCACTTATCAATCTTGGTTGTTCATGCAAAAGTGATCTTGCCATCGCCCATTATGCTTGTGCATTGAAGTGGTTTATTAGCCATGGCTCCACAGTTTGTGAAATTTGTGGTAGTGTAGCAAAAAACATCAAACCTGCTGATTTCAAAAAGGTCATGACTTCTCTGAAGGATTATGAAGAGTTGAGGGAAATGACTGCCACTGGAGAACTTACAATTGCACGTATTCAGACAAATTCAGATGTTGATCCTGATGCTGTTGCTGCAATTAGAAGACAGAGACTAAGTGAGATTTCATTGTGGTTTAATCCACACTATAATTCCACTGCTGTTTCACTGGGAGTTACAGATCAGATTTCTAATGCTCCCACTGAGGTTGCTGTTCCTACTGAAAATCCTACAACCAAATGGGCTGTGGAAAGCACTGGGATACTAGTCGCCACAGGGTTGCTTACTGTCACACTAGCATGGTTGATTGCTCCTCGTGTTGGAAAGGTATGCCTTGATTTTGTGCTTCCTTTGGATACTTAAAAATGCTCATACAAACTAGGTGTTTTATTTTCCAAAACCCATGATTTATGAGGGATAACCAATATCCAGAACCAAAGCTTTTGTTTCTATTCATAAGGAAATATCAGTCAACAGTAAAAGTAAACCTTGTGCAATTGCCAATTGAGTCTTTCTATTCATGATTCATGTCAGTGGAGTTGTATATGAATCTTTAATTTATCTAATTCCCGGTAAACTCATGGCATGTTTTTGTTGGACATTAGTGCCTGCTTAACCTATATCTGAACTCATTTTTAAAATTTTTTGATAGAATGCTCTGAGGGCATGTCTGGGCACTGCAGATTTCTGGAATACAGATTTATCTGATTCAAGAGATATTTGAAATTCCTAGATTTGAGGAATCAGTTATTTCCTGCTGCTTTGCTTGTTTTAATATTCCTTAAAAAACTGTATGGGAATACAAATTGCTTGTAAAACTTTGTCTGGATATTGCCTGAAATATTTCTTGGCGTCAAATGGGTTGCACTTGACCATGGGTCCCTTGAACATGTAATCAAAGTAATCTCTCTGAGTTCCAGTCAGTAGCCATAACTTTCTATTCTCTTTGAGCTGCAATTGTCTATTGTTCAGGAATCTCATTTCCTCAACATTAGTGTAAGAATACAAATCTTAGTTTTCGGGATCATATTCACTCTGGGGTTTCTTATAATGCATGGTATCAGAATTTGGAATTTTCCTTGAATCAGAGAAGAAATCCTGGATGACAGACATGGCTTCGACAATCTTGTGCGGAATTTATATTTTCCTCTCTTAATAGTCATTACTTATTACCAATCAAAATAAAAAAAAAAATTAAAGGGTCATCGATTTTTCTTTTGGGGAATATAAAAAATCATAAGCTGGCATTTGATTGAACTTTAGCAACTTTGCATACCTTAAGACTACCCGCATCGTCGTTTGAGAATACCTGAACAGCATGCTTAAAATGCCTGGACCTGTTAGAAACATCTATTTTATTGGCAGTTATGCTTTCATTTACAATCTGTGGTTCCAGAAACTGAAAGATGATGCTGCCTTCTGGTGCTTGACTATACTTGAACAGTTGAACAGCAAACTTAACACTGCCTGAAGACTTGTTTCAGTGGTGGCAAAGAAGGTTTTATGAAGAATAAGATTTTTGAAAATGAGAGGGAAAAAATTAAATAGTTTTACAACCCCTTAGCCTAAAAAAGGGGCCAATTCTCTGCACATCTCTGCTGGAACCCGTGTCTCCGAGTGTCCCCCAAGGGGTTTGCTTTGCAGCCCATCTGCTTGAAGGTTATTGGAGCTAATGAAGCTATTTTCTGTAAAATTATTTTGGTTCCTATAAATCTGGTGAGGAGTTGCAAGCCCATGAAATTATGTTTTTGGAGTCCTCTCTGGAGATTGAGCTGCGTAAGCACATTGAATGGGGGATGCAATTATGCCAAGACGTCTTGGTGCTTTGGCTTCCACCTATTGAGGTATTAGCTGGATCCAAGGCTATTCTTACCAATCGATTTCTTAGTGCACTCCTTCACAGGTTGCCCCCAACTTTCTTTAGAAGAACCACCTACCTGGAGCTTCGCACAACTCGAAAATTCTGGATTTCACAGAAATATTCTAGTCCACATGCAGAATCTGCAACATGTAAAGTCCAATCTGCAAATCAAATAAATTGCTCCTTAATATGCATGAGACAAGCTGATCAAGGGCCAGTTCACATGGTTGAAGTGTTGGGGACTTTGAAATCCCAATGTTAATAAAATCCAGCAACTGGTATTGTTCAGTCTGTTCAAACCTGTTTGTATTAAGTGATAGGTTACAAAACAATTGCTAGTGCATAACACTTGCTCTGGGTGCTAAAGTTTCCTGCTTCTCCAATCAACTCCAAATCAGCAGGTAATTTGTACGAACTGACATGGAGGAAAGAATGAAGGATGAAATGTAGTTCTAGCCATACAAAGACTAAGCCGCAGAGAAATCAATATGGAAATTCCATCCACCACTGCACTGCACTGCACGTCCGAAGTCTCTTGAGTCTTGAAGCTTTACACGAACCAAAATCAACCAACCCTTTTTCTTTTTCAGTGGTCAAAAGCCATCTTTTCAATCGACCCTTTAAAATGTGTAAGAAATGAAATCCATACAAAGATAGGAAAAAGCACTTTAATCCTTGAGAATCTTGACTTTTCTCTATCTTGACCAGTGATTCTTAGTTTATGATTAACCAGTGATTCTTAGTTTATGATTAAATTAACATTCCTAACAAACTTGAACTTAATATTCATCGTGCATGGGAGGATTGTCCATGCATGTGGTCCAATGCATTCCACATGATAGAGATGTGGACCAAACGGTTAGGCACCTTACTTGGTTGCATCTCAATAATCCAGGAGTGGCTTCTCTTAGTGTCCTAATTCTTCTCATTTTTTGGCCTTTTACCATTTCTTTCAGTTTCCTAAGCAAGTCTTTGATATTTTCCCCTTTGAATTCTGTACTTAGGCCTACTTGATACTCAGAGTTGACAAGTAATATAATCTTGCGAAACTTAAAAAGACCAATAAAAATGTGTTTCTTCCCATTGGATAGCTCAAGGACTAACCATTCATGACTGATTTTCCTTTTTTGTTTCAAGTTAATTTACCCTCCTCCCCAGGAAGTGCTGTGCTCTTTCTAGGAATCTTTGAAAGAGCCATGGTACACTGAAAACATACATAGTTTAACACCAAACCTGTTAAAACTAAAGCTTGACTCATCTGATAATGAGTCTTTTCCATGCTGCTTGATGATATAACTATTCTGGGGATTGTTTACTTTCCAAATTGCCCATTTTGATGATTTCTCTTCTTCTTATTTTATTTTTTTATTTTTTGTATAATCTCATTTTTTTTTTCCATTTAATTCAATTTTTGGCATCATTATTTTGAAATAAAAGATTTATAAGTTTAACATTCTCGTTCTTACTTATCTGCATGCACAACATATTGGAGTGTGGAAATACTCATGTAGAACTCTTGCTTTTTAGGAATCAGGTCAATTAGGTTTTTCTCAATAGTGATGTTCCTTACATGGCAGATTGGCAGTCAGTATAAATGCATTTTGTTTTGCTGGCAATGCGCCTCATGCATTCTACAATGTGTTGGATGATTTTTTTCTTCTGACAAGTTTCACATTGGTGAGCAGAGGACTGCAAAAAATGGGCTTCATATTCTTCTTGGAGGCATATGTGCTTTGACCGTTGTGGTCTTCCTTCGCTTTGTAAGTTGACTGACTCTTTTGAATCACTGAGTACATATCATGTAAAATTTATATTTTTGCTCGTATTATCTTATGCTAAATACTCTGAATAGGAAGAAAATGGCATTTTCTTTCGTCTTAAAAGTATTAATTGGATCCTTGTAAAAAATTTTGTTATCGATCTTTTGATTCTCATGTAATGAGTTAAAAACTGGTGAAAGGTTGATGTGATTTTTTTTCTTATTGGTAACATGACTTAAACCCACAACCTTAAGTTTGCAATAATGAGCACCTTCCATTGCCACAGGCTCTGGTCCAAAAGGTGTTGTGCTGCTATGCATGTTCATTCTGATTTTTTCTTTTCGTCTGAATAAATTTTTGTTTCATATCAAAAGCAAAGCAAATCAGAGTACAAATAAATAACGGTAATAGAAGACTCGTAAATGGACAAATCTTTGCTACTTAATCCATTTGAAAGTGTTTGTCCAGTTAAACCAGAGTTTCATCCTCTTTCATGGTCCTTGTCGAACCACTATTTCTGCAGATTTTTTTTCTTCTGATAAATAAATGGGAAGTTATTAGTTTTGTCTGTGCTTTTTTGTATCTTCTGCTGTTGTTGAAGAATGAATAGTGTTGCTCTTTTTAGTAAAAAGGAAGAATTTTGCTAGTTAGGTCCATGTTGTTTTTTTTTTTCAATTTAAAATATAAAACCGGACAAGTTGAATAATCACTCATGTTGCTCACATCTATGTGGGTTTAAAGGGTTGCTGTACCTGATTAAATTCTAGGCTTACACATCCTAACCCACTGGCTACAACTCCAGCATAATGCCAATGGTCTATAACTTGAATGTGTACCAACTCAAGGGGGTTGGGCCTGGTCTATGACTACAACAAAACAGAGCCTGTCCATGTGACATGTCTGAGCTTTGATAAAATCATGAATGAAATAAACTATCGTTACCATTTCAAAAGAAAAATTATGAATGGAATCTTAGATGTTGAGGGTGTTAGAAAGGAAATAATGCACACATATTTTGCATACAAATTATTTATTGCAACATATGGATTCTCTTTTATCTTGCATGTTGATGTGGACTCCATATGTCTAAGGTTTTATATTATAATAAATTTTGTAGAGTAGGCATGCTTAAACTATACGCTACAAGTATTATGTAGTATCCAGAACCAGCATCATCATCATCATCATATACCCTATAAGTATTATTTAGTATCTAGAACCAGTATCATTATCATATCATTTGAAGCAAGCAACTAACATGATAGGCAGATGAAAAGTAGACATATAGAGTTTATTATATGACAGCTAGCTGTAAAGTAGACGAGTAGAGTTATATTCAACAAAACACACGGAAAATGTGTATGTGTAGGCACTATATATTTAGTCTTACAGTTAACAAGCAAAAATGAAAAGCATTTCTGGCCAAAAAAAAAATGCAAAACAAATTGAAAAACTAGATTGCCGGTTGTATTATATGATACAGGCATAGTTTGAGCTGGCGATAATATCAAAATTATCATTACGGGATCCATAGCAAACTGAGAAGTATCAGCTGATGTGAATGTATTAATTGATATTCTAAATCATGTTAGACCAAACCATGTTTAGACCAATTTTTGAATAGAATAGTGACATTGTTTGTTGCAGAGTTTTTTGTTTTCCCATTTGGTCGAAGAGGCACGTTTTCGCGGCCTGAGCAAGTTCATGTTAGGCGTCTTATGATAGTAACAAGTGGCACTGTAACGTGAGTTAAGCTATGAAATGTGACAATTATTTTCCTAAAGTCTTCCCCATTTTGGTTTTTGAATAGGCACGTTGTCTAGCCTTAGCAAGTCAGGTGTGCCTGATTATGGGAAACCCGGGCACTGTACTTGATTTAATCATATGTATCTCTGCTGCTTTGTTTGATAATTTTATTGCAGTTTTGAGCAATAAGGTAATCATTTTTATTCCATGCAGGTTGTACTGTCTAGAATCAAATATGGGCCAGCCCGCTATTGGGCTATCTTGTTTGTCTTCTGGTTTCTTGTTTTTGGGATTTGGGCCTCACGGACTCACGGTGCACACACAACATGATTCGATTGGTCTACTTTCGATGCACAGAAGTTTTAAGATTCCGTGTCCTCATCAGTTTTATCCATGAAATTGAAGACTCATGTTGACCTTAACTGTAGATTGCATCTGTTTGTAATACTTCTGCTGAGGCGCACCTGCTGTTGACTTTGTCAATGGTCTTCTAGCCTAAAAGGTTTCTCATTTGTTGCCCTTGTTGACTTGTATTTGTTTGACCATATGATTCATCTGTCAGGGCCTTACGCTGATCAGGCTCAAACCCACATGAGATGGGGCTCTGTTTGGTTCTCAATGAAAAACTGTGGAACGCTATTAGCAGATGTTTTGTTTATTGGTTATTCTCTTTGAAAATGCATGATTTTTTTTCTTCAAGGAGCATGAATGATTGCTTTAGACACTCCTTTTACTCCAGACGACCAAGTGTAATTTGTTTAGAAGTTTCTCATCACTTTATGCTCAGCATCTTTCCCTTAAAAAGGAAATAATTTTGTATATTAACTTCTTCTGATTGATTACCGTGTTTGTGACCTTGGAATAGAATTTTTCTTGTGCATTTGTCTTTATTCTATCAAATATCATATGAGATAAGACTAGACGCAAGTTGTGCTTCTTTATAGCAGAACCCAAAACAGCCCCTTCTCAGGAAGAATTGAAGAAGTATTGCAAGTTGAAGGTATTAGGAGTGTAAAGACTAAAGAGACTAACGAAAACTTTACAATAAACTAGTCAGAAGTGATGGGCTCTATTAAATGTTGGTCACTGCCATGTTGGGCTGAGGCCTGAGGATCACTTGCACTGCAAGAATCATTAAGACAGTGTTCCTTTGTGATTTAAAATGCTTTTGGTTCAGCATTGTGTGGCTGGAACTAATCTGTAGGATTTACATACATATCATGGGTTCTTCACTGGATACTGTGTCAGATGAAATTTCGGCCTACTGCTGAGTCCCATGACATGATGGCTAATTCATCTGAAATTATGACCTTAAAAATGGTATTGCTAGTGGTGGGGACAGTTACAACAAATGGACAGGATTTTCTCTATGGGCCTCACTAATTAATTCATTCCATGTGCAACTTTTTCCTTTTATCAAGAAAGATAGTCACGGTGGAGGCTGTTTGGCCCGACATGACATTGAGTCCCAAGTTGATGGAAACGGATCCCCTGTTTGGACCAAACAGGGGATCCGGTTTCCGAGTTGATTGGTTAGATTGTAGAGGCCCACTTCCATATGAAGACTCACTGATTGGATAGGACATTTTATTTTATTTTGTACATTTATATTTTTATCATGAATTTTCTTTTTTTTTTTTATATATGCCTTTTGAAGCATTAAAGAGCTTTCTAAATCCTCACCGACACCAACCATTATATTTTTAGAATCTCGAATTCGAATCACGAATTAAGTGAATTAAAAAAAAAAATGAATCAAATGAGATCACCCCATACAATTTTCGAATTCAGTTAAATGCTAGTAAGCTCCGATGATGATAAGGTTCTTAGTTTCAAAATCCTCTCAATTGCCCTTTCCACTCAAAGCACCAGCCAGCTCACATTTTCCTTGGCATGATGATTGGTGGAAGAAAAGCTCCACGGAATCAGCGATGAAGAGGATTCCATAAACTTCTTTGGCATGAACATTTTCATGGGTCCGACTTTTGATGATTCGTATTAGGACTCTTGGTCCTATGGTTGAAGACTCCTCTGGAAAATCTAGTATTTAAATATATTTTTATTTTTTTGCCCAATTTTAGCACGGCCGTTTTTTTGCCTGAGCTTAAGAAGGGCCTTTTTTTTCTTCTTCTAAATAATTTATTTATTTACTTTAAATTTATCTTCTTCTCGATAATTTCTAAACGCCAGCTCTATGGGGCCCACCTTTGATCAGTACCTGTCTCCAAAATTAGTAGTACTTATCTGATCATTTTGACATTCATTCACTGCTCCATAAGTTAGAATTTGTACAAGGTGAGAGAGAAGAGAGAGATTGCATTGCATAAATGCAACCCTATGCCTTCAACAAGAGATGGGGCCATTTGAAAAAATGCTCAAAATATGTTTTATTATGGCCTGAGAAACAGAGCCACAAAATAGCACGTCTCCAGAACTCTCTGTTTTTCCTAGTATCCACACAGTCCCTAATGCTGCTGCAGATGTTGCTGTTGAATGTCAAAATCAATGAACAAACAAATAAGGAACAAATATTTGAAATCCTCACTTCCACCAGTATTGCAGCTGTTTCTGTTTGAATGTTCCAAGCAGGTAAGGATATAGACTTCAATCCCCAAATGTTCCAAGCAGGTAAGGATATAGACTTCAATCCCCACTGCCACCAGCGTATTGCTGCTTCTGCTGCATGCACAGTGATCAACCAAGCAACCAACCAAAGAATCAATGAATTCTGTACACATCCTATCATATACTTTGTTCAGCTAAAGAAAAACTGTCGTGGGTTTTAATGAACCCACTCTAATCTCCTATATTACCACTAATCTTTTTTCTTATTTTGCCGCTGTCTTTACTCTTACTCTGTTGCACCACTTGCTACCACCAACAATCTTTAGAAAGATATTTTCTTCCCTCGAGCCACCTGTGGGAGTTCACCTAGACCATGCCTCTGTACACACACATCCCCGCTTGACTGAAATGCAACGTAATTGAGTTGGTCCAGATAAAAATCCATTTATTGAGAAACCCAGGTCAGCCATCCTGTACCCCTAAGAGGTGCACGCCACCGACTCTAATTTCCTCATGAGCTTTCAGAGCCTCACTGGTGAAATCATCCATGGCCTCAAAGATCGGAATCAAGCCCATTTCTAAACTGCCAGCAGCTGCCTCGTGCACTTGCTTCAAAGTTTCTTCATGCTTGACTTTCTCTTCATATAACCTTTTCTTCATAGAATCAAGAGCAATTCTGCGTTCATCATCTTGTAAAACAACACTGTCCTTGTTGGAGGCCAACAATGCTTTCTTATATAATGCCTTTCTATTCCCATGCAACCCACCCTCCTGACGCAGAGATTTCAATCTCCTTTCAATGTCTTTGGACAGAAACTCGGCCTTCAGTTTCTGCCGCCACTCCTCATCTTGCAATTCCAATAGCATTTGCACTCTCCCAGAGAACATGTGCATTGCCCTTAACACTTCATACTCTGAAATCCTCTCCATTGCATGGTACCAATCATTGCAGATAATGAAAATAGGAGGGGCTCCAACTCTGCTTGGGGAGAAAGGAACTATTCCATCAGGTGTTTCTTCAGGTTCCTGGAGTAGGCACTTCAGCAGCCATCCATTCAAGGCTTCAACATATGCTCTCTGGGTGCTGATCCAGTTCTTAAAATGAGAGTACCATTTGACGAGCTCCTGCTCCAATTCCTTGGCAGCCTGCATGCTGGGATCTCTTCGGATGCCAGTTTTTCCTATGAGACTGAGACTTTTGGTTTCTAATATGACCTGAAACTGCTTTTGATGGCACTTCACCATGTTCTTCCACATTCTTACCAATCTGAACAAAAAAAATTGCGCACACATCTTGATGTTTGATGATATGATGGTAAGGATGGTAAGGAAAAGAGAGAAGATAATTCAATTGTAAACAAGTTTAGAAAGCAGTAGCAGCACAAGGCAAAATTCTTCAAATGCTTTAAAATGTAATAATACAAGACGGTGAAAAAACGCTTCATAAAGAAATGACGTCTTCTAAGTCCTCATACAAAGCATTCTACTCTATGATGCCCAGATACAGCAGGGACACGCCATAGAGACTGCGGGACATGGATTTTACACATAAAAACTGAAGTATCGGTACGATACGACACGATACGTTGCCCATTTTGAAGTATCCGTGCATCATAGATTCTACTAGGTTGAGCGAATCTACTTGAGAAAGTATTGTAGAGACAAATGAAGTAGACATGGAAGAACTGAAATTTCTTACCCCTGAATTAATTCAGTAAGTTGCGGCTGCAGCTCTTCGTCTCTTAACTTGTGTATCCTGCTCGATATAGTATCAATAGCTTTGATGGTAATGTTAATCTTTGCGAGCAACTTTCTAATTGAAGCCTGAGTAGCATCAATCTTATCGGTCTCTTCACCTCTATTATCCAAAAGTTTAAGCTGCTTGCATTTCTTTTCATAAATAACTCTCAGTTTTTCTTCATCCTAAAATTAGCAGAAGCACCTAAACAGAATTAAAAAAATGAATTGGCCAGGTGGTGTGATTGAAATTTGAAAGCATGTACATCCATGAAAAATTGTCTACAAATGATGCAAATACCATCTAAATTTGAGCAACCAGTTGTGTCACATGTCAACATAAACCCAGAATGATACAATTAATGACTCTGCCCAAAAGTAAAAAATGAGTTGGAGAAGTCTTGAAAAGTTGAAAGTAAAAATTTGACCAACCCCCATTGGTCATCTAGTTAAAGCTGACAAAGATGTTACAAATGAACTTAAAAATCAGTGAAAGCTCTTTTTAAGACTTAAAACAAGTGATTTTAAGTACTTTAACGTCATTTAGTTTTCCAATTCTTACATCTAATATGCATTTTTAAACTTTCCATCATGTCTTTTCCAAAGAGAAACACGGGATAAAGCTTTGATGATGATGGATCACTTTCATTGTGTGGTGGTTATAATTGAATGTGTGGCTGGCTTCATTGTGGTAGTTTTCTTGTCATCATCAGTTATGCTGTAGGTGTTAACTTTTTCATTCATATCACTGACTCTTTTTGTTCATTGTTGTTTTCTTCCACCCATATGAAATTTTTTTTAACCAACTGATTGATATGAACTTGTATGAGATTACTTTGCCATTGTGTACTACACAATTCTACATTTCAAATTTGCCATTGTGTACTTCACAATTCTACATTTCAAATGGTGTAATACCAAATAAGTAACTGGATCTAGTAGTCTAATTTACGTAGAACCAATATAATAATTCTACAGCCTTGTGTGCAGTGTTCTTTAGATGCCAAACAAGCATTCATAACAACTTCCAAGTAGAAAGGCAGCTAGGTGAGGTGGGATGGCTTTTCCTCGAGCAAGGTTAGCTGGGTAATTCCAAATTGTGTGAACATCATGGCTATTAGAGAAGTGTTAAGACTCTGCAGAAGTTTTTTTATCCAATTGTTTCACATTGGTAGGGGACCCAAGGAACCCTATTTCTTAGGCCAAAGTCGAAAATAGCAAGTGAGATTCTTGAATCTTTATCAAGACAAAGCAGGTATTAGGATTCTTTGATTTCTAGGAGTCAAATTCAATGGCAGATGATCTTGCCAAAGCAGGTATTAGGATTTTTGTGTAGGAGTTGATTAGTAAAGTAGCTTTTCTTTCTCCATGACTATACAATATTTTAAAGAATTGATATTGCTCGCCTTTCACTATCTCAGTACTTTCTCCATTAAAGTTTTATCACCCATTGAGGGAAAGGAAAAAAGAAAACAGACGGCTATGGAATTAAAAGGAGGGCATCACATTCAAGTATGTCATTTAGAGCACTTGAACATAGTCATACCTTAACCTCCTTGTAAAGTTTTCTCTCCCATGCATACAGCTTCTCCAATGTTAAAGAAAGGCTTCCAGATTTCATACCAGGAACCCTGTCCCTGGTCTTGGCCAGAGCATATGCAGCTGTATTATGCAACCCCTTGGACGAAGACCGTGAAGATGTTAGCTTGGGAGGATCTATAGCATCCAGAACCCTGCAAGAGAACACTGTTATAAAGTGCGTAAGTTTCATACATAGAGTAGTCTATTAAAAAGACAATTTCTAATTTCAATCAAGTTGTTTCCTTCTCGCACGGTATGCACCAACTATGCATGAATCATTAACAGGAAATAAGGTATTGAGTCCTAGAAAGCATGACATTGTCACATATAAAGGGAATCATCTGAAAATCACTCCTACCAACATTTCCAACAGTGGTGGTAAGCTTCAAATAACTCAAGACTAGGTTGCTAATCATAAAAACAATACAAAATGGGTGATTTTAGGTGGGCATTGGATGCCACCAGAGAATCAAATTGGGGTTGCAACAACAGAAACTTTGGGTAGTGGTAGTGCATAAAAAACACAATTTGAAGAAGAATCAAAGCAATGCTACCCTAAGTTTCAAAACCCAAAACATGAGTCCTTTGCAATTTGTGTGCGAAACCCTTATAAAAATTCAAATTCTCTTATACCTTCAAATGTAGGATTGTTAGGCTGATATTGCAACTTGCCTGCCTCAAGAAGCACTGAAACTTCTTTACCATAAGCAAATGCAGTCTCAAATTGGTCCTTGATTTCCTTCACAATTTCCCTGATGCTTGTAGCTTGATGACTAGATTCCTTACTCAGGTTCAAAGACTCAATGCTCTCAGCAGTACCATGTGAAGATATTGTATCCAATTGAATCCCCTGCGACGATTCAATGCTATCAGAAACAGAGGATTCTACCCCAAAACCCACCCCTTTCTTCCTCACATGCTTGTCATTGGCCACATTGGCCGCGCTTTTGGTTCCACCGCCTCCGCGACGACTATTCTTAGTTCTCTCTCCCTGCAAAGGCGCTGCCTTTGAAGTTCCTTCACCAAAATCTCCACCTGTGTTCCTCACCTGCGCCTTCTTCGTCTCCTTTTTCTTTGCTTCCTTTGCGGGCAATTGCTCTGCCATTTCATCTTCCAAATCAGGAATCCCTTCGCGCTCCCTCACCTGAGCCCAATCCGGACTGCTCGCGATCGAACCAGATCCATACTTCCCCATCGGATAGCTATAGCTAGGATTGAAACTCTCAAATGAACTGAAAGGATTCAAGAAATCCCAACCAGACACCTCCGGCGGCGGCGGTGGCGGAGGCTGATCCGGAATCTTGCGATCGCGAGGAGACGAACCGATCGGACCTTCTCCAATCGAGTAAGACGGATGCAGATCTGGACGCTGCTGCTGATAGATCATGGAAGGGATCGAACTCGACGACTTCATGTAGTATTGATTCGCCGCAATAGCCGGCGGCGATGAAGGCCTAGGGCTGCCGCTGCCGCTGCCGCTTCCGCCGCTGAAGGTTTCTTTTTCGCCGTCGCCGGAGATGGAGCCGGAATCTGAGTGGAAACGCAGGTGGGAATCTTCGGAAGGAGGTGAGTTATCGGACATGGACGACGACGACAATGACGAAGGCTTGTTTTTGTGTGAGGACGGAGACGAAGTGACGACGGAGGACGAGGAGGAGAGCTCTTCATTGACGAAGCGGTAAAGGACATGGCCGATGCGGCGGAGGGATTCGAAGTAGGCGGAGTGGGCGGCGGCGAGGGCGTAGCGGTGGTCGGCGGCGGATCTGATAAGCTCCTTCCGTTCTCTGCATACGGAAACGAGCGGCAGATATTCTGCCTTGGAACTGTTACAGCCCATGGCCGCCACGTCTCAGATCAAATGCAGAGAAGATGATGAAGAGGCTTTTTAGTGGCATTAGCTTTTGACTTGTATGAGAAGAAAACATAAATTCTATATAAATGAGCGACACCGAATATTATGTAATGGATTCTCATGGGGTATTGTAAATAGATACAAAGATAGAAGAAGAGATGATGAGATTGATAGATATAGATATTGGGTTTTCTGCAATGAAATGTAATGTTTTATAATGTTTTGGTTTGTGAACTGAAAAAAAATGTGGGAATAAGGCATCTGAAACCACAACTTGGAGGTTGCATTTCATTTCATATGTATTCCTTCCTCTCTCTCTCTACTGGTTTTGGGTTTTGGGTTTTGCACATGCAAGACTCCGTCACACTAAGTGCCAGCAAAGCATGACATGACGTGGCATCCCAACAGGACGAATGAAAACCCATGAAATGAAATGAAATGAAAGAAATCCTCTCTCTCGCTCTCAGATGAGAATATAAGATGATGGACAGAGAGAGTCTTATTATTAACTGTGTGACTGTGTCACACTTTCTTTTTCGGTGCGAGAAATCCGAGTTACGCACGCAACGGCAGATTGTGTGGAGAGCCGGACCAGATCGGGTGATGTTTTGAATTAAAATTTCATCCCCACCTCTTTTTATGAGTCAACTTCATACTTAAATGGCATTTGTACATGTGGCACTATATGGAGCCCATTGAATGAAAATAAATAAATAATTCACTTTGCTAATATTATATTAAATTACTTTATTAAAAATATGGTGTACTATCCAGGGATGATGAGGATCACTGGATTAAGTTGAGATTTTCATATTTGAAATGGTTCCCTGCCTCCTATGAAGGGTGGTGGGCATCAAATGCAGAGGTGGAGCCAAAGTTCACTATGGAGGGGCCACTATGTAAAAAAATAAATAAATAATAATAATTTGTAATATATATAAACTTTATACAACAGTCTTATAAAAATATAAGGAATTTTATCAAATTCTTGGGAGGCCATGACCAACCCAGCCCCCTTGGTTCAACTAATGCCCAAATGAGCCCTATTAGCTATCTTTGTGGGATGTTCTTATGCAAGACGTAAGTAGAAGACCACCACCCTATTTAAATAGGGCTTTGTTCTAGTGAGAACAGTTCTCACATAGTCACTATGAGAACTTTTTATGGGACGCATTTATGGGTCCCATTTAGGGATGGGACTAAAGGGGATAGAAAGATCTATGTGAGATCACCCCAAGTATCAAGTTTGACCCTAATCTCATGCCTCGAACCCCTTCATCCATTGCCCGCGAGTTTAATGGCTTCATATTAAGCAAAAATTTAATCATCCATCCAACGGCCCAATCCCTTTGGATGAGTGTCAAACCTCGGGATTAGTAACTATCAAGGGAGGTCATTGTTTATGCACGATTTGGATTGGTTTGTAAGTGGGCCCCACCAATAGTTCTCACGGAAGCATGGTGAGAATTAGTTCTCACTTAAATATTTTCCATTTAAATATATGTATATGGCAATCTAAGGGCCTTACATCTTTACTATAATTTTTTTATAAAAATCATCAATGTTAGAATTTTTTTTTCCATTATGAGACATCTTGTTGTCCATCCACATGCACAAATATCATTTTACTTTTCAAGCATTTCAAAATTCTGTAAATTAAAAGGTGTCAAATGAACTTTGGGATTCTAAGAAATTCTAATCCCTTTAACTTTGTTTTTAATTTTTAAACATTCAAGTGCAAGGGAGCATTCAATGCCATATTTAAAGATGAGTTGGATGTGCAATATCAATCCAATCAATAATTTTAACCTTTAATCTTCGCCCTCAAATTTTAGCTGTCATGTACGTTGCAAATTTACCGCTAGTCATATGCAAGTGATGGTCGACAACTTGCATTGATTTTCCAGACTTTCCTCATACACTTTATTTTACTGTCTCAAATGAATTTTTTATTAGTAGACATGACAGTCTCATACTCTCATGGTTCTGAAAACCTAGAGCTAGTTTGGCACTTTATTTTTAAAATTAAGTGTATGAATAAAATATGCAGTGGATTATGATGACATTTTATTTTTAGTTATTTTGGGATAGAATATTGTTGACTTTCGATATGAAAAATGGAGTTTTTTTTATCTTTTAGTTAATAAATGTAGTTATTTTTTTACTTTTTGTTGGAAAAACTGATGGAGTTTTAGTAAAAATTACTTTTGATGTGATGTTTAACTTGACTTTCACTCCACTTGACTTTACCACTGTGTTTGGGAAGAAGGTAAAATGAGGAGAAGGAAAAATTAGAGGGAAAAATGGAGGGGAAGTGAAAATAGATGGTGTTTAGGAAGGGAGGAGGAAAAGTGGGATAAGGAAATTTGGGCAAAGTTTGAAAATTTTACCTCCAAATTTTTCCTTTAAAAAAGGGAAAAAGATGGAGGTAAAAAGGGAATTTCCCCTCCCCTCCCCTCCCCCTCAAACTAAAACAAACAAGAGGAGGGAAAATTACCCTCCCCTCCCATTTCATTTTTCTTCTCTTAAAATTTTCCATCCCCTCTCTTCCATGTACAAGTGGATTTAATAAACTAGACTAAGGAGAGCTTTTTTTTTATCGAATTAGAAACCGCCACATGCGCAGGCTAAAGATAACCTGCATTTCTCTTCTTCCGCCCTGTGCATGACCGCCCCAGTTTGGATGAAACAGGATCCGGATACCATACTTATTACCCAAAAACCATACAAAAACCATACTTATTACCGTACCAATTACCAACAAGTTAGATGACTCGTGCCTCGCGCGTCAGCTCGCAACGTGCTTTTTCTTATTCAGGTGGTGGAAGTGGAACGTACAATTACGTATTCGAAATTGGAGTTGGAAGTAGAAGTTGGAATCAAATGGCAGTCGTGGAGGAAAGAAGAAAATACCAAATGGGGTTGTGGGACCAAACTTCCAACTTCAGCCAACAAATGATAATTTGATAACCCCCAGGCCCCAACCCCATTCCAACCAAAAATTTTCCTTCGTTTTTTATTGGCCACGAGAAAAGTTGGAAGCCCATCAACAGGACATATTTTACTCGTCTACATGTGATGAGATTTTTTTGGAAGGAAGTACCAAGGAATATCATAGTTGATAGAGGCATGCCTATGTAGTTTTCTGTGGTATTGAAAATTTGAACATGGAAATGGAAAGTTGAACAGAGATATTGACGTCAGAGAAAAAGAAAGGAAAGGATCTTCTTCCTTCTTAACAAAAACGTTAAGCGGAGTCCTGACCTGACCTGCAGTGGACAGACCCATTCAAACCCCAATTTGCCCTCCACCATTTTAATAGAGAAGATCCCACCGTTCTTTTAAATGGAGGTGGCTTGGCATGGAGTGGTGATGTACTCTCACATACATCATGATGATGGGACCCACTATAGATGGAATATAATTGGGGATGTTCTCATGAGCATACTACATACTTCTTATATAAAGTCCAGCTCATGGGGTTCACTTAGGTCCTGTTTCTTTAGTGAAATTTATGTCAGGAATTCACCATGCTCAGGAATTTCTGGACATGATGTGACAGGTTGTCCTATGAGATTTCTGAATTCCATGTTTCTTTACTAGCATTTCTAGATTTCAGCCACATAAAAAGTATCTTTTGACCTTTGAAAATCCATGAATTTCACTCCCTATATATTTTTGTAGAATTCCTGAATGTTTAAGTCCAAAGGGGCTTTCAGGAATTCCACTTTGTTTGGGAATTCAAGAATTCCCAAGACAGAAATTTCTGAAATTCCAGTAAAGAAACATGCCTTTAAATGCATATTTATCGATGGGTTTGGGATACATGAAAAAAGAGTCTACAAAATTTTAAAAAATTAGGCCCGTTAGATCATTTTAGCCTTGATTTAATAGACATAAAGTTTAACGGTCATTGCCCAAAAACCCTAAAAAAAAAACAGAGGTAAGATTAATTTTCTTGCTCTGCCCTTTTTAGGAGAATATGTCCCAATATAAAGAGATCTGATCCTCATAATAGGCAGATTGGTGGGTGGGAAATGTCAATGTCGACTGATTTACGGGTCATGTAACATGTCCATCAGCAAAGACCCCTCAACATTTACTTAGGCTCGGCTGCCAACTCTTGACAGCTCATAGGGTTGCAATCCTGGATGTAGGTGCAAATTATGTGGATAATAGGGATTGGAAGGTCTCATCACAATCTATTAGAAGGGCTACGTAGATATGAGCACGATAGGATTGAATCAGATTGATTGCAAGTCATAACCATCTAATTAAATGCCCTACTGTTTTTATTTCCTTTTTCTTTTTTAGTAGAATAAAGACCCCAATGTTTAATGACAAGATATGTAACTTTGGACCCTTAACCATATTGTCATGATTATAAGTTTATGCCCACACAAGCCCATCTGCTAATCAATGATGAGATCCACCAACCTCCATCTAAATGATTTACATGGATGTATGTAAGTGCCGCAAACAAGGATTGTTGACACTCAAAGTTGCAGGTAGTTTAATCATGTTTAGTTATTATGGTTTTGCTCACCATGTACTCCACTTAGAAGGGCAATGATAAGCCAAGAGAAGAAAGAAAAATCAAAATTAACTAAAATTTATATGCCACCTGTCACATAACTTACTTGAGGATTTGACTCGTAATAGTTAAAAATGATGAAAAATAACTCATGTAGCAAGACTCCAATATAATTAAGATAAGACTTTGATGATGCTGACGTGGCCTAGCACTCATAGAATGACTGAATTGGAGGTAAATTTTGAACCATCTTCTATTTATCCCCTAAAAGTGGGCCTCAAAGTTTCTAACCTTCCATGAAAAGTATTCATGCTAAATTCAGAGAAAGTAGGAAAACCTTATTTTTGAATAATTGTGACCTTGGAATGTTTTTAAAAAAAATCTAGCCCAACTAACCTGTTTGGAATTTCGGACAGACCTAAGGTATCACATGGTCTTTACATGGGCTGACCTTAGGAATGTGGGTTAGTCCTGGCACTAATTTTTGGGCCCAATGTTACAGGCTGCCTAAATGCAATTCCAACATCAACTGTGGCTTAAAAAAAAAATAAAAAACAGAGCATCAACTGTGGCTTATAAAATGAAAACACTTAAAAAAAAAATACAGTAGTAATTTAAGTAGCTAGTAATAACCAACGACAAAACAGAAAAAAAATAAAAATCAAAGAGTAAAGAACCCCTATCAACGTCCTAATTCAGATAAAAACATCCCTTTGCAAAGCATAGCTTCATTCTTTTCAAGTGCATGTGCCCCCCTTCATAGAATACCAGCATTGATCTCTTTCAACTCCCTGTTGCATTAGTTGACCCTCCCACCCACTATGGGATTTTCATAAAACCAAGTAGCGAGTGTTTGATCTCCTCTAGATTATTAAGGATCTCTGCTTTATTAGAGTTTTTAATACCGGTCAGCCCCTCAGAAAGAGATTTGGACATGACCATCATCGACATTATAAAGATCTCTAATTCTTAGGCTCACTTTCACGTGCTCATAGCTTAAGATGTGCAATGGTAAGGTAAGGTAAGAGGCTTTCTAGAGTAACTTGGGCATTATATTCATTCAAGTGGTAGAGGGCGCATGTGATTCGATGGATGGCACAAAATAGCTTTAGGTTGAATGGCATGTGGATTGATCTAGGATGAGCTTAAGAATAGGGTAGAGTTATGTAAAAGATTATAAAGTATGGTTTAAAAGATTATCATCTGCTAAATGAGTAACAATAGAATAATCCTGACCATTGATTATATACTATAGGACTATAGATAGATACTAATTCATTTGTTCCAAAAAAAGGAAAAACAAAATAGATTCATCCAAGCCCTATTTAGTCAACAAGAAGAACCAAACGCTATAGCAAACTAACCCCTTCAATGTCTCTCTCTACAACACATTCAAAGGGGATGATCTTGGAAGCTAATCTAGTGCCAAATAGGGCTGCACAAAAAATTTGGTACCACCGCAAAATCGGATCGAAACGACCGAACCGGGCGGTTCGGATCGGTTTATAATAGATCGGTTCGGTTAATGGTTTGAAAATTATAAAAACCGCTTACATCGGTCGGTTATCGGATTGAGCGCACGGTTAACCGCTTAAACCGATCTGACCGTATACAATAACTTAAGTATTGTTTTTTTTTTTTTTTTTTTTTATCATTTTAGCCTTAGGGTTTCGTTTTTGTGCGCTTGTATTTAGTCTAAACTCTTTTTTTGGAGTAGAATTATTTTTTATATGGGTCACTAGAATGTTGGATTTTTATGCTTGCACTAAACATTGGAATAAATACAAAGGATGGGGTATCATTATTTTGAAATTTTCAATGTCTGATTTTCAAAAAAATAAAATAAAAAACAACGGTTTAACCGACCGAACCTGTTCGGTTCAAGCCCTCTCCATCGGTCGGATCGGATCGGTTAATTAAAAAACCGACATGTTCGGTTTGGTTGTTAGTTTTAGTGTTAAACCAATCCGAACCGCCCATGTGCAGCCCTAGTGCCAAAGACCAGCTTTTTATATACTTCTTATACTGGGGTACATGTAGACATATGCCCGAGATCAACGAGGCCTTACATGGACAGATGAAGTTGCAGATTGATGGAATCCTTAAAACTACAACACTAACAGGACCCTGAGTGCTGTAGACAAACTCTGCGTTCCACCATGAGAAAGATATGCAATTGTTCCAGATGAATCTGCAATTAGTGATTCTTAATAGCATTTGAAGCTTTTACTTAATGAGACATTCGGGTTTTAACTATACATCCAAATATACTACAGAGCGTGCTAAAACCAAACTTTACAGGCTATGGGTGGGCCTTTCCACTTGCTTGCAAGTGGAGGTAGGCAAATTCCCTATCACTAGTGTGCAGGGTGCAATAAATAGTCCCCATTTTTAAGAAATACAGTCCGTAATTTATCTAACCAAAATATCTATATGTATATATAGGGTCTCTTTGTCAATAGGGATTGACAATATGGGATTGCTGAGTTAGCCGGCAAACTCGAACATTACATGGCTACCAAACGATGATTCTTAGGTATGCCACTTTTCCCACGTATGTGGGCTACTACCTTCCCACTTACGTGGTCTATCTTGGATCCCAGCCCCCTAACTGGAAAAAATAAGGGTCTCTCAAGTCTCAATATCCCAAGGACCCCAATAGAAGATGGCCCATTTACAATATTGGTCCAATATTTAACTTGGTTCGGTGTTTGGTCCACTGGATTGTCCTGATTAAAATTAACCATGAACTTTATGCCTGAGGAGCAAAACCCGACGCCATGATCTTAAACTACTCAGATTAATCACCGCATAATTCATATAATCATTTTAGTACAAAAGGATTCAGGCCCAAAAATCAACTGGGATCTTGACCTTTATTCAGATTCTGGCTCAACTTAGGGTCTTTAACTTAATCTCGACATGGTTACCAAAAAAACCTTAATCCTGACGTGTATGGGTCTATCCTCAAGTGAGGTACGGGTTTGAACTAGGAGAATTTTGGGTTTTGTACTAAGGAGTATGGACCAAACACATCAATTGTTGCTGGGAACCAGAACAATTTAACAAAAACTTCAAACAACTTAGCAAAAACTTTCATTTTCTGAGCTGAATTGCTGGTTACAATGACATTAGTGAACAAAAGGAAACAAACATAGAAAGCATAAAACAGAATCTCCTCTTGTTTTACCACTAGCTCTTTTTAGTGGGTGGTCTTCTCTCTCTCTCTCTTTATTCTTTGTGTGAAAAGAGAAATTTCATTATAAAAAAAAAAAAAGAAGAAAACCAAGAAGGAACAACAACTTGATCTGTTTAGTAGCTGGTCTTGAATGGTCGATACACCTTGAGCTCGAGCACTACCCCAGCTACTGATCCTGCTGCAGCTGCAATAGAGATCACCAGAGTTGCAATGATCAGTATCTGAAGGCAGACCCATCTAGTACTCCACTTGGGTATCTTCTTCTGTGCAATGTACATCTCCACAGGGAAATACACAGTCAGTGGCCAGAATCCAAAGGCCCCCAGAATTCCCACGACATCGTTGAAGAAAGGGAGGAGCATAGAGATCACTGTGGTTGCAACGACAAAGGCGGAGCGCCATACAAGGCGAAAGAGATTAAGCTTGAATGGTCTGAACCCCGGGACGGGTACCCTTATCTCCTTTGCAATGAACTCACTCTCTGGCCATCTCTCGTTGGCCCACTTCTCGACAAAGGCAAAGAGGGGCTGGCAGAAGACTTGGTAAGCCCCCACAAGGTGGATGACAATGGCTACATTGGCAATGTCAAGCAGCCAGAAGGGGTTGTAGAAGCCAAAGCCGGTGAGGAGGTTCCCGGGCGCATTGTCTCCAAAGGCAGCATAGCCCATGCAGCCACAGAGCAGGTAGAAGACGGTCGTCACCACCACACTGATAGTAGTTGCCTTCTTCATGGTATTGGCCTCAGAAGGTGGGGACTTTACGGTGTCCTGCACCCACCAATTCACAAGCAGCACCATCTTTAATTCATATTTGAGTTTGCAGTTCACAATTTGATGTTTATCCCAATTCAAGAGTTCACTTGAGTAACTTCATTCAATTCTTTTTTATTATTCTATTATGTGGTTCGAGTATGTCAAATTCTATCAGTAAGCTCTAATGATAGTTTGGTATAAAACGCGTGTATTAATGAGACCCAACCCAACTTCACATAAATTTTAATTCTGTCCCACCTAAGTACCTGAATTTCAATGAGGATGATGGAGTAGGAGTAAGCAAATGCAATGTCACCCAAGGCTTGAAAGCTCCTCCATATTTTCTGGGTTCCAGTGATTGTTCCTATGCTTATTCCAGTTGCACTGCCTTTGAAGCTCCCATTCTCTGTTCAAAGCAGATAATTCAAGTTTCAATCTCAGTATTCAGGTTCAATTAGCTTATTAACTACCAGAACAAAAGCTTAAAAGTGACTAAGACCTGCAACTTTGGCGATTCCAAGTGTCAGACCAATGGAGGAGTAGGTGAAGGACATGACAGCCGCGACAATTGAGAGCCACCATATCTGGTCAAAGTCGGGGATCTGAGAGAAGATGATTTGAGTGACACCAAACATGATCATGTATGGGTTGCTGGACATGTGGCATGGGTTCTTTCCTCCACTCTCATGGAAGCAATTCGACCGTTTGATGGCCCTGATTGTACCAAAAAATGAATAGTAGACATTAGCCAATGAATAAGGACTAGAGATACACATAATGAGAAAGATTAGGAATATATGTACTTACATCATGCTTATGGATGCGGCAATGGTGTAGCCAATGGCAACGCCAAAGAGATTGAGGTACTGAATTAGCCCACAGATCTTAACTTTCACTCCACCTTATAAGTTCAATTGAAAAAAAAAATGTGAAACATGGGTTAGGCATTGTCCTCTGTTTCTCTTGGTTTCTTAGTAGTAGTATTAAAAAAACAGAGAGAGATTATCTACCAAGATTAGCCCGAACTGCATCCATGTAAGTGTAGTTTCTCTTTCCAGTGATGGGGTCACCAGATCTGTAGCAATCGGCAAGGAGAGCTGAAGTGTAGTAGATAACAAAGGAGAACAACAACATGACCACAGGACCCGCAATCCATCCCAGCTGAGCAATGGCCCATGCCAGCGATAGCACACCGGAACCAATCACTGCAGTTATTATGTGTGCACTTGCAGTCCAAATGTTCCCTACACCCACAAACAAGAAGCCCATTAGACACAGCACCATATCTACAAGTTCTTAAAGATCTCAAATAAAAACCTCACAGAATTATCAATGGTTGCTCTTAGCCTCTTACCAGTTCTTTTGAGTCGGCCATCATCGTCGAAGCATTTGGAAGCTTCCTTCTGCTGAACTTCAATGGAGATTGCCTGTGAAGGGAAGTCAGCAACTCGATTGTTGGCTACAGTACTCTCAGAACCCATCTATAGACACAAAAGAGCAAGAAAAGAAGACCAGCAAAGGGATGTGAGAAATTGGTTTTTCTTGTTTCAAACTACTTGTAATTCGTAACTACGAGTAGAAGAGAGAGTCCCTATAACAACATAATTTTACAGCATGAATGCACTAAACTACTAGTACTACAGACCCTTTGCAGCACACTTCTAGTCACAGCTCTGTATGCTGAAACAAACCCAGAATCCAAACTAGAAGTTAAAAGAGATGAGAGAACTGAGAAGGTGAATGAAATGCTTGTTTGAGGGAGTGAGGTATATATAGCTGATTTTGGCAGTGAGAAGGTCCATGTGAATGAAAAATGGGGAGACCTGAGAAGACGCGTTAAGTAAACGACCTATGCAGATATCCATATCAATATATCAAGCACTCACTCTCTCTCTACTCATTCCTTTTTAGTGACCCCAGTCTTTGTCCTCATCTCCCCCGACCTGGTCTCATGGTCAAAAAGAGTCCATGAACCAAGAATTTAGCTGTTTTGGTTCCTGCCTGCTTTCTCCCCACTTTTTATATCTGTCAGGTAAAGTACAAAACGAGAGACAGACATACAACACGTGGGTGGATGAATATAGGTAAATGAAGATAATATTTGCTGTAGATGTGAAACAAGAAAGGCTTTTTTTTTCTGTTACCTTTTTTCTTTTGCAAACTGTCACGTCTTCTTTTATCTATTTCTGTTACCTTTTTTCTTTTGCAAACTGAAGCTGTGATCTCTTGTTTTATCTATAAGAAAAATATAGATATGAATATTTTTTCTATATCAAGAGGAATGTTCACGAATGTTCATATTTATTTTTTTCTCACATAGAGTGAAGGATATTTTTATTTTTACACATGAAAAGTACATTTTGTATCTCATTCTATTATTTGAAAAAGTATATTTTGTACTTGAAAATTTTGAAAAAAGTGAAAGTGTCCCTCCCCATGGTGAGTAAAAGATGCATATGAATATTCCCCCTATATGAATGGATGCAAGAGAATGAGACAAAATGAAATGGATTAGATATGGATTGGTGTTGAGATGTCGTAATTTGTAAACTCCACACACTTTCAATGTAGCTAGAAGAGGGATTTATATTAATACTTCTTAGGAAAGATTAATGTTACTATCACTTACATGGTTTTGTGACCCTCCATACTTGTTGGTGAATAAGTTCCATCCTGACCCAATTAAATCTTCTTAGCACTATCATTTGTATTCAATGTTTGTCTTTTTTGTTGGTACAATTCTGTTGTACCATTGTCCTACCCTCCCCCACTTTTACTGTTGTGGGGTTTCTTTCTTGTTTCTAATCCTTCTTTGGTAATATAATTTGTCGTTACCGTTCAAAAACTAAATGTTTGTATCTTTGGGAAAAGGCTAGTGGACTGCAATGATCCATGTGTCCAAACTGAACTTGACCCATTGATATCCTACAATGGATAAACCATGTGTTGTGGTGTAAAACCCACCTCAAAATCCATGTATATAATGGGCGTTTTTTTTTTCTCTTGATTTCCTTTTATATTTTCTGAAGTCATCCTAGCTAGTTCTAAAATGTCCTTTAAATGTAATAGTCAGCATTATTTTATGGTTTTAAAAACCTTTTGATCAGATGGATAAAATTGTTTGCTATAGAATTAGGTTGCCCTCTCTCTCTCTCTAATCATTGGGATTGGAACTCACCAAGAACTAAAGAGCCAGCCTTCCTCAATTATAGTCTAATTTCTGTGCCAAAACCTCACACTCATATATACACCAAGACAAGAAATAAAATAAGAGTTTAATAAATTGCTTTTTCAAAGTTGCTTGTTACAAATGAATGAAAATTACCTTATTCATGGTACTTCGTGCTACTAAATACAATTAAATGACCAAGATTTCTCCACCTGTCTTTCATCCAACAGGGATGAGAACCTTCTAAATTAACCCTAGCTCAGAACTTTCTACACAACTTCACTCAATTCTTATAGATATTTACACTTTTCTATAATACTCCACAGATATCTATACATTTTCATAATTGACAAGTAAACCCTAAATATATTTCTATGTAATTTAATAGTACTTCACTAGAGCCTTCCACATTATTTCAGACCCTTCAAATGTTGATCATGAATGCATTTGTTCATCTATTCATTTCATGATACACAAATAACTCTAAAAGCGTCTCTGTCTCTGCCAATATATGAGCATGCATGTCTGCGAGAATGGCCTGAACAAATGACAAGCAACCGAGGACTATCCATTGCCCATTCAATTTACTCATGAAGGGCCACAACCATGGTAATTCAACGGTTTCCCGACAACCATGGGAATTCAATTACTCTCTTTTAGCTTGAGAGAACAACATGTGGGGAGGAACATTCCCCACACAGGGCCTGAATATTAAACAGACAGAGAGCCTTGCATTGCAGTGATCTATGATCTTTTTTATCATTAAAATCATTACAATATGCATAAGAAAGCTATTCTTGTATGGTTCTCAAAGACCGTGGAAAGACACTTAAGTATCTTTGAAATTTGAGTACTCCATTACCGTTGATTGGTATAAAGATAATACGAGAGGCCCATTGATTAGCTTGATTGGAATGTACATGTGGCATAACCAGCAACGCTCAATGTCGAGCACTTGCTTCTTTTGGCTGCATGATTGAGTGCCCATTGCCCATCTCTCTCAGTGTTTGATAGCTTCTCATTCATTGAAACGTAGACATATTTTATTAGGGATTAGGGAAGATTAACTTGTTAATTAGATGATTTGGACTAAGAACAGATCTCTTCTTCTTGCACTTTTTCTTTTTTCTATGCTATCTGAGGGTTCCCGAGGGAAGCCGAGTAAATTCCCCTGTAGTCCAAGTGTGGTAGTGCAGTTTCGAACTTACAATCTCCGAGTGCAAACCGTGGTTCTAGGCCAATTGAGCTACCCCTTAAGGTTCTTTTTCCTACCCTTATTATGGACTTTGGAGAGATAAGTTGCTATGCATCTATCTAGTAATGAATGCATTTTACATTAAGTATTATATATATATATATACATGGGGAATGTTCATATGCATCTTTCTCTCATCATCGAGTGAGGGACACTTCCTTTGTTGTACATGAAAAATATATTTTGTACATCACCCTATGTACCCTATGTATTTAAAAATTTTCAAAAATAAAAATGTCCCTCACCCTATAGCGTAGAAAAGATGCATATATATATATAAGAAAATATTCAAGTGCATCCATCCCTCACCATTTTTGGTGAGGGACACCCCCATTTGGAAAGTGTCAAGTACAAAAAGGGGAGTCACTTCCCTTTTGTACTTGACACTCCCCTTTTTTGTACTTGATATTTTTCAAAGGTGGGTGCCCCTCACCAAAAATAGTGAGAAATGGCTGCACTTGAATACTTCCTGATGAGTCAGGCCCAAATGACCCAACCCATGAGGATGAAGCTCAGGTCCAAGCCCACGCAGAGACCAAGTCAAGGCAGCCACGTTGCTTCGGAAGCAATCCCGCTCCTACCAGGTCCTGCGGAGAAATATCGCACCTGCCTCGTCCAGCGCGAGGGCAGTTCCTCACCTGCCTCCTCCAGCGCGAGGGCAGTTCGAGGGTTCCAAGGAAGAACGTTGCTGAAGAGTCGTCTCCATCTGTTAGGGGAGGACTATAAATCAAGGAGTCCCACCAGCACTTGCAGGAGGATGGATCTCTCTCTATTCACTTCGACGCTTGTATTCCTCTAGTTTGTAATAATCATTGAGGAAGTAAAACACCACAGGCAATCTCTGCCTTTATGAAGTGGACGTAGGTCATCTTGACCGAACCACTATAAATCTCTCATCTCTCTTCATTTACTGCATTTATTACTTGACCGATGGTGTCCGAAACCCTATTTTGACATCATCACTTCCCATATATATATATATATATATTCCCCTCTGTAATTATATTACATTACGTTGTAGTCTTCAAATCGTGTTAGATTTAAAGGATTATAAATATTGCACTTACAATCACAATGCAGTGCCGCCTACATTGTGGGGCCCACATGAACTCTCTTTCATGGGTGATAGAGGTTGGACAGAAAGGAGCCCTCTTTGGGCTGCAGAAGTACAATAACAGTATAAGTTTCCGTGGTGAAAATATCTCTGTCGACATCTATCTTGTCATTTTCCTATGTTTTGTCTCCCTTGACCCATTTTAGGTAAAAAGTACTTAGTCGAAAGGCGGATGACCAGATACTTGATAGAGTATAGAGCAAGAGCCTAACGAAGGGTCCGGATTGCAGCTTTTCTCTACTACTTTTTTAATTAATAATAATATTAAAAAAATCCAAGCACACTGATTCATAAAATGTGATGCATGACAAGTTCTAAAATCAAAGTAATGAGAATAAGTACTAATTTCAAAATCAAGCTAAAAGAAGAAGGGGTTATTTGGAATTTTGATATTGTGCTAATGAGAGGAAAATACGATATTAAAAGTTTCATAATATTATCTGCTTTGACCGAGATTTGTTTTAAAGCATAGCATATGGGGTTAAGGCTAGGTTGTACATATATTTTCGGGGGTTAGAATTTCGATATTTTCGATATGAGACTTATTAGCCCTCTCTCTAGATGGATGCGCCGGCCGGACCCAATAGCCTTTGACAGGGGGCCATAGGCGTGAAATAGGGTCTAATAAGTTAATCTTCTTTCTTGATCTTCTCGAGTTTACCGTTGTAATTAAAGGGGAGTCAATATGATTAGCTATAAGTATATGGAAAGAAGCGGATATAGGGTTGAATGAATATCATCCCACTCACCGAGTAGATATGAATTTGCATAGATTAGTTTGGAGTGTTAAATTAATCAATTTTTTGGTAAAACATCTATGTATTGTCCATTTTGTATAACATGTGGGGCACCGAGTGTGTTCTATTTTGAAGAAGAAAAGATAAAACCTGCAAATTCTCTGCTTTGGATTAAAGGCATGGGTGCAGTGCATGTGTATATGATGAAATGCTGAAACCACAGCAGTTGGAAGGTTTTTTTCATCATTCATGAAATTTAGAACCCAGAAAGAAGTGCTGTAAATTTCATTTCTCCAAACTACGTATTAAACCATGTCACTGTTTTTTTTTTTTTTTTTCAAAAAAAAAAAAAATGTCACAGTTTCCACCAGAAATATGACAAATTTTCAGTGGAACAATTAGGGATGGCAAGGGCCAAATCTGAGTAGGGTCCAGCCATATCCAGACCCAAATAACAAACAATGTGATTTGTTCCGGGCCCAAGCTGCGTCTTAATCCTAAGATCCATGTCCAAAACCTAATTAAAGCCATCAGGTTTAGCTTCAAGTCCTTCTCAAACAAGGGTCAGAGAGAAAGAGAGGTATTAAAATACTTGTGTATTTGTAGAGATATTTATTTGATTGATGTAATATGATTATGTATACACATACTCACACATGTCAATTTCGAGTGGGTCCTCATTAGATTTGGAACTATATAGACCTAGACCTAAACCCACTCCCAATTTAAGAGTCTGAATCCCCTGCGTCACTATGTGAGTGTGAAGTTTAGAGCTTCACCGTGGGCCTCACCTATTGATAATTCAAACCGTTTAAAATAAATGTCATTCCCTTTAATGATATACCGTCAAATTTCGTGATTAACACAATCTTCTACACTATTAATCATATGCATTAATCACATTGTCAATCATGTACTAATCTTAAAGCAGAACCAGTTCCAATCACAGTAAATTTTGAAGATATTACACTGAAGGAATGATATTCATTTTGAACCGTTCATATTATCAAGAAACAGGGTCCAAATGGAATGGTTATAATGAACAAATATATATTCAAAGTATCAGACAATCTGCAATACTATCTTGGTAAAAATTAGGTTGGGTGGGATATTGTTGGTAGGCATTTCCACTCAGAACATTACCAATCTCAGTCATATTAGGTAAACTAAAATCCAATACAACAATACCACGCCAAATATGGTTTTCATATTGAGCACTAGAAACATGGCAGGTAACAAAATGCTTAGATATTTTGGAAGAATAGAGGTCTCTGGACAAAGAAAAAAAAAGGTGGTCTTTTCTAGGTAGAACTCAAAACATTTGACTTTTTGGTAGGTTTCTGGTCTATTTTCTTTGGAGGAGGTGGAGAAGGGATTGAAATGTTGGAGAAACAGGTGTTACTCGGAAACCAGTTTCTGTCTCTTTGTTCTATGATTTTATGGGTAACCCTATGTTGGACATGAATGTGGTAAAGTAAAGAAAGGAAGGGGAACAACAAAATCTGTCTATAGATATCAAGCATATCAAAGGTTGGCACGAGTGGTAAGAATTAAGATATTGGTGAGAGGGTGGTTATATTCCAAGTTTCACTCAGAGTAGTTTTTTGTTTAACCCAGCTTGGGCCCAGGACTCAATATACTGCAGATAAGGAAGTCCACATAGTGAAAAGGATAGCCCACGAGAGAGACGAGTGGATATCTATGGGTCGATGCTTGGGCAGCTGGATGACAATATTCTGGACTGCCAACTAACTGAACAAGGCTCTTGTTGTCCACTCCAATTGGTGTTGAACGGGATCTTTTATGGTGATAAACATATAATCCACACTTCCTTTCATGTACATCAGTCAAGTTTTACATTTGGTCCTTCTGTGTTGTATTGGACTGTTGGGGGATTTGATAGAGGATTTGATTTTGAGCAATCTAGATTTAAAAATGAGCCCAATTGACGGATTTGTATGTAGCTTTGATAGAAAATGGAAATGCTAATGAAACAATGTACTTTGGTTGGTGCCGGAAGGATACTTGAATATATATTGCATGTAGTATGTAGGTAAAAAACTTGTTGGTCTATTGTTTTGATCGATTAAACAAGGGATTTTTATCTCCAAAAAAAAATTTTATTGAAAAATCCATCAATTAGCAATTTCTCTTCAACCTCAAGAAATCCAAAATCTTGTTTTTTACTTTGGTGACTTAATACTCTCTTCACCCTCTTTTTTACCATTTTTTCCATCTTTCACTTTACTTTCTCTTAATTTTACAATCCCCAGCCATTTTCAGATATTACATTTCATTTGAGAGAAATATTTCACTTTCCTTGCCATGGTCGCCCAAAGATAGGAAAGCTCTCTTATTAGTGATTTGGCTGCATAATTTAATTGTTGATTTTTGCAAATAACTAATATAACAAAACTTCTTTCTATAGACAGCCACTGGACCACACATCCTTGCCATCTTTCAGTCATTAAATTGTTGTCATGGTAAAAATGAAAGGCTAATTAGCATTACTCATGAGCAAATATATAAGTCTCATTGTGTAATTCTAACCATCTACGCCAAATGGCGTTCGTTGTAGTCTTGTTCTCTCTAACTTTTTGAGTTAGTGTTGTCACATCTTACTATGTCATTCCTGATCTTTATTGATCTTCCATGATCTCTCAGTCCTTTAAACTATTATAGCACAAATGCAATTCAGATTGCTCGTGCAGATGTGCTCCATTTATACATGTGTTTCACAAAAGCATTCACATTGACTGGGATGCTCAACATCCCACAACAAATTCATTTCCTCTAGGTAATGTGTGTTAATGTGGACCCAAGAAATGAGCATTAATCCAAGCACTATCCTCTATATGCGACGTGTATATGCATAAAAAACTTTTACATCGACTTGCTGCTTTGAAACAAAGGATCCTTTTTCTTCTACCAAAAAATAAAAACTCGAACCTACGGGATCCACCTCAAAAGGTAAGTGGGAAAACACCCCATGTCTCAATCCAATAGGTCCATCTAGGCCACTCTTTTCATCATTGGAGAAGGATAATAACTGCAAAACGAGTCAGCAAAGCAAGCTGTCTTATCCCTGGCATGGGCTGTTGGACCCCAAAGGCACACCGTCCAAGTTGACCCAGAATAGTTCATCTTTGATGCTTCTCGTGCAACACAGTCTCTGCATTCTGTGGCCTACTTGTAGTAGCGGGAGATTTCAGAGAAAGATCCAGTTGGGTTGGTAGAGGGGTGGTCTAAGATCTTGTCGGTTGACTTGAGTGGCCCACCATCTTTTGGGTACAGTTTCAAAATCTACCAAATTGAAGTATCTTAATCCTTAATCCTTTTAATTTAACTCCAAGGGATTTGCACAGGACTACGGTTTTTTTTTTTTTTTTTTTTGGGAGTTAGAGGTGGTAGTATCAATCTTCGGTTTCCCCCTCTTAAGAAACCGAAGATTGAGTATACTAGTGCCACCGCCTGGGTATAACGGGGGTTTTATTCGGCTTTTCTCTGGGTCCGGAGGGATTAGTCCAGTCCAAAGGGTTGAGAACTCTCCCTTAGAAGAAAATTTTTTTTTCCTCTTAATTTTTGGCCTTTTGTTGTTGAATGAGAACCACTGTTTGTATTATGTCCCTGTCTATCCAAATCACGGTTTTGAGATTTCTTCAGTCTGGAGGATTTTAGGGGGTCCATTATCGACACTGTGGACCATTGGATCAATGATCTATGTCATCTAATCGTAGGGTGCTCATATAGATGAAAGAGACTGCTATTACCGATTTAGGAAAAGTAAGTGCTGTTTTTTTTTTTTTTTTTGTTACCCTAAGTACCTTTGTACTAACATACGGTGGAAATTACCAAAGGTTACAGTTACAGACTGCTATTTCTGATCAGGTTGGTCAATGGGTATAGTTTTACTAAACAACCTGAAGGGCCCAACTTAGAAAAACAGTTAAGTATAGCCCCTGATTTTGGGCTTGGCAATGGATGGAGTTGAGTTTGGGTCAACAGGGCCTACAGATCCATTGAATAGGGTGTTCGCAGGTCAACTCGGGCTGCTTGCCTCCTGTGTGGCCCACTTGGCTAAGATATTGTGTTATTTACTGTTTTGGTCCTTCGGGCCATAAAAGTCAGGCCTGAGCCCTCCCATTTAATCAATTGGGCAGGCCGAACTGCCCATTTAATCAACTCTAGCAATTGTTGAACTAATTAAATTAAATTATATGCACGGGCCGAGCTTTAGAATTTCTATCACTCAATCCAAGCCTGATCCAATCATTAAAAGAGCCCTAACTACATGTCCAAGTCCGGCCTGGCCCATGAGCACACCTACTTGTATGTATAACACTACCGAAGAGGAAATCTGGGTTTCCTTTTCCGTTGAAGCGGAAGTATGAGGGGGGAAGGTCAGAGTCGGATTTCTTCTCTCACAATGAAAAATTCTACAGTAACTATCTTTTTTTGCAAAGAATTCTTTTGCACCTAATAACAAAAAAGCGAATAAAGTGGGATTTGAGGTTCCTTTTATGCAGACATGGCTCTGCATAAACGTGCCCTTAATATCCGTTGTTGGAGCCCATTTCACCATGATTTCCTTGTATTCAACTCCCACGCAGGCAAATGGGCCCTAAGGATAAATTTGGATTTTTAAAATGTAAAGAAATAGGTGGTGACTTTTTTAAGAATAAAATCTTAAATATTTATAAAAAGTCCCAATCTTTTCTTTTATTAATGTTTAAACAGTCCAATGAGGAATTATTTTTAGTGTAGTCCCTAATAAACTAATAAAAATCTTAAATAAGTCGAGAGGGAATTGTGGTAATTTACTAAGGTTTAAATGGTCTTGCCTAAGCACAAGGACATAGGGAAGTATTAAGCGAAGGTCGATTGAATGGTGTAAATGTGGAATAATAGAGGCGATGGTGTAATTAGAGTCTAGTAAGCCACAATTAGCAAGATATGGCCTTTCACTAGAGAGCTTTTAGAAGTCATCGTTGGACAACTTTTTACCGATCGAGTCCTGGGTAAAGGAGAGATTAATAGATGATAGTAATATATATATATAAAAAAAAAAAAAGAACACCCCAAGGATCTAGTGGTCGACATAACATCAAGGACCTACTTGAAATTATCCTGAACCATAGGGACTGCTTTGAAAATAATTGTGACAAAAGACTTTTTAAAAATCAAATAATGATAGGACTTCTTATAAAATTTCTTGATTTTCAGCTTAGATCTCTTTTTTTTTCTCAATTTAAATATTTCCATGATAAATAGATGAGAGATAAATGGTGGTATTTGAAGGAAGGATTGATAAGATGCCCTGGATGTGGTGAAATCTTTTTAAGAAGGTAATCTTCAAGCAGATCTTGGAGCCTTTCAAAACATCAGTGTGCTATGATTCTTGCCATCAGTTGAGCTGGAGAACTTCTAGAGATGGAAAGAAGTTGAAGGGTTTACCAGTCTGAGCTAATGACAAGAGAACCTAGCTAAGATTATTTTTAACTGTAAGGGTTCTTTTAAGGCCATATCTTTGGTCACTGCACATTATGACCTTTGATCAAATCCTCCATCCTGGGTAATCAAAGAATATATTTTTCAACAAACTTTCATATTTGATCATTGCCTTTTCCTCCCTAACTCTCCTTAATATTCGCCAAGGAGCAAAT
This sequence comes from Litsea cubeba, assembly GCA_012931725.1. Taxonomy (NCBI): domain Eukaryota; kingdom Viridiplantae; phylum Streptophyta; class Magnoliopsida; order Laurales; family Lauraceae; genus Litsea; species Litsea cubeba. The sequence continues at coordinate 114,450,819 of CM022947.1, read as the reverse complement.
ATTTTTGGAATCAACCATAAGATTTTAAAAAAACTTCTACTGGTCTGTGGTGTTTGCTCCTATCATTAAGGGCTGAAATTGAATTACTAGAAATTCTAGGACATGTATTTCTAAAATGGGTTCAAAATGAAAAATCAAAGGTGAATATACAAAACTGGGTAACTAACAATCAAATAATCTTATTTTTAATAGAAAATAAACCACGGGGAGATGAAACATGGAGAGATACTAGGAGATATTACTAGATTCGAAAATCCATCAAGGTTTGATCCATTCAAATTAAAATCAGCTTGCTATTGGAGATATTAGCAGACAGGTAACTTGAAGTTTCTTCACATGTTCTCCTTCTATATACAAATTGAAATATTTTTATCTTTCTAAAAGGAGGGCAAATTTTGCTTGATTCTCTTTGAATGTTAATATGGTACAAAAGCAATGGTCTGGTTGTGATGCTGTGATCAGGCTGACCATAGTCCTGTCTCTGATGATTGTGCAGGGTATCAAGAGAGATCAACAATTTGCGTCTTCTTTTATGTTATCAAAAACTCTTGCAAGGGTGTAAGAGATAGTAAAGATAGAATGATTTTTTTCTTCATGATCTGGTCTCCATGCAGCAAATTTTTCTCAACGTCGTCTCAATGTTTACACTAATCGTTAATTAAACGTAGCGCATCACTGAGTCAAGTGACTTAGAAATTACCTTCTGTTGACAACAACTTAACCCCCAACTTAACTTTATCTTCTCAACCCAACATCCCAACCCCAACCACACCATCCCTTTGTTACATGTCCCAAACCAAGCCAATGAATTATGAGGAATTCTCTATTCTGTACAAAGTGAATTAATATTGTCTCTATACTATATGTGTTTGTTGTAGTTGCCTCTTCTTCTTCTTCTTTTTCCCTTCTTCCCTTGGGATGTGAAGTTTGTATATATTATTGCACAATGTGAGAAGTCTATTATTGGAGTAAGGACTACAGAAATTTTATCTATGATTTCAAAAACATAAAAGTCTTTTTACGGGGTTCTATTTTATGCAACCTCGGGAACACACAGGATCAGTCATGGCTCAGAAGTCAGAATTCATTGATTCTAACTGCCAGTCCAATGTAAGCATATAGACAATCCCCATGCAGTGTTGTCTAAATGGTTGGAATCATATTATGAAACTTATTAGATCAAGGAGCAGCCATGTTGACTCTCTTGAATTTCAATTCAAGAAGCATTCATATTTCATTTCTTTAACTGATAAGGACTTGATAGTTACATGCAATATACATAACTATATATATATATATATATAATCATTTCAAGACCTAGTCGGAGTTTTTGTTTTGAGTTGATCCATTCCTGATTTTGCACTGCCATATCTTACTGATAAGATCACTGGTTAAATAATTCTAATCATAAAGTGATATGTGTATGGTAGAGAGGGTGTTCATGGGCTTGGTCGGTAGTTCGGATCGAGCACATGGGCAGTTGCGCCCACCTACAACCACTTATTAATGCTCAATATTCAGAAATCTTGAAGGTAGTCTGGCCATTCCTCTGGTTGTAACGGTCCAGCCTGTGGAACCCACCTGGCACTCTCTTTAATCTAAAATAGATTCGGGTATATGAGTCTCACCAATGAAGGATTTTGGGCCTGGGGCTAAGTACACTAAGGACCGATTGAACCCAACCCGAAATAAAAGGCCACTCCTCTCCGCTTATGGGATCATGATGAGCCCCATCCACCTAATTGGTCTCTTTTAATCGAATTTGGAACAGACTGATTGAGTAATCAAGGTACGTATTAGAAAAACATGTTAGATGGTTTCATATGCTTCCAATACGTACCTTGAGCTGATCGATGTTAATCAAGCAACCTAATTATAAATGTTTTCTAGGTCAAGAGATTAATTTAAAAAATATCCTTCATCAAGGAGTCCTTTTTGTAATTAGCACAAGGGGTAAGATTGCTTTGAGAAAATCCCTTCGCTTAACACAGTTGAGATACTTTTGAATCTAGCTAGATAGTATAAGGACATGGATCACAGAATTCTTTAAGTCCATCCCCATAATTTCATCAGTAGACGCAAATCTGAAATCTAAACCGCTTAAAATCACTATTTCCTCTTGTTTTATCTCTATATAAACCAAAATTTCACTGTATAAGTTGAGACCACCAGCAGCTTGATATATAACTTATTAAACATGTGATGAAAGTAATAACAAAAGGAGTCAAAATCATGTTTTATATAGGATGGTGGGTCCCAGTTTGAAATGAAATTTGCTTTAGAGCTAAACAAAAGAGTAGATAGTACTTTTCTATCAGTTGGATTTTAGATGTGGGCCCTGCTAATTAAACTATAGGAATGCACTAAAATATCAAGCTAAGAGGGACTCATATTATGTTGACAATGGGCTCCTCATGAAAGACCCACCTTGAATAAAACAAGAGAAAAAGTCTCTTCTTGCATTTCCAGTCAAGACGGAATTACTCAGTCATATCATCCCTCCAATAACAAATCTATAATTGTAAAGAAAATCAATTTTAATTCTTCCTTCAAACCTGACACCTTGTCTTCATTCGAACTATGGAGGGAAAGAGAGAGCTGCAAATATAATTTATTTTTCTTATTCAAACTGTTGTGATCTAGGGTCTAACAGAAGATCAAGCATACACAAAAATACAGAGATTTACATGGTTCGGCTTTTGGCCTACATCATAGAAAAGACGAGAGAGATTTTACTAGCAATTAGAAGAGGTGTACATCATAAAGGCTCTTAGCCTCTATTTATAATATCAATCCAAAAATCCTGGTACACCCAGAACAGACTCTGTCTAATTACGGTAAACCTATAACAGACCTACTTCTAATCACAGTAGAACAAGTATGATACTGGGCCGCGATCAACCGACACCATTAACTTAATCACTCAATATCACCGGCTTCTATTGAACCATACAAGTCAATACAAACATCAAGACCACCATCATTCATTCCCCCAAAAAACTCTTCTTCTGTGACCAGTTGTTTCATGTCATTATCACCAACAACATTGCTTAAGGAAAAAATAGAAAAACAATTTTATATATAGGGGAGGTTTTTAAATGGGGGAGTTTTTATAATCATAGATTAAATATTCAAGAAGGATTAAAAAAAAAAAGCCATCTCTAGGCTATGAGGGATTTTACTTGTGGGTTCGTTCCAATCTTTTATGTGCCTACCCCTTGTCCTTGAAGGGCCATCAAGTTGCATTTAAAGACTTTTCCTCGCTACATCATTGTTGACAATGTTAGGTATTATTCAAATATGTGGGACTACATTTGGACGACTCTGAAGCCTTGAAAACAATATTATATAATCATTTATTTTTTGATTTCTTACAAGATACTTTGATTCCCTTAAACCTAGATGATTTTAAGGTGGTCCGCAGAGGAGACCAATTTCATCATCTCATAATAATATAATATAAATCGTTACATAGATAGAAAGATAAAGAGTTGTGGTGAAACTTTCTACTGTCTGCTCGCCATCGTCCATGGCTGAGATAGTCCCTCTGGAAGTGGAAATGGATTCAGGAGAGAAGCGCCTCAACGAGCTTGGATACAAACAAGAACTTAGAAGAAAGATGGTTTTTCTTCACCCCTTAATCTTTCTTTAAGCTTATAAGGACTTGTAACTAATTCATTTTTGCATTACATGAACTGGTTCTTGTTTCTTTTCCATCTTCCAGTTGAAAAGGGTTTTAACTAAGTTGTGATCGATGAATGGTTTTATTTTGCCCCCCAGACATTCTTCAAGACGCTAGCGATATCCATCTCAACGGTGACGCTTTTCACTGGGGTGACTCCACTCTATGGCTCGAGCTTGCTGTATGCAGGGCCAGCTAGCCTTGTGTGGGGTTGGGTTGTGGTCTCTTTCTTTTCTTGGTTTATAGGGATTGCCATGGCTGAGATCTGCTCTTCATTCCCTGTTAGTTCTCTTCTCTCATTTTGATCTGTTTATTTCACTTTCGATAACTCATTTACGTGTGATGAGAGATGATTTTAGCTTGTGCTGATAAGATCAAGTTGCATATTTGATTGAAGAGCTCATATATATATATATATATATATAGTTCAATTGAGATTCTTACCTATGCGCGCTGATAAAGAACGTTCTTCTAACTTTAGTCATGGTGTTTCATCAAACAGACAACAGGTTCTCTTTATTTCTGGGCTGCTCATATAGCCGGGCCCGAGTGGGGCCCACTTGCTTCATGGTGCTGTGCATGGCTGGAGACTATTGGCGTCATTACTGGTATAGCTGCACAGGTATCTTTATAGTTCCCCCTTCTCTTCCATGTTTTTTGTTCTACCTGTAGCAAATCCTTGGCTTATCACGGTTGGGGCATAAATATCCACATTAATCAAACCAAATGCTCTGGATATGAGGCTCCCCCATGGCCCGATTAGATAGAAGACATGTCATGAGATGTGAGGTCCACTAGCCACACCACATAAAGGAAGGCCCCTTAATGTTAGTAACATAAAATTAATCTAGTTTTTGATAGATAGCTAATCTAATCTAAGATGGGAGGGTTTGAATCCACTTTTTATGTTACCCTCTTTGAAATAATCTTGCATGGTAGAAGGTCTCACATAAAGTGTCAAATCAAGAAAAAAAAGACAGTGGAGGGAGTTGGTTGTAAAAGCACAAAAGACAAGAAAAAACTACTTTTAATTGCACAAAATGACAAAAATAATGCTTTAAAAAGGAACAAAATGACAAAAGTATACAATAAAAAGAACAAATTAATGATAAAAGGGTGCTTTTACTTCCAACTCCCTCCATTTTCTTTTCTTCTTGATTTGACACTTAATTTTATTTTACTTTACTCCACCTACAAATATCTGTGCTTTTATTTATGGATTGAAAGGACCTTCTCTGGATCTGGTAGGATGGTGCATTTTGAAATCAAGATATTAGGCTTTCAAAGAAGTTAATAAACCTTACCACTTAGCCGGCCATCAATCTATTACTGATACAATTTTACATAGAATAAATCACATATATATATAGAGAGAGACTTTTACTCTTTACTTTTTCTAAGCTACTTTCCCTCATGATCCTTTATTTTATTTCTTTACCCTCTATATTCATCTTTTATACAATATTTCTTATATTATATTTTTTATTTTAATGAGAATTTCCAATAATACCCCAAAAAAATACAAAAACTAGTATATCTATAATAATAATAATAATAAAAAAGGTGTTAGTACATGCATCTTAACAGGGACTAGTTGTACTGAGTTATATTGAACTTGTTGGGGTTGTTTGGTAGGCTTATGCAGGAACACAAACAATGCAGAGTATCATTTTACTAAGTACAGGCACAAACAAAGGTGGAGGTTACTTTGCTCCAAGTACATTGGCCTTACCATCTCATGGGCAGTACTGAACTCCTTCGCAATACAAGTCATTGCCTTCATTGACGTAATCTCAATATGGTGGCAGGTATCTATCCACTCTAGGATAATTTGTAACAACCTAGATGTCTTTAATAGTAATGTTTTTCCAATCCAACAGTACTAGTCCTCTCTTTGAAATTGGGGAAGGCAACATTCATAAGATTTGAGAAAGCACTTTAATAAGTTCAGGTTTTCAAAAGTTAGTCTACAGAATCTTCAAATCCTTTTTAAGGCTAAAACATGCAGGTCATTGGAGGTTTGGTCCTAGTCATAATGCTACCCTTGGTTGCACCAACCAGACAATCAGCTTCCTATGTGTTTACTCATTTCCAAACATCACCGGAGTCAACGGGTATACGAAGCAAACCATATGCAGCAATTCTATCTGTTCTTGTTAGTCATTACTCTATTTATGGATACGATGCTGCTGCCCATTTGACGGAGGAAACAAAAGGTCCAGATCGAAATGGTCCGGCCGCGATTCTCTCGAGTATAGGGATCATAACAGTATTTGGGTGGCTGTATATCCTAGCTCTTACATTCAGTATTCAGGTATTCTTTAGAAACCAATAGTTTGGGTTATTATATTTACAAGTAAAGCTAGCTAGCCTTTTAACTCATTTGGATTGTTTCAATACAGGATCCAAGCTACTTATATGATGTAACCAATGAGACAGCAGGAGCAATGGTGCCAGCACAGATACTATATGATGCATTTTATGGGAGGTTTCACAATTCTGTGGGGGCCATTGTTTTTCTCATTGTTATATGGGGATCTTTCTTCTTTGGTGGCCTCTCAGTCATGACTAGTGCTGCTAGAGTGGTAAGTTAGCAGAGCTCTCTTTTGGATATAAAACTTTTCTAGCAGAGATAGATTATATACCTTTTCATGAGTGGTCTCCATTTTACAGGACTATAAATGTGGCAAAGGAAAATATTTTTTCTAAGCTCTATAAACTTATCAATTTTAAATTTTGGTCTGGACATCAGAGTCCAATGAATAGTTTTGCTAATTGTAAGTGCACAAAAAATTCACGGACCCGGGGGGTGGTGTTCTTGCGACTCACTGAGGAAGACGAAGGCTGAGGCTCCCCGTTTCCTCGTTGAAGGTGGAAGAACCGATGCCTGAGAACCTGGAAGAGGGAGAAGAAACAGGTCAGAGGACCCTGGCTGTGGGCAGCGCAGGGCTCTCCGATGCCTAAGTCAGTATGTGTACTGGACAGTAGGAGGAGATTTTGGGGGAGAAGGTGATACCAGTGGTTTCCCCGGACCGGAGAGGAAGAAGTCCCTTTGCTGTTCTGATTTGGCCCCTTTTATAGAGGAGGAGAGGCGACAAGGAGGTGACCCTGTCAGGGAGCTATCCCATCGTGACATGTCGTGTCGCATCGGGCCATACCCTGGCGTCTGTGGACGCCGTTCTGTCAGAGGACGTGGGCGGCATGGGAGGCTCTGTCAGAGGGCGTGGGCGTGCCCTTGTCTTATCGCGCGTGCTCTAACGTGCTTAAGTGTCCCAGGGTAGACAGCTGTCAGGCCCTGCCTTGGCTAGCCCTGACCGAGGTCGGGGTGTGACGCCGAGGTCTGGGAGCCGAGGGCGGAAGCCGAGGGCGGGAAGCCGAGGTGAGGCTTTTGCCGAAGTGGGAGCACTTGGCCGAGTAGGCGGAGCGCGGAGGTTTGAGATGAGCTATGCCGAGGTGGATTAGCCGGCGCGGCAGTACGGGATGGAGAATCAGGCCAGTTATCCGGTGAGCTAGGAAATATCCCCACACAATAGCCCCCCAGCTTCTGAGCTCAATAGACTGCTCTTTGAGGTCAGAAGGTAAGTATCGTGGAGGATGACTGGCTGGCAATGGACCAGAGCTAGAGGTCGGCATCACTGCTAAGCTGTAACAGGGTGCTTCTGCCGAGCTGGAGAGCCACACAACTGCCGAACTGGAGAATGGGTACCGAGATGCGCTAATGGAGATCCCTCTGGCTCTTCGCCAGGGGCCCGTGCCGGGCATCGGGCGCGTGGCCGAGATGCGCCTGCCGCACGCAATGGAGATCCCACTGGCTCTTCACCAGGGGCCTGTGCCGGGCATCTGGCGCGTGGCCGAGATGCGCCTGCCGCACGCAATGGAGATCCCACTGGCTCTTCACCAGGGGCCTGTGCCGGGCATCTGGCGCGTGGCCGAGATGCGCCTGCCGCACGCAATGGAGATCCCACTGGCTCTTCACCAGGGGCCTGTGCCGGGCATCTGGCGCGTGGCCGAGATGCGCCTGCCGCACGCAATGGAGATCCCACTGGCTCTTCACCAGGGGCCTGTGCCGGGCATCTGGCGCGTGGCCGAGATGCGCCTGCCGCACGCAATGGAGATCCCACTGGCTCTTCACCAGGGGCCTGTGCCGGGCATCTGGCGCGTGGCCGAGATGCGCCTGCCGCACGCAATGGAGATCCCACTGGCTCTTCACCAGGGGCCTGTGCCGGGCATCTGGCGCGTGGCCGAGATGCGCCTGCCGCACGCAATGGAGATCCCACTGGCTCGTCACCAGGGGCCCGTGCCGGGCATCGGGCGCGAGGGCCGCGATGCGCCTGCCGCACGCAATGGAGATCCCACTGGCTCGTCACCAGGGGTACGAAGCTCTGGATGACTAGTGGCGGCAGAGGACCGTGCGATCAAGGCTGACAGCAGAGGACCGTGCCGTCGAAATGACAGTAGAGGGTCGTACGATCGAAGCCGACAGTAGAGGGTCGTACCGGTGTCGTCGAAGCTGACGGCGCCATCGAAGCTGACAGTAGAGGACCGTGCGATCAAGGCTGACAGCAGAGGACCGTGCCGTCGAAATGACAGTAGAGGGTCGTACGATCGAAGCCGACAGTAGAGGGTCGTGCGATCAAAGCTGACGGGCGGTCAAAGCTGAAAGGCGATAGGAGGCTTCAGCAGCCCCCCGAGCTGGAGGAGGCTTCTGTCGATGCGACGGAGGCATCTGCCGAGATGGATGCTGTTGCGGAGCTGGAGGCATCCGCCGAAGTGGAGGCGTCCGCCGAGATGGATGCTGTTGCGGAGCTGGAGGCATCCGCCGAAGTGGAGGCGTCCGCCGAGATGGAGGTGTCCGCCGAGACGGAGGCTGCTGCGGAGCTGGAGGCATCCGCCGAGATGGACGCTGCTTGGTCATTGTCGTTGAAATGCTTATGGGCTCGGGCTTCATCTGCTTCTTGCCTGACGAACTGGTTTACCCTGGTCATCAGAGCTGCCATAGTGACCACGGGATGCATGACCAAATCCCTCCGAAGCTCGTTGCCTGGCAGGAGGGCTTGTCGGAAAGACAGGACCGCTATTGCATCTGATGTATTCTCGATCTGGCTGTAGACAGTCCAGAACCTTTTGGCGAACTGCGTGATGCTCTCGGTCTGCTTCATTCTAAGGGCCATCAGGTCGGCGGCTGACCTGGGGACGACCTTGTGGGCTTGGAACTTCGTCATGAAGGAATTCCGGAGCTGCTGCCAGCTTCTGATTGATCCTTGGGGGAGTGCGCAGAACCATTTCAGGGGGAGGTCCCCGAGGCTGGAGGAGAAGACTCTGCAGTTCAGGTGGCCTGCATCGCCCCACACCGACATTCTCTGAGTGAAGTGCCGGAGGTGTGCTGCTGGATCCGAGGTTCCATCGTAAACGATGAACCTCGGGACTTTGAAATCTTCGGGGAGGGGGAAGCTCCTGATCTCTGGAGAGAGGGGAGATGTGCCGAGATCGTCAGAGTTCGGCCGAACTCGAGCGAAACCGGCAGCCTCCAAGTTTTGTCGTACTGCTTGCTCGATGCGTTGATCAAGCCACTTTCTGGTGTCGTGGCTGTTGCCCGGAGCTTGGTTGCTTCTGTTGTCCTTCAGGGTGCGCTTTTTGGAAGGTGGGGTTGAGGTCGAACCCTTGGAGGATGAACCCGACTGAGTACCCTGCTGTTGGACGCTCGCTGGATTAGATCTTGCTCTTGACCTTTCCCGGTGGGGGACCGTCGGCAGCTGTGTCGACAGTGTCAGCGGTTCCTTTCCCTTTCTGGTTCTCCGAGGCATGGTGTTTGGGAAGATGGCTTTTTGTAGCGTTTCCCACAGACGGCGCCAATTGTAAGTGCACAAAAAATTCACGGACCCGGGGGGTGGTGTTCTTGCGACTCACTGAGGAAGACGAAGGCTGAGGCTCCCCGTTTCCTCGTTGAAGGTGGAAGAACCGATGCCTGAGAACCTGGAAGAGGGAGAAGAAACAGGTCAGAGGACCCTGGCTGTGGGCAGCGCAGGGCTCTCCGATGCCTAAGTCAGTATGTGTACTGGACAGTAGGAGGAGATTTTGGGGGAGAAGGTGATACCAGTGGTTTCCCCGGACCGGAGAGGAAGAAGTCCCTTTGCTGTTCTGATTTGGCCCCTTTTATAGAGGAGGAGAGGCGACAAGGAGGTGACCCTGTCAGGGAGCTATCCCATCGTGACATGTCGTGTCGCATCGGGCCATACCCTGGCGTCTGTGGACGCCGTTCTGTCAGAGGACGTGGGCGGCATGGGAGGCTCTGTCAGAGGGCGTGGGCGTGCCCTTGTCTTATCGCGCGTGCTCTAACGTGCTTAAGTGTCCCAGGGTAGACAGCTGTCAGGCCCTGCCTTGGCTAGCCCTGACCGAGGTCGGGGTGTGACGCCGAGGTCTGGGAGCCGAGGGCGGAAGCCGAGGGCGGGAAGCCGAGGTGAGGCTTTTGCCGAAGTGGGAGCACTTGGCCGAGTAGGCGGAGCGCGGAGGTTTGAGATGAGCTATGCCGAGGTGGATTAGCCGGCGCGGCAGTACGGGATGGAGAATCAGGCCAGTTATCCGGTGAGCTAGGAAATATCCCCACACAACTAGCCCAAGTGGTACCAGGGAGTGTTCCCAAAATACCTTTATCATGAGGTTGAGGGTTCGAGTCCTGGGGAGGCCACTCTGGGCAGCACCTAGAGCCAAATAAACAAATGTGCCCTACCAGCTGTGCTACGACGGCACACGTGGGTGCGACCAGCCTTGTGGGCACCGGCAGGTGGCGTCGTCAATAAGACCACTGGCAGCCGGGTTCAGCCGCGGGTCACGTCCCCTACAAAAAAGGCCGGCCTTTTTGTAGGGGATGCCTTTGGGGCGGGTCCCCCCACGGATGTGGAGTCCACTATCCGGGGCGCATTTGTGTACACTTCGGGAGACGAGGCTCCGTAATCATGCTTTTTGGCTCCGTAGAGTGGCCTCCCCAGGAGTCGATCCCATGACCTCACCTTAAAGTGATTTATGGACTTACCCTGGTACCACTTGAGCTACTAGCTCAAGTGGTACCAGGGTAAGTCCATAAATCACTTTAAGGTGAGGTCATGGGATCGACTCCTGGGGAGGCCACTCTACGGAGCCAAAAAGCATGATTACGGAGCCTCGTCTCCCGAAGTGTACACAAATGCGCCCCGGATAGTGGACTCCACATCCGTGGGGGGACCCGCCCCAAAGGCATCCCCTACACTAATGATCTCATTGCTAGCTTTATGGCGCATTTAGCCAGACCTAATAGTGCACGATTCCGCATTGAATTTGGAACATATTGCAATAGTTAAGATATTAAGAGAAGAAATCTTTGCAACACACTTCGTTCTCCTTCACTTCTAATGAGCATCAGCATCGATTTTCCAGGTCTATGCACTTTCAAGGGATAAAGGAATACCATTTTCATGGATTTGGAGAAGGTTGCACCCAAGGCACAAGGTCCCTGTAAATGCGGTCTGGTTATGTGCAGCCATCTGCATTCTCATTGGACTACCCATCTTGAAGCTCAACGTCCTCTTCACGACGTTCACTTCGGTATCAACAGTTGGATGGGTGGGAGGATATGCGGTCCCTATCTTCGCAAGGATGATCATGGCCGAGAAGAACTTCAAGGCAGGGCCCTTCCATTTGGGGAAGGCTAGAAGGCCTATTTGCTTGGTAGCCTTCTTGTGGATTTGTTACACCTGCTCAGTCTTCCTACTGCCTACTCTCTATCCTCTGAAATGGGATAATTTCAACTATGCACCAGTCGGGGTCGGTGTGTGTTTGGTTGTGGTAATGTTGTGGTGGGTCTTGGATGCTAGGATATGGTTCAAGGGACCTGTGAGGAACTTTGATGCTAGCAGCAGCGGAAGTGCTTAATCTACTGGGTATGGGTTATATGTATTATGTATATTAGGCAAGTTGTGGGGCGATCTATGGTTTCTTTTATTGTTGGTTGTTTCATCCCAATGGAGTTCAAGTTATTTGACACATTCGGATTTTACTCCCTCTTAGATCATGAATTTTTTTTTTTTTTTTGAAGATCTCGAGTAGTCGAGTTCATCGATCTTCGAAAAAATTGCAACTTTGAGTCCTTAAATCAAAAGGTAGAATGATCATATGTTCATATGGTATCCATTTTTTGAGTCAGGCATAAACTTCTTCATCCTTTTACACACATCCCTCCACCACCATAATTACGTGCATTCAGGTGGTCCCCTCAAAAGGAATTGTTTTGGAACAAGCCCCGGTTTTAGTTTTCAAAATGAATTTTCAAGACATTTTGATTTCAGAAATTTAGATGTTCATTTCTCTACCCGGCCCACCCCAGTTAGGCCCATTTCTAATCCTAATAGTTTCCAAATGTTTCAATGCCTGTTGGCTGATAAGGCCCAACATATCATTCATTAATCAGAATCAGTTCTAATTAACAGATTCCCATGAAAGGAAATTTAAAAAAAAAAAAAAAAAAAAAAACACTGAAGAAAATGGATACACTTAAGACCACAATCAAAATTACATCAAAGCTAATTTACAATGCAACATTTCACAATTATTTGCATTGTCAGTACCTAGGACAAACAACCATCTCATATGAAAATCACAACTGCCACTGGGACTCACTTATCCTCCATTTTGGGGAAGCAAGCAAGGGCAATGACATTAACACAATCAGATAAAAGACCCATATAAACAAAAGCAACTAGACCACCAGGCACATATCCACTTCAATCACCATATTTCACATGGCCCCAGCAGCTTTGAATCTTGGCTCCTTAGGGAGGAACTTCTGGTCTCCGTAAACAGTCATGTAATCACCAAAAACAAACTTGGGGTAGGCTTGAGCATCCTCATCTGTTTGGCCCACCAGCTTTGGTGCAGGAGTCATGGTGGCCATGGCTGAGGGATTGTAGAAGGATGCAATGGATCTCCTGTTCCCATCATGGGAGGCCAACACGCGGTGCCACACGCTCTTGTATCGGCCATTGCTCACGACTTCAATCTGATCACCGGTGTTGATGACAATGGCGTTGGCCATGGGTTGGACATCAATCCATTCCCCATCTTTCAGGATTTGGAGGCCCTTCACTTGGTCATCTTGGAAGAGCAGGATGACACCACCAGCGTCGGTGTGGGCTCGGAGGCCGATTACTTTGTCGGGGTTGGGGCATGGTGGATAGTGACTCACCTTAGTGCCGAAGAAGGGCTCATGTTCCAGGCCTTCGCCGCCGCAGAACACCTTCTTTATGTATCCCTTCTCCAGACCCAAGTTCTCATCCATGATCTCCATCATCTTCTCTGCAAGTTTCTTTAACTCTCTCCTATATTCCTTCATGGTTTCTCTATTGCCACATGCAAACAAATGAGCCCATTAGAAATATTGTCGTTTGATGAACCCATACATAACAAAGAAACATATGTAGTTTGTGACCATATGATCGAATTCATAAATCGAATGTGATGATGTAAGCTTATAAGATGTACTTTGGAGGCTAACACTGTGCTTAGGGTTGTAAAGGAGCTAAAGCTCTAGTTTGGGATCGGCTTATCTTCTTCACGTTTACATTGTATTTATTTTGACGAGCCGAGGTTGGGCTTGAATTTGAGTGGACTTATCCATAACCTTAGCTTGATTGAGTCAAGCTCGAGCCTAATCAAGCTAAGCAGGCCCTATGTTGAGCTGGCTTGATTAGCCCACGAGCAGAGCTCAAGAAACTCAACCAGATCGAGAGTCTCACTGGCTCATGAGCTGGCTAAACTTGTTGACAGCCCTTTGGCAGATAGAAGTAGATCTAAGCCATATAGCTAATACCCTTCTTAACACCTTTATATTCTATTTTATTATTCTTATTTATATCTTGAGCATCCTAAGATCCGTTTAAAAAGAAGATTATGTAGAAAATTTTGAATTAATTAATTAGTTTTACATCATAAAATTTATTTTATCTTTAGAGCATTTTTCAAAAGATTTTTTTTAGTTAGTAAAAAAAGATCTGAAAATATTTAGATATCTATCCTAGGGACTCGTATGTAACTTTTTGCTCCCCCACATCTTGCGTTTGAAATCACCCCAGATTTGCCCAGCGTGCATTGGTTTGAGTTTAGCTGCCACCTTGGGGGATTAGTCTTGTTGGATCAAAGACCTCAGGGATACCAACGTCATCAAAATATATGTGTGTAACTTATGTATTCTTGAAGTACTATACTCTCTCAGTTTCAACCAGAGAGTTCAAACCTGTGGAGGAAGGGATATGATACAACTCAATAAACCATGGTTTTAGAACAAGCTTTCTGAACCTTTACCGAGCCATGTTCAAAACTTGTATACTATGGCCAAGATATACTGGTTTTTATTTTATATTTATTTCATTTAATCTGCTTCTTAGAGCAAAATTTAAAAAATTAGAAAATCAAACAGCAGAAGAAATTCATATGTGCAATATGCTATATAGGGTCTCATAACCAAATACTATAGTGGTTGTATTCTAAACCCATTGATTGGAGATACCATTTGACATTACAAATCAACAAACATGGGAGAGAAACAAGAAGGTTATAGTATAAACTTGAATGATAATGATAAGGGACTTTGGTTCTTACTTGAATTCAGCTGGCTGTGACGGCCATTCATTTGTGTCCTGAAGAACAAACACGTCCTCCCAGTCAGTGTTCTTCAACCGCTCTCCAGCCTCATCCTTCTTCCCCCCCATCAAATCATTCAACAACTGAACTGGAGCTGAGTCCTTGAATCGCTGCTCTCTATACAACTTGAAGCACTCGGAACAAACTTTCTTAACTCTATCAAGAAGCTCCACAGGAATTCCATGGTTTATCAACTGCAACCACATACACAAAACTCTTCTTTTCAAATGGTAGCATGCAAAACAAATAAGAATAATTGTTGGGGATGAAGTCTCCCAATTAACCCAGTTGCCAAATTACTCGCAAATGCAATCAAGCAAAAACTCGAATAAAATTAACTAGGTTGCAATATAATGCAAAAGGTAAGGAGAGAGAGAGATAGCATCCAAAGTAGACCCAACACAAATTGCCAACAAGAAAAAAAATGATCATTAGACAATCATCATGTAAATGAAACATCAATGACTGATCATCTGTTTACCTGAAAGAACCCCCATTCCTCGCATCCGTTTGCGATCTTAGCCATGGCTTGGGCTCTATCTTCGCCGTCGAGCATTGACATGTCGATGACCGGAACCGCCATTGAAGAAGGAAAGGGATGGAAAACAGGCCGGAAGTAGTAGTGATGGTAGTAGTGGCAGTAGCTCTAGCAGAGAGAGAGAGAGAGAGATATAGAGAAGACAGGCTGTGGTGTTTTCTCTTGGTCGATGGGTGTTGGTTTATATAGCACAAAACCATCTCAGATGTCAACCCTAAATGAATTAAAGAATACTTGTGGGGCTGCTTTTGGGCGGTGTTATTCCATTAAGAAATGTGGAGGTCAATGCTTCAAAGGAAGGAAATACCAAAAGCATCGTAATTCAGGTGAATGTGCTTGTTTGCAAGCTTGCCTTCCAGAAGTTATATTATACCAACTTTGTTGGAATATTGTAAAGGATCGTACGTACTCAGGCAATTCTAAGTGGGGTTACTATTATTTTTAATGTCAATCCATGCAGTTCAAGTTTTGGGACCTACCACAGATGGCGCGCTACCCTAGCCATTGATCGGTGGCTATCAAACAATAATAAATAATATAAAAAAAATTGGATATGCTTAGTTGTAAAAGTGAACTCTGAGTTAGCAGTAGTCTAAAGTTGTCTAAAGTGACATGTTAGCATGCAAAATTTCTAGTAATATAAGAAGAAAATGTCATTATTCTTTCTTAGGTTTTGATTATGGTTACACAGAGACACTTTTGGGTTTTACCCCATCACAAGGGGGCCAAATTAAAGTTTGAAAGGCTTGGATTGAATTGACTTTAATTTTTAGGACACACCTCAGTGGGTGTGGTTATAATCTAGAATACACTAAGACAAATTATGTTAGGTTCCTCTATCTAATTGCAAGAAATTATGGCATCACTGGGTTGATAAACGTTTCTTCTCTTTCTATATGCTCCCACTTCTCTTTCGAATCATTAGGTGGGAGGGATGGAAAGGGCTAGCAATGAATTTTGGCTGGGCAAAAAATCAATTGCATCATATTTATCCAACCAATTTTGTAATGGACTCAAAGTAAAACACTCTCCTAACATGCGTATGGTATTCAATTCCAGTACTAAATATAAATTGGGTGATACTTAGATTAAGGTGATGTTCAAATCGAAGGGGTGAGTATTGATGCTTGAACTGCGCATAGTTTACCCTTACAGAGTAAGAAGGGAATTATGAAGAAGTTTTTTTTTTGAAACGGTAATAAGATTTATTAAGAGAAAAGCCAAATACAAGGATAAAAACCAAATAAAAAGAAAAAGGGTGATGGTACAAGAGCATTGTACATTACACCACCCCAATTACATTACCACACCCACCCAAGAAGACAATCTCACTACCCCTTGCTAGCATACCAATAGAAATGAGATACAAGTCCTGCTAGCGTTGTGGGGTGCTATTGCTTCGGTTGGAGATTCTTCTTCTGTTAGCGGGGAAGTGTTGTCTGAGGTTCAGCTCTAGCTGGGTTGCTGTCTGAGGTTCCGTAGTGCCAAGTTTTGTTTTAGTTTATTTCCAGCCCTCTGGACAGTGAATGTGCTTCAGCTTCAGGCCTTGCTTTGCAAGTCGCTGCTGCAGTGGTGCTAGTGCAGTGATGTTTTTTGGTCTGTGAGTTGGTGCTCTTTGGAGCATTGTGTAGTTGTTTTCCTTCTCTTCCTCCTTTCTTTAGTATCCCTTTCGTTTCTGGGATGGCTTTTTTATTTTTGTATGTATCATTTTTGCTCCTTCTTGTCCTTGGGCTTTGCCCCTCTTCTTTTTCTTTTAATATCAATTTACCAATTAGCAAAAAAAGCGGGGAAGTGTTGTCCAAAGGTGTCGGTTTTGTTATGGGGGAAGGGAGGTTTATTATATTTTGGTTGGATGATTGGGTGGGGGTGGGTCTCTTGTGTGAGTTATTCCCCAGAGTCTTTAGAGTGGTTTCCAACAAAGAGGCTATTGTTAGTGATTACTTTGAGGAGATGGAGGGCTGTACTTTGTGGGGTGTGTCTTTTAGGAGAAGTCTTCGTGCTTCTGAAGAAGTGCAATATGGAGAGTTGTTGAGTCTTCTTTCTAACGTATTCTTGTGCAGGAACTCTAAGGATTCTCGAATTTGGAAGCCTTCCATTTCAGGGGAGTTCTCCGTGAAGGCTTTTTACATGGCATTGGAGGGGAACCTATCATCTACTACCTCTTTTCCTCCTACTTGGTTAGGATTGGTTCCTCCCCGAGTGGAAGTCTTTTGTTGGTTAGCGATCTCAGGAAAGGTTTCTACAGCAGACAACTTGAGAAGAAGAGGGCTAACGTCGTCTAGTATCTCAAAACTCTGCGTGATGTGTCAAAAGAAGGACGAATCAGTTAACCACCTCTTTCTTCACTGTGAGGTGGCGGCAGGTGTTTGGGGTCACTTCATTGGCAGGTGCGGTGTTGCTTGGTGTTGCCCGGTGAAGATTGCAGAGGCAGCGGAGGCGTGGATGGGAGGACATTTTCTTGGTAGTGGTCGTACTCTTTGGAGGATGCTTCTTCCCTTTGTTATTTTATGGTCCATTTGGAGGGAAAGAAATGATAGGATTTTTAAGGGTAATTTTTCTTCTCTTTTGGTGTTGATCAATAGAATAACTTTGAGGATCGCTAAGTGGGCTTTGATCCGAAAAGAGTGCTCCAATTTTAGTCTTAATGATATCCTTCTAAATTGGGAAGCGTGCATGGGTTGCAGATTGAGTAAAGTGAGGAGAATTGTTCTTTGGTCTCCACCCTCTCCTGGTGTGTTGAAGTTTAATATGGATGGTGCTGCGAGAGGTAAACCGGAGTTGGCAGGAATTGGAGGTGTTCTTCGGAATAGCAAAGGGGAGGTCTTGTTTATGTTTTCAAGAGGCTTCCAAGGTAATCTTATGGTGGAGAGTGATTCATCTAATGTGATTGCTTGAGTGTCTAATATGAAGCCTTTTCCTTATAAGTTTCAGTTCCTCTTTAACAAAATTCGACTTTTCACTACTACCATTAATGTTGTCTTCCGTCATGAGCTTAGAACAGCCAACAGTATGGCTGATGCTTTAGCCAAGCAAGGGGTGGAGAGAAGCTATCCTTGGGATGATTTTATTATGTAATTGGGTTGGGAGGGGTACAATGCTCTTGTACCCTTTAGTTTGATTTTCTTTTCTCTTTCTTCTCTTGTGTTCTTGCCTCTTTGTTGTTTGTCCTTTTGTATTCTCTTCTTCTTTTTATGATAGTTTCAGTTACCGATCAAAAAAAAAAAAAAGTCCTGCTAGCATACCAATAGAAATGGTAGCCCCACCCTAGAAGAAAGGGAATTTAATGGATTATATATATATATATAGATATATTATCCTCATCAAGTATACGTAACTGGTAGTCTAAAAAAATAATGAAATTGGTTAGTCAATATGAGATTAGCAACCAGTTGAGAAACATTGAATATAATTGAACGACCAACAACGTACACTACTAAGGACAATCTTCATATATATTTACTCTCACAAACCCTCTTGATTATAGCTTCAACTGTATGCCATGTGTCCTATATTCAACCATTTTCTTTGTAAAGTCCAGATGAATATTAGTTCTAGCCCTAGTTTACTTGTCTACTCAGGAAGAAGAAGAAACAGACATTGTGAGTGCTACTTATTAACAAAATGTAAGCTTTTGTTAGAAACAGTTAAGCAAGTCCTGCCGACTATCCTTCCCTAATTGACTTCCCTGCAGGCTACATCTTGTGCAAGCCCATATAATTTGACTTTTTCCGTGAACATGCGTTCATCTCATCTCATATAGCTTAGGTAAGAGGAAAGACAATTAACTGAATCGTGGGCGTGGTTTGAGCTTTAAGTGATTAATGAAGACAACTTTTATAAAACAAAGCTTCCAACCCAACTCATATTTTATTACTTCCCTTATTGCACCTTAGTCAACACGGTTTATGGCTTTGATTAGTAAAGAAATATGCGTAGTTAATCTCCATCACACTTGTCACCACATGCATGATGACCCAAATCAAATTTATCAGGCAGCCCCTTCATACATTTCAATATCATTTTTTTATCTCATCTATTTAACATATAATCTAGGTCGTATACCTAGCTAGGGGTCCGACAAATTATAGAGTTAGATCCTGGTTTTCGATTGATCTTCATTTTTTGCTTCAACCATCAGTTTGTGGCCAAGAGATGTATATAGAATAGAGTGGTTTGGATCATCCAACACCCAAGTCTCCAGGTTTAACAATCATGGATCCACATAAACATGTCTACTATCTAGAGATTAGATGGGGTATATATTGAGAGTCATGACCAGGGTGACGCTATATGCTAATTAAATGCCTTACAAGTTGGGCCAACTTGCTACTTGTTCTTCCCCTTCACTCTCAATATCCTCTAAAAATTGGATCGAATTGACCCTTATTGTTACCCAACCATTGTGTGCATGGGTGTCGGAATTAGCACCATTAATTCAGGAGGTTACAAAGCAATACCTCATTTGACAGTTGGAATGTTACTTTTCCAGTAGGCCATTCCCACTGGAGAACATTATTGACCTAAAACTATGTACATTATGTGAGGACTGAAAAGAATTTGATGCCCTTCAACCATTTTTTTTTTCTCTTTTATTTTACAGGGGACTCAACTCACCCATTCACCCACGCTATACACCAGCTGGCCCTTGAATCATATATATGTTTTCATATAACTTTCAACCTCCCCCTTTCTCATAATTTGAACATATTCAATTGGGCCCACAGGCCAAGATGGTAATTCCTTGAAGCTTTTTTTATATATAAAAAGTGCCCCTTTCTCTAGACAAAATTATTTCAGATAAGAAAAAGCTTCATCCATGTCAAGCTGGCTGTTTCAATTAAAATAAAAGAAAGAAAGAAGAAAAACCCTAAAATAATAAGCCAACCATGAAGGGTGTGGTCCTCAAAGAAAGAACGTGTTATTGACTGATGAATGATGAGTTGATGATAGATAAAACTAACAGGAGAGCTTAAGGCATTGTGTCCCCAATTCATTCCCCCATGTCTACCCACAGAAGGTGTTTTTATTTTAAGAAGATGATTGATATGATATACTAATCCAATTCATGTTACGCGTGTCTGTGATTCCGTTCCTTGTATGCAACTGCAAGCTCTCTGTCTCTCCTCGTCCTTGTAGCTGTTAAGGAACACGAATAATCCCAGTAATGTCACATGGAGGTTAGAACGAGAACCGAGTCTAAAACGGAAAGACGGTCCAGGGTGCATGTACATGGCATTTGGCTTTGGATCACTACTCATTATTATATGGGAGTTAACTACTTTGGACTTTGAAATGAGACTATAAAATGGTTATCATGATTGGAGAGTTTAACTGATTATAGTTTATTATTTCTCAGTTGGTCTTCTTTTCTTTCTCTGAGAGAAGAAAAGAAAATTGGTCTAGGGGTATGTGCATCTATATATAGTATTTGCAGAACCCCTTAAATTAGTTTTGTCTCAGAAAATGGTGGGAGGCCCAACCCCACATGGGGTTATATATGTTGTGCTGGGCATCTCATGACCTCTTTGATGAGGCATATGGACCATGAAATATAGCCTGATTTTGAGTGGTCAGGTCAACAAACGCAGTGTATGGCAATTCTAGCATCTTTATATCTTAATTAGTGCATTGGAATTACCTTTAATTAAGTCAAACTTGTGTTCTTAATTGTCCTAACTATAGTTTTAAGTGCAGTTCTTCTTTTCTTTTTTTTGTACCCGTCTAGGCAGTTGGACCTTTGGGAGATTCGACCGATGACACGGAGTGAACCCCAACACATAGTAGGAAGAAGATTACCTGCATGCATGTGCAAGTGAGAGCACTGCCTGCACGTTCTAGAGAGGAGACCCAGGGACTGAACTTTAGGCAGTTGGGTGAGAATGGTATTCCAGACCAGACCACTGGGCTATTAATTTCTTTATGCTAAATTATAATTAAAGAGTTTTAAGTAAATAGGTTTATTGATTTGGTTTTTGTACAGCATAGAGAGGGTACGCCCTATATAACATATGGGAAGTATTCTTTTTTTTTTTTTAATGTCAAATGAAAGGTTAATATTAGGCCCAAGAGAGGGTCAGGTTAATTCAGGAAATTTATATATAACCATCTGTATTTTGATAATACTAACAACCACGCTCTTCTTCTTCTTCTTTTTTTTTCAACTAGTAGCCTCTATAAATCTAGAATCTGAGTCACCCACGTTGACTTGCCTTCAGAACCCAATTTTTTGATTAATTGATGAAATTTGACTTGTATTATACTTTAGAGGTTGACAGTTTTTAAAGATCTAACCATAGTCATATTATCCCAAGGGCATTAATTCAACTAAATTAAGCAAAATTGAATAGTCTTAGTCTGATGTAATTGAATATCTTTTTACTGTTTTGATGAGAAATTGACCATTAACTTATAACAATCAAGCTGCAAGATGAATTTTTATAACGTGGGTATCTTTGTGGTCTTTGACCAAACAGGACTACTTCCCCGGGCGGAAATCTCTAATCCCACACAAATGCACACCGGTTATTGGGCGAGTTTCAAGCACAAGACGTGGAGAGTAAACCCACACCATTCTGCCACTCTACCAACCCCTAAGTGGGTGGACAATCAAAATGATTGACCAAGGCTTTTAGATTAATTGATGTTGTTATTCATATAAATAAAACAAAAGGAGAGCTGCTTATTTGTAATTGCCAAAAGTCTGCAATTGGTAGACAATGCTTATCTCTCATTCCAATGAAGCTTGGATGCACGAGAAACTGGTGAGCGTCACTATGGGATCTACTGTACGTTGGTGCAAGAGATCGATTTTCTTTTTGTACACTTCTCAATGTTTGGTGCATCCATTTTGGTCCAAAATTTTTTTTTTGGAAAGCAATGCTTTTTTTTTTTCACTCACTAATTAGATTTCGTGTTTCTGCATAAGCATGGCTTTACAAAAACATGTTCTTAGTAAAACTCTAAACTACTCAAAATATAAAGCTGCCTTCATGTTGCCGTGGCTGAATTTAGTCCATTAATTAATAAGAGTTTTGGTCCACCATTATCTTTATTGCTTATAATGCTAGTTAACAAAGTACTTTAAGATATTGATAAGTTCTATATAGTTATCCTTTTTTTATTTTTTAATCCGACCAATGGGGCTGAAATCCAAGAGAGGGCCTGCACACACACAAGAAGACAGCCCGTATAAGCTGGAATAAGGCCCACATAGGTGGGAAAAGAGATCGCACATGCGAGAAGAAAGCTCACACAAGTAGGAAGAGATGGCGTACCAAGAAATCAAACACTGGGCATCCAGGTGAAAACTGCCGCTACTTACTAGTGAGGTAAGTGACCGTTCTCCTATATAGATCATCTCGATGATGGGGTTAACTCCTATTGAAATGAATTTTGCACAAACCATTTAATGGAAATGGCACATTTATATTAAGCGACTTGATCTTTTAATATGTGAGCCCTAATGAGGGGCCTCACAAATTTCTAGTGAATCCAATCTTCTGAGCATTAGTGTTGTCGAATCCTGATGGCCTAAGTATAGTAAATTGGGCCACTTATACCAGTCAACTACTTCTTGAGGATTGGAGGTTTTTTACACTAAGCATCAGATCATGTACCATGAGCATATTTAAAAAATCACTTCTACCCTGCTAATTTTTTATCATTCTCACTTTTTAAATGTTACTTAAACATTTTGAATTTCACTAAAAGGATGGCACGTGTAAAATTTTTAAATTTTACTAAACAAAAATTCCCGCAAACAAGCAGGCCAAGGCCTCTGATGTCTTAAGCTCAGGCCCCACCTGTAAAACAAGATTCAAGCAAACTCATGGCCACTCATTATATGGAACCATAAGAAAAAAAAAAAACAATCAAAAGATAATATTAATAGGCAATCAATTGATTATTTCGTTTTGTAAACAGTGAACACGTTGCCTGATTGCCACCGAAGTACAGTATTAGTACACAATAGAGACAGCTTGGATGGTCAAATTCCTGGAATCTTTTGTCTTGAACCTCAACAGCAACATTGGTAGATGGGACCCACCAGGGCTTGGATTTGTCTACCATTTCCTCATTGGGGACTCAGCCAGTCTGCATAGAGTTTGACCGTGCATGCATCTGACAGCAAACGCTGCAATGTGTATTTTATTTTATTGGGGTTTTTACCGGAAAAGTCCCAAAATATGGGCATTTACCCGGTATAGTACTGGCCCAATTCTCATCACTAATTGGGTCTTCCCGCCAATTTCCTTTTTTTTTTATATGATATTCATAGCGACGATAGCGTCACTTGATATAATATTGAGTGACGATATCGTCACTTTGCGCAACCTTTAAATACTCGCGTCGTCCCCTGGTTTCAATCTTGTTCTACCCAATGGATCATAAAAATTCTTGTTTGGCTAGAAATGAAGCATGACTGGTCTATGGGCTTCTATTTTCGAGTGTAATCCGTCACTTTGATTCCATTTTTGTGGCTGTTGATCTTCATGAAAGAGGTTTGTACATTTATGTATATCTTTGCATGGTAACATGAAAAGAAATGAAGATAATGTATTTTTTTTTGTTGCTTTCCCTTTTACTCTTGGTGTCCATGATGTTAAAGATTGTCACGCACGTGAATGTTGTATTTTGAAAGTGAACATTCTTCTTCTGAACAAATGTTAGTCAATAAATCTACTCTGGCTCCAACTGATGTGTGACAGTTTTATTTGATTTTTTGTATTCAAGTGTAATCCGTCATTTTCTTAACATTTCTGTGGCTGTTGATGTACATTATTGAAGGTTTGTGCATTTATGTCTATCTTTGCATAGTAACATGGGGAAAAATTGAATATAACGATCATTTGTGATGCCTTTTCATTTACTTTTGGTATCAATGAAGTTAGAGACTATCACACACACTTGTATGTTGTGTTTTTGAGTGTGAAACTGAGTGTTTGTATTGTTTGTAATCTTGCATATGTTTTTTATATTGTTTGTAACCCTAGACACTTTCAAAAATTGTGGACTGTAAGCTGTTCTAGGCCATAGATGCCCCTCCACTGTGTTACGTCTTTGGCCCTTTGCAAATATCACACTACTTTGGTCAATGAGGTGGTTGTCCCTATTTTCCGTACATGTTTGTACAAAAATAATGCCTAAATAATTATTTCTGTCTTGAAATAGGATGTCGGATGGTGAGTTGATTGTGATTTTTCATTATGACGGAGAATTTAAATTTGACATGATTCACCCGGTATACGAAGGCGGAAATCAGAAGATGAGGTCCATTCAAAGTGACATAACATACTCCGAATTGATGAACATAGCTCTTCAAACTACACAGTGGGAAGAAACCTGTGAGAACATAAGCATACGTTATCTTCATCACAATGGGCACGTGTTTTCATTGGCTGCCATAGAGGATGATAGCGACATCAAGTGCATGTTAACACTTTCACAACACAATACAAATGGGATATTACTATACATCAGTAGAAGTTCGAATGGTTCTTCCAATAAGATAAGAGAACCTAGAAGGTACATAATATCTTTTTTTATGTATTTTATATATAATGCTTAATACTATTTCTAGTAGTCTAATGTAAATATTTCCATGTGTTTACCTTGAGCAGGTCATTTGAGATGGACATGCGTTCTTTACGAGGCAAACAAATTGATTATTCTGGGAGCAATCACAATGATAAGCGCAAAGTACCTTCCAGGGAAAGTCATGAAATTCCTACTGTCAATCTATGTGAAGACAATGACATTCATTTTTCAGCAGTCGAAGACATTGGTGGTAATGAATTTGCGAAAGAAAGTAGTTTTGTACTCATTGATCGTGTTGAGAAAGTTAACATGCCTGATGAAATAGAGTTTGTCAATGTTGAATCTGGGAACACGGGAACCAATCTTGCAGGGTTTTCAAAGGCAAGAGGCCAAAGACCTTCTATGTACAATGTTGGAGAACAAAGCTACCATAATCGGAAAGTTATATTCGAAGATGACATGGTCCCGGAAGAATTTGATACAGAGTTGGAACACAATACATCTCGGGAGATGTGGCTTGGGCGCGAATTTCCGAACCGTGATGATTTTAGGAGAACTATAGCGAAATTTGCAATATACAACAACTTCACTCTCCAGCACTTAAAGACACAACAATTCAAAGTCACTGCACGTTGCAAGGAAACTGACTGTCCATGGCGCATTCACGCATCCATGATTGAGAGTGGACCACGCTTCAAGGTTAGGACCTACAACCCAATCCATAAATGTTCGAAGCCATCCATGGGTACTGCACATCGTCAAGCGTCATCAGAACTTATTGCAGAGTACATCTTGGAAAAAGTGCGGTTAAATCACAACATTAGGCCAAAGGAAATAATGAATGACTATCAAATGGAGTTTGGTGTCACAATTTCTTATAGGAAGGCACACATGGCAAGGGAAATTGCACTGCGCATTGTTAGGGGCTCATATGAAGATTCTTTTAAGATCCTCCCTTTGTATTGTGAGGAGTTGAAATTGATGAACCCGGGTACTGTCACCAATATTGATACGTCAGACGACGACAGGTTCAGGAGATTTTTTTGGGCATTTGGTCCATGCATCCGGTCATTCACAATATCCCTTAGGCGAATGATTGCTGTTGATGGATCACATCTCCGTGGCAAGTACCCAGGAGTTCTAATGGTTGCCGTGACCCTCGATGGAAACCACAAGCTGTTCCCAATAGCTTTTGCGTTTGCGGAGGCAGAACGGCGCGACAGCTGGGAGTGGTTCCTCGCCAATCTGTCTGTATCATTGGGAGAACCTACAGATTTGACAATTGTCTCCGATCGGCAGAAGGGCCTTGTTCCCGCGTTGGCAAATGTGATTCCAAGTGCACGTCATTCTTACTGTTGTCGTCATCTTGCGGAAAACATTAAGTCAACCTTCAAAGATCCGGCAATTGTGATGAAATTCTGGTGTGCTGCAAAGGCATACAGAGCATGTGAATATGAGGCGTTTATGGAAGACATCAGGGCTGTCAATCAAGATGCATATAATTATATAAACGGATTTGGCCGGCAGCATTGGGCAAATGCCTTTGTCGAAGGTCGACGATATGACATGCTTACAAGTAATGCCGCTGAGTGCACCAACAGTATGCTGAAAGATACTCGAGCTTTACCAATAGTCAAGCAAGTGGAAGAGATAAGAGCTAGATTGATGGAGTTCTTCCAAAAAAGACAAGCTGAAAACTGCTGCATTAACAGTCGCTTGACTCCATATGCTGAGAAGTTGCTAGGACATGAAACAGAAGAAGCCCGAAGGTTGCACGTACGCGTTGCCGGACTCGTTGAGTTTCAAGTTCAGTCTGCACAGTATGTGGACATTGTTCATCTAGATCGTCGAACTTGCACGTGTCGCAAGTGGGAAGTACTTGGGATACCGTGCTCACATGCAATCGCTTCAATGCGAGTGAGGAAATATAATCCATATGAATTTTGCGACAATTGGTATCTAACAAGTGCACTACATGCCACGTACAATGAGGTGATTCACGCCACTCGTGATAGCAAACAATGGGAGCATATTTCGAACGAAAGAGTTATCCCTCCTCTTGCAACTAAACAGCCCGGGAGACCAAAGAAGAATCGAATACGAACTGAGGATCGTTACAGGGAACGAAGGGTGTTCACATGCTCCAATTGCAACGAGAAAGGCCACAACCGTCAGAGCTGTCGAAATCCCCCGGCCCAACATCGACAGACTTAGTCTCAATTATTTCTGTGAACTGTCGCCAACACAATACTCTCTTTGTTTTTTTGTGAGAAATTGTGTTCATGACGATGGACCATAATCCTGTGCCACTATTTATGTTCATCTTGTAAAGAACATACTTTTTTGTTTTGTTTTCATGATGATGGACCATAATCCTGTGAGTTTGTTTATGTTCATGTGTAAAGAACATAATTTTTTTGGCCTTCACTTTCTGTAAGAATTATTTTGGAATATTGAAGTCAAAATATTACAAGTATGACATGGTTTCTTACAGATAACAGTGACGGTAGCGTAAAAAAAAAAAGTAAATGGTTTCTGCCATGTATGAATACACCAAAAACAGAGTTAGTGACGCTAGCGTCACCTATATCAGGGAAGTCAGCACAGAAAGCCATTATAAGTGACGCTAGCGTCACTTATGTCAGTCTATAACTGAAAACAGAATGTAAAATTTTTGACGCTATCGTCACCGATGTCAGGCTATAATTGACAACAGAATGTAAACTAAGTGACGCTAGCGTCACTTATGTCAGGCTATAACTGACAACAGAATGTAAAATTTTTGACGCTATCGTCACCGATGTCAGGCTATAATTGACAACAGAATGTAAACTAAGTGACGCTAGCGTCACTTATGTCAGGCTATAACTGACAACAGAATGTAAACTTTGTGACGCTAGCGTCACTTATGTCAGGCTATACCTGAAAACAGAATGTAAACTTTGTGACGCTAGCGTCACTATTATGTTACAGAACCACAAATGAGTGACGCTAGCGTCACTTGATACAGTGGAAAAAAAAAAAGGAAACAATAGTTGTAAAATTCATTGCAAATCTTACACACATTGTGACAACCTGTAGCATTCATTCCCATTAAAAATAATCGTTAAAATTGCCACAACAAAATGATAAACTGAAAGAACTCCATCTATAAAATAATACATTAAGCAACTCCATCTAACCTAAATGAAACTTATGGACATCAAAACTGATTTACATCAGTTGCAAAAAGTAAAGATGAAAATTTCCATGTTCTCGGACAATCATTGAGTAAGTGGATCAATCGGCAATCGATCGCTATTCAACTCCCAGCTTCGACCATAGATGTCTACAACGATCTTGCTTCTATAATACGGTATATCAGTCGACGTGAATGCAATCGGTATACGGGCTGCAAGATGTTCTGCGTACGCTAGCGCGAAGACCCCGCAATCGTTGCCATTATCTTGATAAGGTATCTTCGTTTTCACAAGTAGTGTCCACACGCCAGTGTCGTACCAACCATAATTAGCATATTGATTGCCGAGGAAGTCAATCTGTTCATAGAAGATGTCAAAACTGATTAGATGAATTTAATAAAAGAAAATGCGAGATGATATACCACACTTCAACAACCAGCATACACAAATTACTTATTGTACTGTGCTTACGAATTCTTTAGCCACATTAACAGTCGTCCTGTCAGACTTCAAGCTATTGTAATACTCCCATCGTCTTTCTTCATTAAATCCTACGAGCAAACTGAAATGATGTTCATGCCACAATACGAACACCATCAACCGCTTTTCCTTTGCTTCCCAAACCCTCATCCCATCTTTACCCCAACAGTTATCTTGCAATGCCTTTGTGTTTTTGGACTGCCACCAACTCTGTGGACGCGAAGAACAATATAATTAATGCAGACATATGATCACTAAGGAAAATGAGACATTGTAGTAGAGAAGGTTGAAAATACAGCGCCAACAATAAGCACTTACACAGATACTTGGATCGTAAAAATAAACATCCGGATATCGGACTTTTAGAACCTCAAACCACCAATACATGATGTTTGTGTCTAGCCAAGTGCCATCATCGAGCACTTTTTTCAAGGATCCAGCGGAAACCATTGTGCAGTATATATCAAGCTCATCCCGCCTGCAAATATCATAAGAACATACAAAATTCGTGGTTACTTTTCCCGGTACTCTTGAAGACTAATAAGGTATCTGAGTTTATTTATGGCGTTAAGATCACAAATTAATATTACTTTTCTTTGTAGAATCCAAGGAACCCCTCCAGTAGCGTCAACTCTTCCTCCGTCAAAGCGTATGCCGACCGCACCAGCTGATGGTCATAATCCTCGAAATAACGAGGGATCTTCCTCTCACGATGCAATCTCTTTATACGCCATATCAATGTGTTGATATCAGACTTCGGTGTGTGCATCACTATTTGCAGAGAGGGACTTGCACCAGCTGGAGTAGTCAACACATCGTCTAAATGTGGCACGACGGGCGATGCGAAACTAGCTGCTGGAGGGTCATCATCATGTATTGGCTCATTATCATGTATTGGCTCATCATCATGTATTGTCTCAATATCGATTCTTTTCCCTTCCGAATATTGTAGTCTCCTAGCAGTCGGCGACAAGTTTTGTCGCTCTCTACGCTTTGGGACTGCCCTTTTCCTTGATAATGCTGACGAACCCTGCATTGACCAAAAAAAACGCCAAAAAATTAAACAAAGAAGAAGCTTGGTGGAATTAAGAAAGCACATGGGACAATTACCTCCTTATCATCATCCACCTCCTTATCATCAGCCGACTGAGAGGTAGATGCAGATTCTGTTCCAAACCCTTCGAAAGCGGTAGCGAATGCATCTCTAAAGCTTTTGATCTTCTTCCGCAATCGGGTTGTAAAATCTCCCAATTTAATCTTCTTACGATCAGCACGCAAGGATGACCGTTCCACATACTCCAAAAAATGAAACACCTGATACAAACATCAAGGAAGACATGTCAATTTGTTAAATTGTAACAGCAACGGTTTTTAAATTAAATTGAAATACGTATATAATGATTGGATGCTCACATGTTTTCTTGTAGCATCATCCTTTAAATGCTCTGATCCCTTGCTGACTTTCTCCTCTACCACATTCTGAGGACTTGCTGTTTCTTTGATCGGTGACCCCCGTCCTTCACCATGGGCACCACATACTACCTCCATGATAGTGTTCAAGCCATACCATAAAAGATAATCATCACTATGTGTTTTGCTAGAGTCCTTCTTCCCGGAGAGTACAGAATTATGCCTTGATTCCCATAAGTTGAAAACATCTGGATGATTTTGACTATAATCAATTACACATCGCTCTATGCGCTCGTTCCGCTTGAATGGCACCTCGAATGGTGGGGGAACTGATTGTTTCAAGCCAAATTGCTTGGTCACACGATTTGGATTATGCCTCTCGAACACCCAATAATGAATGAGGACTGTGCATGACGTAAACAATTTCTTGTCCCCTTTTGGCACACTTTGGAGCAGTTTTTTTGGCATCTCCTTGTATGGTTGCCATAAGAACTACACAGAGAATAAAACCATTAGCAACCTCTATAATTAAACTAAAGGTTATGAGACAAATGACGAAATAACACTCATAGTAAATGAGTACCCCTTCTTCCTTCAGACCGTTGATTTGAACGCGTATTTCCTTCATGTTTGTTAACTTCTTGTTATCTTTAAGTCTTTTCTCCCATGTCTTAAACAATGGAAATTGAAGATCATCCTGCCAACTAGGATCAGGCTTAGGGCACCTCCCAATAGCCATCCTAGAGTATGCCCATATCTACAAGTAAGAAACAACAAAGACACCAAAAAAGTCATGTAAAATTGCAAGAGAGTCATGAACATTATCATTATGTTGACCAGATTAAAAAAGAATAACCTGTATCAGCTGTAGAGGGCCTGTTAGGGTCTTGAGCAGTGTAAGTTTACCACTTTCTTTTTTCTCCTCAACTTCCCCTCCCTCTTCACTCTCCTCTTCACCTCTCAATAGCCTAGTAGCCCTTGAAAGCATTCTGTACAAACTTGCAAGGCAAGCTGGACCCCATGCATAGGGCTTGAACTCCCTAAAGAGCTCTAACTGCCACGCTGGTCCCCTTGCACCAGAAGAGTTAGCAAAGATCTGTCCAGACACGAGGAAAAATAAATATGCTCTGGTCCTGCATACATCACTCCTATGCTTGGAGGGCTTGAAATTCTTCTCCAACCATTTGAATTTTATTGTTAGCCCTATCGTGTCTTTTCCCGGATGTGGGGCAAGGCCTAGCAACTCTTTACAGACTTCCGGGACGAATGCATTATTGAAGGTTCTTCCCGTTACCGGTTCACCATCAATAGGGAGTCCATAGATATAAGCAACGTCCTCCAAAGTGATCGTTGCCTCACCCGTTGGTAGGTGAAACGTATTAGTCTCGGGCCTCCATCTTTCAACTAGCCCGGATATTAGGGCATGGTCTATCCTCATATAGTCTATCTCTGACAAATATGATAGACCAGCATCCCTCACATGCTCCTTTTGTTTTTCATTCAAAACCCATATCTTCTTGTCGGGGTTGGTATTGATGCACCTGTAAGATCCAGGTTCAGCCCCATTTAATATTGCTTTTGAGACATGTTGATCTTGATCATACAACAACTCCCCCTCATCATCAGAAGACGTGTCTTTCGCCATCTGTTCAGTTCAAAGGCATGTAACAGTGAGCATATACAAGTATGAATTGAGGAGAGGATAAAATCAGCCACATTCATAAACGGAAATATACTAAAGAGTTATTGTATGATCATTAGAAAAATAAGACGACAATTAGTAGTATAATTCTACTCAACATAAACTCATAAAATATAATTAGTATTTTCCACAAATCAGGAGCAATCAAAATTTACCGAATTAAGCAAAATGCTCTCATACTGCTTATGATTGTTCTTGTTAGCAACCTGTTACACTTCGGCTTTCCCTTTGTATCTTTTTTTTTTTCTTTTTTGTAGAATTAACAATGTTTTTAATGCAACACAGAACTGTACAAAGAGACAGTCCATCACTGTCCATCAAGGGTTAGAAACATTGGGTTGACCTGAAACTTCATATTTGGAGATTTCCATCCACCACTGTCCCATGATCTGCATGGTCCGGTTGGGGCCAAGCAGCTGGTATGCATAGTAAGCCATGCACTCCGGATGCATGAGCATTTCCTCTGTATAAACCAATAGGCAATGATGCTATCATATTAATGAGCATGTCTGTGGTGAAATAGTTTCAACACTGTGGTTCCCTCCCCCAACCACCTATGAATAGAGTAATTCTAAAACAGGGGTCATTATAGATAGTGTTATGGCCATTTTTGCTTATCATTGTTATCATCAAGTCCCACAATGTTCTTAACTGGTTTCTTCTTAAGTGGTTTCTTAATCTTATTAAATTGCCCTAATATCTAAACTTATCTTCTACCACCATCTCATCTCATCTAGGTCTATATAGTGAGGGCAAATGATTCATGGAAGCCTTCATTTACCTATTAAAACCATTTCTCTTCCATGTTTAGTAAAAATGGTTAAGATAACTATCTTATTTATTTACAAATCTCGTTGATGAAAATGAATCTAAAAAATAAAAAACCTCTACTTTAATTATTAATAAAAGCCAATGTTAGGATAGAACAAATAACCTTCTCTATTGAAGGTGAAGTCAAGTCTTAGTATTGCTTCCAATACCATTTTATTTTCTTTTTTGCACAATGAACGTAGAGGAGGTGTAAATTCCCTAACTAATGAAAATGGTAGAAGGTAGTATCTCTTTTGAGATAATCATAAGTTGAAACCTACATTGTCCCATTTCATCGAACAAATACTGTGCGTGAGAGCAAACAATGTGAAAAAGAGAAAATGATATAACCAGAAATACATGATGGCTTACAAGAACAAAACAAATGAAGAATGGAGAGTCCAAACAAACATTATGCTTGAAAAAACAAAGGATGATGGATTATACCATACACAGCGGATCAAGAACTCGAAATACACTTAATAATCCGGAAATATTGTGCGGAAACGGGGCTAAAAATACATACCTTCACGTGGATGTATCAAGGATGATGGATGATAGAGAAGGAAGAAGTATGGAGCAGCGCCGTCGTCGTTCTGAAGAAGGAGCAGAAGTTACAAATGGTGAAAATGGTGAAAATGGGGACGGGTGGGTTAAATAGGTATAGCGATGGACGACGCTAGCGTCACTTTAATCAGGGCTTAGTGACGCTAGCGTCACTCACCCCAGATATCAAAAAAAAATACAAAAACGCACTAACGGACTTCGTTAGTGTCCACAATTTGGCTGGGACCCAGCAGGATAAATGCCTAAATTTTGGGATTTTTCCAGTAAAATCCCCATTTTATTATCTTATTTTGAGAAGTCAGCCTTTTGATAAATAATTTATTTTAAGTGATTTAAATTTTACTGTAACGCAATTAAAAATTAATAATTAATTTTTACGGGTCAAGACACATATAATGTGGTGTCCACATTAAGCAGCCTGAACAGTGAACACACAAAATATATAGCATTGACCTGTGTATCCTATAACATCTTGTACTTGTACATGTCCAATGTATCTATATTTGATCGATTGTATACTTTTATTCATACTAATTTAAATAATTTCAATATTTATATAGTGTAAGTTTAAGATATCTTCCTATATTAATTCATTATTTTATATAATTTTATTGGTTTCTTATTTCTCATTATAAAAAAAATATAAGCAAACATTTTTAAATAAGGGTATATTTTATTAATTTAGAAATGTTCAGTCGAAAAAAGTTAAGACCTTCATAACCATATTCATATCATTGATTTTTTTTTTTTTTAAGTGTTTAAGAGTTCTATTCCAATCTCCTTGTCCATGCAGCAGTTTAATCACTCTAGTTTCAGTCAAATTTGAGCCAGTACCTAAATAGGATTGTTGGCATTGGGCTCATGCGGGGGTAGAACTTGTGGCCAATGCAGGCTTCAACTGAGAACTCCTTTACAAAGTTGACTTTGTTAAACAAGGGATTTTAAATGCATACATGACACTGGATAGACATTGTGCTTGTAGAATTATCGATCAACCTTTATCATCCTTGTTTTAACATATGATTCTGCGATTTAATCAAGAGCTCGCAAAATTAATGGAAATGCTTGATCTAAACACTGTTTTGCAGGCCTGGACTGAATGGCAATGGTCATCAAATGAGATAGATATGTAGGCTAGATGCAATTAATTGAGAGCCCTTCCATTTGAGAAGTTGACACAAGCTTTGTAGGACCCACCTTGCAGGGTCCCACCTGAACCCATGAGAGACCAGTGGTAAGGAGAGATGAAAAGGGGTGATGTGGATTATTGTCTTGGATAGTTTTAAAACCACAGAATATCAGTCTCATGTGATTGTGAATATTATTTTACATGGTTTATAAATTCTACACTGGTGGACCAAGTTTTATATGGCCAAAGAAATTGTTGAGTAGAGGAACCTTCGAGTAATCTGGACACGGGAAAAGATTATTGTGCTTTTAGAGGTCTCCTTTCTCTCTATTAACACGTAAGGGCGAATCAAAGTACATGAGGAAAACCCCATGATTGTTGCAGTGACCGGGTTCTTGATTAACAAAGCCATTGAAAGTTGGCACATGTTAGATAGTGCTCGGTGCCATCCATGGCCCAATCTGGTCTATGATCGGCATCCCATAAGCCTACAGGGAAAAAAAATCATGGTTTGGCAATTCAATATGCTCATCCAGAACCTGCCATTGATAGCCTCTTGTTGGAAAGATTAGCAATTGGAACATGTGACCAGAAGCCTACGAATGGAGTACTGAGTATGACACACAATGAGCAAAGATTGAATGGCCAGGATCTTCACTTCAGGCCATATGCCACCTCGAATCAGGTTGCCTCTATACAGCTCGGCCAAAAGATTATACAATTCCTTTTGTTCAGCTTTGGGGGAACTCGAAATAGAGTTCCAACACTGTTCAGCTTTTAATGGATGGACACTGTTTTCATTGACTCAAGTACTCAACTATGGGGAGTAGGGGGAATAGTATAATTTGTTTAGAGACAATTGCATCAATGGCACAGAATATTGGGAGCTGCATCATCAGAGGCTATAAAGACCTGGTCAATAGGACCACAACTTACTGGGAAATGATTTCCATCACAGTAAAATGTAATAAGCTCTGCAGACCTGTTTAACATGTACAACCTACTATGACAAAGGGGGTGGGAGCTGGGGAAAGATTCCAGAGGCCTTGTATTTGTAGTTGAGCTAAAGGGGGAAAGGGCCTACTTGCATGGATAGAATGGCAGGTCAGGTAACGCGAATGAGAAGAACAATCATGATAAAGACGCAAGTCACAATGAAGACTAAAAGCATTGTGAGGCATGTGGTCTTGGTACTCTCCGAATATATCTCCTTGGCTCGTTCGTTGGCACGGCCAGTGCTTGCGAGGCTATGTTCCACTGCCCTCTCAGTAGAATCGAGTACCTGCACAAACAGTAGTCAAAAGATTATTCACTCCTACTGAAGAATAAGTCTGTAGAGATGGGATGAGACAAGGACAGTGATAGAAGGTGTGCCTCCTTAAGTGGCATGAATTTTCACTCCATTTGAATGTCCAGTTTTAGTTGTCCGATGAACCATCTAAATGCTAGTTTTCTGTCCTATTTGCGATTTCTTTGCTTAACTTAGGGCGCATTTGGCATTGTGCTCTTCGGATGGGAACACGTTCCCACAAGACAAGTGGGGATCTTGTTTGGTAAATATTAATTACTGTTTCAAAATATTATTTACTGTTTCAATGCCAAAAAACTATAATCTTCGAAATTTGCAGTAGTCTCTCATATATTATGGAAATAAGGTTTATGTGTAACTACAATCAATAAGATTAATTATATTCTCTTGAAAATTACTGTATGAGACGAATGAATGTATGAATATTCTTAATTATCTTTTTAATATTTGAGATAAATTCATGAATATTTATTATAGATTTGAATTAATTGTATTGCCAAACATGAGTATCTCAAGTTCATTTCCTAAAACAAGATCATTATGGTGTTACCAAACAAGTTCTGTACAGCATATTCTCAGCAGAAAAGATTAACATGATATTTCTAAACAAGTTCTGCACGGAATAGCCTCAACACAACCCAGCCTCAGCACAGAACCGGGAACAACACTGGAATGATGCCAAACAGGCCTAGGGTCCTTTGGATCGTCATAAACCATATGTTTAAGTAACTCGGTTTACCTATGACAGTTCATGCTCAGTTTACAACATAGGGTCCTATCCGATCTTTGTGAGCTAGGTGGAAAAAACTTGGTGTATGTGAAAATGAGGGTTATCACTCTTGGATAACCTGAGTTGCACTAGTCACAGTTGTTTTGTTCATTCACCATCATCAACATCATATCCTCGGAGTCAGACTTATCCCATCTATAGGATGGTGGCTTTAAGCATTGTGCTACTAGAAAGGAAAAAAATTAAAACAAAGGAAAAGATTGTCCAAAACTCTTCCATTCGGAGTCTCGGACTCTAAAGGTAGAGTGAGGTCTATGGGAAGATTAAAGTTAGAATGACTCAATCGACCCACACTAATCAAACATAATAACAGGTACAAATACAAAAATACCCCTATACATCACAATTATATAAATACCCCATATATAAACTATATCCACATGCACCATATGTTAAAGTTACTTTATAGAAACATAAGCTGATAACAATTTCGTGAAAGAAATTAAAAAATGATAGGTGGCTCTTACCTTCTCAGTGTCTTGCAGAGATTTGTTCATTACAAGACTACTCTCCTTAAGTTGTTGCGCCAACACAACCATTTCATCTGTCAAATCCTCTTGCAATTTTCTGTCAAAAACAAGAATAAGAAATTATGAAATCAACGCCAGCTAAAAATATATATAAAAAAAAAAAAAAAAAATTTCCTTTCAGTGTAAGGGCCTTAATTAGATCTGGAAATGACAAGGAAAATTTAGTGCGCAAAGGAGAAGGGGAAAAAACCTTGTGAATAAAGTTCTCACAAGATGCAAACCTAATAACGTTATCCTTAATAAAGTTATCTCTTTTTTTTTTTTTTCTTTGAGAAAGGTAAAGTTGTCTTTTCTAAGACAACCAATTTCGACAAATAAGTTTATCTTTAATAATGTAAGCTGGAAAACTCCAATTCAAAGTCAACATCATAAGATCAGAGATAGTTGGGCCCAACATAATAAAAACAGGATAGTGTTCATCCAATAATCTAGAATAAGAAGAAGTAGGCACCACACTAGATATTGTTTAACGGTACAACAAACTGTGGTACTATTGCCTGTATATAATAACATAGAAGTGTCCCACACCAGCAAACAAGAAGAAAGGTCAGCTTATTCAACACTAAAACTTAGCAATCAAAGTCATGCTGAGCTAAACATGATTTTGTGGGAAGCTACCTATGCTTTTCAATGTGTGCTTGCGTTGCGGCATCCAGTTTAATGGATGCAGAACCATCATTTTCTGCAATCTCACGTGTTCTGTCTTCAACTTTATGAGGACTGCATAGATGAAAAGGCCAAGCCATTATATTGATAACCAGTAGAAAGATAAAAACAGAAACTGGATAATGATATATATGATCCAACAAGTACAAGAAACAGCAGTATCACTTACACAGATCTCCGCCGTAGTCCTCGAGAAGGAGATAAATGAGCACCAACTTCCTCTGTTATTGAAGGGCCTTGCTCAACTTCAGGTTCATTAGCAGTCTCCATAGACACTTGGATGGCAGACTGCCAATGATACAAATAAAGACCAGACCAATCCAGTAACAATTAGAATGAGTTCTCATATTAAAAAGGGGTGAGGCGTCAACAATGATGGTGAGATGATGTCATTAAAACTAGAAATATTTTTCACTGTATTTATCTTGATGAAAATACCAATCAAGGAGATATCTTGGTTGAAAAAAATAAAATAAAAATGTAACATCATACAAACTAAACTTTGCATGGTGCCCATTTATTTTATCTTATCAGGAGCACCCCACTCAAATTGGCCAAATTGCACAATTGTCCACAGTCAAAACAGTTCATCAGGTGGGTGCCATGGGTACTTCTGACAATTTAAGCAGAGTGGGAAAACCTTCTTGGTAGCCAACAATCATAATGAGATAAAAGGACAGTAAAAAAGGTCATCATTGGGTGAAAAAAATGTTCACACTCATCAGATGTGTGCAATCCATATGTGATTTACAGGTGAATGGTCTCTTTGCAACAGGCCCTAATGAAAAAACTCAATGCCACAATTAATCTGAGCCACAATAAATAACTTCACCAAAGAGCATTGTGCATGTTCAATTCTCTCATTAAATCCAGTAGAGAACCAACAAAGATATGGGATCGCACAGGACTCAATTATGTTAATTTTCTTTTTAACACTATTTAAGTAGTCTAGATACTCTCAACTACATGATCCACTGATAAGAAATCAGTAGCCTCCCATCCATAATCCCTACCCCACTCAATCAAGATAACTCTTCTTTTTTCTTTATTTTTTCCTTTTTTAAACTGTAAAATAATTTTATTTCAATAAAACAAAACTGCAACAAAGGGCAACCACCAAAAAGACAGCCCACTGGACGAAAAAGCCAACACAAAAACAAAATTTGAAAAAAAAAATCCCTTGCACATCCAAGCAACCAATTTCCTACTCCCAGAGTCGCTAACAAAAAGGTCAATGTTACACAACATCCAAAGCCCCAGTCTTTCACCTCCATGGGATGACCATAATTCATCAAGCGATAGAGATTAATGAGATTCTGTTTCCTTCAACTTTTGATTCCATTTCAAGTTGACAGTGGCTCCAACAAAAAAAAATAAAAAAAATTGCTTAACAAAAAATTTCATATCATATTCATTTTTACCCAAAGGAACACCATCCATTTGACAACCTTCACCATCTGCTTTTCCATCCAGACATCTTGAGGTCCATCATTATTACATAAACTGAACGATGATTATCCAGTCACTGTGAGACATTTTCCTCATCACTAATAGTTAGCCCAAGATGGACAAACACAATTATTCTCTTTAAAACTTGGCGGAATATCATCCTCGCTTCAGAGTCATCAATCCCATGAACGAATTTCCTTACCATCCTCATGTTAGAGATAGAGTACACCCTATTATCCAGTGGTGGACCCAAAATTTTTGTTTAATAGTTTTGGGGGCAAACCAGGATTTTCAAGTAAAATTTGAAGGTGGACCCATGATTTTATTGGATTTTTGGAAGTGGACCCATAATTTTCATATGGGTTTTGAAAGCGCGCACCGTAGTTTGACGGGTGCGACCGCACCCACGTGGCTGCACTTGGGTCCGCCCATGCTACTATCAGTAACTTCATAGGTCTTCTCAAAGAAACGCAGGTGCAGATTCAACAATTACTGGACCAGGAATCAATCAGCACTCAGAATCATTCCATCTTTAGACCAATCCTACATCAAAAATAAGTGCATCCGAGTCTGACATGGACATACGGTCATGGAGGTTATTGATAAATAAAGATCAAGATTCCTTCTTCCACCATAATGACAAACATAGCTACATATGATAAATCCTCATGATGATGTTGATGAGAATTTAAGTCCTAGATAGCCGAGCGAGCATTTAATCTCGGACATGTTACACTCAATCCAGATGTTTAATGTATGCATCAACCACCAGGTAGTTCAAATGCTAACTAGTAAGTTTGCAATGGCATAAAAAGTAGAAATCACGTCACATGTTCCACTTTTTTCGACTGAAACCTGTAAAAGGAACGTCTGGTGTCAACTGAAACCTGTAAAAGGAACATTGCAAGTGTAACCAAAATGGTTGGTAATTTGGATCATTTGGAAGGAAAGAAATTCAAGATGTTTTAAAGGGATTGCAGAGGAAGATAGCATTTTGAAGGAAAGAATTAAATTCACAGTTGCCTCTTGGGTGTCGTCTAACAGCTCCTTTAAAGGGTATTCAATAGACCACATTGTTAAAAATTGGAGAAGTGGCCTGCCTTTGATTATTCTTCTGTCATCTCATCTGTGGTCTTGGTAGCTGATTTTGTTTTGGTTTGTTGTTGTTTTTTGTTTGGTTGTGTTCCTTGTGGTGTGGTGGACAGTATAATTCTCTTGTA
The DNA here is from genome assembly GCA_012931725.1 of Litsea cubeba. Lineage (NCBI taxonomy): Eukaryota > Viridiplantae > Streptophyta > Magnoliopsida > Laurales > Lauraceae > Litsea > Litsea cubeba. The sequence continues at coordinate 114,411,153 of CM022947.1, read as the reverse complement.
CTGTTTCTTCCTCTCTTTTAATGAAAGTTACCACTCAAAAAAAAAAAAAAGGAACATTTCAAGTTTGGCTTAAAATGAATGGAGAGCCATTCTCATGATTATTTTAGAAGAAAAAAAATCTCGAATGCACTCAAAACTTTTCTTAGCGGGAAAGTAAGATACTATATCAATAGGAATTAAGATACTATATCAATAGTGATTTAAAAAGAACCTTGACAGCTATTGTGTATATTGTTGAAAGTAGTAAATAAAACACACACCGACTGAGCAGCTAGTTTGGCAGCAAGGGCTTCAATCTGCTCAGAATACTCATTCAGCTTCACTTTTGAAATTCTGTAAAATGAAACATGGTTGGTATCATGTCAATGAAGACAAACATAACTCATGCAATATAATAAGATCTTCAAGAGCACACAAATGAACATTCAGATGCCCTGTTATAAAACTAGTGTCACAGTTAAGGTGTTGTCTGACACAGGTCCTGTTTTCAATGTCTGTCAGAGCTGTTGCACTCGTAACAATCTTGCCACCATCAAAGACTTAACTGATTTGTAAGTTGTAACCCCAAAAAAAATAAATAGAATAAACAATCATGTTTTAGTAACAATGAGAACAAATAGAAAATCTTCGAAGCTTCAACTGTGTAGTGGGTGGCAATAGAACATACAATAAGGCTATAAACAGCAGGCGGGTGGAGGTGCCTCCACATCATCATCGCCATCATCAAAGCCTTAATCTAATCTATCTGAGGCTGGATGAGTTTTACTTCTCCATTGATGCAGCCCTGGATCCGCGATGGAAATACGAAACGAGTGTGCACAAACTCCACAATTGAATTTTCCGAATACTGGACAGATTCAAGTGAGGATAGAATTGGCCAAATCCCGAACTCCACAATTGAATTTTCCAAATACTGGACAGATTCAAGTGAGGATCAAATCCACAAATTAGAATTGGCCGAATCCCTCTCGGGACTCAAAACACACAAGCACTCTTCAGTCGAAGAGAAACACTCATAACCATAGGAAAACCCATAATAATCTTTATTGAATAGTTATAAAAAAAATCTTTATTGAATAATGATACGCTATCTTTCTCAATGAAGGGATTACAAATTTATAGGAAGGGTTGGGCATCCCCTTTCCCAGTAGGATTCTACTTTCTAAACAATAAAGGGAACTAAATTATTAAATCTCTGAAACAAACCAAATCATATTAAACTTCTAATTTAAAGATTCCTAAATAAATCAAAACTCTCAAAAAAGACTCCTAATTAACCCAAACCTCTAATTAAATGGACATCCTATTGGGCCTGTGGACTGGGCCCAATGGAATGGCTAACCCATAGGTCTGGCCTGCATCATCCATCCATCCCTCCTTAGGGAAAAGCTCTCTATCATACCACAACCTAATATGTTGCTTCCTAAGCACTTTTGACGAGGGCTTGCATGTAAGTGCTGAAGCACATGTCCGCAAACACTTCAAAATGTCTCCACAGAGACAATAACAAGGACGCACCTCAGGGATAAAACCCAAATTTTATTAATCAACTCTCTCTGAGAATTTCTTCTCTACAACGACATATAAATAAGAAGATAAAACTTGGTGACTAAGAAACCTAATCAAACTAGGAAAGTAAGTAAAATCAACTTAGGAAATAAGAAATCTAATCCTAATTGCAACTTATTAATAAAATTAGAAACCTAATGACAAATAATTAGGAAAATAAAATAAGTCCTAAATTATCTTGCACATGAGGTCATGGGTCCATTCTGCATCAACTTTCCGCTAGTTCCTTCCTACTTGCAACAGTTTATTCTTTGTACAGGGCCCAAAGCCAATCCAAGTACATGCTAACCCATATGAGGAAACTTCTATAAATCTCCTATCTGCCAAAATAGATTACTGGATGGGTACCGGCTACCTACATTGGTAGCAAAACAATATTCATACCTGCTTAGTTAAAAGATATGGATTAACTATCAGTTACATGTACCCACTACAAAACCTGCTCACTTGAACCCACAAGTGGAACATTGGATATCATGATTTTATCACTGGTGCATATAATAAACATTACAAAGTAATCAGTATCCACTACTGTAATAGGTACCTCATCAAGTCATGATTGAAGTATCAAGGTATAGAATAATACCCATGTCCATCCCATGAAGAGTAAGTACTTGCCACTCAAGAGGCATAAACTTCCCAACAATATGAGATTACTTTTCTAAAAATAAAACCAAAGTAAAGATCATTCTACATCCTATTTGAGAAAGTCAAGAAGTTGATTCAAGATAATAATTATTGCTTTTGGCATCATTAACTGCATCGCCAATTGAGACATTTTTCTCATATTTATGTAACTTATGGAAGTGGGAAAAAATTCAAAAGAAGTTTTATGGTCACAAAATGGCAAGATGCCCGTTCCCAAGATCATTGGGGAATTTTCCTTCGCTTCCATGTAAGAGCCAAAGGCACCCTTGTGTGGTCCAAAAAGTCAATATAGAAGCGGGTGGTAACAACTTCCTCCGGTGAAGGAAATAATTTAGCAGACCTTGGTAAGCCCTCAGGTGTTTTCTCTTCTGCCAGTTGTTCAAGTTGTTCACGCAAAGTAGCAACATACTGCACCATTGAATAACAATAGTTAGATCAATAATATAAAGTACTCCAGTCTCCATTACAGTATGCAGTGACCATCATGTATTAAAATCTTAGTAAAAGGGCACTCCGTGTCAAAACAACAAAAAAGAAAGACGTCAATATGTGTGCCTTTAATAGCTAATTCATCTTTTATTCACATATGAAAGACGTCAATATGTGTGCCTTTAATAGCTAATTCATCTTTTATTCACATATTTCAGTAGTACACTTTTCCATAATCAAATGTGCAACAATTCTTCCATCTAGAAAAAACTTGCCTAAGTTTCTCACACTAAAGTTGTATATAAGATTTCATTTTTTTTTGTAGACCTCATTAGGGATATATTATGCCAGGCTTTCCATGGACCCAGATATTGATACATCAAATCAAACTAGGCCAGAAAAGTAAACATAAAAGACTTAAAGATTTAACTAAAAGAAGGGAATTCACATTGTCCAAATTTGAGAATGAAGTATATGGATGTCAACAACAACTTCTTTGTAATTGAGGGCATGAACCATTGGCCAGGAAAAATTATTAAAGATATAATAAAAGGAAGGGAATTCAAACTGTCCTGATTTGAGAATGCAAGTACAGGGAATGAGTTAATGCTTGTCAATAAGGATGTAGAATTGAGGGAGAAGGAGCATTAATTAAATGATAAGGATGACTATGGTACATATTGAAGGATCATAGATCCATAGTCTTTTTCAGTCCACGAAGCCTGGTCATTATAATAATGTTTTCACATTGTATCACCTTGATACTTCAAACATGATGAGCCTCTATGGCCTAATTTGTTTAAAAAGCTTAAAGAAAGTACCCTTGCACCTGCCCCCCATGAAATGGTACTTTAAATCACTGCTAAATGCAGGCCAGAAATCTCATGACCTTCTTTGCAGAGACACGGAGAAGAGGAAAGAATTTTCTAGTGGCAGCCTAGAGGTGGGATATTTTCAAAAGATGGGTCCACGTTTCTAAAGAATAGAAAAGGTAACCTATGAGTCAGTCAACTACCTTCCAATTATTTTCAGCCAAATCGGATTATCGTGTCTTCCATGGGGAACGAACTTGTTCCATCTTACTAACTTACCCTCAGCTTCAAAGAAATGTTTGAAATAAAAGGCTCGCAGGATAATTTTTCTTGTCAAATGTGACAAAAATAAGGTTCTGATTTTTCCATTGTAACCGAAAAACACTGAACCAGCAGAAAAATGATTCCAAATGCTCATATCCCAGTAATTCAGAAAAATGCCAGCAGAAGATTTTGTCAAACATAGATATACTAAGTATAAAAATACAGCACACCAAAATGATGTAGCAACCAAAATTTCAGCGAAGCACATGAAGTTTTAAGGGTTTTTTTTTACTCCGTATTTTATATGTTGGATCCAGAGGAATTTTTTATGGAATGGCAATAATGAAGCAGAAAGATGCAGTTGACGAAGTGGAGAGAGGTGATTAAACCAAAACTTGCGGGGGGCTTGGTTTGGGGAATTTGGAACTAAAAGTTGGGCTTTACTAGCTAAATGATGGTTGGGGTATGGGGAAGAAAAGGTGGCACATAATCTCATGAGAAAAAATCAGACGATCTCAAAACCCAATAATTCAGATCAAACTGAATTGAAAATCCATTCGACCTGAAGGGAGAGTCAAACTAACCTATAGGGTACCAAATATCCTACCAAACTTCAAATATTCTTCATATATCTTCCTTTAGCTCAAATATTCTTTAGTATAGAGTAAGCCCCACAAAAGATCTTAAAACTTGGCACCAACAACGAGCAAAGGAACGATTCTTCAAGATCTCAAACTTGGTCCTTAATGCTGTATAAAAAATAAAAAAAGAACTTGAGTAGAAAGTTCTGTGTTTGTGTGAGGGAGACTTTGGGCTTTTGCTGCATTTGGGTAAGCCTAGCAGTCACACCTACAGTTCCTCAGAGCTCCACTAAGGGAGAATGGAGTTGAACCACACCAAAATAGAAGAGGAAACTCTCACTAAGATTCAAAATATTTGTCGCGTGTCACAGGAATACAATATATAGACTTTCTTAGTTTACGCGAGATGATAAGATTTCGTATCCATTTACAATATTATTCATCCACCTAATCCTAGACTTACTAAGCACAGAAGAATAATAGAATGACTTATTCGACCAATGCACCATGTAAGTTAAACAAAACTAAAGACGCATTAACCAGTAGAGACATTTTTCGTAACAAACGTGAACTCTCAACAAGGAAGATATGACCAAATAACTCAACTTGAATGGGTTCGATGCAAGAGGCACAAACAAAAACCCTCTTTGAAGTTCAACTATATGCAGGACCCATTGATCTTGATGGAGGGCCATTTACTGGATTCTCCATGACTCTCTCTCAAAATACATCAGGTACATATCAAGCACTATTTAAAACTGCATGGAATTAGATAGTGATAAAAGACATGCGAGATTGTGGAGTTATAGGTGAAATGGCTTCAAATAACCGACGAAGCCGACCTCAGATAGAAGGGATAAGTCTTGACAATCATCATACAAGAATAATATCTGTTTATGCTTTCATCCATGGTGGATGATAACAGTTTTGATACACAGTATTTATATTTCAAAAGAAATAGAATTTTTTTCTGGTTCGACGAGCGATATGCGCTAATCTATATGATATGTGGGCTTGACCAGGAATGCCTAGATAGTAAACACTAATCCTCAAATGGTTGATGAATTGAAATGAGAGAGAATTCAAAACATGGTCACTGGTCTCTACAATTAAGTCAATATGTGCAATCTGATAGCTCTAAATGATAATTTGCAAGTAGGGAGGTCCGTAATTATTTACATGTATGAGTTTGGTCTGATTTTGCTGCTGCGGAGCGGTAGTAAGTAATCTCCTTAAGTTCACTTCAGTCTTGCTGAGTCCCATGATCAAACCTATCCACATAATACAAAATGAAACAAAAGATGAGTTTGTTTGCCCAAAACATTCTTCTTTGGGTTGGGAAAAGATGAAAAAATGGCATCCCATGACCCATCCCATCTAAATTGGACCTGTCATTCCTGCGCAATCTCAAATGCACACAATATATGAAAAATCATTCAACTGCCAAATTATTCATCTTACAAAACTGATTAGGATATGCAATTCAAATGCAGATTAGAACTATCAGCAATGACACAAAGGCATGGAATCCGCAGTCTGGAGATAAACCCTAATTTGAATTGTGTGTGACGCACCTATTTGTTTGACCTAATCTGCGCCAATCACACACCTCCCTGTGTACAGCGCGGAGATGTTAGATCGCAATCGCATGTGTAGTCTCTGGTTTTCGGCAGGAGAAGTAGAGATTTTAAACGAGAGAGGAGACGAGGCGTGAGAGGAAGAACAGAAAAAAAAAATAGTTTCCCAGTCTGCAATCTGCATCTTCAAATTCAATAGAGTGATGTGGCATGTTAGTGGGGCCCACATACCCCACTAAATAAACGGCAAACGCCAATGTTTGAGTCATGAGAATTTATGGCATGGTGACTATGAGTGAACCAATGAAGGTCCCCACTTTCCCGCGGTGGACCTTAATTGGTCCAATTAAGGTCACGGTCACCTTAGAGGAAATCCTCAGATATCTCGATTCTGGGCTTGTTCACTTACTAGAATTCCTGACATGAATTCAGGCTGGGGCATTTGAAATTCCAAGCATTTCAAATTCCAAAAAAATCCAGCATTTGAAAAAACACTTTAACAAGTTTGGAAATCTCACTTGGCACATAAATTCCGGGAGAGGGACGATAGCATTCCAGGAGCTCAGGTAGGAATTCAGCAGAATTCCTGTCAGGAATTCTGTGTTTCATTATCAGAATTCTCACAGAATTCATGGGCATTTGAAATTTCAAGCATTTCAAATTCCAAAAAACCCAGCATTTGAAAAACCACTTTAACAAGTGGGATTTGGAAATCTCACTTAGCACATAAATTCCGGGAGAGGGATGATGGCATTCCGGGAGCTCAGATAGGAATTCAGGTCATGAATGAAACAACGAATTTGGAATTCCAGAATTTGGTAGCATTTCAAATACTAGGATTTGAAATTTCCAGACAACCACCAGACATGAATTCTATGAATTCTAGTAAAGAAACAGGCCCTTAGAATTTCAAATACCAGCATTTGAAATTCCCAAACAACCACCAGACATGAATTCTATGAATTCTAGTAAAGAAACGGGCCCTAAATGTTCTATCCAACAACTTGTAGGTGCAGTCCAGCAATGTGGGCCCACTTGGGGCCCCATTTCATCTAAGTCAACACTTAACACTCTTTTTATCTCATAACTCATCATTAGGTCCAACTTTACACTCACCCAACCTTCACTCTTTTAACTAAATCTCAAGAAAATTTACAGCTCGAAACTATTAAATCAGGAGCTAGGATAATAGACTGATTTTTTCTATCGTCCTTGCTCACAAGGGCTCTCTTCCCACTTGACAAACTTGAATGAGACAATCCGGAACTCTGACATAGAGAGCACCTGAGTTGAATGAGTGGAATTTGAGACCAACACCCTTCTTGTTTTATAGGATGTTCCAAACTTTTACTCTAATATAGGAGTAGTCTTACCTTAAGATTGACTATATGATGAATACCTTAGTTAAAGGAGTGGATCTGTACCTTGGGGCACACCAAATCTGAACCACCGGAAAGGAACACCCTTTTATGAGATGTCTCCAAATTTTACTCCTATAAATGGAAACTCATTGTAAGATCGACCATGTGACGAATTATGTTATCTGTAGGTGCAGAAAATAATGACCCACAATAAAGGAGGAGCCTTAGAGGACTTATCCGAGAAGATGGTGATTGGGAATGACTGGATACCGTCCGAAAGCCTGAAAGAGATGAACAAACGATCAAAGGACCCTGGCCTGGGCGGCGCATGGCTCTCCGATGCCAAAGTCAGTGTGGGAACTGGAACAATGGAAGGAGAGGGAGAAGAGAGACAGAGTAACGGCTCTGTGAATGAAATTGTGCGTACCTTTGATGGTGGTATCAGCCTCTATTTATAGAGTTTGGAACTTGTCTTTGGGAGATATCGTGGTGTGGGTCCCGTGATTCGACAGGGAAGTCACGATCAGCCCACATTGCATTAATTGCGGTCCAATCCAGCCCACTCTGCATTAAATGCGCGTCGGATCAGCCCACGTCGCATTTAACGCGCGTCTTGTTGGGCCAGATCGTGTTGGACGGCTTTGGCGGTAGGGGATCGTGGGATCTGCCCTCGGGCCTTGCCCTGATGTGGCCTTAGCCGCTGGATGCCGCCCTGTCAAGGATCTGGCGAAGATTGTGGGCGGCTGGATGTCGCGTCTGTCCCACTAGCTCGTGCCCCTATCCCTCCACGTGCCTGATGACGTGGGGGATGAGGGGCGCAAGTGAAGGTTCTCTCTTGCTTCGGCTTCTGTCCCGGCTTCTTCAGCCGAGGTGGAGTTTTCTGCCGAGATGGCACCCGGGGTGGCTCAGCCGAGGTGGAGCTCCCGGCCGAGATGGCGCCCGGGGTGGACCAGTTCGGCGCTAGTGGCCCGGAGATGCTTGACTTCGGCCGAGGCCTCTGTCCTGGTAGCCGGGGTGAGATTGGTGCCACGTGGATGGCACGCGGATGGCACGTGAGAATGCTTAGCCTCATCTGATGGCTGTGATTAGCTTAATCCTGTGGCTCTGGAAATCTCCCCACACAATTGCCCCCTAGCTTTTGACCTCTTAAGCGTACTAGCCTTTAGGGGTTGAAAGCTAGAAGAATCCGTCTGGGGATGCGGCGATCATTGCCTGGTGTCGCTCCAACTGTCCTGAAGCAATAAACGCTCTGTCCTGTCTGTACTGGGAAGCGAGTCGACGGCTACACGCGTCGCCTCTTCACTGATTGCGGTGTCTTTTTGATGGAACGGGCGCGGATCGCGAAGTCCGTCCTTTCGAATTTCGAAAGCAGCGTGCGCCGAGGGTTTCTTCTCCATAAAAAGGGTCGTCTTCTTCCCTTCTTGTTTATGATTTCTTTTCGCCTTTGCCTTCTTCTCCGATTTCTGCTCCTGCTCCTGCTCCAGCTTCTGCTCCTGCTCCTGCTCCGAGTGCGGGAGTGCGGCGACGCTCGCCGGAGCGCCCAAGGGAGGGGTCCCCGCCTAGAAAGAAGTCCAAGGCCGGGGAGAAGGGCTCGGGGGCTGAACAACCTCCAAAGAATAAGGCCCCTGCGCGGGCCCCCGGAGCCAAGGCTCCTATTGAGAAGAGCGCGCAGGTCAGCAAGCCGACCGGTGGAGCGACCCGCGAGCTGACGATCTCGGTGGGGCAAGGGTCTGGATCGGCCTCCGGACCCCGGAGTGCCCCAGCGCCATGGAGGCCGAGGATGGAGACTCAGCCCGGTAAGCCTCTGAACGTCGAGGACCGGCTGTTGGGGAATGCTGAGGTGATCGGAGCTCTCGCCAAGGTCTGTGCTCTGCCAAGAGACATGGAGACGCACGAGAGGTTCGATGATGAGAGCCTGATGGTCTCGGCGATCCAGGCTAATCTTCTGGTAAGTGTTTGCAACGCTTTTCTTCATTCTTCAAGTGTCTTGGTCGAAGAATCTCCTGCCAGCGACGCTCCCAGCAAGGTCGCGGTTTCGGCCGAATCCACTGGTCCAGCAGATACGGTGATCGTCCGTAGCCGGGCTCCTCTTTATTTCTGTCTTTCTGTATGTAAGGTTTTTGCTTCATTTTCTGTTTTCAGAGGACTGCGATCCTCCTTTTCGAAGCTGTTTACAATGAATAAAAAGGAGGAGTTCTGTGATCACCCAAACTGTGTACAATGCTTTTGAGTTCTTTCTTACTTTCCTTGCACTGTTCTGGAACACTTGTGTTTTTGTGCTGCTTTTCTGTGTTTGAGTGATGGCACAGCTCTTTTCTTTTTTGAAGACTGACTTTGGCCGAAATGGCTGGCTTTGGCCGAAATGGCTGGCTTTGGCCGAAATGGCTGGCCTTGCGCCGAGGTGGATCCATACCTTGGCCGAATTGCCTTGCGCCGGGGTAGATCCATCGTTCCGCTGGACTCGGCTAGGCGAGAGTGAGTGCGGCTATGGCCTTCTGAGGGGTGTATGAACCCGGATTTCAGGAATCTGACCTTGGCCGAAATGGCTGACCTTGGCCGAACTGCCTTGCGCCGAGGTGTGAGGGTTTTATGAACCCGGACTTTTAGGAAACGGCTGAGTGTAGGAACTCCAGACCATTCCCAGGGCGGTAAACCCTTGTAGAGTGGGATGAAACCCTGATTTTAGGAATTCGGCCGAGTGTCCGAACTCGAGGCCTTTTCCAGGGCTGTTAACCCTTGTAGATGGGTGAAGACCCTGAGTTTAGGAATTGGCCGAGTGTCCGAACTCGAGGCCTTTTCCAGGGCTGTTAACCCTTGTAGCCGAAGTCGATCAAAGAGAGATGACAGATTGCCCTTTGCCGAAATGGCTGGCTGCTGCTTGTGCCGAAGTGGAGTCGTCATTCCGCTGATCTCGACTGTGGAAGCGTGAGCTCGGCAATGATCTTTGAGGGGTGTAAAAACCCAGGCTTTAGGAATCCGGCTGAGTGTCCGAACTCGAGGCCTTCTCCAGGGTCCAGGACCCGGAGCTTTAGGAAACGACCGAGTTTGGACTCGAGGCCTTTTCCAAGGCGGTAGACCCGGACCTTTAGGAAACGACCGAGTCTGGACTCGAGGCCTTTTCCAGGGCGATGGACCCGGACCTTTAGGAAACGACCGAGCGTGGACTCGAGGCCTTTTCCAGGGCGATGGACCCGGAGCTTTAGGAAACGACCGAGTGTGGACTCGAGGCCTTTTCCAGGGCGTTGGACCCGGACCTTTAGGAAACGACCGAGTCTGGACTCGAGGCCTTTTCCAGGGCGATGGACCCGGACCTTTAGGAAACGACCGAGCCTGGACTCGAGGCCTTTTCCAGGGCGATGGACCCGGAGCTTTAGGAAACGACCGAGTGTGGACTCGAGGCCTTTTCCAGGGCGTTGGACCCGGACCTTTAGGAAACGACCGAGTCTGGACTTGAGGCCTTTTCCAGGGCGATGGACCCGGACCTTTAGGAAACGACCGAGTGTGGACTCGAGGCCTTTTCCAGGGCGATGGACCCGGACCTTTAGGAAACGACCGAGTGTGGACTCGAGGCCTTTTCCAGGGCGATGAACCCGGAGCTTTAGGAAACGACCGAGTGTGGACTCGAGGCCTTTTCCAGGGCGTTGGACCCGAACCTTTAGGAAACGACCGAGTCTGGACTCGAGGCCTTTTCCAGGGCGATGGACCCGGACCTTTAGGAAACGACCGAGTGTGGACTCGAGGCCTTTTCTAGGGCGATGGACCCGGAGCTTTAGGAAACGACCGAGTGTGGACTCGAGGCCTTTTCCAGGGCGTTGGACTCGGACCTTTAGGAAACGACCGAGTCTGGACTCGAGGCCTTTTCCAGGGCGATGGACCCGGACCTTTAGGAAACGACCGAGTGTGGACTCGAGGCCTTTTCCAGGGCGATGGACCCGGAGCTTTAGGAAACGACCGAGTGTGGACTCGAGGCCTTTTCCAGGGCGTTGGACCCGGACCTTTAGGAAACGACCGAGTCTGAACTCGAGGCCTTTTCCAGGGCGATGGACCCGGACCTTTAGGAAACGACCGAGTGTGGACTCGAGGCCTTTTCCAGGGCGATGGACCCGGAGCTTTAGGAAACGACCGAGTGTGGACTCGAGGCCTTTTCCAGGGCGTTGGACCCGGACCTTTAGGAAACGACCGAGTCTGGACTCGAGGCCTTTTCCAGGGCGATGGACCCGGAGCTGTAGAAGTCATGCAAGGAGAGATGATACAGATTTGATGACAGGGCAAAAGACACTTTCATTGATCGGGACTTGCTACATCTTTTAGAAACAGAATTTCGTCAGGCGGGACGCATTCCGCGATCTCGGCAGTGGCTTGCCCTGTCTGCGCTTGTAGGCCGACTTCGTTGCCCGTGAGATCACCCCGAACGGGCCGTGCCAGCTCGGGGCCGGCCTTCCTTCGGCTCTGTGCTCAGGGCGAGAAGGCCGATTTCTGCAGGAATGACCGTTCCCATTTCGCAGGCCAGAAGGTGTTGCCGAGGTGAGAGGCTGTCCAGTCTCAGTTACTTCCGGCTCGTGTCCTGTGCCTGTCAGCGTCGTGTCAGGCGGGGTCGGGGCCGAGTTGGGCGAGACGATGTCGAAGTCCGCCAGAATATGGGCTTTGATCGCAGTTCGGCCGCGGCGAGCTTTTCTGGGTGCCAGCCCGAGCTCGACGTCCGTCACCTTCTCCTTGTGCGATGCGAGCGTCCGCGAGACGAGGGAGAGGGAACCGAGGATGCCAGGTGGATCACGTTAATGATTTTTTCGGAGTCCTCGCTGTCTGGGTCCCGGGCCGCGCTCTGGTGAACTCGGCCCCCGCTGCCGCCGGCATCTTCTATCTTGACGAACTCTGGGAGGTGGCCTTCGCCGGCGAGTCTCTCCAGGTACCACTTCAGAGAGTGGCACTCCTCGGTCCTGTGTCCTTTACCTTTGTGGTAGGAACAGTAGAGCTTGCTTCGATCGCCGTTAGTGGGCTCATTTCTCAAGGGCTGAGGCCACTCGAAGAACGGCTGACCTTTTATTTTGTTCAGGATCTGGTGTATCGGCTCTCTGAAGATGACGTTGATGCCTTGATAGGCGCCGGTGGGAGGCCTTGACCTGCTGGTGCCCCCAGACCTGGGTGGTGTGGGCACCGCCGAACTGGCGTCCCAAGCCTACTTGGGCTCCTGCTTCTGGAAGGGCTTCCCGCCTCTCTGCCGAGGCTGGTTGTCCTCCTGCTCAGGCTCCGGATGCCCGTCTTGATCCCGGGCTCGGATCTCGTCTTCCTCCTGGGCGATAAAGCGCTTCACCCGGGTCATCAACTCCGGCATAGATTCTGGGGGGTTCCCGGCCAAGTCCTTCCGCAAGTCGTGGCCGGGGATCAGGGCATGCTGGAAGGCGTAGATTGCTATCCCTTTCCTGGTGCCTTCAATCTGGCTGTAGACCGCCCAGAATCGTTGGGCGAAGTTGGCGAGGGTCTCACCCTGCTTCATTCTTAGGGCGAGGAGGTCCCCTTCCTTCTTGGGGACGACGCTGTCGGCCTGGAACTTCTTCAGGAAGGAGAGCTGGAGCTCCTTCCAACTCGAGATGGACTTCGCTGGGAGAGAACAGAACCACTTCAGGGGGAGGTCACCCAAACTGGAGGAGAAGATTTTGCAGTTCAGGTGACCTTCGTTCCCCCAGATGGACATCTTCTGGGAGAAGTGTCGGAGGTGAGCGGATGGGTCCGACAGTCCGTCGTAGGGGACGAACCGCGGGACAGAGAATTTCCTGGGCAAGGGGGTGCGCTCGATGTCTTTTGTGAAGGGTGAGCCCCCCAGATCGGTGTGACCACAGATCTGCTTCTGGTCCCGGGCGTCCAGGTTACGCTGAAGAGCAAGGCTGACGCGCTTGTCGAACCGCTTTTGCTCGTCGTCCTCCTCTGGGGTCTGGGCTCTGGGCTTTCGCTTGGAGTGGTTCGGGGTTCGATGGCTATGAGCTTGGCCATCGCGGCTATGGTGACTTCGGCTGTTGCTCGAGCCTTCGTCATGAATCTGGCTCCGTTTAGGGTCCAGATGATTTCCGAGGTCCTCGCGGGGAGGCTGGGCTGCCCTGCTGGGGGCGTTCCTCTTTTTCCCTTGAGGATCGGAGGCCTGCCTTAAGGAGGCAGTTTGCGCTGCCCTCAGCTGCTGCTGGAGCTCGCGAATCAGCTGCTCTTACTTCTGGAGGAGAGCAGTTTGGGCTTCGACATCAACTCCAGCAGCAAGAGGTTGAACGTGGCGCGTCTCACCTACGGCCACGGCTTTGTCCTTCCGAGGACTCTCATGCCGACGCTCATCGCGCTTGGGTGGCATGATTTCTTCTGCTGAGATCGAGGCCTCGAGTCCCTCTTGGAGTGGGAACTCGACGAAGAGCTGAGATCCTAAGCGGCCCTCGCCTGCAGACGTGCCGTGCACCGTGCGGGAGCGCCCTTGAGGAGGGATGACCGTCGACGGTGGTGGCAGCTCGAGCGCTGCTCTCGAGGACTTTACGCCCTTCCTAGCTTTCGGAGGCATGGCTTCTGAGAGATTGAGGTTAAGAAGGTTGGTAAGGTTGGGATATTACTTTCCCACAGACGGCGCCAATTGTAGGTGCAGAAAATAATGACCCACAATAAAGGAGGAGCCTTAGAGGACTTATCCGAGAAGATGGTGACTGGGAATGACTGGATACCGTCCGAAAGCCTGAAAGAGATGAACAAACGATCAAAGGACCCTGGCCTGGGCGGCGCATGGCTCTCCGATGCCAAAGTCAGTGTGGGAACTGGAACAATGGAAGGAGAGGGAGAAGAGAGACAGAGTAACGGCTCTGTGAATGAAATTGTGCGTACCTTTGATGGTGGTATCAGCCTCTATTTATAGAGTTTGGAACTTGTCTTTGGGAGATATCGTGGTGTGGGTCCCGTGATTCGACAGGGAAGTCACGATCAGCCCACATTGCATTAATTGCGGTCCAATCCAGCCCACTCTGCATTAAATGCGCGTCGGATCAGCCCACGTCGCATTTAACGCGCGTCTTGTTGGGCCAGATCGTGTTGGACGGCTTTGGCGGTAGGGGATCGTGGGATCTGCCCTCGGGCCTTGCCCTGATGTGGCCTTAGCCGCTGGATGCCGCCCTGTCAGGGATCTGGCGAAGATTGTGGGCGGCTGGATGTCGCGTCTGTCCCACTAGCTCGTGCCCCTATCCCTCCACGTGCCTGATGACGTGGGGGATGAGGGGCGCAAGTGAAGGTTCTCTCTTGCTTCGGCTTCTGTCCCGGCTTCTTCAGCCGATGTGGAGTTTTCTGTCGAGATGGCACCCGGGGTGGCTCAGCCGAGGTGGAGCTCCCCGCCGAGATGGCGCCCGGGGTGGACCAGTTCGGCGCTAGTGGCCCGGAGATGCTTGACTTCGGCCGAGGCCTCTGTCCTGGTAGCCGGGGTGAGATTGGTGCCACGTGGATGGCACGCGGATGGCACGTGAGAATGCTTAGCCTCATCTGATGGCTGTGATTAGCTTAATCAGAAACAAGAAGGGAAGAAGGCGACCCTTTTTATGGAGAAGAAACCCTCGGCGCACGCTGCTTTCGAAATTCGAAAGGACGGACTTCGCGATCCGCGCCCGTTCCATCAAAAAGACACCGCAATCAGTGAAGAGGCGACGCGTGTAGCCGTCGACTCGCTTCCCAGTACAGACAGGACAGAGCGTTTATTGCTTCAGGACAGTTGGAGCGACACCAGGCAATGATCGCCGCATCCCCAGACGGATTCTTCTAGCTTTCAACCCCTAAAGGCTAGTACGCTTAAGAGGTCAAAAGCTAGGGGGCAATTGTGTGGGGAGATTTCCAGAGCCACAGGATTAAGCTAATCACAGCCATCAGATGAGGCTAAGCATTCTCACGTGCCATCCGCGTGCCATCCACGTGGCACCAATCTCACCCCGGCTACCAGGACAGAGGCCTCGGCCGAAGTCAAGCATCTCCGGGCCACTAGCGCCGAACTGGTCCACCCCGGGCGCCATCTCGGCAGGGAGCTCCACCTCGGCTGAGCCACCCCGGGTGCCATCTCGGCAGAAAACTCCACCTCGGCTGAAGAAGCCGGGACAGAAGCCGAAGCAAGAGAGAACCTTCACTTGCGCCCCTCATCCCCCACGTCATCAGGCACGTGGAGGGATAGGGGCACGAGCTAGTGGGACAGACGCGACATCCAGCCGCCCACAATCTTCGCCAGATCCTTGACAGGGCGGCATCCAGCGGCTAAGGCCACATCAGGGCAAGGCCCGAGGGCAGATCCCACGATCCCCTACCGCCAAAGCCGTCCAACACGATCTGGCCCAACAAGACGCGCGTTAAATGCGACGTGGGCTGATCCGACGCGCATTTAATGCAGAGTGGGCTGGATTGGACCGCAATTAATGCAATGTGGGCTGATCGTGACTTCCCTGTCGAATCACGGGACCCACACCACGATATCTCCCAAAGACAAGTTCCAAACTCTATAAATAGAGGCTGATACCACCATCAAAGGTACGCACAATTTCATTCACAGAGCCGTTACTCTGTCTCTCTTCTCCCTCTCCTTCCATTGTTCCAGTTCCCACACTGACTTTGGCATCGGAGAGCCATGCGCCGCCCAGGCCAGGGTCCTTTGATCGTTTGTTCATCTCTTTCAGGCTTTCGGACGGTATCCAGTCATTCACAGTCACCATCTTCTCGGATAAGTCCTCTAAGGCTCCTCCTTTATTGTGGGTCATTATTTTATGCACCTACATTATCAATAAACATTTTTCCATTTCAATATAATGAATTTGTTTGCCCTGTTAATTTATGGGTTTTAATTTAGACGATCACCTAGCACTGTGTCGGTAGGCTTTACATGAGCTGGGGACAAAACTCATCAGTGTCCAAACTCCTCTGCAGTTATTAAGCACAATGCTAAAGAGAAGGTCTGCCAGGTCCACATCACACGCCTGAAAGTCAAATCCAGGTTCGAGTGTTCAACCCAATTTCACACTACTTTGTATAGAGATCAAGGCAGAGTGACACCCTGTTTTGGTACTAGATTGGGCTCCAATAACATACTGTAAACAAGTGCTCCGGGTTCCTCAAACTCGTGAAATGTATGGGCTGGTTTGAATTTACCCTGAACCTTTAAACCTGACTCACTAAGTTAGATCATTCCTTTCTTGTCATCCATTGTAATAGTGATGACCATACTACATACATCCTGCAGCCGAATAGATGCACTTGACTTGAGTGGGCCAACCAGGAGCCCATTATTAAATCAAGGCCCACATCAATAAACCTAGGATTGTAAACAGGTATCCAATAATCCGCGCCTATTTTGAGATCTGGGAGACTTTTGGATTCGGATCCATGCATATGGGATCTGAAACATTTGAATCTGAAGTAGGGTCCCTGTATATTCCAACGTGAGGACCCATATCCAGGACGATTCAATTCACATATCAAAATACGTATAGGTTTTAAGGGCCTACTTGTCTTTAAAGTGACCCTGAACAATAATTTCTCTTCTTCACAACCAGAAAGTAAAGTGAGGCTAAGGTGAGTTGGGCGGCGGAGATATTGATCAGATGAAATGCCCATGTCATTAACAACCAACAGACGTTCCCTTTACCAGTCAGTTACATAATATTATATCAGGTTGAAAGGCTGAAACTGAAGGCAGAAATGGCTGTTTCATGCATGCATCTTCAGTTATGGTAGTAGCAGTATTGAAGAACTTGAAATGCAAATCAAATGTCTAGGTCTTGCATTAATAAAGGCCTAGGCCTAGGCCCACGCTCTCCTATAAGTTAGTCCATGGGACCACGGGCCTGCTTGTTGCAAGCACAATCAGTTCCACATCCCTTTCTTTTACCTCTTTTATTCAACTTACTTCCCCACCTGCTGGGAAGGCAATTTAAATTTGTCTTGTCAGATGCATCCCACCTACCTTGACTTCCACCACCTGAGAAGGCAATACGTTTGTGCAGACAGCCAATTACACTCTTGGTGGTTCCTCATTTCTTTAGTGAGAGAGAAAATTTACGTTATTATCCTTCACGATCAAAATCCTCCATATCAAAGAATATCAAATGTTTGTAAGATATCAACTCCTCTCAACATGAGTGTGTTAGGCTGACTTCAATACTTTAGGACATGTTTGGATGTATGGTGAATTGAAGTATGGTGAGGTGAAGTATCAAATAAGAGAGAATAAAATATAAAATGTTATGATGGTATTTTTTTTTTAGTTATTTGA
This sequence comes from Litsea cubeba, assembly GCA_012931725.1. Taxonomy (NCBI): domain Eukaryota; kingdom Viridiplantae; phylum Streptophyta; class Magnoliopsida; order Laurales; family Lauraceae; genus Litsea; species Litsea cubeba. Next base: position 114,393,654 of record CM022947.1, on the reverse strand, counting down.
TATGGAATTTTTTTTTACTTTTTGTATAGAACAGTGAAGTTTTTTTTTATCTTTTAGTAGAGAAATGAGGTTGCTTTTTTTATTTAATTCAAAAATACTTTTTAAAATTGTGTATTTTTTATATGATCATTGTCATTGTTATCTAGATACACTTTACTTTAATTAAATAATTGCGAAATCCGCTCTTAGATTCGTGAGAATATAGTAGAGATTGCGAATCGCCTGTAAAAGATTTTCTCAGACAAAGCCACCACCCACCGTACGTCAATGTTTGGACAGTAATGTCATGAGAACACTACTGAGGATTCATTTAAAAATACATATTCCCACATAGATCCAAACTCTCCCAATTCAAGAAATTTGGATAGTGTCGGTATGAAACCTGTTTTGTACTTTTGCTCCAAGTTTGGATCGTGATCCAGAATGGAAGTTTCAGTGGGCCCAATCCATGTGTGTGTTTCACTTGGAGGATCTTTGATCTATAAGACTATAACCGACTATATTTGTGTTTTAAAATTAAATAATATTGTAAGACTCTACAAATATCGAATCATAATGACATTTTAAGCACTCTACTTCTATATGTAAACAATATATTTTGAAGCCAACGCACTTATGGCTAAGTGGTGGTGGGACGTTAGTATCACACAAATCCCAGAATTGATGCATAGGTCTTCAGGTTTAAACTATCACTCTTTCTTATCTTTTATATATATATATATATATATATTCGGAATTGGACCTTTGATTTTCAGTTGATCCCTAATTTAGTGATTTTTAGTAAATCACTCTTACCCTACTTCAGATAATATCGGCACTACTTCCCAGTAGGTGCTTAATTGATTAGAGATATGGATAGTGTGCGGGGTGAGTTCGAGCATACTGTTAAGCAAGAATGGAAAAAAAAAATCAAACCTTTCTATCATTCGTCTATATAACTAGTATCGGGAAGACTTAAATGGATTTTCTTTCTTATTGCTATTTTATCATGAAAATTTATGTGCTGAGAAAAGTAAAATTTTCATGATAAAATAGCAATAAACTATCATCTTCATTGAAACCTATGTGCTGAGAAAAGTAAGGTTTCAATGAAGATGATAATTATGATAACAATAGTAATGTAATCACAGTGATGTCATTCATTTTAAGGGAATGCGATTCTACAATCAAATTAATCATAAATTTCCAAAAAAAATAGTTAAATGAGCGACACAATAAGTTCTATGCCTGATCAATCTGCCTCAAACCATAATAAGAGTAGACTTTGGCTCATCCCAAATACAATTAATACACTGATATTGATTGCCAACGCACTGATGGCTCAGTGGCATTGACATAATTAGGTTTACTGATATATAGGTTAATTTGACCACCAAGAGATCCATCCCTGGGTGGGGCAGATTATCACATCACAGTACCACTGTCCCAATCTTAAAAGGAAAAAAAATGAAATACATTGATACTGGTTTGTATTACATTCCAAGTGAAGTGAGCCTTGGGAAAGAAAGAGTTGCAACATGCACCCGCAGTGTACTGGTTTAGATAAAAATGCCCACTCAGATTTGAGTGGATTTGAATGGGCGACCGGGCGAGGCGAAATAGATACACGAAGCACGTGACGGACGAGACGACCATGAAGCGGCGGGTCCCACACACCTCCCTTCAAATTCACATGCACGGTCTTTGTGCCTAGTGGGCTCCACGCCCTCTCTTTCCGCACTTAGAAGTTAGATCAACAACTAAACAAGGGATCGAGTCTGGATCCTCTGAGGCCCTAACTTAGAAATATCCTTTTAAGTTAAAAGGAGTGGAACTCTAAAGGGGGGTTATCATGAGATTTTTTTTTAAATTATGTTCTACGGTAGAATTGATCACTTGATTGAAAATAAGTGATTAACACAATTTTATGTTTATTCATTGTCAACAGGAGCAACAAAACTCCAATTGACGTAAAATTTAAAATACATATTTATGCTTAGAGGGTGTTTATTTTGAATGATTTAAGATTTAATTGGTGGGCTCTAATGTGGAGTTCCACTCTTCTGAACTAGAAATTTCTCTAGATTAGAGTTTTAGGTGATCTAGACTTTAGATTTCCAACTCACCAGTTCAGAAGTTGGTAGAGCTAAAATCCTCAATGTGCCCTATCTACTGAAGATATGAATGGCTCCAGATGAACGTCCTCCCTCTTATTGATATCTTCAATTTTTTGTCAACAGTAGTTTGTCTCATTGTAAGATTTAGCATAAATCAAGCTAACACAAAAACCTATGCTAATCACGGATATGCATGAAGAAATAAGATTTTAGGTATGTTAGAATGGGAAAAGATGGGAGTCCATAAATAGAGAATGTATATTAGTGAAAAATAGAGAAAGAGTATGTTAGCAGTTATAGAACTGAAAATAACTTGTTAATAGTAGTAGAAATAAAAAAAAATTATGGTCAAAATTAGATCTAAAAACCTTTCAGCTTAATATATTATAATTATAATTAATATATAAATATTATTAATTATATAATTGGTTTTTGGGCCAACTCCAGTCACATTAAAATGAGTGAAAATCTGGTGGGGTTGATCTTTTTACACGGTAGAGAATTCACTATGGACTTACAGTCAGCGTGAGTAGGAGAATGAGAGGAATTTGAAAGGATTTCAGGGGATCCAGGGTCTTGTCGGGTAGATATTATACACACGTCGTGGGCCGGTGCCGCAGGCCCTGGGAAGTGCCGTAGAGGCTCCTGTACCACACAGTCACATTGCTTGGAACGTGGCTGTTTTCGGGGGCTTTATTTATGGCTATGCTAACCACTCCATGAATGATAGTGATGGTGGGACCCACGTAACTGACCATGTATTAATGTTAAAAGTGACTGGGAGCACTAGGACCATCAACTGCCATACCACCGCCCACTTTTAATAGGAAGGAAGCAAATATTTTCTACTTCTAATTGGATTCAGATTTTAAGAAGGCAAAAGAAAATTTTTTTTTTTCTTTCTTCATAATAGAGAGTGTACTGATTCTTTTTGGACAAGAATAATTTCTCTATAGATCCAGAGAGAACTGGATAGTAGAGTGATTTTGAACCCTTAATTTTGGGATGTAAACCGTTTTTTTTTTCAGGGGGGGACATCATAAAATCCCCTCATAATATCACTTTGGCCCCTCCATCGTGTGGCCATCCATTTTTTAAGAATTTTTTAACATGATTTTGAATCATAGAAATAAAAATATTGCTGATTTTAGGAAAAAATTTAAATGAAAAAAGAAAGGAAAAAAAAAGAAAATGAAATGAAGGAAATGAGAACAAATAAAAAGGGCTTGATGGAGATTAGGGAAGAGATTTTTTAATATTCATTCTAACCCATCTACACTTGCCCCAAATCTTATGATCCAAGAGGGAACAGACTTGTAGAGACTTTGACGAATAAATAAAGAACAACAACAACAAACCCACTTTCTCTCTTATAATTTTATTTTTTTTACATTGCATACATATACTAATTTCACTACATGTTATTATGTAATTTCAATTTCCGTGGCTTATATTGAAATTCAATCCGCTTAAAAATAATGTTTGTTTGAGTTCTATTACTACATTAAGTTTTAGTTCAATTAGAGTTTTATCCATTGTCGATAAAGAAATATAGTCGTATTTTTTTAATTATTATCTATTTTAAAAAAATATGATTAAAGAAATTTATATTAAAAAGATAAAAACTAGTGGAACCATGCTTTTTGAATGATTTATATTTTAGATATGGGACGACATCATTACTTTTCTTTGAAGTTTTAAATAATAAAGTCTTAAATTGTAATCTATAAGTTACATGCCTAAGAAAGGACGGTACCACTTAGAAATTTTTTTTTATCCATTAGTATATATTTACATATAGTAGATGTACCAATGTATCATATATCATTTTGTTATTCAATGGTCGGGACTTATATTTGAAATCTAAACCACTCAAAAGAAATTTTCTTTTATTTCTTTCCTATTATATAAGTTTTTAATCCAATCAAAACTTATCTACCATGGATAAATATAGAAAATGTTATTTTTTTTATAATTATTCATGTAATTTGATTATTACGTATTTAATTTATTATATATTTTATTACTAAATTTTGTAAATTTTTTTTTCTCTTTTTGGCCCCTAAAAGTGTCCGTCCCTGCTTCCTTCCCATTTCAAACAAGGCATCTCTTAATTATAATCTTATTAAAACCACCACCGACACATCCTCTGACACATCAGACGTTCAGATGAGACTGACTCTCTCAATCCAGACTACTCAAAGTGGGTGGTTGGGTCAGGGTATAACTTGTATTCAAAGGTCGTGTTTGTGTCTAGGAAATTTGGGGATAATGAAAGAGATTCTGAATTTTTTTCCTTCTTTCTTTCTCTTGGAGATACTCCCAAGTCCCTGTCCATTCAATCTAAAGTCCTTCTGCTGCACAGGATTAATTTTGATGTTTGTCTTTCGTTCCTCCGAGCTTTATTTGTCTCTAATCAAACACTTAAAAAATATTCAATGAGATCAATGTTTTATAAATAGTTAATCTACCCGTTTATCTTTTGTTCGGTGAGACTAGTTGTATCATATATATGATTATTTTTTAAAAAGTAGGTCCAATACTAAAGAGTGGGAAGGAGTATCAATTCTCACTTGATTACTCAGGATTTGAACCTTGAATACGGCCACCTCTTTCTGCAGCTCTCACTTGGGTTAAAAAAAAAATACTATCATAAGTTTGAATGTTTTAAGGAACCTTTTATGTAATGCTGGAACTCTACATTCCTCAAAGTTCTCATTTCATGATTTCACATAGAATCAATTTCAACCTCCCATGAGAAATGATTTTTCCTAGATTACCGGAAAGTTATTAATTTTTTACACTGTCCATGAGAAAAAAGTGTAAACAATTCATAACTTCCCCTTATGTTCAGCTTTGCCTAGGCCTGTTCTGTTTGGTTACATGCAATTTACTTTCACACCCAGTTCCAGTCAAGCCCATTGACTGAAAAAGGCTTCTACTCTTTAAGTTATTTTTGCTATTATACTATTATATTCATAAAGCAAATCCCATGTTCTAGAGTGTGAAAAATGTACTCGAATGTTTCATTAATTCGTTAATCATGTTGATTATACAATTACTATGGAACATTGCATTTGGCTTTTGCAGTTGGTAAAGGACAAAAGGCAGTCAATAAGAACATACAGAAAAGAAAGTGAAAGTGCGTGTGGGAGAGGGAGAGGGAGAGGGAGAGGGAGAGGGAGAGAGGGTTTTTGGCTTTTTTTTTTGGTCCTTTTTGTTTGAAGGATAGTGACTGCAGGTTAGGTTGCATTACTGTCATGGATGATGGATCTAATTCTATATAACATGTATTCTGTTAGTATTGCTGTGGGGGTATGTCTGGGGTTATGCATGTGGCTACAGGCTGCAATCATCATAATTCTTTGAAGAAAATACAAGGGTCCACTTAAATATGGACATATGTCGATTTCTAAAAACCGCAGAATCTTATGTAGCATGGAAGTCAAGTGGGTACTGCCCGGGACACGAATGATCAATTTAAAATGAATGCAAAGGGCGTGGAATTTCTGAATTTTCAAAGGTTCAAAGAAATTTTTTATGTGGTTGAAATCTAGAAATGCAAGTGAAGAAATATGGAATTCAGAAATTTCAGGGAAAGCCTGTCACATCATGTCCACGAATTCTTGGACATGGTGAATTCATGGCAGAAATTCAACTAAAGAAATCGGGCCTAAAACTCAAATTCATTACCCACATGAGCCAACTCTCATCCAAGTTTTGTAAGCTCCTATGATCATCCAAACTTGGATAGTTTGACAGCTAAAATTTGATTAATTTTGAAGCCTTCAAAAGTGTACCTCTCATGATGGTAATTATTCTGTAGTTTGTTTTGAGAGTAAATAAACCCTTTCAATGTATACTGAGCTTGAAAAAAAAAAAAAAAGATGCCCACTAAGTAAAAGTTCACCTGTATGCATGATAAGTAAGAGGAGTGGATGATGATAAGGTTTGGACCTAAGCGAAGAAAATATGATATATGAGCCCAATAAAATAATTTTGATATTTAGCTTTATATCCTAAAAGTTTAATAGCTATACATTCTATATTTTTTTGTAAAAAAAAAAAAAATTCAATGGAGGGATACTGTTAAGAACGGTGTAAATCTTGGACTTATGCCAATTCGTTGAAGGAGGGATGATGGAAAGATTGAATTGGATGAAAGTAGACTCTACAACTTATAAGAAGACGCCGGAAAAAAGGAGTGTTCTAAAAAAAGAGTGATTTGTAGAATTCCACTATTATAATATGTTGAAATTATGCCTTCTAGAAATTGCACCAAAATAAAATGAGCAGAGTCTTCAAATGTGTGTGAGAGAGTGAGAATTATTCATTAAATATGTAAGGAAGTGATTGTCAGATATTTTTAATAGATGTGAGTCGGTCATAATAGTTACAGCATGTGTGATGTGGTGAGGATCACATGTTACCCATGTGGGCTGCCGCTCAGTCTCATGCTCATGCATCTCAAGCACCCCACCTCCATCCAACCTAACAACATGTTTAAGATGTTGTTCTACTGCAAGCTCAAAGTCTAAAACATGTGGAGTAAGAGTTATTATCCCACTTGCCATTCTCCAAATTCCCTGCCGTTCAATAGCCTCATGAAATGCTGTTGTTATCCATTAGTTTCTTCAATTAGGTTAACACCTCAGCCAATAATAGAAGGAGGAAGTTAGTCAAAACTCACTTAATGTTATCGTTTAGGTCTTTAATTTACAAGATTTTCGGTTAAGGCCTCTACCTAAAAAAGTGGTCGGAAATAAAATTAAAGATTTGCTGTCATTATTACATCGCGCACCTCAGCCTATATGGGGGTGGGTTCAAATTTTACTCTACCATGGAAGATTAGCCGATAATAAGGAAAGGCTTTTGATTTTTTGTATTTATTACTTTTTCTCGCAAAATAGCAAAAAAAAAAATGAATTGTTTTTACTGAACTTTGAAGAAAACCATTTTTTTGTGAATAGGGTAGGAACCACAGAAAAGGAATTTGTGGTGATGCAAAATTCTAAGTATGACAGAGACACATCCAAAGATTTGAGAATAAGGTAGGGACTCCACTTCAATTTGGAGAGTCCTAGAATATGATAATGCATCTAATCATGTGTTCTAGATTTTAGATATGGACCCCACTGTAGGAATTGCAACTTACAAGAGTCCTTTGGCAGGCCTGCACCAAAGTATCCGGAGTGGAAATTGAATGGAAACGGTTAACCTTCTCTCTCCCCAATAACCCATGCATGCATATGTAATTGCAGGGGATTTATTTTCTCAATTTAGTATGAGAAGATGAAAAGAGTTATAAGAGTAGGTAAAAGGTGACAGGCCATTGTTGGCCTTTTGTCTTTCTCAGCAAACACTCTTCACTACATATTACAACAATCATCAGTTGTTCTTCTTCTTCTTCATCATCTTTCCTTTGTATACAAAGAGAAAGCAAAGAACTTTATAAAAAGCTTGCTCTAGTTCTCTCTATTCTGCATTTTGCATTTTCAGAGAAAACAAGATTACAAGGAAAACAGCAAAAATGAGCCTTATCCTCTGAAGAAGAAGAAGACGACTGAGAGAGAAGATGAAGGTGAAGAGGTTGAGTTTGGAAGTGGAAGGAGAAGGAAGAGAGAGGAAAGATGGAGTCTTTGGAGGGACTGTTGTTGTTGGGGTGAAGTTGGATTCTCAAAGCCGGGAATTGCTGACATGGGCACTTGTGAAAGTGGCGGAGCCCGGAGATCGAGTTGTCGCTCTCCATGTTCTCCATAATTCCGGTTAGTTAGAATTTGGGTTCGTTTGTTGGTTCATGTTTCTTTCTCGAATTGTAATCTGACATTTGGGGATTTGGCAGAGGTTCTGGATCAGTATGGGAATTCCGCTCTTCTCTCACTTGTTAAGGCGTTCGAGTCAGTGCTGGCAGTATATGAAGGATTCTGCAACTTGAAACAGGTTCCTTCTGATTTTTGAGTTTGATTGTAGTTTTTGTGAATTTTCTTTTGGGCGTGCAAGTGTGCTCTGTTGGGTTGAGTTGGGATTTGGGGTGGTGGTTGTTTGGGCTGCAGAGTTGCATTTCTATGATCTTATTTCTGAAACTTTGCTGGATTCTGTTTTGTGCTTTGTGTTTTCTGTCAAAGAGAGAGTTCTTAGTGTGTTTGTTTGGGTTGAATTTGCATTTGGGGTTACAGATTAGAATAGAAAAAATATATATACATTTGGGTTGTTGTTTGAATTGCATTTGCATTTCCACGGTTCTGTTTCTGCAACTTTGTTGGATCACTGTTGTTGGGTTTATTGTAATTTCTCTGATTTTTGGCTTGTTAGATGTGCTAATGTCTTTTGTGGGGTTAATTGGCATTCAAGGCGGTCCTTGTTTGGATTCCAATTTCCATTTCACATTGTTGAATTATTGTCAATAGATTGCTAGTTTTGTTGTAATTCCTCTGTTGTTGTTTGCTGCTGCTGCTGCTGTTATTGTTGTACTTTTTTTTTGGTCGTCTGAGTGTGTTTTGTTGGGTTGAATTGGCATTTGCGGTTGTTGTTTGGGTTGATATGCATTTCCATGATCAGTTTCTGCAACTTTCTTGGCTGTTGGATTGCATACTCGCATCAGCTTTGGCCAATTTCTTACTCTTTCAACTATCAGATTGATCTCAAGCTCAAGATCTGTCGGGGCTCATCCGTCCGCAAGGTTCTAGCAAGGGAAGCAAAATCTTTCAGTGCCACTAAGGTCATTGTAGGGATCACAAGCAACACTCGCACCATTGGGTGAGTGTGTGATTTCACTGCAAAAAGTTTTTTTCCTCCCTTTTCTTTTGTTTTGACATTTTAGGTTCAATTCGACCTGAATATCAGGTCTACGACATCAATTGCCAAATACTGTGCAAAGAAACTCCCTCTCAATTGTTGTGTGCTGGCTGCTAGTAATGGGAAGATCATATTCCAGAGGGAAGCGACGCCAGGTAGCTTCACCCTGAGAATGGTTTCTCATGTCTTTTGTTACTAAATTCAGTTGACTTGAAACTGAAACTGATCTTAGTATCTTCATTTTGTTTTGATTCTAAAAAGAATCGGGGAACAACAAGGAGAATTATCCACTGCCCGCCAAAATATTCAGTGCGCTCCACCGGACTTTGAGCAACAAGAATCCCAATGTTCTCAGTTGCAGAGATTCAAAAAATCTGTTGACTGGTAAGGACAGAGATGGAAAGAATAGTAGTAATAGGGAGGGCCATTGCAAATCAGGGGCAGGTTCCTGTACAGAAGCTGCCTCTAACAGGCACTCCACACGACTGGCGGTGGACGGGTCATTGGCTTTGATCCCTGTACAGACTATAGAGATGGCCTCGAGCTCCATTTCCCTCTTGTTGAGACCGGGTTGGCCTCTCCTTCGCCGGGCAGTCTTACCTGAAAGGCAATCTTCAGAAAGATCCACTGCTAAAAAGATCTCTGTTGTTCAATGGGCAATGCGGCTTCCTACCCGGCACTCTACAGCAGCAGTTCATCCCGATCACAAGACAATGAACCCGGCTGTTGCTACTTTGGACGGGGAGAGTGGGGCAATTGTTCCTGTGGGAGATGCAGTCTCTCGCAACTCTGATGACATGGAGCTGAAAAACCTGCCAAAAGAATTGAAATTTCTCCATGAGATGTACTCATCTACATGCAGACTATTCAGCTATCAGGAACTTCAATCTGCAACATCCAATTTCTCAAATGGTAGATTTTTCTTTTTAATTCGTACCTGGACCTTCCTATTTTTTTAGAATTATGTATCCGACAAATTTCCTGACCTAGTTTACACTGCACCAGATAATATGATTGGGAAAGGAGGTAGTAGCCAAGTTTACAAGGGCCAGCTTCCCAATGGGAAAGAACTTGCAGTGAAAATCTTGAAGCCATCAGAAGATGCGGTGAAAGAGTTTGTTTCAGAAATTGAAATAATCACCACCTTACATCACAAGAACATCATCTCCCTGCTTGGATTTTGTTTCGACAAAAACAAACTTCTCTTGGTTTATGATTGTTTAGCAAGAGGGAGCTTAGAAGAAAACCTTCATGGTAAACTCTAATTTAAAGATTAATTTTCTGCTGTTTTTCTGATTGCTTTGTTCTCATATGATGTTTATTTTGATTAGGTGCAAAATCTAAGACCATCCTTAGTTGGGACAAGAGATATAAGGTGGCTGTCGGCATAGCTGAGGCCTTAAATTATCTGCATAGCAGCGGCACTCAATCTGTGATCCATAGGGATGTAAAATCTTCCAACATCCTTCTCGCTGATGATTTCGAGCCACAGGTGACTCGCTTTTCAAATGAATGACGGATGTTTCCATTTCTCGGTTTGATTGATACAAATAGATCTATTAATGTGTTTTTGAGAATCCTCATAAGCTTGTTATTTGTTGCTCCAGCTATCTGATTTTGGACTTGCTACCTGGGCATCAGCATCTTCATCACACATAGCATGCACCGATGTTGCTGGGACTTTTGGGTTTGTATTTTCATTAGTAAACTTCTCACATCTGATTTATAATGAGTAGCATCAATGTTAATCGACAAAAAGGAAGGCGAAAAAAATTTTAATTCTATGAAATCCATACTGGCAGGTACTTGGCCCCTGAATATTTCATGTATGGGAAGGTAAACGACAAGATCGATGTTTATGCATTTGGTGTTGTGCTCCTTGAACTTCTTTCAGGAAGGAAGCCCATCAGCAATGAGTATCCAAAGGGCCAAGAGAGCCTGGTCATGTGGGTAAGTTCTTATTTGACATTCATCTTACTGATTTCTTGCCGAATTTACATCTTGAACGCAACTCATTATGGAATCGGTTGACAGGCAAAGCCAATTCTACAAAGTGGGAAAGTAATGCAGCTATTGGATCCAAGGTTGGGTGACAAGTATGATAAGGATCAAGTGGAGAAAATTATTATGGTTGCTTCACTCTGTATCAGACGCTCGCCCAGAATGCGGCCTAGGATGAGCCTTGTAAGCTTTCTCACTCCAACTTTTGGTTTTAATTGTGTCTACATGTAGAGACCCTGTGAGAATGGTTTAATCAAACATTGATTGTATACTTCCCTCTAGTGCAATCACCCATTTCTTCATTACGTAGCAAAATGGAAACAAGATAGAATTATATCTACCCTACTTTTATTCATATCAGATCCTTTTTATCACTGTCACTGTAGATCTCGAAGCTACTCCATGACGAGGTAATCAAGTGGGCCACTTTAGAAGCTGGTGCTTCCGAGGAGTTGGATGGGCTGGATGAAGAATCATATCCATCTTCTGATATCCAATCTCATCTCAACCTTGCTTTGCTTGACGTGGAAGATGATTCACTCTCTGTCAGCAGCACAGAGCCGAGTCTCAGGTACTTGACCTCCAATAAGTCCATGGAGGATTACCTGCAGGGGAGGTGGAGCCGTTCATCAAGCTTTGACTGACTGATCCACAGTGGGACACGTGTAACCATCGACGCTTTGTTTTGTATAGTTGTTTAGCTTTGCTTTGATTACACAGGTCTTGGATGAGAGGTTTGCAGAACCAGTGCCCTCCTCCTTGACTAGGCAATCTCCTGGTCCTATTTGGGCTGGCTATAAGAATCTTCTTAGGTTCACTTTAATTTTTCTAGTTGAGAAAGAAAGTTTCAGATTTGAGAGTGGATTTGTATCTGAAAGGATGCTATTATATACACACAGCTTAATGCGATCAGGATACTTTCTCAAAAGTAGTAGCCATATCATGGTATTAGACATAGAGCTTGATGTTACCTTGTTTATTAATTTTACTATGATCTTTTATGTTTGAATTCACACCACATGTAGTCACTAATTCTCATCTCCCAGTAGTTTCATCGCACCTTATTACCCAAAGTGTGGTAACATTAGATACAGGACTACATGGTTAACATTTGCAGCGAGTCAGATTCAACAAAATGAACTCGACTTATAACAGTAATGGAACTCCTCTGCCAGTAGCAGATCATCTGCAATTCCAACATCATACCTTTTAACTACTGCTGCAATTTGGGTTGCAATTTGTTAGTGGATGGCTGACCTTAATATCATTTAGTTTCTCTTGTAAAACAGGCCTGATTGTTTCATGTAATTGAATATTTGAATTACATTCTTAGAAGTAGTTAAAAACGAACCAAAGGTGAATGCCCAAAAAGGACCATAAAATAAATAATGGAAACTGAATGCAGGGAAGTTGAGAAATAAATAACCAATCATCAGAGTAGCGACTCAATACACAGGAATGTCAAAGTCCCATCTACATCTCCATCCGATCTAACCTCACCTCTTTAAGATTCCTTTGGTAAAGCTCATTCACCATGACTTCGTATGTATTTCATGCAAACTAACGGGCTTAAGTGATTGATACTTATGTGTTTTACTTCTCTGATACTCAGAACAGTTGCCATCATCTTGTAGTTTTGGTTTTTTATCTATGCCCTCATCTGGGAGACCATGATTTTGATCGTCCAGATCAAGTCCCATATGTATGGTACACTTTAAGTGATGTAGAGAATTGTAGCCTTCAATCAATAACCCATTGTCAATTTTATCCTATTTGCCAAAATACTTTTAAGACTTTTTGTTTGTTTATAAAAAATTATAAACATTAGCTGAAATCTAAAGTAATTTTCTTGCTATATTAGCTGTAGCCTGTAGGTGACATACAGCTCTCATTGGCTGAAGTGATGGGACCCGCAGATGAGATGCCCCCCTATCATTTTGTGGGTCCATTCTCTTATTCCAACAGGCCATGCTAAACACATATGGTGGTCCGCATCTGTCTGACTTTTCTAAGAAAATATTATACTTACCATCTGAATCAAAAGTTGAGTCTGATTGACGGTTGTGATGATGGGGATTTTCTGTTACAGAACCGAAATAGTTGCAAAATAATGTGAGGACATGTATGGGTCATGTTGCACTTGATTGAGTACATGAAAGTCCACATATAATCGTATCTGTACCACTGATGTAAGATTCTCAAAGAAAAAAAAAAAAAAATGATGCTATCCATGTCAGTACCCAGTGCCCTGTTGACCTTTGGCAACTACCTTATTCCACTTTTGTATGGGCCATGGTTGCATGATACAAGCTGCTCTTATCACACATTCCCATTTTAGGGGTATACCTTTGTGTGATCCAAAAAACTGCTCATATCACTGGCCCAAATTTCAATTTCCATGTGGCATACAACATTAGTATGGTCACTTTTGAGGGGAAAAGAAGCTTTTCATTTCACAAATTAAATATAGTAACACACATTATTGAAGTGAAATTTGGGCTTGTAGTTGTTTAGAGGAACCATGTGATGTGATCTGATTGGATCAACCAAAAGAGCGGATCCAACATATGTCAAATTAGGTGGTAAGATAAGATTAAATGGTAATATTGTCAGAACCCACAACATGATCATTTCTCATAGATAGCATCACCAAATATCAATGGTATGTTTTTCCAAGTGATTTTTCAATCAAAATCTCCCAGAGGCTGCTATTTGGAATATACTCCTAGAGATTATGTACAAGGCATGCATATTTTATTGTGGGGTATTTCTAATAGAGTAACCCTCTCAAAAGAGAGAACAAACCATGGCCACACACAATAGAGATAGGGTATATGGATGGTTGGAGGTGCTGGCATTACCAAAAGGCCAGAATCCATTCATTCATACACATGTAATATAAACCCAAGCAAATCACAAGCAAGGACTAATCTGCCATGGCTGCTACTGCTTCAGCAAGTTTCTCGATGTTGGGATGGGTTGGAGGGAGGAGAGGTGGAAGGAGGCACAAGCCATCATACATAGCAGCCCAACAACAACAAACCAGTGTAGAGGAGCAGCAGCAGCAGCAAGAGCTACCAAAGGAGCAATCGCAGCAACAACAACAAGAAGTGAACGTGGAAAAGCAGCAGCCTCTACCGCGTCAGGATAGTATATGGAATGCCAAGAGCAAGAACATGAGGAAGGAATATGGTGGGCAATGGCTTAGCAGCTGCACGCGCCATGTGAGAATCTATGCAGCTTACATAGACCCCGTCACCTACGCCTTTGATCAGACCCAGATGGATAAGCTAACGCTCATCCTCGACCCCACCAATGAGTTTGTTTGGAACCCTGAAACCTGCAACAAGGTCTACGCCTACTTCCAGGAGCTTGTCGACCATTATGAGGTATAATACTTTAGCTAACTAATATAATCCATGGCTATTGTTATAATGTCATGAACATGGACATTGCGTTCAGTTATCAAGAGAGTTTTGCTACTGTTTAATAATCTCACGAATTAGGATTGCTAGTCATGGATTCAGAGATAAGACACTACCATTAGAACCTGTTATAGCCTAGACAATTTCAAGTTTCAACAAGGGTGATTTAAGTGGTCAACAGAAGTACAAACCAAGTTGGAAGTGCAATAGGCAATCAACAGAAGTACAAAGAGAAATCACATTGAATTGACTGCCCACCTTATCCTCTGTCGCCAAGAACACTCTATTTTCTATTAGTCATTGAAGAAACACCACTGATTTGAAGCAAAATAAATCTTCAGATGACTAAACTTATCAAGTATTTTGATGTCTCAGATATAATAGAAAGTTTATTAAAAAAAAAAAACAACTCCTTGCAAAATGGAAGTGTTCGCGCCCAAAACGCCCAGTAAACAGGGTAATCTTAATTTTAAAAAATCCCCATGATTTTAACATAGAAATCAGACATAAGAATGGCATAGCCCAGAAAATTTGCAGCAAAATGTTTTTGTTGAAGTAGACCAGAAACTTACTTGACCACAATTTCTTAGCATTTAGTGCTGTCATAATTACACCTATTTTAGTTAGTTTTGGCAAAGCAGAAGCATAATGTTGTTGCTGAGAAATTGGATTGTCTGTTGATATGCAGGGCGCTCCACTGACAGAGTACACCCTCCGCTTGATCGGTTCAGACATTGAGCATTATATACGCAAGATGTTATATGATGGAGAGGTCAAATACAACATGAATGCAAAGGTCCTCAACTTCAGCATGGGTAAACCTCGAGTTTTATTCAATAACAACCAACTACCAGATGTACAATAATATAAAGATTTAGTAGACTCGCAATGCTGTAACATACTATCATCATTTACAGAATATAACAATTGAATATCGTGTCTAATTCTCTTGCTGCAGTACGTAATAGTTTCTACTTTTTGCCTTGAGGGATTTCAACTGAATTGGGGATGTCATCATTAACAGAGACTGGTATTTTTCATGGCTTGTGAATACCCATGGCATAAAAGCTTCTTCATGAGACTAATTTGGTACATAAACACTGTTAGGCCACGACCATGCTTAACAAAAGGGCAGCTGTTTTTTTTTTTTTTTTTTTAAAGTAATTTTGTTCCACAAATGGCAAAAACATAAAACAAATTTTATAACGTGAAACTTGTAAAAACAAAACATTTTCAAATGTATATAAATGCACCCAAACAACGATAAGCTCCATTGCGCATGGAATTTAATAATTAAGAATTCATGATCAAATAGGCGCCCTAAAAGAATATAAAAGAGGTGATGGAAGGAATAAGGGGAAGATGCAGGACCACACTACCGTAGGTTTCAAAATTACTATGATGATCGCCGGGTATTCACTTCCCATCTCCACTTGATTTATTTTATATAGGAAAGATCTTTTGTCTCTCTCTTCTTTTTTTTATCTGTTAACGTTGGTATTCCAAAGGCCTTTGACCTAACAGCACTAATCCCACAAGTGGCACCAGCTAAACCCACCCTCCTTCAATTTTAACCACTTTTAGAGATACAAATCCTTGGAAGACCTAGAAATTCAGCTGGATGAAAAATTGCAACCAACTAATACAACCTCAACCCCAATGAGTAGCTCAAAACTGCACTACCACACTAGGACCACATGGGAGTTTACCCGGCTTTCCTCCGAGCCCGGAAGGATTAGTCTAACCCAAAAGGTTGGGAACCCTCTTATG
Organism: Litsea cubeba; assembly: GCA_012931725.1. Taxonomy (NCBI): domain Eukaryota; kingdom Viridiplantae; phylum Streptophyta; class Magnoliopsida; order Laurales; family Lauraceae; genus Litsea; species Litsea cubeba. Next base: position 114,377,567 of record CM022947.1, on the reverse strand, counting down.
GCGAAAAAAAAAAAAAAAACTCACTAATACAGCCTCGGATGATGGCATTTTGACAATCCATTCAAAATTAGAATCAAACTCAAAACATTTAGATATTTTTTCCTCATTTCTACGCATTTCTAGGAACAAGCAGTAGCACAAAAATAGAAGTCCTAAATGTCCGTCTTTTGCACAAAATGAAAAATCACTTGGACGATAAAATTGGCCCAAAACGGGAAAAGGCATGGCCTTTCTTGTGGGCCCCAGCAACAGATGGATCTGTTAATCAACCCCATCTATTTTTACATTTTCATGTACAAGATGATTTCTTTTAGTGCAGCCAAAAATGAAAAGGCGTTCACATACTGGTAAAATCAAACCAGCGGCATGTGGAAACAAAAACAAAATACATGCCACAATTATCACATTAGGTATGTGATTGGCAAACTGTAACGAACTCCAACAACACTCTTCTCAAACATTACCTGCATATAATTCAATCCTTGTAAGTTAACTCAGTGGCTTCAAACACACAAAGCAATAGCATAAAGACTGTATCAGATAAAGCAGAAATTTAAAACTGAAAATGGATTCAATTAAGCCGGGTAATGGGTAGAATAAATAGATTAGGCCTTCAAGACAACAAATGGGAAAACAATATTGAATAAAAAGAAAAAGCATACCATCACCATCAGAACTTCATCCCATCTATTCCGGATTGGTTTTTGGGAATTGGGCAACAACAAATCTTTAAAAGTGAAGCTGCAGATATGGTGTTTGAATTTAGACATTTTTCTATATTTCAAAATGCACCTTTTCTGGTGTAATTTCATAATTCAAAATAAGATCTTTTTCTACAAGAATTCACAATCTCTTCGTTTTAGCTCTATGGGTATTAGTAACCACAAGACTTCATTGGCTAAAGAAATGGAAACATTTTAACTACCCTTGGAGAACTCTAAGTAGGAATGTAAACGGGCAAGGTCCATGGTGAACCCAACCAAGGTTGTACAGACCTAACCTGACCGACCAATGGGTCAGTAACTGTGGACCCAAATCATCATAATCATAATCATCAATACCTCATATCATCAAGCTGGGAAACTGTGGACTGAAATCCTTAGCCAATTGCCAAAAATGGCCACTAAGGCTCATACACGATTTCACAGCCCGGGTACTTCAGACACTCGAGTGAACAGTCCATGGCAGATACTCAAGTAGACGGTACAATCATAGTTCCTCTTTCTAGTCCAATGGCTAGTCGCAAGCCCAATTACATGTAAGAGTTACACCAGTATTCAGATAACCAAGCATAGAACTCGTTGGGCTGACCATAACTATAAACTCAAATCCATACCAACTTGTCAAGCAGGCCTGAGACCAAAGATCATACCCAATATTTGGGGTCCAGCACCTCAGGTTGTTTGGCAAATTGAGGTTTTTAGATGGCAACAAATGGCTGAACTGATATTCACTTGATGTAGAAGGGAGTTCTGTGCAATGTGTTTCCAACCAGTTTATTAAATGACAACAACTCATCCATCCAGAAGAATGTGCACATCAAAAGATCATCCAAACCATGGTCTCCACTAGTGGATGGAGCATAGACAGAAAGAAATGGTCCAAGGTGATTCAAACAATCTAAATTTGACTATTAAACTTCCTTTGAATATTGTAAACTTACAATCAATGTAATGTTCCTGATTTCTTGAACAACCAGGGGTTCCAGAATGTGTACGAAAAACAAGTTTGATGAACTTCTTGTTTAACAGTGGAACCAAGCCATTGCAGGCACCATATCCATAAAATGATTATTATTACTCCAAAGTGAGTTTGGAATAAACCAAGATTTGGAGCGGTAGAGCACTTTGCTGCTTCAATTTAAATGACAGTTCACAAAAAACAGAGGAAAAGTATTCGGAATTCAAAATGATCGTCAGTACTTATTGAAAATAAAAAAGCATTTTCATTAAGAGGTGTACCTGACTTTATAACTACCATCAATAAACCTTTAATGAGTTCGGAGCTTTTCAAGCCGTCCAGATATGTCATCCAAATCGATAATCTCAGCATCCTTCCGGTGTGAATTGTAAATCTTCTGAAGCTGTAAATTCAGTTCATCTATCTGCCTCTGTATTCTCTCTCCTTTATCTGGTAACTGAGAGACCACATCCTGAAACCAAGTACTTCCAAAATAAGCAGTGCCCAGATTAAGAATATTAATAAGAAAAGCTTGGCCCCATGCCCGTCAAATAAACAGCCAATCTTACCTTGTTAGCCAAAGTTTGACGGAGACGTCCAATTCGTTTCCTAATTTCCTCATCTTTTGCTTCACTCGTAGAACCAACCGATGCATCTTTTCTCTGATGATCCTTATCCTTTAGGATTAAATGCAAACTCAGCCCTGTAGACACAGGAGCCAAGGTGCCCCACCCCACACCACTGTTATTCTTCAAAACCATGTTAAGAAGAATAGCCTGAAAATTTCCTAAGAATCATACCCATCAACATTGCGTTCCATTGAAGAGCTTGATAATGGGTGTCCAAAGCGCATATTTGCTTTTTCTCTGCACTCAAATCATATATATATATATATATTTACAGAAAATAAAAGAAAGATATAATCGAAAGCTCAAACACCAAAACTATATATATTTACAGAAAATAAAAGAAAGATATAATAGAAAGCTCAAACACCAAAACTAGCAGTTTTACATCCCTCTGACTACTGGCATTTAATTCTTCATTTGTCTTTTGTTGAAAGATAAATGTTTGTAGTATAAAAATCAACAGCATCCTTTCAAACTAGGTTCATTGATATCTAACATCTTTTATTACTTCTTGTCATGAAAACCCCCAAAAAAAAAAAAAAGATTTTTTTTTTAAATAGTGTTATACTCTTAGTGATTTTGTAAATGCTACATGATCCACTAAATTTAGAATGTTGTGAAGACCGAAAAGGTAAGTCCCAATCACAACATCTTGCTAATACAAAACATAAAACTAAGTTGCAATCACAACATCTTGCTCAAGCAAAACATAAAACTAATAGGAATACCATGTCATGAAATGGTTATCAATACCAGTATCAGCATGGTACTGCAAAAAATTGAAGGGATAATATTAAAGTAGCTCATTATTTTTGAATAATTTCATAGAAAGGCCACTTGTAATGACAAATATCATAGATTCTAGAAAATGTAAAGAAGCTTTTTCAATTGGGTCCTTTCTGATCAAATTGACAAGATGAATGATATAGAGTTGAGTGGAGAGCAACATAGCAAAACAATATTCGCTTGTTCTAAACATATAAAAACAGTAGAAACATTCTAATGAATCAACCAGTCCAAATTCAGATTATTGGTTGAGGAAAGGCCTCACCTTAACAACATCTCATCATCAAGCACTAACGGAGTAGGGGCAGTCTTTGAGAAAAGCAAGCTGTGGTGGCTAACTCCTCCAATACCTTGACTCTCCAGAAACATGATATGATTCTTCAGAGCCTCATCCCTATCAGAGAAAGAGAAACACAGAAGTAGTTTTAATGGGAAATTGAAAAAAAATCCTAAGATTATAAAAACTATTTTGGCTGTCTAGTAAGGTATGAAAAGGTGAAATGAGATAATGAAATAAATACCAATATAATAGTAGTAGTGCAATTAGAAAAACAAAAGTCTAAATACCAGACTTAGGCTGCATGAATCAACAAACTGGCCAAAGCTACAACTCGGTAAGCTAGACTGGACTTGTGATGGATATTACTGCTTATTTACTTATTTATTTATGTTGTTTGAAAGGTGGGATTGAATAATAAAAATGCCTAGTCTATTCAATTAAGAAAAATCAAGTTTCTTCTTTGTTAATTCTAATTTCTAAACACAACAAAATCAGCTCTGAATGATAGAACCAATAAGGCAATAACCTTTTGCAACCCTCCACAAGTGTATTTTCTATCCAACAAAATTTGTAATAAAAAAGTATACTGCATATAGCAATTACACACCATCCAGTAAAACCACTGTGGGGTGCACCTGGCTCCACCATTCAAATGGTGTGTTAAGATGGGATGGGCTCATTGTGGATGGGGTATGGGTGTATTTTCACAAGAATGGCCAACAATATGGACTATTCCTCTGCAACCATCTAGTTCAGACTTCGGAGGCCCCATTCTGATGTCTCATAACCAGTTGACCCTTCTATTGCCAATGATATGACGTTTCTCTAATCACTTTGTCGTTTATTTTCAAATAAATTATATTATGTAATATAAGTAGCAGATTTTAGATAAGAAAACTGAAGAGAAAGTAAAGAAGTATATATATATATATATATAAATCAACCCCAACCGTAATTTCTATCATCTCCATATGGGCCCAAGAGTTCAATGGTCAACAATCCATTCGGATTGATATATAGTCAATCCAACGGTCCAGTAAATTCGGATCTTACCAAAAGTTGGTGGACATGTGCAATTTAAGGAGGTCATGTGTTTGATCCATTTGGATGGACCAAAGGTGGGCCCCACAAGCACGAGCTTACAAAATTTACTCCCTAAGCTGGAGCCTTGCTATATATATATATATATGTGGAACATTCATATGCATCTTTCCCTCACCATAGGGTGAGGGAAACTTTCCTTTTTGGAAATTCTCAAGTACAAAATGTATTTTTCAAGTACATAGGGTGAGGTACAAAATGCACTTTTTATGTGCAAAAAGGGGAGTGTCCCTCACTCTATGGTGAGGGAAAGAAGCATATGAACATTCCCCTATATATATATGGGGCCAGCTCTCATAAGCTGAAGCTTACCTTATCCTAAGCTGAAACACTGTTGGTCCCACAAATCAAATTCGATTATCGTTGTTTTTTGCATGATGATCGTCTCCAAAATCAAGATAACTCCAATCAAAACTGGATTTTTTAGTTCCATTATGCAAAAAACAGATTTAATCAACTTTGATTTGTGAGACCAGCACTATTCCAGCTTAGGATAAGGTAAGCTTCAGCTTAGGAGAGCCCTGCTCTATATGGGGATATATATATAGGGAGATGCTCTTGTGAGAGTTACTCTCAAGGTACTATGAGAGTAAGGGGTAGGGGCCCTAACATTTAGGCTTTTGGCATTGGATATGGATGTTAGGACCCCCACCCTTACTCTCATAGTTCCGTGAGAGTAACTCTCATAGGAGCATCTCCCATATATATATAGACAGAGAGAAGGAAGAAGAAGAAAGAGAATAGGGCTGGTTGTCCAGATCTTCTAGGCAACCTGATCGTATATTTTATTGAAATTCTTACTATGTACAGAACAGTACCCAAAAGTTTCTGCAATCCTATAAATTACAACCAGTGCCTGAACAGAAATAAGTAAATTACAAAAGCAAAACCATGTATTAACCTCCAAGAATATGGACAATATTTTTAACGGACTCAAGACAATAGATGCACAGTTCTAATGATACAAATGTCGATTTGCCAATTCATTCCACTGATTGTCTCCGAGTCCCATGCATGTCGACTCATTAAAAAGTCATCGCAAGTGAGGACTCAGAAAAAAGAGTCAGGAATTTAAATACTGGATAATAGAATGCAGTATACAGGATAAAGGCATTATTAGAATAAAAATAAGCATGACCGTTTTGTATTGTACATTGTGTGCTGGTAATCATGCTCCTTATGCATCTGCTGCTGAGTAAGGGAAATATCAAATCCTTGATCTGGAAGACTAAAAAGCTCTCGGAGATCCTGAAAGTATTCAGCATATAAGTAAAGGAAAACTGAAAGATAAGGAAAGCAAATATTAGGACGCGAATTTTGGGATAAAAGATGTAAAAATAATAATAATAAATAGCACAATATATTGTTCCAGTGGCATACTCTCTGACTGAAATAGCGGGTCTGTTCTTTGTGCTCGGTTGCAGTTTTAAACAAGCCTCCCTTGAATATCTAGAGCAAACCTTTAAATTTGTCAAAATAATGCATAAATATTTATCTTGTCAGAAATATTAGCAGTTGCAGTAACACAATAATGGGAACCCATAACCTAACATCACTGAGAACCCAGTGTGGACAGTAACCTCAATATGCATGAAACCTGCAGGTAACATAAACATAGTAATGAAGACATCCAAGCAGAACATATTTTATAGGGGATATTCATGTGCGTCCTTCCCTCACCATATGGTGAGGGACAAACTTAATGGGGCCCACCTAGGGCACCCACTGATCATGGGACTTGGGGGGATGGAAAGAGGCATCTTGGATGGGCCCATATATCAAGTTTGGGGTCAATCTCATGCCTCTGACCCCTTTATCCATGGCCCAAAAATTTAACGACTTTATATTAAAGAAAAAATCAATCCATCGGAAAGGTGAAAACTCGATGGATCTAGTGTACGTAAGGGGGTCCCATGTGTGTAGATGGTTTGGATGTATCATAAAGTCGGCCCCACTAATATGGTGAGGGATGGATGCACATGAATATTTTCCATATATATATATATATATATATTGTGTGTGTGTATCATATTGGCACTCTTTATCATTTTTTTGTAAATGAACCATATTTATCCTTCAACCCAATATTAATGCTTAGCAAATGTTGACCTGCATTCGGTATATCTTCTCTTCAATGGTACTACATGTCATTAAACGAGTAAACAACCACATCCTTGGTTTGCCCAATGCGATATGCACGATCAACACTCTGGTTGTCCGTACTGCACAGACAGTTTGAAACAGATCAGTAAATGGCTTTCCCAAGAAAAAGAAAAGATTAGAGATGCAACCAAATTTTGTATAAATCAGAAGAAAAAAAGTAATAACATTACTGTGAACTAAATTGTTCACAGTACTCGGAGCATCTTATATGAATACTAACACACAAACACAAGCTTTTGTACACAGGCACAAACAGATCCATGATAACTTGTAAAGTTTTACTACATACGACGATTGGTTCCCATTGCTCCATATACAATGTGCGGAGGGATTGTCACATTTATCTCCAAGACTCTTAACACCAATACCGTGGTTACACCCAATGCACATTGAGTTTCTTTTATCAGCAAATGCAGAGCATTCAGCTACAGATTAGGTTCAAACCAATTATCCTAACCTTTTAACATTGCCCCAATGTGTTCCTTAACCTTTTTAACTTTGCCTCATTTTGTTCCTTGTGATCTCTGTAAAGTTTGTAGCTTAATAGATAAAAATGTCAACATAAAACTTATAAACAGTACATAACTATGTGTTGCTTCTCAAAATTTATATTGTCATCCTAAATTAATCTTATAATGACATTTCTTCTTCTGCTTATGACGCATGTTTGTATTTATGTTTAATGAACTCCTTCACAAATTAAGAATGAGATTCATCGTAAGGATCTATTAACGGGAAAAGCCATTAACTTGGGCCAACTAGATTAAAATTGCACTAAGACAACTCTACTACAGCAGAGCAGGAAAAAAAAAAACTTTATGTTTATCATGTCAGAGGAGGACTAACATATCTTCAGTCGCTAGAGAGATTTTCCCAAACCTCAAAATTCCATGTTTAATATATCAATGATATGACGAGCAAATGACAAACCTATAAAAAAAAGGAAGCAATCAATGATAATGATATAAGCATGAGCTACGAAGATGATCCACCTTTATCATTGATAAGAACTCAGCAAATGTGATAGCCATAACAGTTTTGAGTATGGAACTCACCTTGGATTCCATGCTGGATCAACAACAATAACACGGTCCGCTTTTGTAAGTGTAAGACCGAGTCCACCAACTTGAGATGTCAAAAGGAAAATAGGAGCCCCTTCACCCTCTTGAAAATCCTGAAAACAAAATAAACCTCACATACCTGAAGAAAAAAGGAAAACAAAAAAAAAAAAGTTTCATATCCTTAAGCAGTGAATGTACAAACTTTCACAATCTTCTCTCTATCACAAGCCTTTGTGGTACCATCAATGCGTAAGTACAAATACCCCTTCGTGACTATTGCTTCCTGAACCGAAAAAGGGGGAAATGAATCAATATAAATTAAGTTTTCACGTGTTTAAAGAAGGAAGAAGAAAAGGGGGAAAACTGCATTATCTACATATCAGAATAAGAAAGAACAACCTTTTCCTCAAAATTTACAATAGTAGTCAAGTGTCCATTGAGAGGTTCAAGATAGTTATATTTCACTGTTTTAAATTACATGCAGTGATGACCTTACTTGAAATTTACATGCAGTGAAATTGGCACATCATCTTTCCTCATCGCTCATATGAACAAAATGAACTTTAGTACATGCATCTCTCTTCATTTTTATTTTTATTTTCAAAAAAGATGTCTCTCATTCACCAATGAAAACAATCATAGGAATAGTTGCTAATTACTGTTTCTAAACAGTTTCTTAAAGAGTATGAAAGGAAAACTGGGTATTTTGGTCATTTTTTCTATAGTACACCAATTAACATGACAATCCTCTATTCTTTTGAGTCAGGAAACCAAAAGGTGACTGAGCAGAGTTAGCTGAAACAGTGGGTAGCGAAGGGGATGACTGTTGTAGATTGCAGCAACATGCAGGTGTAGGTTCAGAACAACGAAAAGTGAACAGATGAGAGTGGGGTGGCAGGGCGGTCAAGTGGCAGAAATGGCAACAGGTGACAAGGTCCATGTAAAAAAAAAGACTGGCTAACTGCAGGGTTTCAGGTTCAGGCAGATGAGTGGGTTGGTGTGGCAATTATGGTCGTGGAATTGGAGCCGGAGTTGGCCACATGTAAAGATAGTGAGCAAAACTCTAAGGGACAACAAATCTGTGGAGATGGGTTATGGATTTGGTCGGAGCAGCAATTGGTAGTTGAGCGTCTAAACTCTAATCAGAGTTGGTCTGCACGAAGCAGATGGGAAAATGGCCAAGTGCAAAGTCTGTGTGGGCAGGCTCAGGACAAGCAAAGATGGTTATCAGTTCAGAAGCAGTTGGCATGGATGGGTACCACAAATTGAGGGCTGCAATGCCAATTGGAAAAGGACAATGAATTGGAAATAAGACTATGGAAGGTCAATTTTGCAGTGTCAAAAAATGGCACAGATGGTGCCAGGTATTCAAATCTCGGCCGAGCCTGAGTTGACTCGGGCAACTCGACTCAGACTCGGCGCTCCTCTTCTTCTTCTTCTTCTTCTCATGATCTCATCCACAAACCCTTTCATCTTCTCCTCAACACCCCTCTTTCACACCCTTTCTTCTTCTCCTCAACAATCCTTCTCTCTAACCATTTCTTCTTCACCTTAACAAATCCTCTCTCAAAACCCGGAAAAAAAAAAACATCAAACTGTTTGGCCAAGTCGCATCGAATCGGGCTCGGACTCGACTCAGAGGAGTCCTGGTCTGAGTCCGTCTTTTTAATCCCTCGATGGTGTTGAAGATCTGATGCCAAAGACACAGGGAAGATTGGGTGAAGGGAGTTCTAGTTGATGCAACATATTTGTTGCATCCAGCTGCAACAAACAACATTATGCAACAACAGTCCAATCTCACAGTTGAAAATGCCACAGCAGAGATGCCATGAGGGATTGGGTGGTTGCAGTATAGTTGAGCATAGATCAGCATTTCAGTAGCAGAAAACCAGGGGTCAACCCATTGGTTTTACCAGGAGTGGGGATGTTCAAGGACTTATCAAAAGCTGGATGCTTGATCAATAAACTCTGACATGATGTGACGTTGAAAAAACACTGAATTACTTTGCAGTGGTCACATACAGACACATATTTAATGCTTAAAAATATTTTCTGACTGAATACATGCATATATATATTTATATATTACAATTACCAAAAACAAGTAAAGAAACCAAATCTTACAGATGACCTACCTAGGACCACAATCATAATACAAAAACTTACTGTGACTATTATTAACCTGACAAAGTATCAAACTAGTCAAAGCAACGTTCACAGGCACAGGCAGATCCAAAAAAATTTAACACAGAACTATGCCATAAACAGAAATGTAAGTTATAACACCTGATTCATACACAACAAAACCAGTAGTGAATATCACGGTGTACATTTCACACATACATGATCTTTCATGATGGAAGTGTTGGATCCAACAATTGCAAGATGACAAGTCAGTCCCACTCCCACTGGGGCATATTTGCTCAATACAACTGCAATATAATTCAATTGCTAATGGCACTGCAGAGTACCCATAAATGTGCGCACATCAACGCATGCATACACACATAATGAATGCAAAATATGCCATGATTTTATTTTAAGAAGAAAAAGATGCCATTTAAATAGACACAATTTCCACAATATTTAAATATAGCTGCAATAACCAAACTAACCTGGATAAGATTTAACATCTTGCGAGTTTGTGAAAATATCAATACATTGTGCCCCGCTGTAACCAAGTTTTCCTATCATAAAGAGCAGCTGTTGCATTAGAATTAACATTCTAGGAAATCTTTGGAGGATGCTATTTACATAACTAAAAGTCCTAACCAGTAAAGATAATATAAAAGTTATCTTGCATGACACATCTTGCACTTGATGGGATTCTTCAAGAGTAGTCAAGCTTGCCAAATGCGAAGCCATCTTTTCTGCCATATCAAGATCACTATTTGTCATTGTGTCCATTCCTTCAAGTACATCTTCTGCAGCCTTTTTCGTCAAGAGAAATGGATGATCACATATTTTTTTTAGAATCTGTTTCAAGAAAATACATTGGGTGAAATTTATGCTTAAAAAAAAGAAGTGGATCAAAACATATGAATTAAGTAAACACATATTGATTTGGTAGTTAAATTGGAGATTTAGTGTTCAGATTCCAGTATAGGCATTATTTTACAATAAAGCTAGCACTGGAATGCCAATATACACAAATTAATATCTATATATACAATATGCCCACATATCTGCCAAAGGAAAAAATAAAGTTTCAATCTAGAACATAATTTCAATAGATAGATGCGTCATTATAAACATTGTAGAGACAGCGGTTTTAGGTCACGTGCCTTTTTTATTTTTCTAAAAAAAGCTAGAAACTGCTACAATCTAAGGCTACAAAGGTTAACAAGTACTTGTATAGAAAGATCAGTACTTTTGCATCAAGTTTGGAAATGGATTGAGTTTGTCGTGTTTAAAAGCAACTGAAAGATTACAAGTTGAACAAAAAAAAACACAGAAGCAAACTAATGGCATGGATGAATGACCAACTATACAACTGAACAAATATAATTTATAAATTTATTGGTGGACAAGATGGGGCCGCCAGGCCTGCACAGTTGAGAATTAATGCCTCAACCAGAGGCTCGCTTTCTGTTGAATGGCAAGTCTGTATAAGATCCTTACTGCAGACAAGTTTCATAGTTGTATGGTGAATGCATGCATTTATGCCAGTGAATTAACCTTAGCCACACTGTTCATGCTAGAGGGTATGGAATGCTATGTTAACCTTTCCGAGAGGGTGACGGGTAATGTCAAGTTCAATTAAGAAGTTACATGAATATTGACATTTTTTATTTCATAGAACAAATAAAAGTAAAATATCTGGTTTTACAATTGTCGCTGTTGTTGAGCGTTATGGTCAGAAAGGAATGGTAGATTATTTTACAGTAAATGCAGTATCACGGAGGTAGTGCGAGGTAAAGTGGACAGTTATCATTTCAGCTGTTGCTAGCATATAATTTAAGAAAATGTCTAAATCTGCTAATTTCTCACTCTTGGAACAGGTGCATGATTGTGAACCTATTTCCTGATTTCCTAATTAAGCATCCTGGTTGGAAACATCCTCTGATGGGTTTATTAAATCTTATTTTTAATTGGCGATTTGCTAAGAAAATACAAAGATTGGAACAAGCAGTGCGATAAGTAACCATTCTGTCGATATTATTCAAAAAACTTCACGCTCAATCATTGTTTGAGCTTCTAATGAGACAAAGGTTAAAGATTTGTTGGTAGATCAGAATGGACTCCATAAAAAGACTGATGTTTATGCAAACATTGAGGGTGCTTGTATATTTGTTATTTAGTGGGCTGCTTCTTATTTACTTGTTAACTTGTTATGCTTCTCCTTAGCAACTAGCTGATTGGATTGAGGAAATCCATTTTCTTACTTCGGAGGCTTACACTTCAAGAAGCAAGTGGTATGTCTCACAGTTTCTTACAGATAGTTTATACTGGATCAATCTTTGGTAAGATTTTAGTTTTTATGACGGCTGCGCTGGTTTTTTTATGGAACAAATTTCAGTACCATTTCCATACGCATACAAATACATATCTAAACAAACAGTTTATCAAAATAATAACAAACCACTTGGAATTCATGTGGCAATGTAGAAGGCAAAACAAAAACAAAAAAGTCAAAGAAAACCATTTATTACCGTCAACGCAGCTAATGGTGATCCATCAAATGATGAAAGAACCAACTCACTCTTGAGAAAAGCTTCGTAAAGTTGTCTCTACACCCAAAACATAATCTCTATTAGGTAATGACCTGCCAATTTACTATCAACAAAAAACAAAAGGGTATAAACATAGAAAAGAGAGAAAACACAGTCAAATATTGAGTAATCTCACAACAAATACTTAAGTGCTTAAAACCAGGGTATTCACTTCCCTCAATCTCTCCACCATATCCACAATATCAACCAATATAAATGCTATACTGGAAACAGCAAGACAAGTGGCTTGGAAACACACTTGAAACAAAGGTTGCAAGAAACACCAGAAATGGATACGCATCCACAAGTCCCAATTTCCAAGGTTTTTCTTATAAAAAAGAGAGAAGTTTAACCAGCAAAAGCTATGAGGTTTTCAGCCCTCTTATTGCTGATGTATGTTCAGATATTAAAAAAAGCCCTAAAGGAACCAACATTATATTTTCTTTTATCTTGACCCTTTGAAAATAAAGGAAAAGACAAAAACATATAAGTACCCTTAGAACTCATCACTACCCCCCACGGCCCCACCACCCTGTATATGACCAATTGTGTTGTAATTTCTCAACACTCGCCGGAATTACACATACTTGAGCCAAATGGAAAGTTAATTTAGTTTCTATCCAAAGATCATCTTGTGTCACTCAGACATTGCTTGAAGAATTATAGAAACACCATTTATTAAAACACATATCAATTATAATTATGTCAAGCAGACAAAATGTGTGAATCAACCACAGCTGCATCAAGAGATAAACATGGAGGGAGAAAATGATTACCTGGCACTGTGTCAACCTTAGCCACACAATTAGTTCATGTTTTTTAGAAAGCTTTCTGCTTTCCGTCTCTTCACTTTCAGCAAACACTTCACTTTTTAAGCGCCTCAAAAAATATGGTTTGATTCGATCTCTTAACTCCTGAGGCAGGAAAAAATTACACAAACAAAACCAAACCAATGTCTTGAAGATGGCAAAGTTCAAGAGTGAAGTACGAAACAGCTCAAGTATACCACAGTAAAAACAGAATGAAGACAAAGTTAATTTATCCTCGAAAAGCATAGAAGAAATAATAAAGTAAAACAGCTCACATAGGGCAAACCCCCACACAACACCCTCTTTCTTTTTGGAGGGGATAACAAGGTGGAATTAACCAATATAGAGTGGGCCAAGGATTTGAATGCCATCAGTTGTGATGGCTATGGTCTGCCTAAACCAGTGATCTGAAGGTTACAAAACACAATCGTTATCCAGTAGTTTTAACATTACATAATGATTCAACATTAGACAATAACAGCCCAAATTCTAAGCCCTTTTAATGGGGAAATTTAAATATCTACAGAAGCCAAGATTCAAAAGAGACAAAGAATAAGTTCAGGCAAAGATGATAAGCAATATGCTCTCCAAAACAAAAGAGTAAGAATACAGGTATCTCTCAGATATATTCAATTACAAAAATTTCAAACAGAGATATCTAAGAAACCATCTAGAATAATTCAAAATAAAAATGTCCACTCACAAGATCAAGAATGTCAGCTAATTCTAATGGAGACATTGATTCTATCAAACATGCTCAACCAACCTTCAGCCACGTAAGGATTCACAAGGATTAAAAAAAAAATTTACATTTCCCAGCCTGTGAAAACTGACAAAGATGTTTACATAGTGTACATGTGATAAACCATCAAGGACTCCTTTTCCGTCTCTTTTTTTTTTTCCTTTTTTCTCTTCTTTTTTTTAATGGAAACTTTGTTATATAAAAAGGAACAAGATATAGGAGAAATATACTGTACAACCATGATATCGCTATTTACAAGTAAAAAATAACAAAGGAAGCATTAAAAAAGAAAAGGATAGGCCCTATTTCATCATATGAAGAATCACCATCATGTTGTTAGGTAAGAATGGTGTTTTATTAAGAAAGGTTTCATTTTTTTAAAAACAACAAAAAAGGATGGTCACCCATAACCTGGAGAGCTAATAATTTCATGCACACAGCCTTTAGGATCATGTTCACAAGTCATGGCTAAAACAAATTAAAGCTAAAAGTTGGATACCTTCGCAACCATAGATCCAATGCGTTTTTCTCTCTCATAAGCATTTTTGTCATTCCCACGTAGGATTGCATACTCATATCTTTCCTTGAACCTGGGAAAAGATTAAAAGAATCAGTTTCATGCAAAGAGAATTACCTCCATAAAAAACTAGTGGGAGAGAAATGGTCATTACTCTTTCTTGTCACCCAAAAGTTCGGGGCAACAGAAGTTGAATAGAGCCCAAAGTTCCTAATAGAAGGATAGAACAATCATCAGTATCTTACATATTAGTACATGGATGCTTTTTAGATGGCAAAAGTTTAGTTAAAAAAATGAAACAAAGCAAATGCCTAAGCAAGTAACAATGACACCACCTTCAGATTGTTTTGTATTGGTGTCCCACTTATAATAATACGATGTCTACTGGGTATATCAAGCAAACTTTTAGCTCTCTGGGTACTAGGGTTTTTTATGATATGCCCCTGAGATCATAAGAAAAACACAGAACAGGAATCCATTATTGGAAAGTATAATCACCATAATTCCACTCTATAAACAATAGAAACACACGCTGGATATAAGTCACATCTAGAATTTATTCCACCCAGACCGTATGAATAAGTTATGAGCAAATAAATGTAAATACATAAGATACAGTTGAAATATGGTAAGTTCATAAGCTTCACTGCTTAACCAAAAGTAAAATGTTAAAGAAGCTATAAAAGAAAAAAGAAATGGACAAAGTTAGTTCACAGTTAGAAGTGCACTGACATATAGCTTTCAGGCAATCCCTGAGTGCTACAATGCAAGTGACAAGATGAAATAGTACAACTAGTGCACGAGAATTAGTCATACTAACATGTCAGAGAATAGGTGTCATGTACAAAAATAGCTGTGCTAAGTATGCTACATCACAGCAGTTAGTGCCTGAGATACATCAACCATGTACACAATGGCAAAAGAGGTGAAAAGCCTAATAATCTGGTCCATAATTTGTTGAGGTGCATTGGTCATGACAAAGGATACCATCCACTAAAAATGACCCATAGTTACATTGAAGGTCGTCTTCTACTGGGCAATTGAGTTTGATAGGATCCTGGATGCAACTAAAATTTCTAAGCGCTGTAGTTCTGATGCCAAGTGGTCTATTGATCAAGAGAGGGTCCTGAAAGGATCATCAAAAGGCCTATATTTAATCACTGACCAAGGTAATCCTTGACGTTAGCATTATATTCTACATAGAAAGCAGCACAAGAACAAGTGCTACCATTGGGCTCTACAAAGTACAAAATCCTTTCTGCAACATATCAAAAAATTTTGTGGTCAAGCCATTTGTCCTGCATAGGGATGCCATCAGCTTTGTCATAAATCATCTTTCCATCAAAGCATTCTCAGTAGAAGTGTTTCTGCAACCAGCAATCTCATCCCCAAACCACAATAGAATTAAGCGAACAAACAGTCTTCATATTCCATTTGGATCTCTTGAATTTGAGCATGGGGACTCTGGATTTAAGGACATTCCCATAGTTTTCATAGGACTAAAAGAAATGGGTTGCTGAGAATCAGGCAAGTGGGGATGCAAACGGGTTGGGTCCGGAATGGAACCATGTTATATCCAAACCCGGATCCGTTTCTGAATGGATGGATCTGGAACCGGATCCATATCAGGACGAAACCTTTCCTATCAATTCCAATTCCGGTTCCAACGGAAATGGTTCCGGTTCTTTCCAATGTTGAAGTGAGAGAAGTATAAAGGAGCGAACAAGTAGCAAAGTGGTAGTTAAGAGTGAATTGCAAGGGGAAATAAGTGCTCATTGTTCTCTTTGAAAATGATGCGCATGTCCACATGGGTTTCAACTTTTTCATTTCTGAAAAATCAAATGGTGATGGTAACATGATAAATAGTGACATATCTAAGGATCAAAAGTATGTCATGAATAGGCAAAATTGCCAGAAAAGACAGATGGTAGCAGGTTATACACAACAAGGAGTCCAGTTCCGGGTCTGGACATGTGTGGATCCGGGAACCAGAACCGATTTTATACGGGATCCAGATCCATTTTTTAATCAGAACCAAATTTAGGTTCCAAACCTGATTGTTTTCGGGTCGGATGCATCGGGTAGTCGGAGAAACAGATACCCATTTGCAACCCTACAGGCAAGGATGGCATAACCAACTTCATATTTTAGAATTTACTTGTACAATTTGATGGGTTTAAATTCCCAAAAGACTGTATCCTGCACCTTTGTGTACATCATTTTTTTTTCAGACTCTGTTTACTGCCATTGCTGTGAAATTACGAAAAAAATACAATGGATGAAATAGGAAAAATATTTTAAGAGAGTCTCTGTCAACTGCCAATTGACAAGGCAAAGAACATCGTCAAGCGCAGTTATGCACTTTGAGTTACATTAAGAAAATGAATCTTCTTTATGATTTTAAGAAAATAGTTGACCATGATTCAAATCTTCTCCAACTGGAACACAAACAAGTGAGTGCCAATTTGAGAAGAAACACTGAATAATACAATGGAATGTTCCTCCATGAGGCCTTTTAAAGCATTAGGTAGTGGGTAATATGATGTTAGGCCAACCTTGAGGAAATTATCAACTTACTAACTCCCACAAGGTTTAAATTCCAAGATGTACTGTATAAACGTAAGGAAATCCAACCAGAGAGTAATAGAGAACTCAAACAATCCAAGAAAAAAGTCACCTGACCTCAATCGGCTGAGATAAAATTCTTCCCCAACTCCAAGGTTCCAATGCTTTGACCTCTAGGGTTGGGTGTGTACTTCCTCTATTCACTTTCAATAAGAATTTTACCTTAATCTATAAAGAAAAATGTTTCTTGATATAGACAGGTAATATATCAACTGTAATTAGTATGTGGCAATCTTGAATAACAGCAAAAAAAATTCATCCTTGATCACAACAAAGCAAAAGGCACTCATACAAAATGTTTTTTTACAAAGAAACTTCGTAAAAGAGATATTCAAAGTGAATCATAATAGAGCTCCCATAGAAAATCAATTGATAAAGATTATAGCATGGAATAATTTAAAAATAAATAACTGGCAATAAATTAGCAAGACAACCTCGTCAAGTATAATATAATCCCATATTGTATTATCTTCACTTTCATCATCATGCAAGTAACTGTCTCCACGTAAGGATTTTGAACTAGTCCGTACAATATCATACGTAGTGAGAAGAACACCCTTAATACCCTGCAAAAAGAGTTCACCTATGTTAAGAAACAAGAAGACCCAACCCCTATCCTTAACAAACCCAAGAACACCAACAACACACGAACGCACAACCGAGCACAGCACCCGATGAGGTTCTAATACCCCAATGCACACTTGAGGTCTAAACCATAGAACATCGGAAGTGAGAGGTACAACACCATGCATATGAAATGAAATCAGAGCAAAACAAACAAAATTTCTATTGGAGTGACTGTATGTGAACATTAATAGTATTTGTACAGATTACTAAGTGGAACCTGGAGTAGATATGGAAGTGCAGAGGGCCGTGTTTTTTACACTAGTGGCAAAGTATCTGTTATACAAGAACAAACAAGTAGTCATTAGTAAATATTCAAATTTCAAACTTAAATAAATTCAAGAAAAAAATGGAATAAGGCCAATTTCATAGTTAAAATATTAAGAACAACAGAAGTAATATAAAATAAAAGCCTCACTCTCTAGTTTTTTCAGAAAGCCCCACAACTGACAACTCTTTAATCCAATGAGCAAGAAGTGTTTTGGGGGCTACAATCAATGCCCTCTTGATCAAATTTGAGTGGAAAAGTCCGGCCAGAAATGCAGAAATCTGAAATGTAGTAACTATTGGTCAGGAAAAAAAAAAGAGAAGTCTTCTCATTTTCCACACTGTATGAGAAAATGCAGGGTAAAAAAAAAAAAAAACAAGAATGAAGATGCAAACTAGATAGCAGTGTATGATCCAAATGTCTTGCTAGGAACAAACTCAAAAGCATCCCAGTTGAGAACATACTCAAAGTGTCAAAATATTCCAATTAAAAACTAAACAAAAGCACATGCTAAAATTAGGCCGCAGAGTCTTCTAGTTCTTGTTGCAAACAAAAAAGAGCTTTTTTTTTATTGGATGTCTCCGGAGGTCTAGTGAGATTTTTTTGTTGGACTCTTATAAGAATTTTTAAATATTGCATTTGGAGAAAATCCTAACGTGGTCCAAAAATACAATTAGGGAACTGCTAAATGCAATCCTCCTTCGCCCCCTTTTAACATTCCAAAACTGACTTCAATGCGGAGAAACAGCATAAGTAACCGAACTAGAACTGTGAAAGGCAAAGAACAAAAACATCCCACAAAAAACACAATCATTTCACAATTACCTGCATAGTTTTTCCCAAACCCATGTCATCACCCAAAATCCCACCTGACGGCTTACAATGAAGGGCCCACAACCAATCCAAGCCTTCTCGCTGATGCGGATACAGCATCTTCGCAATCTTTCCAGGAAGCGTATACGTAGATGACACACTGCTTAACCTAACAGTATGTTCATCATGCTCATCCACAGAATCCAAACCTTCAACTTCATCCTCTGAATCATCAATATCAATACGATCATTTCGCTGCGGAGGCGCCTCACTGTCTTTTGTCTTGCCCCTTACTGCAGCACAATCCCCTTCATCCTCCGAAACCAAACTCCATAGAAGTGGAGAAATCGCTTTCTCCTTCTCCTTCTGCTTATTCTCAGGCACTTGAGATTCGGTCTCCGTCCGTGCAATAGAAGAACAGGCGGAATCTGAATCGGACAAGAGTGAGAAAGAGGAAAAGGGGGTTTTAGAGGGTTTTTTCTTCTCGATCGAGAGGGTTTCGAGGCGGGAGCTCAGATCGTTGAGAATGTCTCTGATCTGAGGAACGGGTGAAGCCGTGGGATCGTGGGAGGGTTCGATTAGGGTTTCTGATTGGATCTTGCAGAGGCGGCGGCGGCCTTCGAGTCTGACCTTGATGGGTTTCTGCTCTGGAAGAAGAAGATCAGGAAGGGTTTTAGAAGGAAGAAAAGATGATAGACGTGGGGATTTGGAAATAGGAAAGGGCATAGAGATTACCTGAAGGAGCTTGGGCAGGAGGTTGATGGTCATTAGGGTTTTTCATGGAGCAGCTTTGGTGAGAAGAGATGTCGTCGAGGAGGCGATCGTTTCTCTCGTTGAGACTCAGAGGCTTCGGTGTGGTCATGGCTCCCGAAGGAGAAAAGAGAGAGATGAGTGTGAGTGGGAAATGAGCGGACTTTCTGTCTGTTTATATAAGCTCATTTCCCGCTTCGATGATTTTTGAATTTCTCCGCTATCACGTGTCCATCTCCTGTAACCTTATTATGGCACCACCTTTGATCGGTGTTGCCACCTATGATCTAGCATTGTAGCCATTTTTATGCCCGAGTCTAGATGATCCTACTGCATGACCCATGGCGTGGCTAACTTAGTTTTGGGGGACACCCACATCATGGCTTTCCCCCCCAAAACTTGGGTTGTCCAGGACAACTCAGGTAGTACATGTAGATTTTGAGTCTAGATATGGGCTAAGGGTCTAAGAATGATAATGACGGTTCAACATCACACTCCCTGTTTATCTAGATCCACGAGTTTTTTGAATATGGCAGAAATTATGATTAATACCACATCAACACCAAGCGGATAAAGAGGTGGCACTAATGAAATATTTTTTTTTTTAGCCAAGAGGGTGTATGGATAAGTGTATAATATAATATCAATAAGTTTAAATATTGTAAGATTTCATTATAATATAATAAAATTGTGTCAATTATGGTATTTTGGCGGTCTTCATAGATTTTAATATACATTTAAAGTGTTTGACAATTTATTAAAAAACTCACAAGATGATGTACTAAATAAGAAATGGAGAGAATATAATCAATTAACCCAACACAGGACCATCGAATTGAGCATGATGGAGGAGGTTTTACACTCACACAAGTTTCTCACCATCAGCGCTACAGTGGGGGATTAACCATTGATTATTTTTGTGAAAGGGAGGTGCATCACTAACGGTACTATTAGAAAACATGACCATCAAATTGAGCACAATGGAGGAGGTCCGTGTAAGAAGCATAATTCCTGCAACCATCATTCCATTCCTCAAATCCAAGCTCCAAGGAGTTAGATGAACATATACTAAACCTTCTCCACTGATTTTTGGTATCATCTTTTCGAAAAAATTATTTTCATATCATCTTATTTTCTAACGTTCTAAACTGTTTGTGATTTTATGAAAATATTGGAATATCAACATTGCATTATCAAGATTTGTTTATTTCTTGATCATAACCTGGTATTTTTTAAATACCAAAAGATAAGAAATAAATAAATAAAATGATTCAAAACAAAGACAGCATAAATTGCAATAAAGCTGGGATTCTATAGAAATCTATTTTAATATAATTTATACTTAATTGCAATATTTTGGCTTTCTCCTGCATGTAGGTAACCGAAAAAGATGTAAAAAGAGTTGATGCTATTATTAAATAGCACAAAGGCTAATTTTGATTTTGACCGCTCAATTTCATCTTAATAGAGATATTAGCCTTTTGAATGAGAGAAAAAATTATAAAAAATTTATTTGATTCTCTCTCTCTCATTCAAAAGCCATCATGATGACTTTAGTATAAGTAGGTAATTTAAAAATGAAAGCCCTTTAAGTGGTTAGGTTAATTGATTAAAATTGTTTAAAATCATATGTTGGTGGGCTCAGGTTTGGGAAGAATGTATGTGGTTACAATCATTTAAAATGCACCCAAAACCATGATCAGATAAAAAGGGACTTGGCATTTGTAATTTGGAGCAAGAAATGTGCTTGCTCAATGATTGCCTCAATTATACTTGGAACACACAGATTGTAGATTGGCTTCCAATTAGGTATGCATTCAATGGGTAACTTAAACATGGATACCTTTTAGTTGTTGAACAATTGGATTTGATCATGCATATTCTCCTCTTCAAGATGCCGGAAAAATCTCTGTTAACCATGCAATTTCTTTAGCTAGGACAAATGTAGGTAAAGGAAAGCATGATTGTATTTAGGAATACCAAGAGTGTTTTTTTAAGGGAAAAAAGTACACAAGTGTGGATCAAAACTCAATGGGGTCAATGTCACTAGTATTTTGTATGTGTGGAGAGAGAGCACTTTTTCATTAAGGACTTCAATATACAATATCCTCAGCAGCAGGAGAGACTTGCGACTAGTGATTCCACTCGGCCATAGTGAAGAAACAGTTGCTCTGAACCTCTTTCTACAATGTTTGTTTCTGCCTCTATTTCTGTCAGTGTGCAGCGCTATCTATATTGTTCTCTTATTTTCTTCTTGCTTCTAAGTAGTTTCAGTATCCCTAAAGCCATAAATACCAAGCCTTGCGTCCCGAGTGCAAGTCCAACTTCAAATAATAATATTATTAGAACAGCATCGCCATCTATCTTGTATCCATAGATAGTGAGCCCATCGAAACTGGCTTCAGAGTACATATCTGTGCAACATCAAGTATGCCAAGTAAAAATGGAGTAGAAGACATGTAAATGATATAAAGCACAACAAAGTGCATATAGATTAGCAATGTGATTGAATTTGTATGAAAAGTGTACTCAAATAGATGACAGAAAGTTCAGCATAAAAACAAGTGACAGAAAGGCGGAAGAATAAAACCATGGAAATTAACTGTGTGACAAAGAAAGTCTTCTCCTGCTGCAACATGTTGGTCTATTGGGATCTCCTCACAAGATATATTTAGGATCATTTATGCCTCACTTTTGTATGCTGAAAGTTCTGTTAAATAAT
The DNA here is from genome assembly GCA_012931725.1 of Litsea cubeba. Classification (NCBI taxonomy): domain Eukaryota; kingdom Viridiplantae; phylum Streptophyta; class Magnoliopsida; order Laurales; family Lauraceae; genus Litsea; species Litsea cubeba. The sequence continues at coordinate 114,355,285 of CM022947.1, read as the reverse complement.
CTATGTGCTGTGTTATGTATCTTTGGTTTGACAGTGTTAGTGGCAAAATTTTGCTGGTGACAGCCAGTGGTGTGTGTGTCCCAGAGTTATATTCTCAAAACCAGAACTTGAGGCCATAATTGTAGGGAAGGAGAATCAGTGGCAAGAATCGAGGTTTTGCCTTTGTCCAGTTCAAATCCTGTAGGGATGCTGGCCACATCATTGATATGGCAAGAGGAAGATCATGGGGGAGGTAGAAACATCGAAGTGCAGGTGTCTGAATCATTCCAATCAAGTGGCCCAATCTGGAAGGAAGCAAGATCATGAAGAGGCAGGCTGCTAAAGATTTTCCCCTGTTCTCTGTCTAGCTTAATGAAATTGGAAAGCTGAACACCTGTCCCTGGAATGGGAATAAGATAAGCACATGGTAAGGCCATCGACTCCCCAGAAACCGGTCCATCGAAAACAGAGCAAATCTCAAATGTTCCCCAGGTCTACCCTATTTCATGATAAGGTAGGTATTGGCTTCACATTCTTAAGGATAATAGTCACCAAGATATAATTTTTCCAATTTGGATGCCACTGCAGCAGGACTTTTTTAAACTATGCTTAGATGCTAGTGTTCATTGCAACTCAAGACCCTTAGGAGTGGGGGCAACATTCATGATTCAAAGATCATCTACCATCTACAGGCCCTAAGGCGATAGGAATGAGATCACTAAACAAGGCATAGACTTCGGTTTTGCTAAATAGATTGAAAAGGGCCAAGTCTACAGGGTTCCTAAGCCTAATCGTGGAGGTGGGTTCCAATCGTTCACCATCATGGGACATAGACGTCTCAAGCTTCAGGATGCTGGTGGATGAAAAGACGAAATTCAGGAATTGAAGAATCATATGGTTGCCTTTTCAACATGCCCTTATGGGAGCTAATCCAACAAGCAGGTGGACAATTTACCTAAACAAGGAGCTTGTCTCGATCCTCTATCATTCGACATTCATGACTTCGTCTGCCTAGTTCTTTTGCTAGAGGTGGCCGTGGGGGTCTTATTAGGCTGTCTGCATCGTTGTTTCTTTTTTAGGGAATTTCTACCATTGTGCTTCTTTGTATACATTTTTGTATGCAGCAATGAAATTCACTAATTTAGAATAAGGGATACACATGTTGGAATATAAATACCAGTATCAAACCCCACAAACACCAAAAAGTTAGGATTCATGGATTAAGCGTACTGTGATAAGTTAAAAACATTACAAGTTTTATTTCATAGCAGTGTTACAGAGGCTTATATACAGGAATGTGTCAAACCTTCCCTCTTGACTTGTGGCAGAATTCCAAACCTCTGAATAAAGGAAAAATATTTGTGCAGGTTAGGACAAACTATAATCTAGGGGTTACACACCCAAAAAGATTTTTTGAATCTGATATGGTTTTGACATGGATACTTTGCTGGTTTAGCAAAGTCCAGACATAATCAAACAAGAAAAAGGTCATGTTTAGTATCTCTAAAAATAGGGTCTATTTGACTTGAAAATGATCCAAACTGCTTGCAAAAGTCTATTTCCCTCTCAGATCGAACAGGTTAAGACCACTTTCCACTTTTTCAAGAAGTAACAAACAAGACGAGAATCTAATTAAACATCAATTTCTAAACCAATCAGACAACCTTTAGTATTTTTTTAATAACTTTGCACATATAGCTTTTACCATATGACAAGTCTGCCTCTACTACTTTTTACTATATGACACGTTACATGCACTACTTTTAGTGTATGCAAGTTTGCACAGATAACTTCTACTATATGATTAGTTTGCCTTTCCAGTTGAATCAGGCATACTATGTGTCTTAACAAACGGTTTGTAAAGTTTAAAACAGCTCAATTCAGGCAGATAAGAGTTCCCAAACTAACCCTAAATTAGTTGTTTCAATTTTATATGTCCATGGGATTTTATTTATATATTTATTTAAATTGGTAAACTGACCCGAACATACAACCTCCAGGTTGCAATAATGCGAATCTTCCACTGTGCAACGTGCTTTTTGTCCACATGATTATGCTTTTTTTTCACAAATTTGATATTTTGTTAGTATGTTAATAATAGTGTTATTCCTATTTTTACATTTCCAGTGTATGTAGTACAAGATAACTAATACTTAATTTTAATATATTTATGCATACTTAAGCCAGCTTTGACATGGATTCCACACCATGTCAGTACTTTTGAGGGATCTAAGAATTTGTATTATAAAGTCAAGCTATGAGAATGGAGGAATCTAGATTTGGTGGATGTTTGAGTAGTTCTCTAGATTTGGTATAAAACTATAAATATCTTAGTCAAATATTATATACTTCACCGCCACTGGCCACAATCGTTATCAAATAATGGTACTATACTTGTGCTAATCAACTACGCTTGTGCTAATGAACATGAGCTCGATAGTATCACAAATGGATGTGTGCATTGTTTAGTCTCAGACCAATAGGTAATGTTTAAACATCGGTTTATGTAGAAATAATAAGGAAACAAAAATCAAGGCTGCTGACTGCATTAAAGCATAGGAGACAATCACTTATCATTTATCACTGCTCATATAAGTATCATCGACCTTTGATAATAGCAGTAAGAACTCTTTCAACTTTTTTTCCCACAACAAATGACTAAGATGATCCCGTTTTACACTTATAAGGTCTTGAATAAGTCGAATCCTGCAGGCTTTAACCTTCACATATGGGAGGATTAGTAAACGGCCAAATGAGAAGGGTGACGTTAAAGTTACACAATGTCATGGCGAGCTTTACCTGTTTGTTCCAAGAAAAATGAAATGATAGAATTCTAACTTCTATAAATTCAACCATGCCCCTAAAGAGACAGCTGAGGATAAATGAAAAGTGGTGGCAGCCAACATCTCCATCAGGCTTTTCTTCATTAAAGAAATGTGAAACAACTCAAAAGGTTTGACTACTAGGGGAAGGTAGCTTAAAAAAGGAGGGGAGATTGGGACTACCGAAGAAGAAGAAAAAATATTCATAACCATCCGAATCACTATAGATTACAGTAGAAGAAAAGAATAAAAAAAAAGTTTCATTTGAGATTTGACTATTTGAATGCAAGGTGACCACACAAACTGACATGTGCTTTACACATTTGTCTACGATCAGATATCTTTCCAACATCCTCTTAATTTTAGAGTTTCAAAAGAAACAATGTAGGATAATTTCCTGATGAACAAGACATAACAAGAATTTCCGATTTCAGAAATGTTCAGTATAGTTAGTTAATCAAAGATAAAAGATGGCTAAAAAATAACAATGATCGAATTAGTTCTCTTCATCTTCAAAACTAACCCCGATATGAATGCAAAATGTACAATTAACGGCATAATTTGTTTGCAACCCATTGCTCTTCACGAATATGCATGCCAATCCTCAGTTCCAAACCATGGATCCAATTGTAGATGGGTCCATTGGGACAGCCTGTGATTATTTTGTTGTCCATTTAATGTATGCTACCATTTAAGGAGAGTAGGATGATAGTTTCAGAAAGCCAATAAAAAACCAACTTATTCTTCCATTGGAAAAAGGACTATATATAGGTAAGTGGCAGTACTCCATGAGGATAGGAGAACAAATCAAATATATCCTAATATTGATTAACTAAATCCTTATATGATTATTCGATATTATTTTAATCTAACATCCTCATGTATCTTAACAAAGGAGACATGGTCATTGGTCCAAATTTAACACATGAAATCAATTGGGATCTTCTGAGGAGCAGTAGCTTATGGGCTACTCTCCATTCACAACGAGGCTCACAATTTGGAAAGTTTGGATCCATGTGCCATGTGGAGAGAAGATGATACCAAGTCGTCTTCCCCCCCTCCTCCTCCTCCCCCAACCCAAACACCAAATTCTCTATCGCAAAAGATGCAGTGATGCAAATACGAGTCTTAACTCTGTAAAAAACAGATACATACCTACAGCTTCTCTCCTGAGGTACGAAACTGCACGATCCATTGATTCAGAACTGGTTCTAGACTGAATTATTGGAGATGAAACTGATTGATCAGCATGCCATCTACTTACAACAGATGAGATACCTTGAACTCTCTTTGATAGTGTTGAAGCCGCACGCAAACAAAGAATAAAGCCAATAACTTGAACAATTGAGGATATCTGCAAGTATGTAACCATAACATATTTAAGGTTTGCACATGTCAGGTAACCTTATTTTTAGTAAAAGTACATACAAATAAATAAATAAAACTGAATGATCCAACATGATTTTCATGGTTCAATAATCAATGATCTTACGCATAGACCAATGCCAAATAATCTGGATTTAAAAATATGAGTTATTTATGGATTATTTATTACTCGATCATCTTTTTTAACTCCATCTATTCAGGAATGTCCAATCTAGGTTACTTTCATATATGTACTGTCTATCACTAGTTCGTTGGGGCAACAAAATTCATGGCTTAGAACAATACAATTTAAAATAGTGTATGCAAACTTAATAATAGCAATGATATCATAGATACATAAAACTTGACAAAAAAGCATACAACTATTGCAAATATATATAATTGGATAATGTTATACTTACAACAAAATCACCGCCGTTGATGATATTGACGGCTTCATGGTACTTAGTGATCTGGAAGAGAGTTACTACTTGGCTTGCATTTATAACAAAAAATGAAATAAGAAGAAAGAAGCTGAATCTCCCACTAATTTTTGATAGACGATTGCGTAGATCGGTGAGCTCCTTAAAACTAACAACTGCATCTCTCTCTTTCTCCAGAAACTTATCGAAGTTTTTAAAAGGAATGACTGGCAACTTACAAACTAAAAAAAACAAAACACAGGTTGATAAAAATACTGTATGCGTGTAAGTCCATAACAGAACCGAAAGTGACTGCATAACAATTGATTGAAGTAATGGCCTATCAATGATATAGGGGATGCAGATAATCCCATGGAGAATCCTCAAAGCAAAACACGCAATGATACACCAAAAGATTGCACAGAAAGAATCCTGCAAAAGTAACACAACAAAGAAATTCTTAGTAAGGTTGTATAACTGTACACCACTATTAAAACCTTGCATTTTACCATGAATGAGTTACGTATTGAATTCCCTACAATTTTTGGAAAATACTATGGGTTTCCTTTTACGGGGACATCATAAAAGACTAGCAAAACAGATGTGAAGGGGCATCTTTATTGAAAAGTTGTGTACCCAATTGGATGGTGTAGAAATTAATCAAGGACCTGTTTTATGGCAGAACTTTGACAATTTTGTTTCAAAGGTTTTTGTTTAGATGCTTGCCTCAAAGAATTCAAATGAGAATTTGAAGCTGTCATTCCAAATGTAGGGGGTGGGGGTGTAAAGGACTGTTAGCCATTTTTGAAAAAAATTAATCAATCTAACATTAAAAGTCATTCAATCTAAGGCAATGGTTATGTTCTATTCACAGACTTCTACTTTGGTTGTCGATTTGAAATCATTAGATTAGGAGGGAAGCGATTTCTGATCGGCCGTGGTTCCATGTAGATACTAAGTCCACCACACCTTCTTTGTATTTGGCTTGCTACTGAACATATTATTTTCGTGTGACAAGGCCAGGTCACTAACATTCTATTTGCCAAAGTCACATGAACATGCCACGAGCATGACTTCCCAATCTGGCTCAAGTTTTCGCGTATAACTTCCTGCATCCACATTGAGATTTATTATCAATTGATTGAGGCTATCCATTTTGCCCATGATTATGAATTATGGATGCAAAACTTGGGGGATTCATTCTCATTCATTCACTCTCAATTGATCAAATCAAAATCTATCACGATGATGCTTGAAACCTTAAAAACCAAAGATAGAGATTAGTGCATGACCTAGATTCATGATCAAATCAGTTTATGGGTAATCAATATATATATATGATTCACTTTTGTCAATAATTATTAGATTCATCCAATCATCCTATTAAAATGATTTAGAACATGATTTGTAATCTAATGCAAGGTTCCAATGAGGAAAGAGAATTCCATTCATCTAACTAATAGATATACATAGACAATGAAAATAGGAGATTTCTTGATGGTGGCCTTTATTAATGATTAGATCATGTCACTTGTAATCAACATGAATAGTTTGCTTTTTTATATATACAGACAACAAAAATGGGAGATCTCTTGGTGCTGGCCTTTATTAATGATTAGATTACTTCTCTTGTAAACAACATGGATCATACAGCTTTCATCGCTATGTGCATGCCTACGTGCTTTTTCCTTGTAAAATAATGCAACCAATTCAAACATTTAACAAAATCTTCTTTCAAATATTCAACAATTTAAAAAGAATAAATTATATATAAGAAGATTAGAAAATCTGAGTATTGCTTACATTGCAGGCATTGATGTACTCCTTGAGGAAGCTTAGCCGCCTGTCGGTTAGTTCATCTAGAAACATAAATTTCTTAAAGCCATCTTCCTTGGGGTTATGTGAGATACATAATAGAGATATGATAGCAAGAACCGCATTTGATGAAAAGATGAAAAATGAAGAGCTGTACCAATCCCCGTCATAAAGATAGTAGGATATAGCCGCCATGAAGAATGCCCAAAGAGAAGACTTGGGGATGCCAAAGCCTAGGCATGTAAGTATGTAAGAGATGCAATTGAGAGCATCGTCTAAACGTCTTTGGGCCTGCTCAGTTACTTGAATTAGACATTCCTTTTCTTCGTTGGAAGAGCTGGCCATTTGAAAGAGAGCGAGATAGAGATGCCTGTATGAAAAAAAGTGACAAGTAAGGAATCACTAGGTTGTTACATATAAATTCTCTTCTTTTTTTTTTTCCAGTCTAGTCTTTATAAATTCATATAATTGAATTGCATTTCTTAAAGAACAACAGACCTTTTATCATTCCACAATTCTTTTTAGATGATCAAATAACTTATCGCCAGTTTTAAACTTTCACGATACTACTTCCATGCATATTTCAGTTACTTTTGATTAAGACATTGAACTAACAGGATGCAAGAGAGATCATGCCATAAATTCACCCGAAAGGACAAATCACAATCCTCCAACTGAAGCATGTAAATAGATTGTTAAGTAAGAAATATAGCAGCAGCCCACTCCCACTGAAATAAGACCCATCAATTAGGGAGATTTTGATTTTATGGCATGTTCTATTTCTAAGGTTTTCTTCAGTTGGAGAACCAAGTGATTCGTTCAACTGGTTCCTTGGCTTACTACTCTCAGGTTAGAACTTAGAAAGACCTTGTCCTTCACTTCTAAAAGGGAGATTCAAAACTCCTCCCTCAGCAGTAGTACAAATCCAGTTTTAAACCAAAAATCCCCTTCTGTTCTCCGTCTTCTTCCACCTTATTAGAACCCCTTGATTTTCAGTAGTAGTATTCAAGAGGGGGGGATTCCATCCAGCAATGTGGTCATTTAGATCCCTGGATGCTTTGCAAATGGTTTGAGATTCATCTCAAGCTTTATCTTCTGCCGAAAATTTGCATATCATGTTTATCCGTCTGATTTGAAAACTTCTACAGAATTAAACGGATTCCAAGATAAATAAATGATGAAATGATCTGATCAAATCATCTTATTAGTATGATTCAAGAGGAAGTTGCAGCATTCACAAATAAGATCTGGAATGAATCGAGATTCAAAGGAGGAGAAAGAAAATACCTGATAAATCCTCTCTATGAGATCGATCGAGCGAGCGAGCGAGCGACGTGCGTCTTTTAATGCTTCAAGATTAAATCCCTTCCCAGAGAGAGGGGAAAAACCCTTTTCGAAAGGAAGAAGAGAATGAAAGTTGAAACAGAACCCCAAAAAGGGAAAGAATGAAATAAACTGGAGATGGAGGAGGAGGAGGATAAAACCTAGATGGGGTTTTGGGAGGGGTTTTGGATTTCCTGATGACCCGGTTAAATTCCTTTCTATTTCAGTCGAATCCTATGAGTGGGCTGCTGTGATGGATCACTGACTCATTGGGCACTCATGTGGAAGGAGTGGGGAAAATCAGCCTCATTCATCCGATCACCCTCATCTTATCATTCACAGCTCACAAAATTTATTCTTATTCTATTTATTTGTATGGGTGTATAATTAATGGTCCGGTCTATTCGGATGCGTACAAACTCAGGGAGCGTGTAAAGTGGGGGTGATTTCCACTTAGATGGACCATCAAGTGGGCAAGCTAGTGCATAGGATAATTTTCTTTGATTTAACAAATTATATAGATATATACATTTTCTAGCAAAAAAAAAAAAAAGAAAGAAAGAAGAAGAATATATAGTTCATGGATGCACAATGCAACATTATATATATAAATTCTAAAAAAAAATTCCATTTTAAAAACTTCTATTTTTGCTCCACACATACTATCTCGTTAATCGATATAGAGTCCAAATTTAATACTCATTCAATTTTTATTCACCATTATAATGAAATCACAAGAAAAGTAATGCCTCTAAATCCATTAAACTTTGGAATATGGATCAAGCGGCATTTCATGGTTGTCATACTTAGTGGGCCTAATTAGAAGGGACACTTTTTCAAGAAAAAAAAAAAACTCTCGGAGAGGTTTCTAGTATTTTGGATGGCTTTGTTAGAATAAAAGGAGAAATACCAAACCATGGTCTCTCTTTTGCTCTCCACTTTTATTTGTTTTGGAATCACGAAGATAAGATTGGGTGAGTTTGTTACAGTGGATCCCATTTAAGCAATATAAAGTCTATAGGATCTTCATCTATTGGTCCCACATTGATAGTCGCATGGGTAAAATAATTCACATAATAGGTCCATGCATAAGGGCGGATGGATTGGATCTAATGAGTCAAATTTTGATAGGCACGGTGGTAGAAAGAGTGAATGGTTCTAGTTCCACATTTTGGACAAAGTTTATCTTTCATCAAAAGGGTCCCATGTATACAGTTTAACGTTTAATGGCCCCATGTGAATAATCTTGGCATTGTCTAATGACTTAAGCCCCACATTAAGAGTGAAATTGTTTAACATGAATAGCTTTATTTGAGGAAGTTTGTGAATCATTCATCTCCTCCTATTTCTTATTAAGAGGGAATGAAGGTTCCTTTGATGATTCTTAAAAGAGGAAACTGTGTGCAAAGATTCCCATCTCATGTAAGAAACTTTCTTTCTTTGTCAGATAAAATGTAGTTGCATGAGAGGATTTTCAATGGCCTGGTGGCCGGGAGAATTGAAAGAAAACTGCCCAACAGGGATCGATCTCCAGTTGGAGCTATGGGAGAGGGCGCGCTATCCACAGCTTTAGCCCTATAATTCCCCAAAAAACCAACTTAATCAGGTTAGATATCTTCACCCATGATGTAATAGCCTCAAATTTTGAAGGTGGAGAGTACAGAGTGTGAAGGTGGAGATGTAACACAGGGCTCCTCTTGTCTTCTAAATTTCCCTCATAAGAAAAGTAATTTTTTTCAGATATGTAATCTTGTAAGGGTGATGCACTGTTGATTTGATTTTGCTCTGAATCCAAAGTAAGAGGTTTTTCACTCTTAAGATTCTTAATTATATACTGAGTGTGTTTTGGAGTCTATAAACGAGGTTGTTGTGATAAGGCTTGTGATAGCCAAAAGTGGTGGGAATACTTAACTAGCGTTTAGTTTTCTTTTCTTTTTTATTAGAGATCTAAATCTAGTAGATGTTAATCAAAATCTAACAGATACTAATCATTTTTCTTCTCATTTGAGGAGATGCAAAGAACAGGAGCTTTTAGAATAAAGAAATATGAGAGTTAATCTCTTCTTTCAGAGGGCACCCTTCTTCAGTTCCTGAAACCTTGCATCAAACCTGTAGATGGAGAAATTCTTATTCATTCATCTTCTCAGAGTATTTGAAATCCATAAATGAAACTTGGCAAATCATAATCGGGTTGTTCATTGGATTACATAAAACTTTGCCTAGTTATTTTCATAAAATACGTAAGAATTGAATACATAAGAATACATGGTCAACTGAGCTCCACCAAAGCGAGGGGTGAAGTATAAGGTAGCAATGTAGCTGGCCCCTGACATTCCGAGGATTTGAATTACAAGGCTGATGGCAGCGTATTCATTTTCCATCTTCTTTGTCCACTTTCAATGAAAGGAGAGGATATTTGATGGTCATTTTTTAATATTCACCTTGAATCTTTATTTCTAACAACGTACAGCATGCATTCCTATGTATTCTATGTATACGAACATGTCTTTATTAGTGTTTTAATAATCAGAAGCATGACTACCTTCTCTTTTTTTTTTCTGAAGAAGATGATGATGAAGACATAGCGATTTAGAAACAGGTCTACCATGCAAAGGAAAATTGGAGAGACTATTGTGCTACTTTTTATTTTGGTAAACAATTTTTTTTTTTTTCTGTTTTTGGTAGACACTGTTGCTGCTACATGGTAGTGGCCACATCTTCCTCATTATAACCTCCGAAGCATTTCTCTTTGCTTTTTATTACACCAAGAATTCTGTACAAACTACAAAGATTTTCATCTCATGTATGAGAAACTTTTTATCTGCTTGCCCTTCTTTCATCGTATTATCATTAGTTGAACTTTGACTAGATTAAAAAAACCATGTATGTAAAAAAAAAATTCATATTTGCATAAGAGAATTTTCACCTAAGACCACATATTGTTCACATGCCCCTCAATGGAGGTTGGCAGGGATGGAAACTACTCATCATAATAAGGTTTAGGCAAAAAAATCAGCTTTTCCAGATTATATTCACGCTATTGGACCGAATTTTTTACGGTGGAGAATACAGAGTGTGTGAAGGGGATACACTGATCAAAGAGGGGCCAAATGGGTGGGTCCCAAAGAGTGGAGTGCACATGCAGTTTAATAATATTTCACTTGAATAAAGCCAGATCTAAAAATATGTCAGTGTTGGGACCTGAAAATACAAGGTTCATTGAATATATGAAGGGAAAAAAGAGAGTAGCTCTCAACAGTTCATAAAATCTCTGGGATGAAAGACAATTGTAATAACTGTAAATGAGCAAATTAGGATAATAAAAGCATTGTTACTCCAAATGAGAAGGTGTCATTCCAATTCAAATCAACAATTACCCAATGTCAAGTGTCTGAGGTTTGCAATTTGACGGGCTGGGATTTCATTTTGCAATATGCAGCTCATGGTTTCCCAGTGAATTCAATTTACAGTGGTATTATATACTTATCCATCATATCAATTGCCGTTAGTAGTCCCTCTCTGTGGCTCAGATGGTAATTGCTGTTTTCTCCAGTTTTTTGAGTTTTTAATGAGCCAGCCATGTTATTTTGTTAAAAATATAAAAAAAAAAATGCAACAACTCAGTATAAAGAAATTTGCAATATACAAATTCGTTCTAATTGATTTTTAAATCACTTGTGAGACAGTCATTGGCCTAGTTCTCAGCATGCAAGGGGTTCCAGTGAATTTGGCAATTGCACCCCATGTTTCACATATTGCCATCTAAGGCTCTGTTAGGTAGATGCATCAATTGGTGTGGCAGAGATTCATTTTCTCCAGATATATTTTATAGTTATTCTTCAAAAGAATTTTACAGACCTTGCTTGATGATTTATTGATCAATGGTCAGACAAAGTTGCACAGTAACTTGGTGTATGTGTTTAAATCTAATACTGATAAAAGGCGCTTGATTGAGCAAGTCCTAAAACATAGGAACTGTGACTTTAGGGATAATATTAAAATATCTATTTGTTCTTCAAACAGAAATAATATGTGCAACTCATTGCGGCAAATAGTCACCTACGGAGTTCCGAGGGCCATGCCGGATTTTCAATCCCTACATACCATAAAGTAGGAACCCCCAAGTCAAAGGTACTCACAAAAAATCCCGCAAACAGAAGCCCTGTTGGAGAAAATCCCCTCCGGTTGAAAGATATTTGACAGCTTACTCTAAAAGCAACCATTCACCTTTTCAAGTTTGTAATTACATCTCAAAATGAGAAAGCCGTAGTAATGCTTTGTTTTCAATGCCAAATAATGTTTAAAATAAATATTAAACATTCAATAAGAAAAAGAACTGATAGTTGTGCTCATTACAAGCCCCACACAGACATGTCGCTAACTGCAAAGAATCCATGTAGTTTCTATCCAGTTCACCATCATGACCAAAAATTTAGTTTTGTTTTCAGTAACATTTTGTCTATGCTTTGCACTTTCCTCTTTACAATTTTAGCATTTCCATGTTATTATTCTGGGTCTGCAGAACTAAATAGCAAAAACATGTTTTGCTGTTTGTGTCTGAGTTTCAAATTGGATCTATACTTTACATAAACAGGACTTCTGTACGCCATGGAATTAAATTCTTAGGAATAGCAAGAAATGCATTCCTAAGAGTGACTAAAATTGAAAAAAAGAAAGGTGACTATTAGTAAAAGGACCATCAAATAATCTCTCCTGTGATGCAAAATGATGTAAAATAGAAACTACATAAACCATTAAGAAAAGACAATACAGATGACAACTAAAATAGAAATTGACAATCAACATTTAGAATTTCAAAATTTCTCCATAAATATGATGAATCGTTAAAAGATAAGTACTTTGAAAATGATGCCCATAAATCGAATCTAATTATTTTCACTCTATAACTTATTAAGACGACACTAATAATTTAGTTCCTACCCAAAAAAAGAAAAAAACCTAACAATTTAGTATTCCACATTGAAGCAAGCGAAGTAAGATAAAATGTAGTTGTAACATTTTAGTAATGTATATTTGGTTCGTACCATTGGGTAGCAAGGCACCAAAAATCAAGACTCTGGCACCGCTCAGATCTTCCAGCTTCTAAGTGGAAGGCATGCATTCCATGATTCACTCCGTAATAGATGCAATTGCCTTTCAAATCCAATGCAGGAAAGTCTCTAACAGAGAAGCATCTGGGTTGTTGAGCGATCAAGAAGATCATTCCATCGCCCAAGCTTTCCACCTCAACCAAATTCCACATTGAACCAATCTTGTACACATGAAATGCCTTGTTATGACCATGCACGTGGAACCCCAATAAAAGCTCCCCACGCCATTCCACCAAAAACCTCGTAGTCTTCAGTCTAAAATCAGCAATCCAAGGTGATAACCAATGTATTTTAGCTCTCAAGTCAAGATGGCGATCAAACTCCATGACCATAATACAACTGCTTTGAAATGATAAGCTAATGGCTGTTCTGTTGTGAAATAGCATCTGATCGTGACAGAAAGCTTTGAGTAGGGGATTGGAAAAATGGTGACAAGTCCATGACTTGTCACCTAATCTGCACACGTGGAGATTATTGGAAATATCAATGGCTACAATCAAACAGTTAGTGTTATCAGCTCCATTTGAGTTAGGAGCCGACGACAAAAAAGCACTTGATATGATAGACCCACATGGTACAAAAGGCCCTGTGAGCAAGTGATCTATTTGTAGGACTGGAAGATGAATTTGGACTTTCGACAATGGATCCATGAGGAAAACATTGGTCTCCCTCCGAAGTCTGGTTTGCATTATCAACCAGCCCTCAAAAGAGCCACAACTGCACGACCCATGAGCTTCTGGCAGGCGTAGCGTACGAGTCCTTCCATCTGAGAGACTGAAAAACTTTTGGCCATCGCTTTTGTCCAATGTTTGGAGCTTCAACCATACCAATGATGTCCTATGGCCACGTGCAACCCATCTCCACGACCCACAAACGGCACTGAATCGGATGCGAGTGACCATATCATTTAAGCGAATGAATACTTGTTCCATGACATCTGGATTTGAATATTCAAGACCAGATTCTTCCCCATGGATAATGACATATCTTTCGCCATCTTCATCGGTGCCTTTTAAATATTGGAGATTTCTTTCACCATCTTCATGGGTACCTTTTAAACATTGAGCAACCAATCTCCAATGCCAACAAGCAAGGAACCACATGCTAGTGGATAGATTATTCAAGCAGTTGAGTTTTTGTTTTATGACATCTTCATCTGAGAGTTGACATTGTCCTCTATGGGTAATTTCTCTTTCGCACTCTTTCTGGGTAACGATGTAAAACTTGTGCTGCGAAGAAGCTGCAACATAAGCCATGAACATCCCAGTCGTAGAGGGGGGCATGATTGATGACCGTGATTAATCAAGTCGACCTCTGAAAAATAAAATCATATCACATTAGCTATAACCCCTTCCTACTAGTAATGCAGATTGCAGAGAGGCTGAGTGCTAGCAATGACGAGGCATGCATGCTATCAAGAATTTTACATATAGGATGAATTGAATAAAGGAACTGAAGGCTTTGCACTAACAATATTCAATTGAATCAGAAATACTAAACACACAAGTAAACACACAATTTAGTAGAAAGAATGATGGTAAGACACTTGGTATAGCCAAATTATACTTCTTTTTGGCATCTCCTGTCTTTTTTATAATATAACAATTGCAATCTACACCTTCTTCCATTTTACATTATAGCACTTGTACTCCCATTATTTAACAAATAGAGAAGAAAATAAGCGACAATGCAGAGTCCTAAACAATTGCGCAGAGCATTCAAGGAAGTATGACATTAAATGTTGGGTGATCCTTTTACTGATAATGGTCTGCCTCTTTGGAGGCTTCATGAAGGAGGATGGAGGTAGCATTTAAAGCATTGTCATCCACCAGAGTCTTGGACCACACAATAGACTGAGGCTCTTTCCTGAAGAAAGCCTGAAACTGTCTGTTGGGCAAATGAGGAGGTTCCAACCAGAACTTGTAATTGTAGAAACACTCTGCAACCTGGATTCTAATTACTAATTTGAAACTAGTCTTTTTTGGTAAATTTATATATAAAAAACAGATCCTATTTCATCAGGTAATTGGGACCTGGCTTCTAAAAATTACATAAAACCTACCATTTGTGTGATTTTAAAAGTTTTATGAGGTCATTTTCATCCAAAAACATGGAAACTTTGTAGGCATGCACATGGGCGGTTCGGATCAGTTTAGAGAGAAAACCATCAACCAAACCGAACCCATCGGTTTTCTATTTTCCCGAACCGAACCGCCCATGTGCTCAAACCGACCAGTTCGGTTACGGTTATTTTGTTTTTTTTATTTTATTTTATTTTCACAAAAAAAAAATGGCAGTTCAATTGGTGAGAGACATTCGACTCCAAGTAACGGAGTGAAGGTTGAGTCTTCTTCAAGTAAATTTTCATATTCTTTTTTATATTTTATAAATATATATATTTATGTAATTGGTTCGGTTCGGATTGAGCGGTTTAACCACACCTTCAAACCAAACCGAAACAAACGGGTTGAAGTAAATTCGAACCGTGGTTTAACTGGACCTTCAAACCAAACCGAACCAAACGGTTTGAAGGAAATCCAAACCGTGACCGAACACATCTGAAATCCTATAACTCTGCACTGTTTTCTCCATTTGCTTTACTCTTACAAGAGAAAGAACTATAACTGGATTTCATGCAATGATTTTATTGATATAAAAAAAAAAAAAAAAAACAAATTAGTTGAATGCTTTTCACGCAAAACGTGATAAAAAATAAATAAATAAATAAATAAATAAAAACCCTGATTATCGTAAAAACAAATAGCAAAACCCCAAATCAAAGTACATTCAATAACCCAAGACTCCAAAGGGACACGGAAAAAAAAAACACAATAAGAAGAGCATAGAATTGACAATCATTCAAATGGGCCTCAAACATGCAAGACAAGTCACAAATAGAATGCAGGAAAGAAAAAACAAGAAGAAGGACAAGAAAAGAGAGAGAGCTGACTTTTTTTTTCCTTCTTTCTTCTTCCTCCTCTACTTTTCTACCCTCTATTTGCTCGCTTTGTTTCCCTGCCTCGCACAGGAAACCCTGACACGAAAGCCTTTCCGTTTTATATATGCACGGATCCTCACCGCTTAGACGCTCAATCAATTCATTCATTGTGGTTGAAACTTGGGTTCAACTGTTAAAAGTATTACATGGATCCCATTGAGGAGGAGCTTATTGAATATTCTACGAGTCCATGTCTAGCTAGAGATTGATGGCCCCAATGGTCCCACCAAAAAAAGGAAGACAGTATTGGGATCAGTCCTGCTGCAGAATATTATGTAAATTGCATGTTTCTTCAGTGTCCATTTAAAGTCATTGAATATATAAAAAATTTAATAAAAAAATGGAGCTTTGGCCGGAGGTCCCTGAGAGCATTACTTTGTTGCAAACAGTCCATAAAAAAAAAGTCATGCAGCCAAAAGTCCCTCTCATACTTTTTCATATCTGAAATGTCCAATTTGCCCCTTCCTTCATTGTCGCCTAATTCATATAACGCCAGCAATACGACAATTACAACTTTCGAAGGACCACCGAAGCTTGTATTGCTACAATACACCAAAAAGATGATGTGATGTTGACTTGAAACAAAGTTTCTAGAAAAATATTGAAAAGATGTTCTGCCTTTTCCTCTAGCTACTAGTTATTACTCCACATGTGCCTTCGCTAGTTCTTCTCTTGATTTTGCAGGATGGGTGGGATGTAGCTCAAAGAGATGTGATATTAGAAATGGAGGAGACTTGCATAAACACATGGAACGATCAAATATGCTCTGGTACCAAGTTCTCCATTTTTCTTTCTTGTTATTAAAGATTGGGTGTGGTTGAAGAAGAAAGACGCATTGCAGGGCTTGAACGTCGTCAGATCTATAGGGAACGATCAAACCTGATCTGGTACCAAGTTCTCCATTTTTTTCTTATCATTAAATATTGGGCGTGGTTGAAGAAGAAAGACGTGTTACAGGGCTTGAACATCGTTAGATCTATCTACTGGCAATGGAGAAGCAGAACCACCGTAATCCACCATCATCGTTGGCATTACCAGAGAAGAATAGGCAGCGGGGCCTGAGGATTTATGAGTTTTTGACAAATTTATCTGAGTTTTTGTGAAATTTATCTGAATTTTCATCAAATTTATCTGAGTTCTTGACAAATTTATCTGAGTTTTTGGCTATTTATCTGAGTTCTTAAACAAATTTATTTGAGTTCTAAACAAATCTATTTGAGTTTTTTGCAAATTTATTTGAATTTTTAAAAAATATAGCCGAGTTTCTAACAAATTTATCTCCATTTTGAAATTTTTAAGTGAGTCTTTGAACGAATATTTCTATGTTTTTTGGCAAATTTATTTGTATTTTCTTAGACCTCGCTTACCTCACCGAAGTTAGATTTGCAATTTGTTTTCAAAATGATGGATCTTCAACCTGCTTCACAGACGATGGTTCTGCAATATGCTAGCAAGAAGATCTGTCTTCACAAATAGACTAAGTTGAAATGATCTTCGCAATGAATCTGCAATCCGCTTCGCACTTGAACTGCAATCTTCTTCAAAAACGATGGATCTGCAATATACTTCACACACAATTGATCTAAAATCTGATAGCAAGAAGATCTTTCTTCATAATTAAACTGAGTTGAAATGATTTCTCTCAGAAGTTTTCTAGTGCCATATTCAATATCAACAACGAATGCAGTTTGAATTTAAAAAAAAAAAAAGATTTGCGCTAAATTGCAAAGGCATATCAGTAACAAACGATCACTAATGATCTAAATTAGACGCTAACTAATTGTGACACATGTATGGACCACTGCATTACATGTTGCGACAGTTACAGGGGCATTTTAGTCCTGAAAAATGAAAATATGTGCACATGGACCTAAGGCTTTAACAAGTTTTTGCTTGGACTGGAGGCCGGATACAATCCATTATAGCGACATTTCACTAATTTTGCCTAAAAAGAATCGGGAGCAAAGTTTCTAATTCTAATTTTTATCATATATTTAATGATCTTCTATTATATTATATACTATGACAATTCAAGAGGACTCCTCTATCTAAAAAAAATGCTCTCTTGTTTTAAGGGGCTCCTACCATCTAAAAAAAAAAATGAGTCTATTCAAAAAAAGAAATAGCTATGGTCTCTATTTTGGATAGTTTTTAAATCATCCATTTCCTAATTTCCAAGATGGTTCAATTCAAATCTTCAATTTATACCACATTTACGTGGCCCCCACTTTTAGATTCCCAAGCTGCTTACTTCCACCGCACTATAGAACTCTCTTTTACTAAACTATTTCATCCAACCAATGGTTCCTTATCTCTTTTATCTCCTTTACCCGCGTGACACCCTAAATCTCCTAACATTTCTCTCCCTTATCTTTGCCTAAAATTTCTCACTTCTCTCCTAATATGATTAGGACAATCCCTGGTTTCTCTCTCATCTCTCTTCCCTCTCATGGTATGAATGGGCCCATCTAACAATATATCTTCAAATCACCAATTAATCTATGGGGCATTTGGTGAAAGGTCCCTCAACAGTACGTTTTATAGCATGTGGTCCAGGTTATTTTCTCATAAAGGCAGCGGTCCCCTTTTAACATTTAATGAGTCAAAAAGACAAAAATGCCCTCTCTTTATATACTCTATACGTCACCAAACATGCATTACTTTAAAATATTCCGTCATACACTCCGAAATTTAAGCAAAATAAAGATTTTGAAATCAAAGATGAAGGAAACTGCACAAAGAAGCAAAATCAACTCATCAGTGACCTCAAGCAATCGAATCATCTTGACTCAAACTTAATTGAGTTTGACATAATAAGTTTATCTAAGTTTTGGTTTGAATTTATCTGAGCTTGATATGAAATTATTTGACTGTGACATGTATTTGTCTAAGTTTTATATAAAGTTATCTTAGTCTATGATCAATTAAATAGGACTTTAAATGAATTTATCTGTATATTATATTATATTTCTGAGTTTGATTTCAATTTAACTTCGTTTGTTATTAATTAAACAAGGTTTCAAATGAATTTATGTGATTTTGAAATGATTTTCTTTGAGTTTTTATTAAGTTTATCTGAGTTGCTTATGAAATAATGAGTTTGGTATGAAATTAACTGAGTTTCACAAGATTTTATTTGAGTTTAAAATGTATTCAACTTGATTTTAAATGAGTTTTTTTGAGTTTGCTATGAATTTATCTAAGTTCTGTATGTGTTATCTGACTTTGGCATAATGTTATTTGTCTTTGGCATGATGTTATCTGTGTTTGGTATGAATTTATCTAAGTTTGATATGAATTTATTTGTATTTACTTTGAATTAATATGAGTTTGACACAAATTAAGTGAATTTATCTGAGTTTGCTGTGAATTTATCTAACTTTGATGTATGTGTTTTCTGAGCTTTGTATGTGTTATCTGACTTTAATATAGTGTTATTTGACTTTGGCATGATTTTTTTTCTAGTGTTTGGTATGAATTTATCTAAGTTTAATATGAATTTATTTGTGTTTGCTTTAAATTAATGTGAGTTTGATAAAATTAAGTGAATTTATCTGAGTTTGCTGTGAATTTATCTAACTTTGATGTATGTGTTATCTGAGTTTTGTATGTGTTATCTGACTTTGGCATAATGTTATTTGACTTTGGCATGATGTTATCTATGTTTGGTATGAATTTATCTAAGTTTGATATGAATTTATTTGTGTTTGCTTTGAATTAATCTGAGTTTGATACGAATTAAGTGAGTTTATCTGAGTTTGCTGTGAATTTATCTAACTTTGATGTGTACTTAGTTATTTGACTTTGGCATGAGTCTTGTTTATTTTGCTGTGGATTTATCTAAGTTTTGTATGTGTTATATGACTTTGGCATGATGTTATCTGTATTTTGTACGAATTTATCTAAGTTTGATATGAATTTATTTGTGTTTATTTTGAATTAATCTGATTTCGAAATTAAATTAAGTGAATTTATCTGAGTTTGCTGTGAATTTATCTAACTTTGATGTATGTGTTATCTGAGTTTTGTATGTGTTATCTGACTTTGGCATAATGTTATTTGACTTTGGCATGATGTTATCTATGTTTGGTATGAATTTATCTAAGTTTGATATGAATTTATTTGTGTTTGCTTTGAATTAATCTGAGTTTGATACGAATTAAGTGAGTTTATCTGAGTTTGCTGTGAATTTATCTAACTTTGATGTGTACTTAGTTATTTGACTTTGGCATGAGTCTTGTTTATTTTGCTGTGGATTTATCTAAGTTTTGTATGTGTTATATGACTTTGGCATGATATTATATGACTTTGGCATGATGTTATCTGTATTTTGTACGAATTTATCTAAGTTTGATATGAATTTATTTGTGTTTATTTTGAATTAATCTGATTTTGATATGAATTAAAGTGAATTTATCTGAGTTTACTGTGAATTTATCTAACTTTGATGTATGTGTTATCTGAGTTTTGTATGTGTTATTTGACTTTGGCATGATGTTATCTGTGTTTGGTATGAATTTATCTAAGTTTGATATGAATTTATTTGTGTTTGCTATGAATTAATCTGAGTTTGATACGAATTAAGTAAGTTTATCTGAGTTTGCTGTGAATTTATCTAACTTTAATGTGTACTTATTTGACTTTGGCATGAGTCTTTTTTATTTTGCTGTGAATTTATCTAAGTTTTGTATGTGTTATATGACTTTGGCATGATGTTATATGACTTTGGCATGATGTTATCTGTGTTTGGTACGAATTTATCTAAGTTTGATATAAATTTATTTGTGTTTATTTTGAATTAATCTGAATTTGATATGAATTAAAGTGAATTTATCTGAGTTTGCTGTGAATTTATCTAACTTTGATGTGAACTTATTTGACTTTGGCATGAGTTTTTCTGAGTTGTTAAATGAGTTTTTTTGAGTTTGTTGTGAATTTATCTAAGTTTTGTATGTGCTATATGACTTTGACATGATGTTATCTATGTTTGGTACGAATTTATCTAAGTTTGATATGAATTTATTTGTGTTTGCTTTGAATTTATCTGAGTTTGATACGAATTAAGTGAATTTATCTGAGTTTCCTGCGAATTTATCTAACTTTGATTTGAACTTATTTGACTTTGGCATGAGTTTATTTGAGTTTATATGAATTTATCTGTGTTTGAAATCACAACCAATTTGAAAACAAGTTATGTCACTTCGATATGAGATTATCTAACTAGATTTGGTTTGGTTTGACTAGATTTAGTTAAATTTATCTAGCTTTGATAAAAATATATCTGAATCTAGCAACCTACCCCATGTGACTTTTGCAATCAGTTGTTCAAGTAATCTCTTAGGTTTTCTTCTTTAGCTCTTCATTTCTGTTGAAACGGTGTCTTCCAACAAGATGCTCTTCCAATATCGAGAAAAAAAGACTTTCCTCAAGGCTGTTATAGGACTAGCCATGAGGATTATGAAGTAGTTCACTTGCTATGGTCCAAGACCCAACCCGTTACAGATGGTAAGGACCTTGAAAAATAATCTGGGAAAGACAAATAAGTTATAAAAAATCTGATGTCACATGCTTAGGGACCACACACTCATTTAAATGGTTAGAAGGGCAAATATGTCATAAAAATATGATGTCAAATGCTTAGGGACCACACACCCATTTAAATGATTAGAAGGGCGAATAAGTCATAAAAAATCTGATGTCACATGCTTAGGGACCATACACCCATTTAAATGGTTAGAAGGGCAAATATGTCATAAAAAATATGATGTCACATGCTTAGGGACCACTGCCGGAATTAATTCCATGCGCAAGGGACTCTAGGCCTTAAACCGTAATGCTATGTCCTAAAAACTTTATAGCTCAATAATGAGGGATCTCTCCCTAATTTACCCTTAATCTAAAGGGGGAGTATTCCACCGCACCTATCCCTCATCATAGGGTGTGGGACAAAAGTCACCCTATGGGACAAAAGTACAAAAGTGACTTTTCAAGTACATAGGAATACTCCCTATGTACTTGAAACTTCTCAACTCAAAAGGGGGAGTCGCCCCTAAAGACCCTCTAAATCCCTCAATTATCTCCAAAGTACTATATTTATAGAAAACCTTAAAAAAAGAAAAAGAAAAAAGAAGGGTTTCATTCCACCGCACTCTAACAACTCAAGGTATCCTCCTAAATAGGTTTCACCTTTCAATGTTCATTGTAGTTCAATTAAATTCATCAAGAAATAGGCTTATCTTCACTTCGAACCCAAAATTGAGACTTCCTCTTTTGAAAGTCGATAACTTCCTCTTTTGAAAGAGGATAATCCATTAGTGGGCTCCACAGTAGGTTAATATTAATAAAGTAATGCATGAGAAGGGGATTTGAGAGATAACGGCCGATTTTCTAGGATGGATTGAAATCTTGGTTGATACGTGGCTATACGAAAAGTTCCATTTGGACTACACATTCACATGGCTCATGATTAATCATGATCAAGTATGTTTTTGAAAACTAACCGCAAATACTTCATCTGAGTGAATTTTTGGCACAGTTACTCAGTGGGAGGAATTGATCAGATCAATAATCTGCCTTAGAACCAAATTATAAGTTTCTGCCAACACACTAATGGTGACTAGTCGCCCAACACAAACTAACAATAATTAACAGTCGGAGTTTATTGGAGTCTTTGTAGGAGTGCAGAGAGATTTTGAAATCCTCCGGGACAATTGCTAATAATTTAGCAGACATTAAGGGACAATATAAAAAAAAATGGGAGTAAAAAGCAAAAACAGAGGACTTTGACTGTCATTATGGCTTTACCCTTCACAAGCAAAGCCTAGAGGATTTGAGGAAGAAGAATATTTTCTATCCAATTATGCCAAGAAGAGTTTAAAAAAATGGAAAATCATAACTAAAGATATTGCATTATGTATGCTTAATAGTCTAAATTCAGACATCCTCCAAACCTAAATTTTTGTCGGTCACATCTTGCAAGTGGATCCCAAAAACCTTACTGCGACGAACATTTTGAACACTAAAAGCTAGACAGTTTCATATGTAATACACATTTGAACAAGAAGATATAAAAATGGGAAGAGCACCTCAGCCCTGTTAAGTAATTCCAGAATGACATGTACAGGAGACTGTTCCACCATCAAACAACATAGTATTGGTCAGAGAATGACTGAGATGCCGTATTCAGTCTTCTTTGCAACTCTTCAACAACTCTCTCTCTTGGAACTGTCACCTGGGTGTTGGCTGCAAGTTCTTTTATATTGGCAACACCTTGTTCTAGTTCTGAGTCGCCTACAATCACCATCAAAGGGATGCCAGTCTGATTGGCACGCTCGATCTGTTTCACCACCTTTTTAGTCACTGCAAATTCTGCTTTTAGTTTGGCATTCCACAGCTCGCTCACCAGTTCTGCAGCTAACGCCAAATCCTTCCCCAGAAGAACCACTAGAACTTGGGTTTCAGTTGCACGAATTGACTGCAAAACCAAGGAAAAGAGCCAGATGAAAGCATGTTAAGTGTCAATGATATGGGTTTTATAAAATTTGAAAGATGCGACTATGCATGCTTTGCCATGAAACTATACAAAACTTACACACATGCCCACAGTGCCTGCATATTGCAACGACCACTGAAGCCCAGACTATCAATGCTAGTGACATGCATATCGCAATAGATTTTCCAAAACATGGCATATTATGGTAGCTATATATGACATGCACATTAACTCTAGAAGCAATGATACAAAGATTTAGCAGTAATGGTAAGGACACAGTACATGCCTCCAACTAAAAAATGAACAACCAAAATATTATACAATACAGAGTACAATAAAATATCAAAACATGCACAAATAATTCCCACACTAAAGTTCCTGGGGCACAGTTTAGAAAATCAATGACATTCTAGGATGTTCTTACAAACATGTGGATGACAACCCCTTTTCTAGGCGAAAGTAAAATTCAAATACAAGAAAGCAAATGTCTGCATGTGTGTTTAATGGGTACATGGAGGGAGGAAATGTAGTGTGTGTGAATGGGTAGGATCAATCGGAGGACCACCCAGATACATTTAACCAAGATAGAGATAGAGATGGAATACACGAACCTAGATCTGGGAGAAGGGGAAACTCGATGATCTCCTTGATGCATACAATACCAATAGTGATTCAAACTCCACAACTCAACAACCACATTATAATCCACATGTGGAAGACACTGCTGATGCATACAATTATTTTCTCCCACAGAACATAACCACATTACAAAACACCAAAAGCCTGTTTGTTTGCATTGGAATACACAGGAATTGAATACATATGATTTCAAGGTCAACTGAGCTCCACTTACAGCCTATTTGTTTCTTCCATTAGAGTACATAGAATTCATACCCTATGTGGTTAAAAATGAAGACCAAATGTGCATTTCCAAAAATGAGCATCAAATAACCTTTCCTTCCAGGGAAATAAAATCAAAAGAAGATGGTCATATCATTCACACCTCACCTCTTTAATAATCCCTTATAGGGCCTGTTTGTTTGCATCATAATACAAAATAATTCATGGTGAAATGAACTCTACCAAAGGATTATTAAAGAGGTGAGTGGTGAAGGATATAAGGTGAAGTTGTAGATGGGCACTTTACTTTCATATGTATTGAATTGCTGGGTGATGGCTGGGTATTAGTTTCCCATCTTCCCTTGATTCACTTTTCATTAAAGGAGAGGTTATTTAATGGTCACTCTTGTATATTCACCTTGGATCTTTATTTTTAGCCACTTATAGCATGATTTCATATGTATTCAATTCCTATGTAATCTATGCAAACAAACCAAGCCCTAAATGACAAAAATATCATGGGATTCTGAATGAAAACTTGTACGATTTAGTGAACCCACACTCCATCTTCCATTTTTCTCCTTTATTTTTTTCCCTTTAATACATACTGTAACCAGTTGCATTTGTGGCATTTATATGTAATTGTTGGTCGGAAAAAATAAAAATAAAAAATGCCAAAACACTCATGGTTGAGAGGTGTTCGCAGAGTTGGCGCCTTAGGATCACACACATGCCCAGGGTCAGGGCTCACACATGCGCACACACCAACAAAACAACAGCCAACAGTCTCAAACAGTACCATGGGAGCCATTCTTAATCTACAGTAACATTTAGCATAGAACAAGGTAATACCTAGCACATAAGGTATCATAGCATACAGCATCTTAATGTAATATCACCTGGTTTGTGCCCTTCTCAAGTTGTTCCTCCATGATTGTAAATACTCTTTCAATTCCGAGGCTAACACCAACTGCAGGGACCTGCTTTCCACTGAACATACCTACAAGATTGTCGTAACGTCCTCCCGCAGCAATGGAACCAACCTACCGATAAACTAGTCAGTAATAAATCCGACCCAACACCACTTGCCATTGTTGCAGCACAAAATATGAAAATTCAAGCAATAGTTGCAGAAGATAGGGATATCAGCACTCCAGATATGGATGATCTCAGCACATAATTAATTTTTTGAAACACAACCATTACAGAATGTTTTTGTGCATCTATAAGACTTAACAAGTTCTGGCAGTAGCTGCTATCCTAATAGGCAATAGCAATAGCAATAACAATAACTTCTTGTTATTATTGTTATTATGAGAATGTGATGATGTAGTAGCGATAGTATCAACAGGTAGCCAGACTTATGGGAAGGCTACAATGATGATTATAATTATCTTTTGAAAATGATGATTGTTACTGATATTTCCACAAGATACATAGCTCTTACAGAAATCTACACCAGGGTCAGTTGGAATTTAGAGTCATCATTTTGTTGACAAGGACACAAATGGTACTAATGAAGAATTATATTTAATCGGGAAGCAGTGAAACTGAAGAGTATGGCATTGGATAAACAGTTAATGACCCTTTCATGATCAATTCTTCATAAGTAGCTAGCATTAACAACTCCACTAATGACATTTCTTGCAAATACCATGTTAGAATGAGGAAAATCACTCTAGGTATTTGGCGCGCAATGTACTTTTTCTATAAATTACCATGATCAAACCACAATAAAAAATAGATGCAACTGGAACCTTATGCACTGGACACTAGGCAGCCAAGAAGAAAGGCCATAAGTAAAGTATCAAAGACCGTAGCATGGATGCCACGTTTACTTTCCACTGATCTTACCTAGGCTATATAGTATATTGTTGAACGCTACAATGCTGAACCAAAAATGGCAGGAAAATGCCATGAATTAATAGCTATGATCATTAATAAAAAGGCAGAAAAACAGAAACTCAACTTTTATGGTTGAAAGATACAGGAGCAAGGATAAAGGCCATATAAAGCAGATACAATGAAAGGAAAATGGGCAGGCCTACATCACTAAAAGGATAAGAAAATGGTGAACCAAAGCTAAAACATTGTCATGTGCACATCATGCCAATGATGCACTCTCAAACGAGCAAAAACCCAAGGCACATTTCCTAAGCCCCCAAAAATCTCTATCCAACATCCCCCACCCAAAAAAATAATAATAATAATAAAATCAAACAAACACTGCCACCCACTAATCCATTAAAACAAAATAAAAAATGAAACGCGCAAACACTCAACACTATTCACCATCTAGAGCTAAAATGAAAAAAAAAAAAAATCTACAACAACAGCAACAAAGACTTTCCATTTCCATTCATTCCTAATGCTGAATAGGTTTTCTAATTTCATAGAGGGACCGAGTTTAGAATTCTGATGGATCACTTGTGTTTTTTTTTTTTTTTTTCTGGTTTGAGGAATGTGTGTTTTGAGGTGTAGGGGTATTCCTATCTTTCAATTCCACTCTGACCACTCTCCAGCCACAACATTTCATACAAATTAGATTCAGTGTGTTTGCTTCATTCAGATCCCTTCCAGCTAGAATGGCTTCAACTGCAAGAGCCCTCTCTCTGCAGGAACCAAACCATTTTGTAGGAAACAGCCAGCATAAGTTCAATCTTTACAAATGACTAATCGCATCATGCCATCTTAGGTCTACAATTCATTGATTCCTGAGGATCATTTGGGATTTTTCTTTTTTATAAGTTTTTCAAACCTTGAACCAGTTTCAGTTAACATGGATATGATTCAGCTTTTGCTTCTGAAAATAATGTATTTTTACAGGTACTTCCAAAATAATGTTCAGAAAATGGTACCGAAAGAGAGAATCGGGGGCCAACACACTCATGATTGACTGGTGTTGGCACCTTAGTTTCACACACATGCCAAGGGAACAGTGGGTCTTCCAATTGAAAGTATCACTCCTGACCAGTAGTCTAGCATAAAAAAAAAAGGAAGAAAAGAGAATTAGGGAGCTCCTTAGCAACTGCTTGATCATAATAAACCTCTACTTAAATGGAAAAATACAATAATTTGTATAAATACAGAGGTAATATAAGGAGGTGCCCACCTGACCATATCCTTAAAAAGGAAGCAAATTAAAAATAAAAAAAGGAACCGGTGTTCAGTTTTGTAGCACTGAAACATTAACCATCTGTATCCAGTGCAAACTGCAAGGTATATTAAGGAAGAAGGAAATTCATAGCAATAATGAATGATCTACCTGTGTTGAACCGCCTTTGAAAACAGCTTCAAAAATAACTCCAGTGTAATAATCAAGACCTCTTGCAAGACTCAAATCAAAAACCACTCTGTGTATACACCTAGATTTTTCCAAAGCTTGAAACAAAATCTCCAAATCCTTCAAAGCAATAACAGATCCACTATTGTTCAAAAACTGGCTCCCCTCTTGCTTCAAGTCAGATAATATTTCTAATGGGGCCCCTCTTTTCTTCACAAAGGAACCGATCTTATCTGCTGTTTCAACTGTTAAGCCTTTCTCTTCCACCTGCCACATGGAAACAGGTTTTCCACAGACTAAGTAAAATGTGCACCAGTTGAAGACAACAATGATGAGAAAGAAGAAACATACAACAGAAAATATAGGAAAAAAATGGCTTGAGGTAGTAAAAGAACAATGACAATACAGCAATGGCATTAAACATGAAAAGTACAAACCCATGTAAATTGTACTAAAAACAATTTCAAACGAGCTTCCCCCCTCTTTCCAAGGAACTGCAGATATGAAACAAGGATATGACAATTTGAAAAATAAAATATAATAAAATTCTGCATCTGATACATATCTGTACTGGACATGCAGATTGCACTCACTCCGATAATTCTAACAAGAAGGAAAAACTAAAACAATGTCAATGATTTCCATGTGTGAACTCCATTCTTCTTCCTAGGTTTAGTTGAGTTTATTATTTATGAAAGCTTATATAGCTCCAATGTACTTCTATCCTTGTACATACATATTTTTTACACCCACACAATTGTGACATATTAACCGTAATTTTCTTTTTTTTTTTAACGCATATCAGGCTTCTTGAAGTTGACATAGAATTACCTCATTAACCAAGCCCAAATTCAGTACCAGATTTGCCTTTTTTTTTTTTAATTTTCAAATTGAGATAGGAATTAACCTGTGCAGCATGAAAGCAGCTGACATGAATTGACAAAGTTCTATCCGCTAAACAAAAAAAGTGAAAATTGGAACCACAATACATATTACATAGGGACCATGTGCTCGTCTAATATTTATTATTCAAGAACTTTCTAGAACACTTACAACAAATCAAGATATTTTCTCTGAGATAGCTTGGTTGTATGGAGTGCAAATCAAAATACAAACTAGAAAGATTAAGAATTTGCCATGCAGCTGCCTATAGATATAATGGATAGTAGTAGTACTACTTTGGCACAGAGTATGAGATATTGAATTCTGTTCTCACCAATTCCTTCTTGACCTGATCGAATGATTGCTTGTCCAACTTGTCAATACTGGAACATACTGTTCGGAATTTCTCAGAAGACACACCACAAATCTCCAACATACCATCCAACAGCTTCCTATGGTTTAACTTTATCTGCAATGTGCATCAGCATTCATAGTGAGCATTACAATTTTAACATGAACTATCAAATGTGAACAAAAAAAAAAAAAAAAAACATAGAAGAAGAAGATAAATTGAGTGTGTGGAATAAAATAAAATGACTATTTATGTTTTTTCCAATAACATTCTCGTTTTCTCAAAGCAATACAGCAGACGGAGTAATCCAGCAAGAGCAATACCTCATAATCGCCGATGC
Organism: Litsea cubeba; assembly: GCA_012931725.1. NCBI lineage: Eukaryota > Viridiplantae > Streptophyta > Magnoliopsida > Laurales > Lauraceae > Litsea > Litsea cubeba. The sequence goes on along the minus strand of CM022947.1, from coordinate 114,326,261 downwards.
TCAACTCATCCAGTAGTTCAGTCAAAACTTTAAGCACCTCAAAATCAGGCTCCATCACATCATATTGACCAGCAATGTCAAAGTCGCACTGATAGAATTCACGATACCTCCCTTTGGATGGGTTATCCCGTCTGTACACTTTAGCTATTTGGTACCTTTTGAATGCATTGATATTGTTCATGGCCAAGTAGCGAGCAAATGGAACAGTCAGGTCATATCGAAGAGAACAAATCTCCCCACCCTGAATGCAAGGCAAATATGAACTCTTGATGATGAACATAACGCGACATGATATATATTTATACTAATAACCAAATTTATTATTGAAATAATAAACATGAACATAACAGGAAAAATCATGATAGGAAACACAGCTTCTGCAGTGCATATTCTCTACAAAGATATGTTTGGGAGAGAGAGAGAGAGAGAGAGAGAGAGAGAGAGAGAGAGAGAGAGAGAGAGAGAGAGAGAGAGAGAGAGAGAGAGAGAGAGATGTGCCAGGAGCTCATTGAATGCATGCCAATAATGGGGGAGGGGAATGGAAATGTGTCTTTGTCGAGTGTGGACTAGAAGGCAGCAAAAAGATGCCATCAGAAGTCTGAATCGTTGAAAGCATGATGACTTTAAATTCCTAAATAGAGTGCATTCTTTTCAATGGGAACAGTCAGATAAATGCCAATTTAAGACAACCCTAAAAATAGAGAAAATAGCATCACAAAGTCACAAACTGCACTTGCCACACAATGTACTTCAAATAAAGAAGATGAATAACACGTTCAGCATCTCTAAAACGTAGGATCCACACATTTGTCAAGATTCTTTTCCTAGTGTCTAAATGATTCTTAGTCAGAGTCCTATCCAGGACTACCCAAAAGAAGGCAATCATCTTTAGGTACATCTAGATGGTGTGTGAGGAGCTTTTTACTCTCACGGCACTGCACAACATGGAGAAAAGGACGTCACAGTGAATGGCATACTCACTTCCCTTACCAAATTCTACGGACCAGACCCCCTCCCCCAAAAAAACCCAAACCACCACCCTTGACAAGGAAAATAGATAATGTGAAACAGCTACAGAACTGCAACCAGCCTATCCAATTCTTAAGCAGAAAGATTCCACCTAAACAAGGGAAACCAAATATCAACTCTATCCAACCCATCCAAGACAAGAGGCCATGGCACAATGGAAGGGGCTAACTATTGCAACCTTAAGGTTACACACCCCATCTAGGTGCACCACCGTTCGTAATTTACATCCCATTAACCCAATCCCAAATCTTGTTAAAAGGAAGATGATGGACAGAGATCACATAACTTGTTCTACCCTTGTACTGCCATATAATATTAGGAATGGATGTGATAGCTCAAACTTCATAAGGAGAAGATGAGGGTTGAAGGATAAGAAAATGGGGCATAAGTTTGAAAAGAAAAGGTCATAAAATAATCATCATCAAAGTCTTGTCCCAACTATGTTGGAGTCAACTACATGAATTCTGTTTTTCCATTCCCGTCTATCCGGGCCAAATTCTCGGATAGGTGCACTTCTTTAGATCCAACCTTACTACTTCCATCAAAGGTCATGAAATAAAACATCAATGAATCATCTTAAAGTAATACACGATCTCAACAATAGTATTGCTATAAATAATCTAGATCAGCAAATTCTTTTCTCCACTTCTCTCATTAGCAATGGCAGATGCTTTCTGGAAAATGATTGCTTGCATTTTAATTTTTAAACCATTAGAATATACCAAACATTAAAGGAAAACAAAATCAGAACCAATAAATACACAGAAGAAAGACAAGTTAATCATATTCTAAAGAAAGCAAAGGTCAGCCTGGATACCAAATGCAAATTTATACAAACCTGGTCGGCAAGATCATATATTAACTTTGAATCTTCCCCGTACTTTCCCATTAGAGTCTCTCTTAATTCGAAAACAGGAGTATCTAAGGCCACACCTCCATGCCTCTTAAATACTCCTACAATGATTGAAAATGCTCTCTCTCTTACAGCCATTTGCTCCTTCCCAAAGTCCCGGGTACCCTGATAAATAAATTGATAAAGGTCAGGTATAATATAAGTTCTATTTAAAAAAAAAAAAAACAGTAGTCACTATTCAGGAACAATACAAGTTGACTGCAATGAAATAAAGACAGGATGTGAAGGGGAAAAAATGAAGCGACAAAAGTACATGTTTGTAAATGCACAAGCACTTTGATGAAACAGGATACATCAAGAAAAATGGGGCTTGCCAGATTTCATCTCTACAAGAGTTCAAGTACACGATAACAAAGTTTTACAAAGCAGCAAGAAAAAAATTCAACCATGACAAAAAAAAAAAGGAAAGAAGAAATTAAATTGCAAACATTACATTAACAGGAAACAAATAGAGAAGATCTTAAACCACCCTTAGCAAGACAATCTGCCTTGGGTTTTGCAGACAGAAGAACACAACTTAGCTTTAATTACACAATTCAACTAGATGACCGATTATGAATTGAAGAGAAGAATACAATATGTTGGTTTCAACTTTCAATAGAGTCTTTGAATTGAAGGGTATAGCGTGCATTCTTTTCAAGTTTATATTATATGAAACAAGGGGTGCTTTCAGTCATTGCAGGTAAAACCAAGCAAAATTTCACAACAAAGGACGCAAAATGATAGATACTAGCTCCCAATAATGACAGACAGCATTGTAGTTCTCACCTTGGGAATTTTGGGGAGCCTTCTCACTTCATTGCTTTCAACAATGTCTTTCACCTTCGTCAACAGGGCATCAAGCTCTGGATCCTTAGGATCAAAAAATGATGTAAGCTCCTGTGCCCACTTAATAATAACTCCCAATGCGTCAGCCAAATCCTGAGACCCGGTTAACTTGTCTCTAATAAGCTGCCTTATGACTGAAGTACCCTTTCCCAAAACCTTCTTCTTCTTATTCTTCTTCTCACTCTTTCTTTCCAAATTCACATTTCCCCCATTTGTCTCAGCTTTAGACAAGGGACCCCCTTGAGTCTTCTCATTCAATTCAGCTGCCTCCAGTGAAAACAGTGCCAGTGCTGCTTCCCAGGCAATAATCATTCTCAATTTAAGTAACAAATCATATATTTCATGTAACACCGTAATGTAATCTGATTCTGAAGCAGCTTTAACTGATATTGACTGAAACCCATTTCTTAAAACTTCAACACCAGGGCAGCTCTTCTCAAACACCTCCACCACCCGTGACCGCAGCTCAACATCATCTACCGATTCAATGGTCAATTTTGACCGACCCAAGCTACTCTCGCCCACAGATAAAAGCGACATTGCCAGAGGCAACACTGTCGCCACCAAGGCCTTGCCTTTCCCATTGCCCCCACAACTAGTTTTCCTAACTCTGACAGGGGAATTCAACTCAACCCGCATCAACGCGTGCACCGCCTTCGCCGCCCTCCTAAAACTTCCATGAATAATTGGAATGTCTGAGAACACATCGGAATTAATAGATCCCACGAATTTCGATCCAAACAGCAAATCCTTCATATCACTCGCAACATCCGTCTCATCCTTAATCGAATTCCCATCGCCCGACACTGGCATATCAAAAGCTGCCGCTACATCAGCCTTGGCAGCTTCGCAAGACAGCGCAGCAACAGAATCAACAACCGTCACCAACACCGACGAATTGCGATCCAGAAGGGCGCAAATTCCATTGATCGCAGCGAAAGAACAGTCTACAACTCCGATCTCTTCACTCGTTACTCCAAATTCGTCCAAATTCTTTCCATTTAAACTCAGAATCGAGTGGAGAAGGTTGATTGACGAGCCGAAGTCGAGGCACTCCGGAGAAAAACTGCGATTTAGGGTTTCTTCGATGAGGAGAGGGACTTGGGGGCGGATAGCGGCGTCTGCGAAGAGTAACTTGTTGAGGAGGACGACAAGAGCGGCTCGGGATTCTTCTTCTAGGGTTAGGGTTTTGGGATCTGAGCGACGAGGAGGAGGAGATGATTTGAAAGGTTTTTTGGAATTAGGGTTTAAGGAGAGCTTTTCGAGGATTGAAGAATCGATCTTTGCTTTGGAGGTGGAGGTGGCGATGGAGTGGAGAGAGGATGGAGTGAGAGAAGAACCCTTACCTCCGATCGTTACGAACGCCATTGATGGAAGGAGAAAGCTTCTTCTGCAATTTCGTCAGCGAGGAGACGATGAAATGCGAAGAGCTTTTGCTTCTTCGTTTTCGCTTTCTTTTTACGCGCTGGAATTCGGAGGATGAACTCATAAACCCTAGAGTTGAACTCGTGCAACTCGGAGGGTTCGGCTCGGGTAGTGGTCCAGGTCGGGAATGACTAGTTCTGACCCCAAAACAGATGAGAATCCGAACATATCCGACCCGAATTCGTAAATTCTCTCCACCAGAAGTGTAGGAAAACATTTTCAGGTGAATTTCATGCGTGGGTCCCGCCTCTTTGACGGTCTGTATCCGTTAGCGGTCTACAAAAAATCCGTCTATCCGGAAATCCGATCCGATCCGCGAATTTTTATCCGATCCGAAGGTAAACGGATTGGTGACGGATTGAAAATTTTGTAATCCGTTGGCAATGGATCGGTGGCGGATTTCACCCTCAATCCGCGGATTCAATCCGATCCGATCCGTTGGCATTAAATATAAATAAAAAATATAAGGGGTCTAAATATAAATTAAGATGTCTAAATTTAAAATAAGAAAAAAAAATTAAGGGGTCAAAATGTGATTTTTTTATAATATATTTGATATTTTTATTTTAAAATTAGATTGAACGGATTAATCCGATCCGATCCGACCCGGTCCTCCACGGATCGGATCGGATTTTATCAGCAATGGATTGGTGACGGATTCTAAATCCGTCAATCCGTTGGTAACGGATTGGCAACGGATTTGGCCCAATCTGTACCAATCCGATTTGTGTACACCCCTAGTATTTGTGGTTCTCAAATAAATCATGATGTACATAATATAGTTTTTCTCTTAACTGTTTTGGATGTTTTTGTGAATTAAAGTAAAGTGAGATGAAATATCAAATCAAGAGAGAATAAAGTATTAAAGATTGTGATGGTTTTTGTTTTTTAGTTGTTTGATAAGAAATCTTTTTTCCTTTTTATGTAAAAAATTTGATAAATTTTGTCATTTAATATTAAAAAGCGTTTTTATTTTTTTTTACTTTCTTTTTTAAAAATAGGAAATTTTGAATGTGTGTATTTTTGATATTACTCATTATCTTTTCTTGTTGAAATAATGGAGGCTTTACTTCACTTTAACTTTACTAGTTAATTGCCAAACACGCCATGGATTTCTTTTTAAATATTAGGAGATGTGGATTACCACTTCTTGTTGTTATATTTGCATTAATTGATCAATGCTGTATAGAGTTTGTAGATCACACTTAGATGCCTACTTAAAAGTGGGGTCAGGTATATGAAAATTAAGATTAACTTTATGATCTTTATCATATTTCAAGTCCTTTATAACATTATATTTCAAGTTTGTAACAGAAAGTAAATTAGATTGTAATTTTTTACCATCTCAATATACCTCATAAAGTGTTTATATACATAATTTTTTGTTGCTTTTAGAACCAGAAACTTCCGTATTTTATTTTTTCCAAATGGAGGGTACTATTTAAGGACAGTAAGATGTGAAAACTAGATTTGTCAAACGGGCACTGAGTAAATCTCTTACAACAACATGAGTACAAGATTTATAATAATAGAACATGATACTTGTAGATTTCTTTTCAATAATTTATCCTAATACGGCAGCCTTCCTTCTTTTATACCAGCCATGATGATTACAAATAGGGTTGCACAGAACCGGACCGCAGACCGGACCGGACTGGACCACAAAACCGGACCGGATTTTGCGGTCTTAGTGGTCCAAATCTGGTCCGGTCCAGGCCTTTTGTGGTCCAGTCCGGACCGGACCGGATTTATTAAAATAATAAAAAAAAAATTCATATTGATGAGCCCATGAGGCATGAGCCCAGCACCCATTTGTAAAATCCATTATTCATTCATTTGACATTTGCCAACTTTTTAGATGTGAGGTGAAAATTAAAAAAAAATGGAAACCGGTCCGGACCACTTATAAGTGGTCCGGTCCGGTCCTTCATTTTAGGCCGGACCAAAAATCCGGTTAATCAGCCCTAATTACAAAATAAGAAGGTTCTTCTTTCTCCTTCTTTATACCAGCCATGATGATTACAAAGTAGGAAGGTTATTCTTTCTCCCAAATGAAATGGTCTGAAACATGCAAGAGAAAACTTGACGAACTGAAAAACTGAAAAAGATCAAAATAGCATACTAAATCGAAACCTTTAATTGAAACATACAAGAAATACAACATGTACATACCAAGAGACGTGGGTTAGCTGGTAAACAATTACATTTGCGACAACAACCAAGTTTTAGCATCACGGATAGCCTCTATATTAGTATTCTACAAGAATCAAAATAGTGATTGCGTAGGGTGTAATAGTTATTGGCAAAAAGCGCTATATAATGGGAAATTCATAGTGGTGTAACCGTGTGAGTTTTTTAAGTGGACAATATAATTCAAATATTGTGTAGCAATCACTCTTATATTTCTTTAATGATTTGAAACCTTATAAGGGTAGAAACAACTTTTGGCAATGATATTGAGGGGAATAAATAGGAAAAATAATATTTTAAATTACAAATGGTGGGCTCAACTAGGCTTTAAACCATAGAAATAACACAGCGGACTCAACCGCTATGGTTCATAGTGTGGCTGCTGCGTAGCTATTTTGAACCACGGTATTTTATAATTTTTTATTTTTTATTTTTAAATATGCAATGATAATAGTGCTCAACTAGTTATAATTGGGAAAACCCAAATAAAATTTTTTGAAACATTCAGAAGGAAAATACAAGCTCTCCATAAATTTTGAGAGAGAGGGTTTTCATCACCCTACAACTCCTGTAGATAGTAATGATAAATTTTTTTTATTCGATTCCAGGATTCCACGATTAGAATTAAAACAAGTAGATGCAGGTGAAAATAGAGGTCTCTATATGTAGTAATTTAACGTTTTTCTTTGATTTCTTTGACTTGGCACTTTATGTGTGCAAGTGAGAAAGGGAAATAAAAAGATTTCCAAAATATCTGTTATCTATGGGCGTATTAAATTAGATACATGATGCTTCAAATAGAAAGGGTGATACTTTTTGAGTATCTTGATTACATTAGAATGTATAAAGAAAATAAAACTTTGATATTACATAAAACTATGTTGCGGTTTTCTAAATCTATAAAATTTGAGCAGACCTTTTTCCTATGCCATCCAATCTTAATAATGATTTTATGTCTGTAACATAGAAGAATAAGATTATAAAGAATTTATTTAAAAGTAATGAAATCAATATAGTAACGAAGGATGCTAATAGTTATTAAATTCACAAATCAAAGAATTTAAATCCTTCAAAGTGGCCTAATTGTAAATCAGTCCATTGAGATCACATTTAAAATTTAAACTTCATAAACTCCTTGCTTCGCATTGTATTAGTTTTATTAATCTAGGTTTGGCGCATTAGTGGCTAGATGTAAAGATTCCTTACGTACATTCTCTATAATTTGAATTGGTTATCATAAATATGCATAAATGAATATTAAGTATAATTTGATCTATTTTTAAAAATATTTTAGAAATATATATATATTTTAGAAAACATACTCATGTAAGTTGTTGCGCTGACTCTTCAAATCAATTATTTTTTGTTAGGACAAGTCAAGTCTAAATCACAAGTTTTTTAACCTTTCTTAACTCTCATTCAAAATCAACAACTAATTTTCATCAAATAACATCACGTGTATCGTTCTAAAAAATCATATAACACTTGAGCAAAAATAAAAGTGATGTTAGTTTGCATCCAACTTTTACTGAAATTTTCACAAGAGGAAAAGATATATTTAACTTTATTTATTTAATTATATTTAATACTTTAATAAGTTTTCTCATTCTTTTAATAAGACAATGCTTCAAGGAAAAAAAACACTTACAAGATGAAATAAGAAAAACATTATCAACACTTTACTGTGATCTCTCGTTCTTTCTAAGGGCACGTTTGTATACACACCATTTCCGTGGAAACTGGAAAGGAAAAATTGCCACGTCAGTAAATTTCATAGTAATGGAAACCTTGGAAAAAGATTTCCGTAAAATTTAGAAATTTATGTTTAGTGCAAAAAAAATTTCCTCATTGAATTGGTGCTAATGTTGTTTGGTGCAGCTGTGGATTCCTTATAGAAAATGAAATTTTGTTATTTGGTGAAATAATTTTTTGAAGAAAAATAACATAACATGTATATTATTTATTCAACATTAAATAATAATTTATTCAAAGAAATAAAAAATGAAAGAGTTGTAGAGTTTTGGGTTGAAATGGACAAGAGTGAGGAAAAGTGGGAGAAGTTTTCCGAGGAAATTCATTTCCCATACCCCCCATAGGAAACTCATTTACACAATTTTCAAGTAAAATGCTGACGAAGCAAAAAAGCGTTTCCGCGGAATTATTCTGTACCAAACGCCTAAAAAATGAGTTTTCCGTGGAAAATCATCTACTATTCCACGGAAAAGTATTATACAAACATACCCTAAATGTTTAACTAGAACAAATTATGTCATATCTAATATATACGCATTATTTGTAACTTGAAATATTTCTTATATGCGATATTTTAGCTAATAGAATTGGTAAATATATCATTAATCTTAAAAATGTTGCAACCCAAAACTAGCTATTATATACATATTAATTAAGATGTTACGAACTTTGTGGAAATTGAGCACGCTTACCTTTGAGGCAATGATGCCGAATATATTACACAAGTCGTCTAACTCACTCAACCCTCAAGTAGCTGAGGCGAAGGCCCGCCTCACAAGCAGAGCAAAGAAAGAAAATGGCAATGACAGTAATTAGGAGAAGAATAGCTTGCATTATTCAAATGAGGGAGGACAGCCATCTTTTATACTTGAGGCCTATACAAATGAATGTTTAGAATATAAACACTAGTCACTAATCCAATGGTTATACTCTAGAATTCTCCCATCTTATCTTCATAACTCATCATCCTAATCTCGCACTCGTATAAAAAGTTTCTAGAACCTTCTATTTTTGTTTGAGCCCATCTATAGATATATTAGAGTTTTCTAAAAGACGCTAATGAACTAGCCAATAAACTGTGACAGATGGACTCGGATTTTGGGCCCATTTCGGCCCAATTGCATGTGTAGAATTCCATTTGAGTGACAATGAGGAGAGTAGAATTAAAAATGATTTGAATGAATTCCATCAGTGTTAATGGCACATGATATATATGGTCAGGACAAAATGCATTCGAGTGAAACCCATTTATGTTTATGATATAGAAATAAGCAATTTTATATAAGAAGAAAAGCTCAAAATCTCAAATATCTGGATCTTTAACCATATGCCATAAAAAAATAAAAATAAAAACAATAGAACAACATGCCATCAACCCAATAAACATAAAATCTCTAATGAAGAAATTAGAAGAAGAAAAAATAACCACGGTAAATTTATGCTATAAAGAAAAAAAATTTAAGAATTCCTAAAACCTTTGAGTTGAACTAATCCATCCGGACCTAGAGGGAAGCCGGATAAACTCCCTTGTAGCCCCAGTGTGGTAGTACAATTTCGAACCTACAACCTCCGAATGCAAACTGTGGTCTTAAGCCAACTCAGCTACTCATTAAAATTAAAAAAATCTTATAATTATAAATAGCGCCATAAAGTGAGCATCGAACCCACGACCAGGTTTCAATAAGAGGGAAAATGGTACGCCGCATTTAAGTAGACCACATGGACAATAAAACAAAAAAAAAGTGATGACTGACTTGATTGGAAGTAACAATCCACTTCATTAAACTAATATTTGGTCTACGTAAATTATACCATTTAAAAATGAGAGATCATTTTAAAAAAATAGAAAACAATAGACTGGTAGCATTTGGATAGGAGGGTCTTGTGTTCAACACTTACTTTTGTTAGCCACCTCCTATGATTTTACCCGTACATATGGATAGGAGGATTTTGACAAGAACTCAAAAGAGAGAAATATTGGATTGTAATCTTCTGTCCTCATTGAATGGACTAAGGATACATTTATACACATTTATTGAGCTAAAGTCAAGTAAAGGGGCTGCTTAAGTCAAGTAAAGGGGCTGCTAAAGTCAAGTAAAGGGAATTAAGTATGTACATGTGGTACATGTGGCTTTGACTAATGAGCCTAATTACAATCAAAGTCTAATCTTCTAGATACTAGGCCTAAATGGGCCTACAAGTTTGGGCTTGAAACATCCTCATTAACACCCCCCCTCAAATTGATGCGGGTGAATCCACGAGCATCAATTTGCCAACTAGGAATTGGTGTCGTGGCCGAGGAAGTCCCTTGGTAAATATATCTGCAATTTGAAGTCCGGTAGGAACATGAGGAAGAGTAATTGCGTCACGCACAAATTCATCACGTATGTAATGACAAGCCACTTCAATATGCTTTGTGCGTTCATGGAAGACAGGATTTTCAGTAATCCGTATGGCACTGGTATTGTCTGCATAGAGAGGTGTAGGGCCAGATTGTGGAAATCCAAGCTCAAAAAGAAGACCCCGAAGCCAGACAATTTCAGATGTGGCAGCCGACATAGCACGATATTCCGCTTCTGTGGATGATTTGGAGACCTTATCTTGTTTCTTACACTTCCAGGAGATCAATGAGTCCCCTAAGAACATGCACCAACCCGTGGTAGACCGTCGACTATCAGGACATCCAGCCCAGTCAGAATCTGAATAAGTTATGAGAGAAGTCGAATTGCCCACAGGAAAGAAAAGGCCACGAGATGGTGTATGAAGAACATAGCGAAGAATGCGCCGAACAGCAACAAGATGGAGATGGCGAGGTTGTGTCATGAACTGACTAACCAGATTCACCGCATATGAGAGATCAGGCCGAGTGATAGTCAAGTAGATCAAGCTTCCGACTAACCGGCGATACATTGTGGCATCAGGAAGAAGATCACCCGTATCGTGTGCAAGTTGAAGATTGGCCTCAACAGGTGTATCTACAGGAGTGGAGTTTTGAAGGCCAGCCGTCTCAATAAGATCCATAGCATATTTGTGTTGATTTAGGATAAGACCTTTTTCTGACTGATGAACCTCAAGGCCTAAAAAATATGTGAGTGGCCCTAAGTCTTTCATATGAAAAGATTCATGTAAGGATGCCTGTAGATAGGTGATCATGTCAGAATCTGTCCCAGTTATGATGATATCATCCACGTATACCAAGAGGACAGTAATCCCTTTTGAGGAGCGATGAAGGAACATAGAAGGATCAGAGGAACTTTGAGAGAACTGTAGATGAAGGAGAGCATCTCTAAATTTCTCAAACCAAGCACGCGGAGCTTGCTTAAGACCATATAGAGATCGTCTTAAGCGTGCGCAGTCTCCTGCCGAAACACCCATAATGCCTTGGGGAAGTCGCATATAGACTTCTTCCTTGAGATCACCATGAAGAAAGGCATTCTTGACGTCAAATTGGTAAAGAGGCCATGAATGAGAAGCAGCAATGGCAAGAACAGTACGGATTGTTGTCATTTTTGCAACTGGAGCAAATGTTTCTTCATAGTCAATGCCATATTCCTGTCGGTTGCCCAGTGCGACTAACCATGCTTTATATCGATCCAACGAGCCATCAGATTTAAGTTTGACTGAAAAAACCCATTTGCAGCCAATAGGTTTTGCAGATGAGGGACATGGAACAATATCCCAGGTATGATTCTCCTGCAGAGCAGCTAATTCTTCGTGCATAGCTTTTTGCCAACAGTCATGCTTCACAGCCTGTGAGTAAGAAGAAGGAATGGCAATGGAGGAGAGAGTAGCAAGCAAGGAGCTGTGAGTAAACCCATATTTTTCTGGAGGCTTAGAGAGACGGGTAGAGCGTCGAAGCTGAAGTGGAGATGGAGCATCAAGTGATGAAACGTGGTCAAGATCAGGTGCCGGTGAGGGATCCGGAGGGGGAGGCAGTAGTGGAATATCCTTATAACGACGCCGTTCATAGATAAGGAGTGGAGAAGAGATTGGGTCAGAAAAATCTGGTAGATGAGAAAATGATGGTAAATCCGAGGAATGGTTAGGAAAAAAACTTTGATTTTCGAAAAATGTGACATTTCGAGAGATGCGAAGACGATTGACCACAGGATCATAGCAGATATACCCCTTTTGGTGAGATGCGTAGCCAAGGAATGCACATTTGGCGGACTGAGCAGTTAATTTAGTACGTTCAGTCGGAGGAAGATGAACAAAACATACACAGCCAAAAATGCGCAGGTGGGTATAAGAAGGATCTTTACGAAAGAGACGAAAGTATGGTGTTTGATTTGTGAGGCGATAGGATGGTAAGCGATTGATCAAGTGAACTGCAGTGGCTAACGCTTCGGGCCAAAATCTTGCTGGAACTGATGATTCTAGGAGAAGAGAACGAACAGTATCGAGGAGATGTCTGTTTTTGCGTTCTGCAACTCCGTTCTGTTGAGGAGTGTAAGGGCACGATCGCTGTGATAAAATCCCGTGTTTTTGCAAATAAGTTTGAAACTGATGGGACATATATTCCCCTCCGGAATCAGATCGGAGAATTTTAATGCGAGTAAAAAACTGATTTTCAACATACGCCATGAATTTTTGGAAAATATCAAAGACTTCAGATTTAGAATGTAAGAAATAAACCCATGTGAATCTACTATGATCATCAATAAATGTGACAAAATATTTGAAATGTGTATGAGAAATCACAGGTGTAATCCCCCAGACGTCACTATGAATAATGTCAAAGCAATTTGAAGCCATAGTAGATTTGGAAGAAAATGGAAGAACTTTGCTTTTTCCAAGTTTGCAAACAGAACACTCATCAGAAATGTGACGAAAAGATGTTTTATTTTCATTAATACTACCAGTGTTCAACATCAAAGATAACAATTTTGAATGAGGATGGCCTAATCTATTGTGCCAGAGCTTCCAAACATCTTGAGGAGAAAAACAAGAAAAAGCGGAGATTTGTTTATTCTGAGAGGAAGGCATCACAAGAGGAAACAGGCGTCCACATTTAGGCCCCTTCGCGATCACCGTCCCCGACACTTGATCCTGCACAACACAACCAGAGCGAGAAAAGGAAACATTACAATTATCATCAATTAGTTGTCCAACAGACAGAAGATTTGTAGTAAGATGAGGAGATAGAAAGACTTTTGTGAGAGGTAAAGAATGAATGATATCACCAGTAGCTGTAATAGGAAGCTTTTGACCATCAGCAGTATGGACTTGCAAATTCCCTTTGTATGGTTGCAGGTTAGAGAGATGAGTGGTGGAGGAGGTCATGTGATTGGAAGCTCCAGAATCAATAAACCATATGGAAGAAGAGGAATGTTGGTTACCTGAAATGCCAAGTGCAGAAAAGGCATTGATGATCATTTGTTGAATAAGCTCAGGGGTAATCTGAGGAGCAGTAGTGGAGGCAGGAGGTGGCGAAGGCATGACTGGTGCGAAAGGACTATCACTGGAAGTAGTAGCATCAGTAGTGTTGACATGATATGCTCGTGGAGTGCGATTTTGTGGCCGCCGTTTGCATTCATTGATAACATGACCATTGGATTTGCAGTAATTACAAAACTTGGTCTTACACTGTGAGACATAGTGTCCATAACTCTTACAGCCAAAGCATTGGATTTTGCTGAGATCTCTTGCAGGAGTTTGTCTTTTAGCAGCAGCATTAGTATGATGAATGATCCATCCCGGACCGTGAGGGACACTAGGAGTGTAACTGGTAGTGGCAGCATATGCGACATCGGGAGAGATTCCGGAGGACTGTTGCTTCAGAACATGCTGAGTGAGCTGACTTTGTTCCTCTCGCAAGAGTTCATTAAGACACTCATTCAGGGATGGAGATGGAACCCTGCTCATCAGATTGGAACGAATGATCTCATATTCAGATCTCAATTTCATGAGGAACTGGTCTCTATGAGAAGTTGCCTGTAATTTTTGAATCTCAGAAAGAGCTGCCTCAGATACATTGAAGTATTTGATTTCATCATATTCTGCCCATAAATTGAGAAAACCCGTATAATAGTCCTGGATAGAAGAGGTGCCTTGGGAATACTGAGCAATCTCCAGTTCAAGGTGATATTGACGGGCAGAATTCCCTTGGTGATACACTTGTTTCAGATAATCCCACATCTCCTTAGAGGTCTTGTAAGGTTTGAGGTTCAGGATATATTGTGGTTCAACGGAACCAAGAATCCAGGTTTTTATCTTGGCATCCTTAGTATGCCAAGAGAGTATTTTTTTCTCATCTTCCTGAGGTCGTGGATCCCATCCGGAAACAAGTCCCCACATTTCCTTTCCTTCAAGATAGACTTGAAATTGATACGACCAGGAAGTATAATTCTTTCCATTAAATTGGATCAATTTAATTTCATGCTTTTCCATTTCAGTCAAACAGTAGATCTATCAACTGTGCACAAAAAAAATCTCACTGTTCTTAAATCAAACTGATGGATCAGATCACACACCAATCAGATCACAAATAATATGCTAGAGTGACCAGAACTGTTCCCAGAATGAGCAGTGCACAAAAAATTGCAAACACAACCCAGACGACCCTGTCGTCAGTGTGTAGTTCTGTACGTGGGGTCCACAGATGGATCTAATTGAAGATCAGACCCGAAAATAGAGACTAGTATCCAATTCCCTTTCCAGCAGTACAAGTTTCAACCAGATCCAATCAGAATCAAGGATTCTGTGCGGCTGTGATGAAAACTATTTAAAGAAAGTAAATAATCATAAGATGGAACAAAACTCCTACCTCTGATCTCTGAAAAATACTGAAAAAATCTCCAAAATAACCAGAAGAGATGGACGATGTTGATCTGGGATGGGCCACTTCTGATCTTCAATTGATCTGGCGACTTCCAATGCTTGGAAGATGAAGAAAAATTCTCCAGAAAGTCTCTTAGAGACTATTACAACTTCCAATGCTTGGAAGATGGAGAGGACTCACTCAGAGGCACAGCTCTGATACCATGACAAGAACTCAAAAGAGAGAAATATTGGATTGTAATCTTCTGTCCTCATTGAATGGACTAAGGATACATTTATACACATTTATTGAGCTAAAGTCAAGTAAAGGGGCTGCTTAAGTCAAGTAAAGGGGCTGCTAAAGTCAAGTAAAGGGAATTAAGTATGTACATGTGGTACATGTGGCTTTGACTAATGAGCCTAATTACAATCAAAGTCTAATCTTCTAGATACTAGGCCTAAATGGGCCTACAAGTTTGGGCTTGAAACATCCTCATTAACAGATTTGCATGTGCCCAAAATTTTTTTCAGTTGACCAAAATTCCCTCAACTGCTAGAATTCCCAGTATTGAAAATTTATGATAGCAATGTCAATGGCTATCTAAGGAATTCCAAATCCAACCTTCCAAGAAGTCACATTTAGCTTTTGAAATTTTGAGAATTTCAATGGGAGCTTGTTTGTTTGCATGAAAATGGAATGCATGAAAAAATTGAATAGATATGAAGTCATGGTCAAATGAGCTCCACCGATGGGATGTCGACTTTCAAAGGTTGAGGAAAGCTAATGGTAGCTAGCCTTATTGGTCCATCCAGCTTGGTTGAGTTGATCCACAGCTATATGCCATGATAAAAGAAAATAGATACATAAATTCTCAGTCTTTAAATTTTTAAACTTTCATAAATTCTATTAGACATTTTTAATTTTTAAGGCTAGTCATTTTGTTGAAGGAGTGAAGACTTCATCAATGTATGTATAGATGCATACTGGTTGGGTGGGTGCGCTCTCTCTCTCTCTACACAGTAACGTTTGTGGATGGAGTTGAAAACTGATTTCTATTACTAGTATAAATAGAAATGCGTAATCATACAAAGATAGCGAACTTCACTAACATTTTACTGCCGCACCCCACCCACAGCTCATTGCATGTTTACGTTCAACATTGCCACTACACAATAGTAAAAAACCTTACAGGAAAAATATAAAGATGATATTTATTAATTGGTTGTTTGCATGGCCACAGCATCAGAGACATTGTGATCGGCATCAACCATCACAGCTGACACCAATTCGTGCCTTTTCTTCTCTTGCTGCTTCCTTCGGTTGGCTTCGAGCCAAATCAGCAGGGCAGTGATATCAGCAGGGCTCACACCACCCACTCTGCTGGCTTGCCCTATGGTTTGTGGCCGGACCTGCAAAGGTAACACCATCATTTAATCAAATTGTAGCATTGCTGACTTGGAAGAGTACTATATTGCATTTGCGCATGTAGTTATTTTTCTAGAGCCATTTCCAATGTTAAATCATAGCAGTAACAAGATACTAATGATAACGTGGTTGTTTTAGACGTAATAGATATTTGTTTGATTGGACAAACGCATGCTTGTCATTTCTTCTTAGTACTGAATACTACAGTCTTTATTCTGACAGATTATCATGCACTTGATTAATGAATAAATGCACATATTTCCATGTGACATACTGATCTATAAACTAGTTCTACATGGAAATGTAGTCTACTCTTTTAGAGTTCTATGTGAAGATTTTTTAGACCATCACCAATACATATATCCTGCACAACCAAGTACTCCAGATGCAACATACCTTTGAAAGTTTTTCACGCGCTTCCAAACAAAGATTTGTCATTGCATAGTAATCCAAGTCCTCTGGAAGTGGCCTATGATGTTGACGAACCATCTGGAAAAGACCAGAACCATAGGAAGTTGGTAGCCAAAATAATTGTCATATCTATGTACATTGAAGTAGATCAACTTCAACTTGCACTTTTTCACCCGCATGGCAATAGGGAAATGGCATGATCTACAGGTATGATACCTGGATACGGATTAAGTGTAGAATGCAGCAGATACTCTCAATCATAGGACATGCTTATAGCAAGGATTCAGTATAAGAATGCCAGATATGGGTATGGTAAGGATCCTGACCGGTTAGGATACGAGGATAGTACGCAATCTTAAATAAAAAGAGAAAAAAATCAATAATTTAGAAATCCAAATAATCACAGATGCAGACGCAAGCAGGCACAATTACATGCTCAGCCCCGCTAGTCAGAAACAACATAGGATTTTAATGAAGATGCAAGTTTTAAGGCTCTTGCACATGGCTTTAAACTTCAGGCTGGCTTGATATGTATTGGATTCTTAAGAAGCTGATCCAGCATGATAATTAACACCTGTATCACTGAAATGACTCATGCATGACTGATGCATAGTTGACAGTATGGCTGACATGGCTAATGTAAACTGATATGACTAATAAAGTTTTATAGCAATTAAAAAAAATCACTCAGCCAATACACCAGCATGCATCACATCATTAATATGCAGCGGTCTTTAATCCTGCCAATACAGTGATATTTGAACCTATGTTCTCGCATTGAACATTTGCCTGTGTACATGAACTGTAATCCAGACCAGACATTTTATTGCTGTAGTCCACATATCTAATTGATGGGCAGATTCTAATTGGATGCCTATACAGTACTGGAATGCTGAGATCCTTGTTTCTAAATGATTGATGCTGGTCAAGGTAATATGGCTCTGCCATATATGACAGTACCATGTACTCATACCAAAGTGGTATAGTATCCCAATGGTACAGGTATTTTAGAGCATCCTGCGGGAACCTAGGTTTCAAATATCAATGTTGTGATAAATCAGTATAAAACATCCACTGACCTGTTGGAGTTGGCTCTGCTGCCGTGAAATGAAGCCCTCGTACTTGATATCAATCTCTACACATTCTTTCTCCATCCTTGACAGAAGTTTGTTTCCAAAACCATGCTTATCAAGAACCTTATATTCTATATGGGGTTTCTTTAGGAGATTTTCTAGGGTTGTAGAGTCCTTAACTGGTTGACCAGATAACAGAGTTACGTCGGCAGCTAGATCTCCACCTGAAAGCACATAACAGCATCCGGTCAACTTGGGTTGCTGTAATGAAGACACAGATTCCAGATTAAAATAACTTGGCATTGATATATAAATCCACAAACTGCTACAGCAGACAATGTTTTGATCTGAACAAGCCTGGCTGGTCAGACCTGGACTAGCATATCATCTGGTCCAGGTTTGGTTGATCAACCAATTAATACGTCAAATTTTGTTAAAAAAAAGCCACCCGGAACCTACAATGATTCAGTACCCCTGAGAGTTGAGAATGAGAAATATCCACATCTGGGTTATGATTATTTTTTAATTTTACTTTTTGCTCCTTGATCATTATCTTACACCATAGGTTCAGGCAAAGGTCTGGATGACAGGCATTAAGTAACCAGGTAAATGACTCTAGCAGTAAGCAAGCAGAAATATAATGCATAATTCTGCTGCCACGTAGTACCTGGTCTCTATACAAAGGGGAGTTATCTCCTATGAGACGTGTACATGCAGATGTCAAGTGGGCACCTTTAGTTCAGGGGGCTCCTAGTTTTGTGGCAGGCCCCAACCTCTTTAACCATCAGATGGGAATGTCAGCATGCAGATCCCACAGGGGAAAATTTTGCCAATGCAAAAATATGAAATAGAATAATTGATGACAAGGTGAGTTCCAATACAAGAATGTAATTAGAGCAGAAACTGGATGCTGAGGAAACAAAATGCCCATTAACCTGAAATCCGCACGCCCTTTAAACGCTTTTTTTCCTCTGAAATTCGGGCTTGCTTATCCTGGTATAGTTTCCACCGTCTGTCATCTATCAAACCTATCTCACGTCCCAAAGGTGTGAGACGGCTATCAGCGTTATCAGCACGAAGAAGTAATCTGTGTTCTGAGCGGCTGAGAGAGAGAATCACTCCTTATCAATAAAAACAGCAAGAGCCTTATAATTAACAAAGTGAATATAGAAATTTCGCTTTGAACTCAGAAACCAATAATGTTATCATGTTTGTGAATTTCTATAAATGTTCTGAAAAAAAAAAAAAAACTCGTTCCACAGAACCATCAGGTAGTCAAGGAACTATCAGGTAGTCACGATGAACCAAATTTACCTGTTTGAATTTTACAATATTTTCAAGAAAAGAGAAAATCATATATAATACCTAAATGTCTAAAAATAAAAGAATGGAGTAGATATTCTAAAATCTAGAAAATAAAGATGCACAGTTTTCTTCCAAGTTGCCAGGACTAACTGACAGTCATGTCAATACATGCATACACAACTATAGGCAAAAACTTAATTTAAACTTTGTTCATGGTAAATATGTATGATTTAACATTTTAATTCACTGAGTTTAAAGAGCTTAAATGAATGAAACATTTAAAGCTTGCATACTTTTCAAACTTGAAAAATGGTGAAAAATTACAAATACAACATACTTTCAATACTTTGAGATCATTTTACTCTAGAAACAGCACCACACACCAAACTACCTTGTTAACATGCGATAAGGCTCACGAAGGTCCTTTGTGACAAGATCATCAATTAGAGTACCTATATAACTGCTTTCCCTCTCTAGAACAATGGGGGAATTCCCAGATGAATGTCTTGCAGCATTAATTCCAGAAATGAGACCCTGTGTAGCAGAAGAAACAGACTGAGAGACCACATAAAACCTACAGTGCAAAGAGAAAAAAAAATCTTTTACTTTAATTAGTGACGGAAATTACATACAATACTTGGGAGCTCATCAATGCTGATAATGCAGCAGAGAAAAACAAATGATAGGTCCATAACAAGTAGGCATAGCAGACAGCATTATGACACAATAAATACCTGAGCAGCAGCTTCTTCATAGCCCGTTGTTCCATTAATCTGACCAGAGAAGAATAGCCCTTCAAATTTTTTCGTCATAAGAGATCTGGAGCATTGATAAGCAGGCAAGTAATCATACTCTACAGCATAAGCAGGCCTCAGCATTGAACAGTTCTCAAGCCCAGGTAATGTTCTCAACAGTGCCAACTGCAGCCTCTCAGGTAAACCTGTCGAGAACCCCTATTTAGGAAGTAAATGGTATCATTTAAGGTAAAAAATTCTATAGAGGCTGCAAACAGATTTCAATTTATAATAAAGGATTAGCTAGTCAATTCATATATTGCTTGCTTCTTAGTGCACAAGAAATTTGGCAGGATAAATGCATGCTGATTAAAATAAAAATATCTACAGCACCTAAAGCAGTGCGATTAAGATCTTCTGGCTACAATGGATTTAGTATCTGTAGCCAGTTCTCACCATCACACAGATGTAGAATACAGGTTACATTTTAAAATGTATCGAGTCTCAGCCACTCATATTGAGACAGAAGTCTAATGCAGAAAAGATTTTTGAGATTATACTCACAAGCTTTTTATCTACTGATATTCATCATTGCCTAGACTTTGCAGAGCCCTTGAAATAGTCTGCGGAGAGTACTAAATATATAATTACGCTACTCAGGTGTGAGTTATCAGGGGAGACAAGGCAAGAAAATGTGCACAAAATACAGGGTAAGAAGTAGTGTGCGCAATATGTATACAACTGCAGAAACAGAAGGTGGGTCAACACAGAATCTTTTTTACTTTAATATGGTTCTTGGAGGGATTCATGTATCTTTAAGGGCGCAAATTCCAGAAACTGGTTTTGGAATTTTAAGTAATACTGACTCTTTACTGAAAAGTAAAAATGATTCGCTAATCTAAAGCGTCACTTGAAATCCATCACTTCTGGCACTTCAATTGAGCTGAAAGTTCTCAAAATCTTTGTGAGGCCATCCTTAAGAACTGATGCCAATATTCCAGTAGTGACAGAATTAAGAGTGGTGCATACAAAGAGAAGTGAAAAAATTATCCAAACATGCTGACTTTGAACAAGATATACCCAAGGGCACTTTCATGTCATTGGTACACAATGAAAGCCGAGTTTCAACTTCGACGGATATATATATATATATATATAATGAAGTTAAGCATATAACATACTAAGAACCTAGACCATAATCTACTATCTATATCATACTTCATAAAATAAATAAATAACAATAAACAGAAGGCTCAATCCCCAAATAATAATAATCTTGAGTTGTTGACCAACCAACATTTGTGCTTAAGACAGATAAAAGTGCAAACAAAAAAATTATCCACGTTGACAATACATAAGGCAATGCTACATGAACACAGATCAGCGATATCATCAGACACATGCACACATTCTACACAAATGTCACAGAAGAAAATGTAGCTAAACGTCCAGAGTCCAGACTAACCTGCACATAAAGCTCAGGTACATTTCTACCCTCGGGTTCAAGAAAAATTTGATGTGAATCTTTATCTTTAAACCTCACAATCTGAAAGGCAAATCATAGTGATCATTTCAGGAAACTGGGCTTCAAGTTGCAAAGAAATGTTTTAGATTAATGCTCCCAGTTACAAAACGAACAAAATAAGCAACAATGACAAAAAGTAGAGCATTGGAACTGTTTATATAGCAGTGACTTCCAATTATTCTTCAAAAAAATAACGAGAATTTAACATAAAAAGTAAACACTAATATTGTGGTTAAAAAAATCAACAGTTGTTTCTACTGGACCTAAAGATACTTTTTTTTTTTGAATGGCAACCTACAGATACTTTTTTTTTTAATGAAACTTAAGCAATTCAAGTGTCCATAAATGTCCACAGAGATGGAGTAACACAAACAACGGGATGAGATTTGGCCAGCCAAAGCAGATAATGTTCTTATTCTATGAAACAAGTACGGGAGGGCTTAGTGAGCATTAAAAGTTATCCATAAAAAATGGAACAGACAGAGACAAACAAGTCATACACTCAAATGGAAGTGTATAGTTGATACTCAAAAAAGAGAAATAACACCACCCCCCCACCAGTCATACACTCAAATGGAAGTGTATCACTGTATCTACACAGGTATAGTTGATACTCAAAAAAGAGAAATGACCCCCACCCACCCACCCACACACAATTCCTTTTCCCTTTTCCTATTTTCCCCGCACCTCTTCCAATGAACAGGTATCGGCCAATTCTCACCCCAATCAAAGTGTACACCATTTGGACGGATCAAAACCATTTTCACCTAAACTTATTCTTGTCAAGCACAAGTCGGTTATATAAAAGAGAACAAGAAAATTTTCTACAGGGCCTTCAGGTTATGGGATACCTCAAAATAATTGAAAAGAAAGGGGAAAGATAAACCTTTTGGTTATACAAAAAGGAAAAGGAAAGAAGAAAAAAAGAAGCTTAGTGTGCTAGTATTCCATTGAAAGCAGGAACTCAAGAAGCTAGTACCAGACTCATCAAGCTTACAAACCAAGAAAAGGTTTGCAGTTCTGCAAGTGTTACATGACACTGAATAGGCAATAAACTATAGGTCCAATCACCAAGGAAAAATCTAAGCATGGAACCACTTCCAGAGCCTGGAGATTTGTAAGGCATACTTCTCAGGAACTTTTTTAGTACTTTACCTGAATGATATCATAAATTAGGAATGCATAAGAATTAAGAAGTCCAGCCATATGAGATAATGAGCATCTGAAGAATGAAATGTACCTTATCTTCAATAGATGGGCAGTATCTAGGCCCCTTTGCTTCAACCCAGCCTCCATATGTTGGGGTTTCATGCAGGTTCTCTCTAATAAGCTGATGGGTGCTTTCTGTGGTACGTGTCATGAAACAGCACATTTGTTCTCTTTCAATGTGGAAGTCAGGATCAAAACTAAACCAACTAACCTGTTTGAGGACGACAAGAAAAGGTAAGTATTGAGTGTGTTTGTATGTTGTTTTTTTTTTTCTTTCTAAAAGTAAATAAAATTTTAACTAAAAAACAACTGAAAAATCAATGAAAAAATTAAACACCATATAAAAGAACAGTGGCAGCTGGACCATCTTTAGCCAAAACTATCAGCCGTTCCATTAGTTGATGTTTGTTAAACCCGCAATATTCAGACAAAGTACAGTCGAAACGAACTTAAACAAAATAAACTGTTTGAAAACAAAACAAAAGAAAGAAAGAAAGAAGCACTTGAATGAAGTGGAAATATTGTAAAAAACACACCTAATGCAAAATACAATGTCACATGCTCAGATTGATGGGATTAAAGACATGCTGCATGTGGGGACTAAGAAGCAAATATTTGACAAAATACGTTACTTGATTGAGTGGAGTCACAAATTATAGTATGGACTAGATTCTAAGAAAAAAAAAAAACAGATCATTCAAATCAAAATAAGAAATGAGTTATGAAAGACCTCATCATCTCCATGCTGGGGTTCCAATCCAGAGAAATCCACACTACGATAGTCAACACGTGCAGGAGTTCCGGTCTTCAAACGATCAGTTTCAAACCCCAGCTGCTGTAGGTTTTCTGTGAGTCCATAAGAAGCTGATTCACCCGCTCTACCTGCAGGCATAGATGCTTTACCAACCCAAATTTTACCACTCATGAAAGTGCCTGTTGTCAGTATGACAGAAGGAGCATAGAAGTTCACTCCAAAAAAAGTTTGAACACCCTCCACACAGTCATTCTTGCCCACTAATATCTCAGTTACCATAGCCTCCCTAATGGAAAGATTGGGGGTGCTGAAATCAAAGATTAGAACAAAAATTAGAGAACAGACAGAAATTACACCATATGTGTGTGACTGTGTGGTGTATTATAGAGAACATAAAGTTGGAAATTGGGTTCCAAAAGATTATAAACAATAATTATGCAAATTGTACGAAAAATTAAAGTTTCTTATATGAAAATGGCTGCTAAATTTCTTTTCTTTTGAACAGAGATATGACACACAGTACAACAAAGGAATTTTCAAAAGCCAGAACTGGTCTGGAGACTCCCTCAGTGGCCCGCAAGTTAGCCTCCACATTAACTATGGTTGGTCAATGACAAAAGGACACCATAGAGAGTCATAATTTCACCAAATTTCTACCAGCCAGATTGCCATTATCCATGTAGACCCATTGTCATTGGAAACCCCTTATAGGAACACCAACAAACCTTCTACTACCACTTTTACTTGATTGAGGGAAGGAATCTCTTTGCAAACAATAGGGTATACCGTATACGTTTCCGAGAGAATAGTATTGACAAATGACAAGTCCCATGGGTCTGAAAAAACATCCCAATAATCTCCGATGATTCCAAATGCCCCTCGAAAACCTATGACTCCTTAGTTCCTTTTAGAACTTCAATCAAAATTGAGTTTGATGCAACCAACCAAAATGGCCTATCCTGGTTTTACCTCTCTCCTTAAATCTTCTGATGTCCATGAATGAATGTGAATCCAAATCTTGCTCTTCAAGAGCTGAACAAATGATAAATGTAATGTTCAGAGCAGTAACAATAGTTTCCTCAACCTTCTTGTATAGAAGATATTATATAATATTATGTGTGTGTGTGTCTAGAGAGAGAGTGTGTGTGTTTTTGAGTAGTGGTCTGGCTAGACTGGCTGTTCCTAATCCAGAAATGGTCCAGCCAGTGGGGCCCAACTGGTAGCATGACAATTGAGAGTGGGTGGTGTGAATGAGTATGAATGGCTTAGACCGATCTTAGGGAGGGTCAAGTGGGCCCCACAGCCTGAATTTTTTTGTAAACACATCATCATCACATATAGTGCCTTTGACAAGTTTGCACCACCCCCAGCTGATACACCACAATCCCCCGTGGCACCTTTGCCACCACTTCTCAGGTATTTGATCTTGTCTCTTCATTGACAACATTGCCTTTTATTCTTAGCGCACAAATGGAGTTGCACAGTCCATGAGCACATCTATTTTGTTCCCTTTTTATAAAATTCTCACTTGACTTGACCTGTTCTGCTTGTACATACTATGTTTATAAAAAAAAAAAAAATATGACTTAAACAAGAATAATTCAACAGAACTGCATTAATATTACACAAAAAACACTGCTTCCAACTACGCTGGAACAAGATTCTAGTCTCGAATCCAGAAATGTGACAAGCCCATAAAAAAATTCCCGACATGTATGGGTTATGTGTTATGTTACAAACATATCATATTGATGATATTTGGAAGCTCGCTGAGAAGTTTTATTGTGAAGACTTCACGGAGCAAGAGATACATATTTTGAGAAGTCAATTGCAATATTATAAGCTTGACGTGCATCGTCATCTCCGTTTTCAGAAATTGTCTACCATTTCTGAGTTATGTCGAGCTTTAACTGAAACAGAAAAGTCAACTATTTATCATTTGATTGATAGATTGATTCGTCTTGTCTTGACTCTTCCTGTTTCCACGGCGACTGCCGAACGAGCCTTCTCAGCCATGAAACTTATCAAAACACGACTCCGTAACAAGATGGATGACGAGTTTCTCGCGGATTGCATGGTTATTTACATCGAAAGAGAGTTTGCTAATGAAGTTGACATAGAGTTGGTAATAGATGAATTTGATAAGAAGCCACGCAAGTCAAGATTTCATTAGTGTCATGTTTTAACTTTTGTTTGTCTTTTGTCATACTTGTCAGGATCTATTGTGAAGACATTTTTTTGTTGATTTTGAGTAGTATAATAAAAATGATCACTCTTTTGGTATGATGCTTGTCGACAGTGAATTATGAAGATAGTACATAGATAGTTTTTGGTGGGACATTATTGCTATTTTTTATAGTTTTTGGTGAGACATTGTTGCTATTTTTTTAGTGTAACTTAAGTGCAGCCCCCCCAGATTAGAAGTTTTGGATCCACCCCTGCTTCTTAGGTATTTGATCTTGTCTCTTCATTGACAACATTGCCTTTTATTCTTAGCGCACAAATGGAGTTGCACAGTCCATGAGCACATCTATTTTGTTTCCTTTTTATAAAATCTCACTTGACTTGACCTGTTCTGCTTGTACATACTATGTTTATAAAAAAAATATATATGACTTAAACAAGAATAATTAAACAGAACTGCATTAATATTACACAAAAAACACTGCTTCCAACTACGCTGGAACAAGATTCTAGTCTCGAATCCAGAAATGTGACAAGCCCATAAAAAAATTCCCGACATGTATGGGTTATGTGTTATGTTACAAACATATCATACTGGAGAAGACTTAAATCCATGCTTTTAAACAAATAATCTTGATCCTACCGATAAGAAAATTAGGAGAAAAAAAAAAGAATAACTATGATACCAATAGGAGCAATCTAAGCGTGAGCCCCATTTTCTTTGTTGAATGTTAGGAAAGGCACAAAGTGAAATGAAGTTGAAAGAAACATAGGCCAGAATTATTAATAAGAATCAGGTGCATCATTTGAATTCAATGGCACCTCCTTCCCGCCTTGTCTGCAGTTGCAATAATCCTTACCCAAAGAAAGGAAAGTGCCAAGATTCCATTTACTTTATGGCCTACGAAATTCAACTTGCTTTATTTGGCCAAATTTATTAAGACTGCTTTAGTCGAGTGCTCCCGGAGATTTTCTTTTTTGAGCTCTCAAAACTAGTAAATGTGCACAAAGCAGGAGCCTGTCACATTTTGTACCAGTGAACTCATACATATAGGACTACTATTAGATTAAAGAATGAAGTCACAATTTTTTTTCACGATGTTAAAAACAAGACATTTTGAAACCATCTAGCAGACTGAGGGTCTCAACTCTCAACTGTATTCTTTTGAGTATGAGATTGAAAGAAAGAGTGTGACTTCATTTTTCACATCCACCTGGTGCTTTAACTACTTGTCAGTTCTTCATAATTGATAGAAGGATGTATGGTTTTCTCCATTTGCATTGTGTTTTTAATAGAGCCCTCGGTTCATGGCACAAAAAGAAATCTCCACTGATGCATGAATCTTATGATATCGAAATCCCCACTGATGTACCAAGAAAGACTTCCAGCCATCCTCGCAGCCTGCAAAGTACAAGTTCTCCCAAAAATCTTCTCTTTCTGAATTGTCTGTAGAACTTAGTTGTCAATTCCGTTCTGGTTTGACCCTGCAGTGGAACGTTTCGGCATTCCGGTCAATTCCGGTATTCTGTTCCGGAAAAGACGAGATTGAAAAATGAAAAAAGAATACCAAAAATTAAAAAATAGTTGAATGCTAAAATAATACTAAAAATGCATACTTACATCACTTAAATTAAACTACACTCTACAATTGACTATTTTCTAGATTTCATTACATGTGAATGGAAGTATGAAACTTTGGCCAGAATGGGGTGGAATTGGTCTGGAATTGGGACCGGAAACTTTTAGGGGCCATTATGTTCCGCCCAAGGCTAATTCCGGAACGTTCCGGCCAATTCAGCCAGAGCAAAACGGAATTGACAACTATGCATTAGAAATATAGACATTCAGCGCCATCAATTTGAAACCATCAAATTAACTCAAAAATCACTTGAACACATTCAAATGAGACACATGATTCATAGGCCACAGTCTCGTCCACCTGATATAGTTTTTTTCCTTGAATATAAAAAAAAATACGTCTAATTTTCACATAACATATCTTCCAACAGCCAGCCACCCTCTTCTCAATCACCAATCCCATATATTCCAGCTTGATCTTCATTTAACTAATTTAGTTTTGACCATGGCAATTTTATCCTTGCCTTTCGGCGTGTTATAGTTAATGCTGCAGAAATTCTTATCCACCTCCCCTGTTTTCAATGTTTTCTTCCGTATGTTTTTAAATCCATGTGCACTTTGCCAACCCTCTGGCACAACGTTCTGAATCAAGGCCAGGTCTCCATCACCGCACCCCAGTTGGTTTCACTCTATGCAACATTGGTGGTTAAAGGTCAACAAGAAATAGCATATAAAGTACGTCTAAAGCATATGAAGAGGCACAGAATTGGCACCCCATGAGCAACCATTGTCTAGTGACAATGTACTTACATTAATTAGCATCTAAGGCCATGTTGCCACACGAAGTGGGAGAAAAATGGTGTGAAAATGAACAAGTCAGCACACAAGGCATTCAAATAACAGAATAATTACCATTTCAAAAAAAAAAAAAAGAAAAAAGAAAAAAAGCAGAATAATTAACAAAGCCCTATTTAAAAAAAGTAATGAACGATTGCATATACTTGAAACTTTACGAAAAAAGGGGGCAGATACACTTACCTTTGAACAATTGTTCTCATTTCCATTGCATATTCCCTCTTGTCTGTTTGCGCACGCAATGCCCTAACAGCAGGACCTTTTGAAAGGTTGAGAACACGCTTTTGTAAGTAGCACCTATATAAAAGAGAGGTTGATAAAAACCAACAAAGATCAGAGCAAAGCCAGCAAACAAAGGGAATAGGAATTGATAATGAGATGCAACTTGGCCAGTAACTAAGGTCATTGCCAACAAACAGTACGGTAGCAGTTAACTGCAGGTGGCAGCCAAATACATTGCAAATAACCATCTTTGAAACTCAAAAGTATGACACCTGAAAACAGTTGACTGCAAAACATACCGACAAGAACTAGCATGTAATAAGTGATGACCTTGGTGAAAGAGAGCCTTGAACCTTAAGCAAAAGGTAGAATTATCTGGAAAATTACCTATCAGTCATTTTTCCAATCTCACCACCAAGAGCATCCACTTCATGTACCAGTTGAGATTTTGCAGGGCCACCTACTGCTGGATTACAAGGCTGCACGACAAAAAAATAATGAAATGATAAAACAATAATAACAACTACAATGCTGTCTCCTCTTTCACATAATATAACATTTCAGCATTTTAAATAATTACTGTACATGACTATAGCTACCTCTCCCTCCCTAACAGGGCAACCTAGTAACTTTCATGCAAGTCAGCAGCATTGCAAATGGTTATACAGAATTTGGGACTTAACTGCTGACTATAAAGTTATTATTTGAAACATTATGTAATTCAGCATTTGATGCAACCTAAGACATTCCTTTCATAATTTTTGCATTGCACAGACTAAGATCAATAAACTGAGCAACAATGATAGGCAATGCATCAACTCTATCTCAAAACATAAACCTGCCATGCAATGCGATCAATATTTAGTGTGAGCAGGAGAGTCTTTGCACCAAGACGAGCAGATGCAAGAGCAGCTTCGCAGCCAGCATGACCACCTCCAACCACTATGACATCATATTTTTCTTCAACCATCTCAACGTGACTCTTCCAGTCTACAAAATGTCAAAAGCAACAGGTTTTATCCCTCAACAACTGATAGCACAGATCTGAAATCAGCAAATGTCAACAACAGCATTGGAAACTTGCATCGTTTTATCAAAGCCAAAGAATTAACAGATTATTGGAAACTTGATGAATAAACGCGTCTAAATGAAGATTGTGAAGGAGATAACCAAATTATTGACTAAAATCTCATCAGTTAAACTGTTGATGAATGAATTCCTAAAGATTTCAAATTGAAGATGAAGTAAGTAAATAATTACCCTAGTAAAGCAAATCCTAGCAAATTGATGGTCATATAAACCCTAGAAGAATCAGCATCTACTATTTTCAACAGTGATGTGAAAAAAAGGTAATGAGAGAGAGATCTGCATGCCTTTGGTGCTGGAGGCGACGACGGAGAGCGTGCGGCGGAAGCTCCAGCGGAAGGAGGTGGCGGGGAGGGCGGTCTTCCGCCCGAATCGGGAACGGAGAGGAGGAAGGGAGCGATGAGAGAAGTAGCGGGAAAGTAAAGGAAGGCGATGGAAGAGAGATAGGGTTGCCATCTCTACTTTACTCTACTCTACTCTACTCTTACCATTTCAGGTTACAGAGCGGGAGAAGAAGGTTTCGGCCTCAGCCTCAGTTCCCGCAATATGATAAACTGGTTCGAGTTCGTTTCTGGGGTGGAAGAATGTTGTGTTCGTCTGCCACCATTTGGAATTTGGATAACCCACCTGAATAAATAATTGCCCGAAATCGGGCCAACCCGATTTGGGCCGGTTTGGGTTTCTGTTGTAGTTATTCGGGAGGGCCTGGATGTAATTTGGGCCTGATTAATATTTGGGCCAAACTTGAATTAAAGTAATAGAAATGAAAAGTCTAGAGTGGTCCAAATAAGTATTGCTTGTAGTTTAGTGACTTTAATTTTTCTAAAATAAGTGATAGCCTGGCTTGGCCCGGCCTGAAATGATTGAGTTGGGCCAGGCTTGGGTAGATAATTTATGGTCTGTGTTGGGCTCAGCCCGAATACAAACATGTCATTCTAAAACCAACTTCGTTTGTATGGCTGAGCCACAAACTGAACTACTCCCGAGCCAACTCTAATAGGTATGGATCAGGACGGTCACCCACTTTCCCTACATATTGCCATCTAGCACTTGCACAAACTAGAATTGGAACCAATTAAACTTCACGAGGGTTGCAACCCCAAAGCTTGAGCCCAGATAAAACTTGATATTTTTTTATGGCTTAAAACTTGAATTGTTTCTTGTTTGGGTTATGACAAAAGTTTTATAGGCTATAATCTGTCGGAGATTTTCGAAAGTTTAGAAGTAAAATGTTTGGATTTGGGTTTTTTTTTATTAAAAGTTTTCCATTATCATGCACTACATCTAGAGAATCTCAAAGAAATCATGTCTTATCCATTCATCATCCAATTCCATCTACTCCAACATAATCTACACGACACAACCCTCCTCTATCACTTTTATCTACTTGCACGCAATCTATGTAAGAAGGATCACAATCCCTTCTTTGAAAAGCTTCTTCTCATGCGAAGGATCAAAATCCCTTCTTTGAAGACTCACCTGATCACACCCAAATGACCCTTTCCGTACGTAAGAAAATGATCAGCTGCCCACCCACTTGTCCTCAAACCTTTCCAAGCAGATTCCATCTCTCAAGTCTCAACGGGCGCAAAGCCAACGGTCGTGGTAGTTGACCAACGACCTTCTATCAGTCCCCTTCAATTATGATCAGGAATCCAATCCACGAGCATCCTCGTTCCAACAATGCCATTTGTTGGAAACCGATCAATTAACAGAACTTGACGAGTTCTTGCATTGTTTCTGTTCTGCGTTTTCAAAGAGGAAGCTTTCCTCCACTTGCAATCACAAGAAAGGAGAGAGAGACATACGGTTCCTGTTTGGCCGTCGCCTACAATTCCTGGAATTTTCTAACGAGGAATTTTCTGCCCCGGACTTTATAGACCCTTGAGCGTTCCTTGTAATGCTTATGAAGGTCCCTCCTGTCTTGATGTTTCACATGACACTTTTAATTTGGGTTTTATCCCCCGTACATTTTCCAAGTACTTGATGTGAAGAAGGAAGACTTTGACAAACAAGATTTCCATACAGGGGGTTTCGATGGAAATGGATTTCCTGTCTGCACCGTCCCCTTGCGTGTCTCCCCCTGTTTGGACCAAACAGGGATCTGGGCCCTACCTTTTTCAAAAAACACGAGTTTTCACAAGATAGACCCACGTCAACAGTCTCATTATAGACAGTTAATAAATATATAGCAAATTGCAAACTGGTCATTGAGTGGCTTTGATCTTCCTAGCTAAAAGTTTCCATGGTGGACAAAATATGGGCGATGGACACGCCCACATGAATCCTCTACGGCTTCAAATTACATACGTTGGATCATTCAAACTAATTAATTTTATTGAACGTTGATAGCCATCTAATGAGGCCTTGAATCATTTATGCACCTAATTTTTTAGGTAAGTAGATCTCAAGTTGCCTATCCAAGCCCAATCATCAATGAGTACTTTTTAGGACGCACGAAGGGGCACGCCAAGAACTCCAATACGCTATGACTTCTTTCCCAGTCTATTTCCTGGAAATTGCATAGGGAGCTTATAACAACATAACCGTCAACAAAATACCATGTCTACACGTTTACTTTTCTCTTAGATCTTTCCATCCTAATGTTCTATTATATACTTTCTTTTGGAACTCGTCCATTCCATTGATGCCCAATCCTTTTGGAGAACATCCCCACGTCCCTTCTCTTCCTAGGGTGCAATACTACAATGTCCAGGCTCCATTCCTCTGATCTACGCAGAATATTTGTGACCCTTGATCAGGACGTCAATGGCCGCGTGAGCATTGATGAATTGTGGTGGTTACTTGATAAATTGGGCGTGTCCACGGCCCCTGATGAACTCGAAGAGATCGTGGGCCGCAAGGATCTGGATGTGGAAGAGTTCATCTCCTTCTACGAGTCGATATTGAAATGCGAAGATGGCAATTGTGACGAAGATGGTGAGAGAGATCTCATGGAGGCTTTTAAGGTATTTGATCTGAACAACGATGGGTTCATCTCCTGCGCGGAATTGAAGAGTGTCCTTTGCAGCTTGGGATTGTGGGATATGAATAGTGATTGCACCAGAATGATCAGTGAGTTCGACACCAATTCGGATGGACGGCTTGATTTCGAGGAGTTCAGGAAGATGATGCTGGTTAGAGTAGGATTGGCCGAAAGGCCTTCGTGTTTGGAGAATTGATTTCTATGACCCATGTAGGGATGGTCGGTTGGGTCGCGTCAGTCGGAACCCAACCATTTGTTGGATGCTACAATTGATTGGCTGC
Source organism: Litsea cubeba (assembly GCA_012931725.1). Taxonomy (NCBI): domain Eukaryota; kingdom Viridiplantae; phylum Streptophyta; class Magnoliopsida; order Laurales; family Lauraceae; genus Litsea; species Litsea cubeba. The sequence goes on along the minus strand of CM022947.1, from coordinate 114,293,735 downwards.
GGTTGCATTCTCACTGATTTAAGAGAGAAGTCTATGGTTTAGATAGTAATCGTTTGGGTCAATGCAAACGAATGGTCTTCATGGCAAGTTGCATTCTCACAGGTTTATAAGAGAAGTCTACTAAGAATCTATATAGATCAAGAGTCGGATTCTCTGTCGCAGCTATTACAAGGAACTGTTTTGTAAATTCATGAAACTCCGTTACGAAGCGCACTTAGAGATCAGTAGACCATTCAAGATGAAGCACTTTACCTCTATATATAGATTCTCAAGTTTCAACTAAAAGGGAATCGGCTCCACCGTTATAGTGAGAATATAATGGAAATCGTGATTAATATGACATCACATTCACATTTCCATCATGTGCTCAATTACGTAATGGAATCCGCCCCTTTCGTGCCGAAAATTGAGGTTTTAGATAAAGAGTGAATGGATTCATTTTGAATGATTTAGATTACTTCTAAATGCGCAAAAAGTTGTTACATAGATTCATGTAATAGCTGCAACATTGCAAACTTTACACTATCCACCATGGTCTCGATAAATGGTCGGTTCTGCTTGTCCATGTGTTCCGTGGAAACGGATCCTGTTTCGTCTAGATAGGGGAGCCCCGCTTTCCTTCCCCCCTCTTCACTCTCATGCGTGGCGGCCCTTATTTGTCCAAAGACAGCCCCCCTATTTGGACGAAATAGGGATCCAGATCCGTGTTCCGCCCCTAGGGTGAGTGCTTAGATGAGTTGTGTTCTTTGATTTTTTTATGATTGTAATGATTAGAGCTTTAGATGTAAAAAAGGACGGCTCTGTGCAACTTTAATGTTTATGATGGTTTATCAGATGTAAATACAACTATTGTCTCTCCTCCTCTGAATGAAATATCATAAGTACGAATCCTATGATTCTGCCCTTTTGGTTCCCACTGATGGATGTATTGTATAGTCTTAGCCAAATGAGTTCTCAAATGTCCCACATGGGAGGTTCCAGAATCACCTTATATTAGTTTATTATTTTTATATACTTGAAATTGAATTAGTTTTCTATAACGTACAATTTCAGATAATATAATGAGAAAACCCTTAATTAAAAACCTGCTAGCATTATAATATTTTTTAGAGAATGATATTTGTGATATATGGGGCATCAATTGGTTCTCACCGTTCTCTCAACCTCAGTAGTTAGTATAAAATTAAGTCTAAACTTGTATTTTGGGCTGAACGATTGATAAAGTGACTAGTGAGCATTGTTGTATTTCCATTTCCCGCCCAGCGTCCATGGAAGTCGAGAGAGAACCCTGTTTTAGACTTTTTTTTTAGTGTACGGTTGAAAAAAAAGAAAAGAAAAGAAAACGAAAAAGAAAACACAACTACTACTTTGTTTTAATGGTGTAATGCCATTAGAGTTGCAAATGGGATGGTTCTTGGTCGGAATCATATTGGATTCGAATTCGGATCCGGATCCGTTTCTAAATAATGGTTCCGATTTTGGGTCCGATTTTTTACTCGAAACTTGGTTTGTTTGTTTCATATCCGGGTCCGATAGGAAAAACGGATCCGGTTGTCATTCAATTTATAAAAATGTATCAAGTCTAATACCTCCATTATTATACATGAATTGTCTAAAAAGATATTAATTTTGAGGTATAATTTGCAATATCAAATACTCATATGCCGGGTCACGGGTCGAAACCTATATAGACTTAAAACCGGACCCGTTTATCAATCATAATCGAAATTGGGTTCCGGACCCTGATCCGTTTGTGAATCGGAACCTAAAATAGATTTCAGACCCTATTTTTTTTAGGTTGGAACTTTCGGATAATTGAAGATTGTAACCTTACATGCCATCCACTTGTTTGCCCGCATCCTTATAAAATTAAAATATTGTATTCTTTCTTTTCAGTGAATATATGTTAAGACATTCCCATGCGGGCTTCAAATTTTAGACACCAGCCAACTAAAGTACACCAATTAAAGGGGTTCATTAAGTCGCTTGAGTCTTTTATTATTATTATTATTGCTGCTGCTATTATTATTATTTTTTTTCTAAAATCACTTGTCAATGAACTCGTGAATGGGCCCTTGGATCTTACACCCCATTGAACTACCACTTATTCCAAAATCAAGTGGTGATAGGAAACTCCGCAACCACAATTTATCCCAAAACCAAGTGGTGAAACGGTATAACAATAATTTTATGGTGAGAGCGAGGGCTTGACCACAACTATAACCGTTCAAGAGGAGGATGGACGTTGACCTTAATAACCCCTTATCATTGCGGCGCCTTGTGCTACTAATGGACTCATATTAGCCGTTATTTACATGTTAAAATTGTTAGAAGTATGTGAAATGATAATTTTACTTGTCACATTTATTCAAACACTTCTTTTGCCTCGTGCTTTGCCTAAATTACAGAAATAATATAGGCCACACCTGTGACGAAATGATAATAATGATCACATACTCCCTAGTGTTATGAGATCTCATGACAGGGCTTATCCTTCAGCCCAAATCGATCTAACCAAATGATTTATAATTTTGACATCTATTAAATTCAGTTTTTGGGAGGTTTATTCTTTATTGATGATGGAATTGCAAGATGGGACTGCTGGAGCATGTTTCTTAAACTAACCCTCTAGTTCCCACATGGGAAGGCGTGCGGCTGTGATTCTCATGGTCCATGGCCTACATGATGGGGCGTCTGGTGTTATTAGCGGACACTATTTTATTATTGTCTCGTTTTTTGAAATTTAGTATCCAATAAAATTCACATTAGTCGTTATTATCTATCCAAAGTCGTTAAAAGCACGTGAAATGATAATTTTACATCTTAAACATCATCATATTTACGCAAACACTCTCCGGGCCCGACAATCCGCCCAAATGATCGGAAACATTTAGGTCATACTAGTAATGGAACAAAAACAACAACATAATTTAATACCGTGAGATCTCGTGAGAGGACTTATCTTCCCATTTAAATTGATTTAATTAAATGATTTATAATTTCGACGTACACTAATTTAAATAATTTATATTATTAATGATGAAATCACGATGAATCTCATTTAAAATAAGGCTACCAACACAACACTGATTGTAGAGCAAATTTCTCAAACTAGCCCCAACAATAGACCTCACACATAGCTTTGGCTACCACCGTTGGAGCAGTTTTTTTCAAAACTAACCCTCACTTCTCATATGAGAAGGAAGGCCTGCCCCAGCTGGGCTCAGGACCACTCCAAGGCCGGACAAGAAACAGATAAGAGGAGTCCAGATATGAACTTTAATTCATTTTAGGGTTCCGTATGCACTCTTTTTCTTTGTCTATAATCTCCCGCTCTTACCAACCCATGAAAACTTCTCCTCTCTGCAACTGCTCATACGCCCCTCCTTAAACCCTAATTTCGCACCAGAGCTCAACGAATTAGGGCAAAACCCCGAGAATAGAGAATGCCCGTAGAGGAGAGAGCCTGCAACGGGAGCACCGAAAGCCGATCGCTTTCTGCGGAAAGGGCCGAGGAGCTCATCACATACAAGCGGAGGAGGCATTGCAGGCCGTGTATGGGCAACGGCGTCCATCCCCATGGAACCATGTCCGTCACTGAGTCGCGACTTCCGTCGAACCAGGTCAGGGTCGATCTTTCGTGCCTTTTTGCTGTTGGGTTGTAATTACATGGTCGAATGGATGCCCTGGCGAGTCCATCGCGCGGAATTAGGAATTTTCTTTTAGGGCTTCTTTAGGTCACCAGTTAAACACCGGGTTTATCCGAAAAGCTTGGATTTTTACCAAGGAAAGCTTGAATCTTTACCAAGAAAAGCACGAATTTTTACCAAGAAAAGCTTTTATCAAGAAAAGTTGGAACTTTTAGCGAGAAAAACTTGATTTTTTACCAATAAAAGCACGGATCTTTGCCTAGAAAAGCACAAATTTTTACCAAGAAGAGCACGATTTTTTGTTTACTTGCCAGCTGAATTACTTGGAATTAGTTAAAGAGGATCGAAACGGCCCTTTTGGTTTTGTGATGTTCATTTACAGGAGTCTATTGCCAGTCTTGTGGTCCTGGATGCATTGGCTCTGCTTTTAGTTCTTAAGTTATCTTCTGAGATTTTATTTTTTTAATAGATTCCACCTGGAGTTTTATTGTTAGTTAATTTGTGTTGCTGCATTTGGACTTTTTCTGCTCTGCATTGGAGGATCTTTTTTTTTTTTCAATTTAAATAATATTAGAATTACCAAATGTTCCCGCATGGGGAAGGAGTGAAATTTCCCACCTGTGTTAAAACTTACAATGTGCGTCGACACATAGTTACCTAATTTGCAATTCGATCAATTCGTATTTGAAGTTCACAGTTTGAGACTTGCTTTGGTTAGGTTTACTTAATTCGCCTTTTGATCTGTAATTCGAGTTAGATGAATTCAATGCAATAATTTGAATACAAGAATAAATGGGTGAAATTACATATTTAATATTTAATCAATCTAATAAAAACTCAATTTTTTATGAAATGGCCCACCACTAAGTAGCTTGGGAACACTAATTTTTATTGGTTCAGATTTTATAAATGCGCCCTAAATTCTGTATGGATAGAGATCACCATATCTATTCTATAATTTGATTAGGCAAAAGATATGTTTTGGCTTCCACGAGAATTTTAGGATTCACACAATTGTACTAAGAGGAGGAAGTGAAGAAAATTGAAGAGAGAGAGAGAGAGAGAGAGAGAGAGAGAGAGAGAGAGAGAGAGAGAGAGAGAGAGAGAGAGAGAGAGAGAGAGAGAGAGAGAGAGAGGTTTACATCAAAATTCAAGAGGCTCTAAATTGGGGCCCATCTATTGAAATCTAAATGGGTCAATAAATATGCCACTTATTCATAAGCATTCTTGAAAACTTTCACTTCGGTAAGGGATGATTTTCATCATCAGATTGACCCTTATAAATCACATAAGCCTTTATGTATAAATCTTATGAATTTTTAGCGCATCGGATTATAGACAACATAGAGTTACCTTTGAAATAAGAGACAGTGGAAGGGGTGATGTACAATACTACAATTGCATTAAATTTATGATGCAAATGGGAAAGGGATATGTACTATTTGCATTAATTTCTAATGGAAAGACCCTTGCGAGTCAAGTTTTCCAATTTCCATGAAGACCACACTGCCTTTCTATCTTCTCTTTCCTTTTTTATCAACTTCATTGTTGCACCTTGCTTCTTCATATTCCCACCTTTTTTTTTTTATATTGAAGCGAACTGAAACGAACTGCACACTTTCGAAAATCTTGAATCCATCAAACTGAGTCTCGAATTGTTTGATTCGAGCAATACTAGATTTGGTGGTAGATAGAGCAAATCAGGTAACTATGCTTTGACACATGAGAATTTAGAAATATAAGATCACCTAAGCTACTTATATAGTATTCATTCAAGCTTTTCATTTTATTATATACTGTGCCATATATGACTCTAGATACATACTCATAACACATAAATTCTGCAGGTTATTTAACTTTGCCTGATATAAGAATAAAAACAAACATCTGTGTTTTGGTTTGTCAAGAATAAAAGCATTAAGGCTTGTTTTAGGTATTCAAGGAATAAAAGGATTTTACTCAAAAAATTGTAATATTAGGAATTTGTGTTTGGTTTAGGTTTGGTAGTTGAATAAAATACTGAGTATCAATTTAACTCAAAAAAATGAAAATAAAAATGAGTACCAATAATTTGCGCTGGCAGAAAAATGGCGTCATGTTCAACCTTTGTTTGAGAAATGGGGAGGATGTAAATCATCTCTTTCTTTATTGCCAATTTGCTAAATGTGGTATGGCTTACGTTGAAAGTATTAGTAAGAAATTGAAGGTTTGGCCATATTAACCTACAAAAAGCCCCCTGGCCCCTTTGGAATAACTATTTGGCAGGAGTTTGTTGGTCTATTTCACCAGAGTGGAACAACCATATATTTAATGACAGATTGTATACTCTTATTCGAGTGGCTACAAAGGCTTGATCTAAATCAATGCCTTCTGCAATTGTTCAAAAGAATTTTTCGGGGTTTATGTGTCAAACCTTTTAAGATATTGGAGGGAAGATGTTGAGGGTTTCTCTTGCTGCGATTTTTGTTATGTGTTTTATTTGCTTGGATTCTCATTTTAATGCTATATTCATTCTCCTTAGTATTTTTACAGTGAACATTTCCATCAGAAAAAAGGAGTCAAGGTTTGCCGTGTGTTTTAGGCTTTCATATTTAAGGTTGGGAATAGATAAAACGCTGTTAGGACTTATGAGGATATTCAAACCGTTTCTCTACTGTGGTCCCGTGCCAAAACAGTAGTCATGGCCATACCAATGCGGTTTGAACCTTTCAATGCATGAGCAGGCCACATGAAAGAAAGTCTTGATGTTTAATTGTGGATAAAAAATGGTAACTAAGGGACAAAAATAACAATGGTTCACATTCAGTTAATGGATGGTGTAGTCCATGGCACTCTTTGGTTAGTGGCTAATAGAATGTGGAGTCCACATGATATATGCTTCATAAATCACATATATGTACGGGTTGACGATGCTTTTGGCAAAGGATCTTTTATCCTCCCAACAAAAGTAGGGAAACCTCTTTTGTTGGATAACAAAGCTCCTTTTTTAATGGCTCATCTCTTCTTTTGCATTATTTATTTGGTAGATTCATCGTAATTTATCTGTTGGACACTGTTTGAAACATCGACAATTCGACATTTTGTTGCCGTGCTTTGCTAATTTGCCTTGCAAAGAACATTTATGTTACTAGGTATAGCACTTAAGTAGAGAGCAGTAGGAACATATACGTGTCACATTTGCACAACTTTTAATATTATTTTTCCACAATCCGTAAACTTTAGTGCCAATCCACTGGTAATTCAGTGGTGAGGCACCTCCTTCTACAAAAACAACCAGTGATTGATCCCTGGTTGTAGCGCTGATGGTGAGAGACTTGTGTAGGTGGGTCGTGGGTGTGAGTTTATTTAGTAGAGCAAAAAAAGAAAAAAGAAAAAGAATAAGGAAAAAAAAAAAAAACTTTAGCCGGTAGTGATGATATGTTGCTAGTTGGTAGAAAGTGTTGATTGTAGACTATGCTAAATGCACAACAGTTTTGAAGAAGGCATGATACGGTCATTATAATGGTGTTATTTAACACAGGAATGGGTCTTCATTGCTTAGGTGTCTGCACTGTTGTAGTTACTTTTCTTTATTGAAAACAAGTTTTTCGGCTATTCTACTTTCTGAAGTGTTAGTACTATCTATCTATCTTATTATATCTTTTTACTTTTTGCAACTCATCTCTATCTGTGGTCAGAGACATTGGTGAGAATTATGGGGGTGCATATTAGTTCTGCTTTTACTCAAATTGACTGCATAATGCATCTACCTGTTTTTCCTTGAAAAATTTGGATATTGTAAAAGTGAATTTAAAATAAAAAAACACTTTCTAACGTGTATCTTCTGGTATCCCCTTCATTTTCATGCAACCAAGCCTGCAACATCTCTCTCTCTCTCTCTCTCTACATTTTTTTTTGCTAACTTGGACTACTGGTTAGGAGTGACACTTTACTTCTTTTTTTTTTTTAAGTTGGATTACTGGTCGGGAGTGACACTTCAAATTTGAAGACCCACAGAATGATCCCTGGGCATGTGTAATGATACTAAGGTGCCAACACCATTCAACTAGCACATCCAGTCATTATTAACCAATTTGGTCTCATAGATAATGCATCTGAATCACATCCTTCTGGAAGTGTCATGTCCAGAAATGCTCCAGGAGAGGGAGGGGGGATGTTGCGGCTTGGTTACATGAAGGGATGGATAAATCTGGTCCTGCTGCTCAAATGTTGTAGCCCTTAAGTTTTGGGCTTCTACTATTAATAAAAAAGGGACTCAGATCTTTGATGTCTTTATATAGCAGGTTTTTGTTTTGTCTTTTTTTTTTTGGTTTGGGGGGGGGGGGGGGGGGGGTGGGGGGGGGGGGAAGGGGGGGGGGGGGGGGGTGGGGGGGGGCGGGGGGGGGGGGGGGGGGGGGGGGGGAGGGGGGGGGGGGGGGGGGGGGGGGGGGGGGGGGGGGGGGGGGGGGGGGGGGGGGGGGGGGGGGGGGGGGGGGGAGGGGGGGGGGGGGGGGGGGGGGGGGGGGGGGGGGGGGGGGGGGGGGGGGGGGGGGGGGGGGGGGGGGACGAGGGGGGGGTGGGAGGGGGGGGGGGGTGCAGTGTTGTTTGAGTAAGATCATTAGCTTATTCAGCCAAGTGCTACACATGTTGTTAGGCATGCATGAAGGGATTAGATTGGCCACAGTTTGTTCCCCTTTGTGATGAAATGGAGAATATAAAAGGGATGCTTAAACAAGAGAGTAGTTTTGAATGCTTTTTGTAAATTCTTAGGCGCCACTTGGGAGAAGTTTCCCATCTGAAAAAAAGGGGGCTATAGAACATAAACATTGATGATTCCTAATACTATTTTCTTGTTGTGTTGTGCCTTTAGGTTTCCTATAAACTGATACCTGGATTGCTTGGTTTGCTGCAGACTACATATGAGCCACTTGATGCGGTCTTAATTAATAGTGCCAATAAGGAAGATGGACATGCTGGAAGAGACCACGTAAGTGTCGATGATTATATGCGTGGGCACTGGGAGAAGGTACTGGGACAGATGTTAGAGTCACCAAATGTGAGTGAAGGTGGCATTCAGAACTGCATCCAGTATGCACTTGCATCCAGCACTTCTGGGTTTATCATCAGTGCTGTCCCAAAGCAAACTGCACATGGGAAGGTATGTCTGCTGTTTTCTTTGCTGCTTTCTTCTCTCGGCATCTTCCTGGAATTATTTAAGGCATTTATTACTTTGGACATTATTTCCAGGAACCTATATGCTGTCAAGGAGACAGTCATGTCCAACAAAACCAATTTCTAAGTGAATCCCGAAGAAACAGCAGTTCTTGCAATGCCATTAATGAGTATCAGATGATTACTTCAGATAGGTCTAATAAAGAGCCAAAGGACGAAACTAATGCTCGTTCTGTCACTGAGAGATGTCAGAGTGTTTTCCTTGACGTCATAGTTTCAGACAAGTTTTCTTCATTGTGTAATTTACTCTGCAGAAACTTCCAAGGCATCAAAGCCAATGGATGTTTTGACTTTAGCCGCATTAACTCAAGAATGGAGAAGGGCCAATATGAAGATTCTTCTGAACTCTTTGCTTTAGATATTCAAAAGGTAATCTCTTGTAAGATCCTTACAATTATTTTTCCTTTTGAGTTATAATTTGTGTATACTGTTGCCTCTAGGTCTATCCTTTTGTCCAACATTGATATATGAACACATGCCCTCCTCTAGTGATTGATTTGTGATTAGGTAATATCATCAGCAAAGTTGAATATGGTCAGGAACTCAAGTTATGGATGAACTGCTAATGTGCTTTTTTTCCCATGAATTGTTGCATGTTAATTTATGTTCAGTTGATAGTTTAAAGTTTTATAGAAATAGAATTCATGTAGCCGATGCCAACATAGTTGGGACAGGGCTCTTGTGATGATGATGATGATAGTTAAAAGTCTCAACTGGTGGGAGGATCTGCCCAAGCATATTAAGTTCAGCAGTTGATTTGAAATGGAGCCGAATTGGTGCAAGGATCCACCGAACCATAGTCAACTTTCAAGCACACACAAGTAATTCTTTTGTTCTACACAAAGAAATTCTTGTGTTCTACGCAATGAAAAGAGAATGTCTGAATTTCGTTGATGAATGATTTTCATAATATATGTGAGGTCCTTATATAGGCCCCCTGGGAGGTGGCAAAATATGACCCGACCCGCCAACCCGACCCAACCATTACCCGCTTAACCCGACCCGTTTAATAGGCGGGTCGGTCACGGGTCAAGTATTCATGATCCGCCATTAAGCGGGTCGGGTTAGGGTTGACCCACTTAACCCGCATAACCCACTTATTTAAGCTAAAATCGAATTTAATTGTTTTAATGCATAGGCTAAAAAAGAATAAATGGACCTTAACCAATTCAACCCCACGCTTTTTTATTAATGGAAAGCAAGGTAATGCGCATCAAATGATTGTTGAAATGAGATTAGACCAAATGTGAGCTTAAAAGTTAGTTTTGGTTAAGTAGGGAACCATAGTTGAGTCGATTTATTTACTAGATGGATGTGGGTTATGCGGGTCGACCTGACCCGTATAACCCGCAATGGTTATGCGTGTTAAGCGGGTCGGGTCGGGTCGACCCGTGGTGGGTGTGGGTTAGGGGTTTCCAACCCGTTTAATAAACGGGTCGGATGCGGGTTAGACTTGTATAACTCGTTTAATAAACGGGTCCGACCCATTTAGCACAACCCGACCCGATTGCCACCTCTACTTGGGAATCTGAAGAAAGTAATTTCCTCATTATAGATGGACTTGCTTTCCTTTAACAAACATTCATTAAATCTAGACTAATAAAATAGGAAAACTAAATAAAAGGGAGCTACTTAAGAAGATGATTAAGATTACTTCACAGGGCACATTGATTTGTTTCCTTATTAGGCCCTATATCTGTTGTACACAGCTGGACTGAGCTTGTTAAGCCGGCCATGAGCTTAGACTTGAGCCTACTGGACTTAGGCCTAGTTCATGAATCTTAGGCTGCATCAGTACTCCCTGCCCTGAAGATAACTTGCCCTCGAGTTCCATCTATTTCCTCTTAGGTCGAAGACCCATCATACAAAATTTTGATTTTCTTCTTGTTCTTCGTTCTTTATGCATGGCTTGGAACTTGATCTTTCCTCCACCTTGAACTAGATTGGAGGCTTTGTCTGATGGTTGAACTTCTCTTGGCAGCGCGACTGGACTGTTGATGTTTTAACTGTTGAATTTTACTGTCCAGATCACAATCTTTTACTATCAATTGTTGATCTCAAAGACAAAGTCAATAGAGGGACTTCAACAACCAGATCTTTTTGTGAAATTGATTTGTCCTCCAATGGTCCATGACTCCATATGGCTTTTCTGAAATTGTCATCATGATCAGATCCATTGGTTGATTGGGCTTGTTGTTTGCAAGATCTGAGTCTTTGCCGATCAACACTATCTACAAAAGAAATTTTGTCTCTTTGTGTTCCTCTAGTTCTTTCGAAGTATGGTCCATCTTAGGAACTTTAGATGATTCTTCATCTCTCTCAAGAAATCATTTCCCTTGATCTTTATTTTTATGTCCCTGGCTTACATCTCTTCTTGTGCAATCCTAATTCCTTCTGGTTCTTTTTGCATGTAATTCATATTTGAATGTCTTGCATTTTCATATGACATTGGATCAACATTTTGAGGATGTTCTTGGCATTTTTCTTAAGTAGGACATATCAACTCTTTTTGTGAAAGAGTACTTTGGAGAAGATTCCCTTGATTGCATGGTGATTTAGAATATAATGCGAGTCAAAAATAGGAACCTTCTTTAAACTTACTGACTTGAGACTTAAGTTGTTTCATGTGAGGCTGTCTAAGTTTACCCTCAGCATGGAAAGCTTCATCATCATTGGAGCCTTGTCCTAACTATGTTGGGGCGGACTGCTTGAACTCCTTTTGTCCATTATGGTCTATTCTAGGTCAAATCGTTGGATTGGTTGTACTTCTTTAGATTCAACCTTACTACTTCCATCCATGTCCTCTTTGGCTTACCCTTCTTTCTTGGTTGGCCATTAACTTGCATAGAAAAACATCGAGAGTTTCATTATATTCTTCTTCAGTGTTTTGATAGGAACTCATATTGTCTCGTATGTTCAATCTGACATAGCACCTAAGTCATGTGCATCACTCTCCTCCAATGCACATAAATAATGCAGTTCTTGGAATTGGTTGGTGCATTCATCAACCATCAGTTTTCATTGCTGCGAACTAATGAACTGATTCTTATGATGCCAATCTCTAAATTTGAACTTATACAATGTCTTTTGGCACATGTTCAAAGTTTCAAAGTCTTTCATAATGATTTGGTTGGAAGAGGGACATAAAAGATAAAACAAATAGGTTTCACCTTAATAATAGGTTAAGTGCATGTTTGGCTTCTCTATTTCCAACCTCTACTTGTCTAAATGTCTAAAGCGGGTAGATGTTTGGAAAATAAAGTATTTGGCACATGATTCTGCCCTTTACCTGATTAGAATAGGGGCAAATCCTTTTAAAATGAGAAGCACCGATTTTGCGCTTTTGAAAACAAGGGCCGCGGTGTCTCAAAAAAGTAGAGGCTGAAGGTTCTTTTTTTATTAAACACAATACGTTTTCTGATTTTAGCATCTTTTTTTATGGCCATATTTTGGATGGTTCTGTTGGAATAATAGTAGTGATACCAAACTAGGCCTAAGAAGGGGGGAAAATTCAGAAACAGGAGTGGTGGGAGAGGCGTTGGCAATACTGGTGTCACAAAATTTATGTGCAGTCAACATTAAAAAAAAAAATCTGTGCAGGCAGCAAGTTGTTCATAGGAGTACACGGGGGACATGGGTACGGTAATAGAAATGAAGAAGGGAAGGATATCTTGGAGTTTTCAGTGGCTTATGATCTCATGGTAACTAACACCTTTTTTAGGAAGAGAGGAGCATTTGGTGACTTATAAGAGTGGCTCATCGAGGACACAAAATGACTTCTTCTTAACTAGGAAAAGAGACCGTTTAGCTTGTAAAGATTGCAAGGTTATACCGGGGGAGAGCTTGACTTCCCAACATAAGTTGTTGATCATAGATGTGCATCTACAAAGGTGGACTAGAAAAAAGAAGTTGTATAGATGCTCAAGGACTAAATGGTGGAACCTGAAAGGTGATAAGCAACTAGCTTTAAGGGAAAATGTACTTGTGGAAGACGTTTGGGCGATAGATGAGAGTGCAAATAATATGTGGGATAAGGTAGCAGAGTGTATTAGGAGGGTAGGGAAAGAAGTCTTAGGAGAATCTAAAGGGGGTGCTCCGGTACAAAAAGAGGCATGGTGGTGGAGCGAAGCCGTCCAAGACAAGATAAGAGTTAAAAGAGAGTCGAAATGAAGCGAACTTGGAGAGGTATAAAGAAACAAAAAGAGAAACAAAAAAGGCAGTTAGTGAAGCCAAGGCAAAGGCATTTGAGGAGCTATATAGGCGACTTGACACTAAGGAAGGCGAAAGAGAGATATTCAAGCTTGCTAAAACCATAGATCGGCGGACCAAGGATTTAAACCAAGTTAAATGCATTAAGGATGAGGATGAAAAGGTATTAGTAAAGGAAGAGGAGATAAAGGAGCGTTGGAAGAGCTACTTCTATAAGTTATTTAACGAAAGCAGTAGTAGTGACATACAATTGGGGCAGCTTACCATTTCTAGAGAAGAAGCGAATCATATGTTCTATAGGAGAATCAGTAGGGAAGAAGTTAAAGAAGTATTGAAAAGAATGAAGAATGGGAAAGCGGTTGGGCCAGATGGTATCCCTATTGAGGTCTGGAGGTGCTTGGGGGAGGATGGCATTAGTTGGTTGACAAAGCTTTTTAATGTAGTGCTAAAAAGCAAGAAGATGTCTAATGCATGGAGGAAAAGTATTCTTATACCCATATACAAGAACAAAGGAGATATTCAGAACTGTGCGAACTACCGCGGGATTAAATTGATGAGTCATACGATGAAATTATGGGAGAGAGTTATTGAGAGAAGACTAAGAAGAACAACAAACGTTTCAGAGAATCAATTTGGTTTTATGCCTGGGAGATCAACCATGGAGGCTATCTTTCTCATGAGGAGGTTAATGGAACAGTATAGAGAAGGTAAGAGAGATTTACATATGGTGTTCATTGACTTGGAGAAGGCCTATGACCGGGTTCCTAGAGAGATTCTTTGGAGAGTTCTGGAAAAGAAAAGAGTGTGTGTCGCTTATATTGAGGCGATAAAGGATATGTATGATAGAGTCGTGACATCTATAAGGACGACTGGCGGCTAAGCTAAGGAGTTTCCTATCACGATTGGTCTACACCAAGGCTAAGCGTTAAGCCCGTACTTGTTTGCCCTAGTTATGGATGAGATTACAAGACATATCCAGGATGAGGTGCCGTGGTGTATGCTATTTGCAGATGACATTGTTTTAGTGGATGAGACGAGAGAAGGAGTGAATGCTAAACTAGAATTGTGGCGGAAAACATTAGAGACAAAAGGGTTTAGGCTAAGTCGATGCAAAACAGAATATATGGAATGCAAGTTTAGTCAAAGTAGGACACCTGGTAACATAGAAGTAAGTTTGGGCACACAAAAGATTGTAGAGAGAGAAAACTTTAGGTACCTTGGATCTATGGTGCAACATGATGGAGGGATTGATACTGATGTAAGTCACAGGATTCAGGCCGGGTGGACCAAATGGAGGAGTGCTTCGGGGGTCTTGTGTGATCGGAAAGTCCCCCTCAAGGTTAAAGGAAAGTATTATAAGGTGGCGGTACGACCAGCATTATATGGATCAGAGTGTTGGGCAGTAAAGCATAATCATGTCAAGAAGATGGAAGTTGCGGAGATGAGAATGCTAAGATGGATGTGCGGGATCACAAGGAGAGATAGGATTAGGAATGAGGAGATTAGGGGCAAAGTAGGAATAGCACCGATTGGAGATAAAATGAGAGAAAATCGACTGAGATGGTTCGGCCATGTTAGAAGGCGCCCAACGGAGGCACCTGTTAAAAGGTGTGAAAGCATGGAGATTGCCAGGAGTAGGAGAGGGAGAGGGAGACCCAAGAGAAGTTAGAAAGAAACTATTAAACATGACCTTGCTTACATGGATTTAACGGAGGACATGGCCCTAAATAGATTTGATTGGCGTCGTCAAATCCATATAGCCGACCCCACCTAGTGGGAAAAGGCTTGGTTTGGTTTGGTTTGGTTTAGGCAGCAAGTTGTTGGGGATTTTAAAAAAAAGCTCTTGACGAGGTTCTGGAGGGGATATGCTAAGTGTAGGTGGTCTGACCAAGGTTTGGTCCAACTTTGGAAAGGTTTGGGTGAGGTTTTGAGGGGTGCTTAGGGACTGTTTAGATTGACAGGTGCTTCTGGAGACTGCTATAATGTGGCAGCAGGTTTGGCACAATTTGCGAGTGGATTAGGGAAAAATAAAGGCCAGGTTTTTATTAGAATTGGGTGGAATCAGTTGTGTACAAGTTTGGGGCGATTTGTGATTAAATTGAAAAAAAATATGGGATTCATCAAGAACTGTGAGATGCAGTTCATGTGATTTACAGGTTCTTTGGGGATGCTTTGGGTTGTTTCAAGGGTTGGATGATTTGTTTTAATTAGGATTTCCATTGAAAAGATGGCATCAATTTGCAAAAGTAGGGGATGATGGATTGCTGTACAGGAACTCTAGTATAGCAGTTCCGCAACTTGCAGAACTTAGGCAAAACTTGTTTTTTTTTTTTGGAATTGGGGTTGAGGCCTAGGTTTTGTCAAGATTTTGGGCTCAAATTAGAGGGAATTTTGTGGGGGAAAACTTAAGGTTCTTTGCTGGGTATGGGTTAGGGTTGATTTGGGATTGACAGTTGAAGGTTTTTTTTTTTTTTTTTTTTAATGGTTTTAGGGGTTGGATTTTGGAAATCTTCTGGAGTGACGAAAATTGAAGAAAACAGTGTTGAAGAAAGTAGAAAGGAAGAAGCAGAAGACGACCAACTCACGAATTCGTTGAACCAGAGAATGGTAGGCTGAAAATTTGGCTTTGATACCTGTCCGATGTAGCCACATTGGTGGAAGATCTGCTCAAGTGTAGGCACCTTCAAGAAGGTACACACAAGTGATTCTAGTGTTTTAGCAAAAAAAGAGAGAGACTTAAATTTTACGAGTGAATGAATTTCAGAATACATGCGAGGTTCTTAAATAGGCCCTTTAGGAATCCAAAAGAAAGTAATTTAGTCATTGTAGATGGATTTCCTTAAAATAAAATGTTCATTGAATTAGACTCTAATAAAATAGGAAATCTAAATCAAAGGGAGGTACTAAAGACGATAATTATCCTAATAGATATATCAAAGGATACATTGATTTATGGCCTCATTGGCCCTTGTTGACTGTTGCATACAGCTGATGGGCCTGGACTTGGGCCCAAATGGAGTTGGGCCTGTCCCATGAGGCAAGGGCTGCATCAATTTGATTTTGTTCCAATGGTGGGCTGGACTAAACTTTTTATTCTATAGTTTTTGTGTTTCCAAGAGCTCCTTGAGAACCCTTGCAACTTATTTTCAAAACTTAAAACTAATTTTGAAATAGAAGTCTTGCTTCTAAAGTACAATTTCGTGGTCTTTTATATGTACGGTGATATATTGCCCATGTTTTCCATCAATGGGCTATGTAGATTGTAGATTAGTAGTTAGCGACTTATTATTAGCATTATTCTTTCTGATATTGTGGTGTTCCAGAGTCCTCTTAGCTGTATGATTTTGTGGTAACTAGTAGCCATTGTAGATTGTGCAACACTTTGCATCACTGTAACCTGTATTACTCAATTTTGAATTTTTAAATGTAATTTTTTTTCTTTTTTCTTTGGTATATTGAAAGTCTGCATAACTTTTGATTTGTTTCTTGATATTTTTGTTTTGAGTTTTACTCATTTTAAATTATTTTTCATTAAAATTTCTTAGCCCTAAGTAAAAAATAATTCTACCAATTTGTCATCAAGTGGAAATCCATGGTTATCTGCACTGCAGTGGCATTCTGACCTTCTGAGAACTGATTGCATAAAATGAGCTCAGGCCATGCATTTATTAGAACCCCAGGTATCAAATTATTTGAGCTCAAGTTTTTTTTTTTTTCCTTCTCATTTTTGCTACATGGGTGGCGTTATATTTATTGACTTTCTTGCATCTGAGATTTTGTGCAACCGATCCTGCTCCTACTAGGCCTTTCAGGTTTTGTTTTCCAGGTATAATAGCTAATATCATTTTGTTCAACAGGTATGGAAGAAGTTTGAAATGATGGGTGAGGAGATGATTCATCTTGCTAAGAGCCTCTCTAACATATCAAGGGATGCCTATTGCAAACAGGTTTGAATGACGAGTCTTTGGATATTTATTTTGAGTTAAAAATATAGATTTTTCATTTCTTGTCAAACTTTGATCATGTTGGCCTAAATTTTCTCCTTTTGGTTTCAAACCATTGAGCAAAACCACAGTTTCACTGTTTCAAACTACTAAGCAAAATCTATCAGTTTATCAGAACTAATGAGCTTTGCTAAGTCTTTTTTCACTTGTGCACTCAACCCAATGCAGACATGCTTGACAAAATGAAAGATTCTTACCGTTTGGTAACTTCACTAATAAAGTGAAGTGAAGCCTCCATTTCAGAGACATGAAAATAAGTCAAATAGCAACCTTTTAAAAAAAAAAAGAAGTCAAATAGCAACCTTCTCAAGCCACTCAATGATAAAAAATCATCTACTTTTTACAAAAAAAATAAATAAATAAATAAATAAATAAATTCCTTATCAAGCCACTAAAGACAAAAGGCCATCACATTATGATTAGTCCCCCTCATATTTTTATTCTCTCTTGATTTAATGCTTGTTGTGTGGCAACCACTTTGTGAATTTCTTGACTTGAAAAAATCAGGCGAGTCTGCTCCATCTCATCAAGTGGAGCACATTGTATGTTGAGTGTGGACCATTGTCCTTTTTTAGTCGTTTACTGTTATCATATGGATTGGCCTTGTGTGATGAATTGGACCAGCCTGATCTTTAAAGATGTAAGGCTGTAAGCTTAGTAATTCTATAAAGATACTATAGACATCATTTACTTTTCATCTATATCTTGCTTTGCGCTGATGATGATTTATGGAACACTCAAACTGATTTGAAATTGCTTATATTTCCCCTCAGGTTGGAGACTTGGGAAATCGGGCCGTTGGAGAATGGAAAGATGAAGTAAGTGACATTTTTTGTTCTCATGCACTTATGAAATTTCTATCAGAATTTCAGGAATCAAATTTGCATATCTTCCTCTGAGCTCAGTTTTGATTCATATGCACCATTGAAATGTCTATTAGAATTTTAGGAATCAAACGTGCATGTCTTCCTTGAGCAGCTCTCTTAAATCATCATCATCATCAACAGCAACAAAACCTTATCCCATCTATTTGGGGTTTGATTTGTGAGTTCTACCTTTCCTCTTAACACTATTTGCAACCATTTTTTCAGCAACTCCGCAATCCTTCATGTCTTTCCTCACTGCATCTGAAGTCTTTATTTGATCTCCCCATTTTTCTAATTCCTTTAACACTCTGAAATATATCGCACTGTGATACTCAATTATTTTCAATTTTTACCAACTCATCTTCTCTTTTTTCACATCTGCTGAATTTGCATTCTTCACATTTCATCTTTGATGTACTTTTCATTTCATTTGATTCTCAAGCCTTTTCCAATGTTCTAACTTATCATTCATTTGCTTCTGTTTTTTCCTCATGGTGACCACAATGTTTGTAAAACAAATTACACCGAGGAATTAAATCTTGGAGATCTGTCATTGAGGTGTTCATAATTAACATGAATAAAAATATGGACTCAAAATCCTTGGTGTAATCCAAAACTTAGAATTTAGGCATCACTGTACACACTTATTACTTCCTCGTCATTACATGCCTTGTATAATTTCTATATAATGATTAGGGATGTTTTTTTAATTACTGTTAGCAGCTTTCTTAAATCTATTTCATAATTTTAGAAGCCATGTCGAGCCATCTCTGCTACCCACTTCCTAAAATGTTCTAAGCTTGGCCTATGATTGCAGGAGATCAATCAGGTTGGTGCAGAACAGAAGGATTCTGTGGATTTAAATACTGCAAAACAATTTCCTTCAAATGCATTGGATCCATCCACTAAGGCAGAGCAATCTGAATCCTGTGGTTTAAACAAAATCTATTCTTGTAAGCACTGTGGTGCTGAAGCTGATGGCAAACGCCGCCTCGTCTGTGATGGGTGTGAAGCAATGTACCATATCTCCTGCATTGACCCTCCTGTTGAGGGAATCCCCAATAAAAGCTGGTATTGTGCTGCCTGCTCTGTGAATGGGAAGGAATCGCCAGAACCCGATTCAACCCAGAGCCATGGGGAGATCTTGCACCATAATTGTGTTATATGCGAGAAGTTGAACGGTGCTAGGACCCGAGCTTGTGACGATGAAAGTCACACACATAGAATCAACATATCTGATGACTCTGAAGAAGCTTCAGATTCTAGTGTGGAAGATGATAGGCTGCGTGAGTCCCAACGGATCTTAGGCTCACGCTTGTGCAAGCTGTGTAAAACTGGTGAGGAGGAGGGCATGAGATTTGTCATATGCCAGCACAAGCACTGTGCTTACAGGTACTACCACCAAAGGTGCTTATCATATAAACAGATCAAGTGCTTTGATGAACGCTGGTACTGCCCCTCGTGTCTTTGCAGGGCCTGCTTCATCAATAAGGATGATGACAAAATTGTGCTGTGTGACGGTTGCGATGAGGGTTACCACATCTACTGCATGGTCCCTCCCCGCACTACCATACCAAAGGGTAATTGGTATTGCATGTTCTGCATGATTGAAATAAGGGCAAGACGGCGAATGAAGTTAGGATGTGAGACTTTTATTGATAAACATAAGAAGAAAATCACAAGCAAGATGAATGGGCGTCCAGGAGGATCAGTTGATATGCTTCTGAGCGCTGCTGAGAAGCTGAACTCAGAAGACAAACGAGCCACCAGGAGGAAAAATTGTTAGCGGATATTGTGCATTTTAATTTCAAAAATTGATTGTTCTGACTGAAATCTGTGTTATTTTCATGATGTTGTACCATTAGTTCCTAAAATTTTGTTGTTTACTACTTGGGGACCTGTATCAGGTGGCCATACTTTTCAAGTGCCCCAATGATGTATGAACAATTGAGGTAAAGATAAAGATTTGTACATGTGGATCCAAACATGTAACTAGTTGGGCTCCCATTTCTCTAGCAATGAATTGATTCTGCAATTCCTCATCTCTGTGTCCATGTAGAGACAATCTGGTTGAACCATTTGTTGGATGCTACTATTGATTGGATTGGGTTGCATTCTCACAGGTTTGAGAAACAAATCTGTAGACTTCCTGTGTCAATACAAGATGGTCTTCATTACTAGTTGCATTCACATTTTTAGATGAGAAGTCTACAGTTTAAATAAAAACTCATCTAGGTCAATGCTATCAATTGTTGATGCTGATGTAAAGATTACTCTTTGATTTTGATTATTGTGATGTGATGGTTTATAAGATGGAAATACAAAAAACTCTTTCTCTCTCTCTCTCTCTCATGCCCCCCTACCCCCCGCCCCCACCCGCTAGATTTTAGAGAATTGAGACTTCACCGACCAAATACGGGTCCTATCAATGATTCTGCCATTTGGGACTTCGGGTTTTATAAGTGGGCCACATGGATCTACAGGGCTGGCCACAGGATTTCTCTGATTTATGACATTAGGGGGATCCAGATGCCAGATTCCCCATCTTTGTTCATTATTTCTAGGTACCTGACTTTTTACTTTTACTTTATTATAACGAGAGAACCTTCCTATTCAAAAATCTCTCCTAAGAAATTATGGAGATTGATTGTTTGATATTTTGAACAGAAGTCGCTCCTCCTCCTTAAAGCCCAATTTCTCACCACAGCTCAGCGAATCATGGCTAAACCCTAGAACCCACTTGGAACTACTACTCTCTGGACTGTTATGGAGAAAGGGCCGAGGAGCTACTAGCTCATGCTCATCATCACATTCATTCTCTTACAAGCGGACGTCATCACATTCATTCTCTTACAAGCGGACGAATAATCAGGTAATGGAATGGTCGATCGTTCATGTATGTTTTTTCCGTTTCAATTATCAGGGAGTCCATGATGCGAAGTTAGGTTTTTTTTTTTTTTTTCTTGTGGGGTTGGGTTGGTTGTCGGCAACTCTTTTATAGCACGTGAAACTCTCTCTTTCTTTGTCTGTAATTAGTTAGTTCTGAAGAAAACAACTTAGATGCGCAGGTGACACAGGTTTATCAAAAAGCATGAATCTTTGGGTTGTCTTTGCGCAAACTGAATTACTTGCAATTGGGTCCCTTTGGTTTTGTGATGTTTCTTTAGATGATTCCGTTGTTAGTCTCTCATGGTCTTGGAAGTTTTGGTGCGGAATTGAATTGGCGATTTTGTTTGTTTGATTGATGGAATCCACCATTTTATTGTCTGTTAATTTGTGTTATTGATAGTAACTTAGGTTCTTCCATTTGGACTGGAGAATTAGTTAACCCGTCTTCTCAATTTTGAACAAGAGTAGAATTACCAAATGTTCCCAATGGGGGAAGAAGCCCAATGCAAACCAATGCAACCCTGGGGGTGTTAAGACAAACACGTCTTTTTCTTCTTTGTTCTGATTTGGTCGGTATAAAAGCATTAAGGCTTGTTTTAGATATTGAAGTAATAAAAGGAATCTATTGAAAAAGTACGATTAGAGATTTGTGGTTGGTTTAGGTTTAATGGCTGAATAAAATACTAGTGTCAATAGTTTGTGCTGGTCACCAAAGTTAATTGTTGATGTGTGTAACCGTTGTTTGAGGAGTGGGGAGGATGGAAATCATCTCTTTCTTTATTGTTCATTTGCTAAATTAATGTGGGTATGGCATAATACATTGAAAGAGTTTGTGAAATTTGGAGGTTTGGCTGTTTATCCAACCAGGAGCATCCCTTATTTGGAATTGTTCTAAGTACTATCACCGAAGATGTTTGTCATATAAAAAGATCAAGTGCTTTTATGAATGCTAATTCTGCCTCTTGTGTCTTTGCAGGGCTTGCTCTATCAACAAGGATGATGACAAAATTGTCCACTCTGAAGGTTGCCATGAGGCTTTCAACATCTGCTGTACGGTCCCTCACCCGCCTACCATACCGCGGAGAAACTATTACTGCACGTTCTACATGATTGAAGTAAGAGCAGGACACAGAATGGAGATATGATGTGAGGTGCTGGTTGATAAATGGATGAAGAACATATGAAGCAAGGTGAATGGGTTTGCAAGAGGACTAGTTGATATGCTTCTGAGTGCTGCTGATGAAAAGCTGAACTTGGAAGCTAAATGAGCCAGCAGGGGGAGGTAGAGGATGTCATGGCATTTTAATTTTAAAATTGATTGTTGTGTCTGAAATCCATGGTGATTTTGTTTTGTTTTCTTGATGTTATGCATTTCTGTTGTACACGTAATGCCTATAATTTTATTGTAACTACTGTGTCTCAGGTGGGAACACAATCAAGTGCATCTATGTGTGGACAAGAGGTGGGAAAAAGATCTATACATGTGGATCCAAACCATTTAGCTGGTTGGGCAACCATTTCTCTTGCAATCTTGAGCACCTTTCAAAGTATCTCTTGGATTATGGTCAGCAGGAGGTTGGGGATTTCCACTTGGCTCTGGTTATCATTGCAAATGGTTTGTGAGGACATTGTGAGTAATTTTGATTCAATATTTGATACTTCATCTTCCTTCTTTGTAAACTCAGCACTAGGTGGAGGAATTGATACTAGACAGTTTTTTTTTTTTTTTTTTTTTTTTTTTTTTTTTTTTTTAAATTGAGATAGAGGACAGGTGACATTTTTTTTAGATTAATGGCTCTATCAGCTAAGAGGCTTGTTGATTATATGTTCCACTTTAACAGTCCATGTAAACCTTTGATGGATAGCAATGTCTAACTGATTTTTATTTTGGTAGATGTTTAATTATACAAATTCTCCTTGTACACTGTGGGGCCATTGGGCCCATTCGCATACAATTTGTCTTTTGTGAAAGTTTAAAAAGAAAAAGAAAAAGAGAGGTGGGTAGATATGTGAAGTAAAGGCTGGAGAAGATCCTTGGTCATTTTCAGTTTGCTTGGAAGCTTTTCCAGCAAAATCTAGTGTGAGTTTCCACATATTCTGTAAAAAGATGCAAGTATCTCAAACATCAAATTTCTTGTTTTGTCCATAGTGGAAATGGCCTATATACGGGTAATTGAAGCATTAAATACTATTGGGAGTCTTTTTTTCTCACGGAGGGTTCCCAACCTTTTGGGCTGACTAATCCCTCCGGGCCCAGAGAGAAGCTTGGTAAAACTCCTGTGCCCCTCAAGTAGTAGCACTAGTGAACTCAACCTTTGGTTCCTGAAGAGGGGGAACCGGAAATCGATATCAGGATCTCTAGCTCCAAAAGAGAGAGGTGCATGGTTTTAGAATTTTTTTTTTTTAAAAGCTGGTAATAATTAGGGCTCAAACACTTGAATATCAGCTCATCTGACAGTCCAGACCACTCTATGGTTGTTGTTTGCCCTCTTTTCTAAATATCTTTTTTCCTGGAAAAAACTTAGAAATCTCTGTTCTTAAGGGCCCCATCAGGTTACTGGTAAACTGACTTTAGGAAACTCTTTTTATGCACAAATGAGTTTTCATGAGTTTGGGTACAATTAGCTCTAAGACAACTGTTTTATTTTTTTGCTATATAACAAAGTTAATTAGAGAGTGCATAAACTGATTGAATCCAATGTTTTGCAGGCTTCTTCATAGTTACAAGATATCCTCATGTCTTCGTGGGAATTTCATCATCACAAGCTCATGTCCCAATACCTTTCAACTTCTGGCATACAACACAATTTGTTTGCAAGATCTCCCTTGTGCCTCTCAGGTTCTGGGAATTCCTTCCCCTTGGCAGAGCAGGCAGCTTGGTACCAGCATTTATTGGGATTCCTTCAATAGGAGGGTAGGCAACTTGGGCAGCCAACCAACATGGAGAGTGAGTTAATTTTTTCCACTAATAGTATTTTAAACATAAAAAATCATTTTAAGAAGATGTAAACATGATTATCAATGACCAAAGAATAATATTTATTAATACATAATAATTCTTTTGCACATATTAAAGCATAAATTGACCAATCTTTACCAATTTTTTTTATTTATTTATAGCAGATATTAATAATTTATAGTTTTTCCCAACGTAGTTGGGACTAAGCTATGACGATGATGATTAGGAATTTATTTATTTTTTAAATTATGAAGTTGTTTTTCAAAAGATTAACCGTAGAAAGAAAAGTATCATACATTATATCATTCTTTAAATTTGATGGTCTAAAATCAGTTAAATTACTAGTAATAATATCGGTTATGTGAATATTTATGATTTCTATTAGTTTAAAAACATTTGAATTTGACATCATATATCATATATGAAACAAAGATATGGATACTGTTGTGTATACACCACGTTTAATGGATTATTTGATGTGCCGGTCTAGGTAATTCTAGAAGAATCCAGAACCTTGAAGGGTTACTGTAAGAGAATCCAGCACATGGTCAACTGAATGGATAAGATCAAGAGTTGGGAAATATTGCATAAGCATGAGATTATATTGGGGGAGAATAAATATGACATGTGGCACTAGTTAGAAGTCCAATGGTTCTATAAAATATGTATGTTTTGAAATCTAGCTATTTATGAAAAATCAGGTCGATTAAATGTATTTTTTACCGCAAACGCTCTCAATGAGAGGATATTTTCAGTGGTTTTTTTTTTTTAATAAAATTAAGCTCTGTGTTTTTTTTTTTTTTTACATTCAATAAGATTATTGGATATTAAAAATCCAAAGCCCTTTGTATATTGTTAAGTGGGCTTGATCTAAGTGTGGCAGGTGGTTTAGACCAGTTGGACTGCACAGCTGTTAAGATGTGGACCATCCTATGTATAACCTCATTTAGAAAAAAAAGGAAGTATTTGCAGAAAGCACTTGAACGTCTGATGGTTTGAAATGACCCCTGATAATTTCACAATAGTAATAAACCCCATTGACTCTTAAAATAATTCTAAAAACCTCCTGACTGAGGCCTTCTAATATGACCCAATTGTTTAACTTGGGTAAAAAAAGATGAAATTATCCTTGTTTTGAAACTCAGATGAGCGTTCAATATGGGGCCCATCTAAGGTAAGTAGATATTGAGCTGATTGTCTATAACTTTCTTTGGGTGTAGACGACACTACCAGTGACAATAGCATTTTTGGTACGCTTATTAATAGAGTCAATTGAAGTAAAGCTGATTTAAAAAAAAAGGAATAAAATATAAGTATGTTGTTATAATATTTTATTTTTAGTTGTTTGTTATGGAATCATTTTAACTTTTATATGAAAAAGTAGAGTTTATTTGTATGTAGTAAATAAAGGTGGTTTTTTTATATATTTTTTAAAAAAATAAAGAGAATTTTAAATTAAAATATATTTTACCTAACATCTTATCATGTTATCTGAAATATAAATATTTTACTTAACTTTTTTCATATTAATAAAGAGCCAAACTAGACTGAGTGTGAGTGCAGTTATATAGGAGTCAGTTCTTGTACGACAGGAGCTCTGTTCAACTTGAAGGGGTTTTGAATTATAAAAAAAATGGGAACGATTCCCTGGTTGAATCAAAACAGGGGGCGACACACAGGGGTTTATCTTTCATCCGCCCCCTCTGCGTGTAGCCTCCTGTTTGGTCCAAACAGTATCTTCCTGTTTGGTCCAAACAGGGGATCCGGTTTCAGAAAAAAAATAAAATATGAGGGGTGGGTTCTGAACACAATCCACTTGCTTGTTGCTTCGGCCTGAAGTCACCATACTCATCACCATTTTATATATATATATATATATATAAGTTCATTTATAACTCCTCTTCATCTTCACCCACTTCATTTTAGAGAGAGAGAGAGAGGGAGTCCTTTCTCTTCACATTCATCCCCGAGAGAGAGAGAGAGAGATGACGACTGTGGGCGAGTTTCGGGTGCAGCAAGTCGAGCATGTGGGTCAGGAGAGGAGGACGGTCACGATTCCACCCAGGAGGGGGCAGGTGAAGAAGATGATGTTCGAAGTAATAGCCCAAGCTTTTGTATCTGTCTGCGATGATTCATGTCTGGGCGCTGTGCAAGTTTTGCCTGATTCTCCTCCTCCACCTCCCCCTTCCGGGCCTTCCTCATCATTCACAAACTACTCCACTACTACTTGCTAGCAAAAAAATCACAAACTACTCCACTACTACTTGCTAGCAAAAAAAAAAAAAAAAAGAAGCAGCAGCTTTACCTTTTCTTCTTCTGTGGTATGGAATATGTATCTCTTTTTCTATTTGTGTATGGGTGAGCATAAATAGTATATATTTTGATTGAAATCCCGTTCATTTTATTTGGCTTTTTATGTTATCTTATCTCTAATCTCTGTCCTGATCGTCGACAACGGTCCGTTTACCGGATTGATTGAGGTGGGTCCCATGTCAAATCTCAATCCTAATTTCCGTGGGGTGGCATCTCAAGCAATACAAATACAGGTCGTCTGATCTATTTGGAGCTTCATGCTTCTGCAGAAAACCCATGTTTGGAACAAAGAGGAAAGTGCCTTGAAGGAACCCTCTATTCCATGAGTTTGAATATATTCAGGTCCTCAGGATCAGACTTCCCCCACCACTTCCGAAAGGAGAAAGCTGCGCGCGCTCATTAGCGGAGCTACAGTGACCGGACGGTAGTTCTGGGGTTAACAGTTTTTTTATTTTCTATTTTTATGGATTCTACAATCATGATCCGGACCGTTCATCATCTTCAAAAATCAGCCATTGATTTTTCATATTTCTTAAGATATTAACAAAGAAATCCAGATCATTGGATCACGAGATCTCGAATTCCGTGGGCCCCTATGCTAAATCCAAACCATTCAATTGCTCTAAAAGCCTCAAACAGGCCTAGCCAGTCAAATTTGGCAACATGATTAATGATGATAATGATGGATGATGAGAAAAGGTCAAAATAAAAAATAAAAAAAATATCGGACCAATGATTTGCTATGGTTATTTTTTTTAGTTTTTTGGTTTATATGGGCCCCAAGATCCATACCGTTTCAGCCGCTTATCCATTATAAATCTTCAGATATGTGAAAAATAAATTTTAAATTAAAATATTTTGTTTTTATTTATGTGAGGCCATTTGGAAGATCTGAGCTCTTTAAATTCTTTTTACAGAAATCAAAATAGTTATGGGATGAAAGCCCAGTCTTTAATTTTTCATAAATTATTAAAAATTTGCAAAACAAGTTATAACCATTGGACCCCACGTAATATAGATGGTATGATTTCTCTTTTGCTATCAAACTTGAAACTTCCTTAATAAGGGGGTGTTTGGCACTTATCCAGATAAAAAAGTACAATGGGTCATATCAAATTCTTTTTTTCCAAAAAAAATAGAAAAAACAATCCCTTTTT
The DNA here is from genome assembly GCA_012931725.1 of Litsea cubeba. Classification (NCBI taxonomy): domain Eukaryota; kingdom Viridiplantae; phylum Streptophyta; class Magnoliopsida; order Laurales; family Lauraceae; genus Litsea; species Litsea cubeba. The sequence continues at coordinate 114,266,477 of CM022947.1, read as the reverse complement.
TCACTAAAAGACAAAAAAAATTTACTTTTCTATAAAAAAAATTAAAAAGATTTCATACCAAACAACTAAAAATAAAACATCATCATAACACCTTATATTTTATTATCTTTTAATTTGATGTTTCACCTCACCATATTTCAAGTTACTACATGGAAATCCAAATAGGACTTAAGAAAATCTTAATTTATAGCTTATTAAAATAATTCTTGAATGTTAACCAAACGTGCCTTAATATTTTAGGACTACCGTTTATTCCACTATGGCCCACCTGCTGTTTGGAGTATCTGTGTGGCATGATGAATGAGGTGTTTTGTCATTGTCAGTATTTAATGAAGTTGGAGTTTGGATGTTTATTCTTTTCGAAAAGAAAAGAAAAGAAAAGCCATTATTCTATTTCTAAATTCTACAACGCCGTGATTTTTGGGATGCTTTGGAGGATACAGGTGCCTCTTTTGGCAGACAGAACCACCAGAAGATAAGAAGGAATCTTTGGAAAGATACAGCTCACGGAAATAGTAGCGTGCATGGGATCACCATATCCACCCCAGCTGTGGGTCCCACCTAGGGATGGGACCTGGGGTTTGGAGGATCTTGATGGGACCCTATTTGTTAATAAAATTTTGGACCCACCTCATTAAATCAATCCTTCATTCAACTGCCTATAAGTTTCAACGGCTTTACATTAAAGGAAAAAGGGTCATCAAATGATCTAGTCGACTCGGCAGCATGCAAATCCCACCGATCCAATGACTACAGGGGGATTAGGATTTGTGGACCTTTTGCATTGATCTTCAGTGTGCACGAGGCACCTGATCAAGAAATGATCAAAAGTCACTTTTTTAATTATTATTATTTTTATTTCTTTCATTTCTTTAATGAAATTTCTTTGCTACCGTCTCAAAAAGAAAAAGAAAAAAAAAATCAAAAGAGCCATCGTCTTTCTTTATTTGCATATAATAATAAAATTAAATATATACTCATTCACGGTCAAATTACCTCTACCGTAGAGGGAAAAAAATATGAGATAAAGGGAGTGAATGATATAATATGGCAATGCAGATGTAAATTTGACTTCTATAGAATTTAAAGTACTAAGGAGAAGGTTTTTTTTATCTTCAATTTTAATTTTTTATAAAAATATGATATTAAATATTTAATTATATAAAATAAATAGGCTCTAAATGGGTCTCACTCAAAATACCACCTAATTTATTTTCAGGTGGCTCTAAATCCGCTTCAAATGGACTGGCAAATAACTTAATTCACTACTTTCATTTATAATGAAAGCGAAATCTCTCATACAATCAATGTTTTTCCTCGAAATAAACAAACAGTCACTATTATATTTTATCACAAATCCCTTTTTTTTATATAATAATACAATAGCTAGTTTAGAAGAATTGTAAAAATAAAAAAATAAAAAAAAACCATCCCACAACCCAGCCCTCGGGTGTGAATGTGCAAAGAACAAGTTGTCACAATATTTCCATGTCCTGATGTCCCATTAATGAAAGAGGCCCTTGGTACAACCAAAAGCAACGTAAAAAACGTGGTGGCAATGATTTCAAAGCTGATAATAGTGAAGCAGGGCCCATCAGCCCCATCAAGTGACCGATCTCTACTAAATTCAATGCAACTGACTTGTCACGTGTGCGGTTCACCACGTTCAAATAAGGAATTTTTCAAAGTATATTATAATAGAGAAAATCTCACATAAGTCCATAAATTTTTACCTTATTTCAAAAAAATATATAAATTTTAAATCTTTTCAAATTAATCCCTAAGTTTTTCATGAAGTTTTCAATTAAGGACATTCGTCAATGTAAAGCTATTTTTCGGCAACTTTTTACTTCAATTTTCTTAAAATACCCAAATTATTCTTTAATGAAATAAAATTCTCCGTCACTCCCTCTATATTTTCTTTCTTTTTTTTACTAACAGCGTTCTAGTGATCAAGGAAAACAAGGTACTTCGCCTAATTATAGTAGCTGATAGAATCATGTCATGATTTTAAATGAAGGTACTCTGGATATATTAAAAAAATTGATATAAAATACAATAAAAATACCTTTAAATGACCAGATATCCTTAATTGAAAACTATATAGAAAACTTAGAGACTAATTTGAGAAGTTTTAAAACTTAAGATAAAAACCTAAAACCTTATTTAAAAACTTTCCATAATAATATCATATGAGGGGAGTAGAACCGCATGCGGATTCCCATGTATTCTCACGCGCGCGCGTTTCATTGTTTTTTCTTCTTATTCCATTCAGATGTTTCACATGCCACATTTTGTGCCTTGTTGATTGCTCGGATACTACAGTAATTTCTGGGAAGGAGGAGGAGACAACCATGCAATGCATTTTGTACAAGTAGGGCCAACGGTAGATTGCTACAGTTAGTTTTGTGGCCCCACCACTTTGTCCAATTGGAGATCACATAACACATATAAAATGGCCCATCCAATTTCTGGATTTTTTTTTAAATTGAATAAATCTCTGGATTCCAGATCCTGACATCCTGTAGCGGATCCAGGATCTTGAAAAGGCTAATCACTATTTTATTTAACTCAAACAAAGCCTTTATACATTATATACTACTCCACTTAGAGGTGGCAAAATATGACCCGACCCGCCCACCCGACTCGAATATTACCCGCTTAACCCGACCCGTTTAATAGGCGGGTCGGTCACGGGTCAAGTACTCATGACCGGCCATTAAGCGGGTCGGGTTAGGGTTGACCCGCTTGACCCGCATAACCCGCTTATTTAAGCTAAAATTGAATTTGATTGTTTTAATGCATAAACTAAAAAAGAATAAATTGACATCAACCCCACGCTTTTTATTAGTGGAAAACAAGTTAATGCGCATCAAATGATTGTTGAAATGAGATTAAACCAAATTTGAACTTAAAAGTCAGTTTTGGCCAAGTAGGGAACCATAGTTGAGTCGATTTATTTACTATATGAATGTGGGTTATGCGGGCCAGGTTGACCCGTGGTGGGTGCGGGTTATGGGTTTCCGACCAGTTTAGCACGACCCGACCCGATTGCTATCTCTAACTCCACCTGAATGATCATACACATGGATAAAGCCACATAAAATAAACACATTATATCACATTTGTACCGGTGTTTTAAGGTTCCTTCTTCAAAATCCATATTCCAAGAGGATAGAAAGATATGGATTTTGAGCAATTTGTGTGTGTATATAAACAGATCCGGCCTATAAATTTGTTGGGTCACAGTTTTTTATCCAAATTATTAGCATTTGTAGATTATTGATGATCATCAATACGTCCGATTTCATAACTTTTAAATTTTAATGGGTTTTGAGAATTTGTGAAATACATCCAAATAATCCAAATACATTTATACCACTAAGTGTATTCACTTACATATGTGAAAAGTGAAGCTAATAATTTGAGAAGCATGATAAATTGCTCAATGATTTCTAATTTCAAATTACGATTTTGAACTAATTCTACGATTATAATCCTATGATTGTACTTTGAGGGGACCAAATACATGATTGTAATCTCATTCATATCAACTCCCAAAACCTAAAGAAAATCCTCACAAATAAGTTAAAAATGTCTCATAACTCTACGAATCCTATGCCTTTTTTATTAGTAAATATCGCTTTATCAAAAATCAAACATATTTTTATACTTGAAAAATACAGGAAGAAGTAAATTTGGGTTTTCAAGGTAAGTTCAATATGGGGCGGAGCTTTCTTGTTAGGGTTAAGATTGATTTGTAGAGATCCAAGTAAACCCACTAGTTGAAGTTGCTATTTGAGCCCTATTTGAAAAAAGAAGATAAATTTGGGCCACCAACTGAAAGAGGATTTTTTGAGTTGGGAAAGGGAGGTGGGGGCTAGGCTAATTTTAAGTGGGGGTTGGGCCAGACCTCCCTAGGCCCAAATTGACTGAAGCCCCCATATTGATGAATGTAGGTTTGCCCCTGCTGACATCATCTCTGTAATGAGTGGAATTCCTTGCCAGTTTGGCACGTTACTTTTAAAATCAAGTGGAGTGAAGTGAAATAAAAAGTATTAATAAAAAATGTAGTGAGTTATGATGGTATTTTACTTTTAGTTGTTGGAGATAGAATATTGTTAACTTTTGATATGAGAAATGGAGTTTTTTTTTTATCTTTTAGTGAGTAATTGTTGTTGCTTTTTGACTTTTTGTTGGAAAAGTTGGAGAGAGTATGAATAAAATATAAGTGACTTTTGACATTACTCTACTTGACTTTACAAGTAGAAATACCAAACTGTGCCTTTCACCAAGTTGCTCATGGTTTGTTATTCCGGTATTAATGTGGGTGGGCGAACTCTTTCCTCGTATGCAGGCTTTTTGGCTTTCTTCTTGTACATGTGGGCTCTCTCATGGGTACCAAACCCTTTGGATAGAGTGTGTATATATAATAATTTAAAATGAATGTCCACTTCTATGCATCAAGTAAAGTTTGAGGGCTTTCCACTAAAGGAGGGTGTTTCCGATTTTCAATGGATGAGCATGTCATTGAGTGCCAGGCAAGACTTTAAGTGCCCGTTTGGATGCAAGAATTTTGAGGAATTTTTTTGGGAGGATTTGGAATTTTTCCAATGCAGTTCTTATAAGTGGAAAATCTCAAGTGCGAGTCCCACTCAAATATTTAGAATGTAGAAATTTTAATAATTAAAAAGGCTAAAAGTGACTTTTCACGTGAGCCTGTGTTCAGAACTCTCTTAATTTTATGAATCGAATAGAGAACTTAGAATGCTTAGGGGCAGGGACATGGTCTAAAACACCATTAGAAATTCCCAACATTCCCAGCAGAAATATCATAAATGAATTAGGCCCTTACAGTGGCGGCTCCAAGAATTTGAGTCAGTGGGGTTAACGAAAGACTTATCTTCCACAAATCTAATGAACTTGTTTTCGCCTTTATCAATATCTGTCATCTGCTTTTGATAATTTGATAAATATAATATAAAATAATTAAATGATTTATTCTTGATATTCCAACAAAAATAACATCGATTTCTCAAATAAAAATGTCTAAACACGGAAGGTATTTCGAGGTTAAGTTAGGGTAAATGAAGAGTTACTTAAAGAATGTCTAAAAAATGGATTTTTCTTTAAAAAATAAAAGTTGGGCCTATTAATTTTTTTATTATGTTTTCGTAGACAGATGACACATTAACTTAGGTATTGAGTGGGGTCAAAAGCTCCACAAAAGTTTTATTTATGAAAAAAAATTTAAATATTTTTCAGATCTCAGTGGGGTCAATTGAGATCAATGTAGCGCCACCCATAGGCCCTTAGCAAGTCTAACGAAGGTTGGCTCCCATTTATTTATAAGCACAAAATAACAAAAGTTGGTTGGATATCCTTTTTCTTACTCTACTGGCCCATACTTCAATCTCCTAATTCTATTTTGTGTGCGTGTAAATTTCTTTTATTGTGTGTGCAAGCGTCATGTCGTTAGATGAGCCGATTTTTCTTCCCACGTAATTGGAGCTAACATCCCATGGCTGAAGTTTATCATAGATTCCAGCCCACTTGGTCGGGTACCAAAAACAACAAACGATACATGTAAAATTTGGAAAATATATACACATGGGAGCGTTAAACACGTTGGGCAATGTCACGCCCTTCAGCATGTGCGTGCTCAAGTCTATCTCCTTAAAAAGTAGGACCAGGAAGATAGGCCAATGGAAAACTCTAATTCAGCACAAAAGACCGGGCTAATTCAGTCTTGAGAGTTGAGATCGAGTTAAGAACTTTTTTTAACCTTTTTGGGGTTTTTTTTTTTTTTCAATAAGGTCACTGGTTGTTATTTTTGACCTAGGGATAAAAGTTCAGATATTTTTTTTATTACAACGTCATAAAATTTTATTTAACTTTTAAAAATGGGCATTGAAATACAAAGAAAAAATAGAATTTAATACAATTGTAAATATTTCAATATAAATTTTCAAGACAATCTGAATTCGTATAAAAAATTTTAAACGAATAAACAAATCCTTAATAATATGATAAAGATAAAATATTAGAAAGAATTTTTTTAAAAATATCTGTACTTGGGTGGCTTAGTAAGCGCGGAAATCGATGACTAAAAGCGGCGAAACCGATGACTAAAAGCGCCGAATTCGATGACTAATAGTCACAGTAGAGAAAAAATCCGTTAGCCACTAGAAAAACAAAGTGATTTTCTGTTTGGTTAAGATTGAAAACTCAAAATTGAGACTTAGCCACTAGAAAAACAAAGTGATTTTTTATCTTCTGTTTTCAGTGGGAGAGACTTCATGGGTGGTCGTCGAGTATGCGGAGTTGTGTTTGGCAAAGGGGGCCCATGGGGATGATTCCAGCAGCAGTGGATGATTTTTTTTTTTATTGGGTGAACTCGTCAACTATGAGTCAACCATGGAAAAAAGGACGGTGTGTGAAATGAAGAGGCTCAAAGTATTAGGATTACGTGCGTTTGTGGGAATATAATAGGTCCTTGTCAGATCTAGGAATTCCTGTTTAATTTGCTCGAATCGTTGAGTTGTGGCACGAGCACGTACCACCGGTCCGGATCATCACCACGTATGCGTCTGGATCACCTATGCATTTATTATACTTTCATAGTAAGTGAATCCATAACACTCCACCACCTTATTTAGAAATTTAGGTGATTTTTTGAAATTTGAAGAGTTTATTTCAGATGAGTACTCACTAGGGGCCTCTGAGTGGTCCACTCGCGGTACCACTTAGTGGATCCCGATTCCTCCCCTGCTGTGTTAGCTCAACTTTCTATCGTTGCTGTTGTCATTGTGAACCTAAAACAGATTACTGTTTGCTTGGAGGCTGGTCGGACCCACAAGTTTCGCGTAACTATCAAGTTTGCCAACCATTTTTAAGGCCTCTCTCTCGCTCTGTACTCACATATTCCCTCCAGTCCAGCTCCACAAAAGAGAGAGATATAGAGAGAGAAAGAAAGATGGCACGTTCGATGAGGGAATCTGAGAATGAGCCCACAAACAGGGCCTCATCATCACAACTTCTCCCACCCAGGAGAGGTGCCGTGCTGAAGAGGATCTTGGGATCGTTGGTCCGTGCAGTTAGAAATGTTGCCTGTCGATGTGGTGTGAAGAAGGATGTTACGACGTCGCCAGACTAACAGCCACTACAGAGTACAGATCCCCCTTCTCCCCCATAAAACTAAGACTTGCTGTGTCTTCTCCATAGGTATCAGATGTATGTTATACAAAACCTCTGGGGGAATGTTTCAGCTCTTGTATTTTATAATCCTCAGTCTAGTGAAAATACTCTTGCCTTTTCCCATAAAAGATTTATAAAGATGTTTGTATTCACTTTTGTTAGTTATATGAATTCAATTCAGTAGTTAATATAATGAATTAATTAATTTCTTTATTTATCAATATATTCATGCTATCATTTCATGAGATGAATGATGTTTTATTATATATTTGAACATAACCAATGCGAATGACACGATGATTCATGAGATGAACCGGAGTCCATAAATATATTAGATGTAACACATGTGTATGGATGAGATCCAAATACGAAAGACATGCGTAGCAAATCTTATACTTAAATATCCTTACAACCAGTGATGGGGCTGAACATCTCATACTGATAAGGTTGCAGTACCCTAATCACTATGAGATAGTGTGATTTGTTTCGATTATCAAAATGTAAGATTATGGATCAGAGTGTTGGTACATTTGATGTATTGAAGGACTATGAGAAGCAACGTATAAAACACTGTCTTTACTTTAAGGTTTGCTCTCATAATTCCCTAGCAATAGGCTCTCAATCGTGAGACATTAATGAACTCAAGTTTCCATCTATTCATTTGCTTTGAGTCACCAATGAGTGAGGTCAACTGTAGGTCAACACCTCGGTGATTTGGGTACTTAGTAGTAGAGCTGTGGAAACATTCAATGGTCAATATGTAATCTATCTTTAATATCCCCTTGTGCCAATTAATAGATTTATCATTGGTAAGTGCACACCCATTCTGATTATGAGTTAATTGGAATGGTACCTATGATCATTATAATTAATTGGAGCTCAAGGATAATAAGATATGGATCTAGTTTGAAAGACAGGTCATAGAGTGAAAAATCAAGAGGTCTTGAAGATTGCTAATTGATTAGTGAAAGTGTTTCATCATCAAAGAAAGACGCAACTTTTCCATTAGAGCACAACCGAGCTCCAAATGTATAATCTACTTCCTTGCATGTTGTAGATTTATTTGATGCTTGTATGTGGTTGTTTCTATCTTGTTGATAGAGTTATTTACTGATCATGATGGGTGAGATTGAACCTGAATTGGGTTTTAGAGCCTTCTGGATAATTGATCCCTGCATCAAGTGGGAAAAAAAATTTTGAAACCTATCCTAAAGGCCCACATATTTCCAACAACTTCTTCATCTAGTATTTTACTATTGCCAAAGCCTCTCTCTCTCCCTCTCCCTCTCCCTCTCCCTCCCTCTTCTGGGTCTTTAGGGGTAGCAATTCAAGAACTCTCAAATATCTGTATTCCTTCAAGAACATCTTCAAATATACATAATGTCCAAAAGCATTTTATCAAATTTTATTTTTTTTCCATATCAAATCGTCCTTTACTTTATATCTCCCGAATTTGAAACATGACACGCTCAAGTTATTACTCTCGAAATATAACACCCACAGGCTGAGTGGGGCCGAGAGTCGCTACTGACTTAAAAAGGCACCATCAAAGTTTAGTTTAGTGCACCCAATTGGCAGTGGCATCCTCACCTAATCAGGCCCCATAGGACTACTATCACAGAGCTCAACAGAATACGAAAGGCAGGTGAGAGACTAAGCAGTGATTTCAGAGATCTTTCTCATACGATTTGCCCCAACTTATCGAAATACCGACCTGTGGAGATACAGTGCATCTCTTGGGGCTCACCACGTCCATTAAATAGAACTAGCCAAAAGCCCACGCAGGGTTAAATCCTGTGTATTTGATTTATAAGTTTAAAATGCAAGGTTAATATCCAAATTACGGTACAATTAATATAGACGCATGGACGGGGTGAATGATCACACATGATCTCGAAATTATATTTCTGAACACACATAATCACGATGAACGATCATCGTGATGATGTTAGAATTGATTTTCTATCTATTCTGCCATGTCATGTCATGTTTGCCTATTTATTTTGGATGACTATTGTGTGGGGATATTTTCCAGGCACCGAAATCACCGTGCAGCGCTCAAATGGCACTAGGTAAAATGAGGGTCCCGAAGTTAGAAATACGAACGGAACCCCATTTTGAAAGGGGAACAGCGATATCTTCAAAATCCATTATCAATAGTCTTCTCATTTTTAGGCCAAATTCCATCGTTTCGACCCCGAAAAAGGCCTTTTTACCATTTTTGCCATATCCGGCACCTCGACAACAGTGCCAACTGATATCACCAGCTAGGCAGCAGTGTCAGGCCCTCCACCTCGGCAATAGTATCAGGTGCCTCCATCTCCGCCAGGTCCTCATCTCGGCGAGACGCTCCATCTCGGCCTAGAGCCTCATCTCGGTAAAAGTATTGAGCACTGACAGCTGTCCTCCCATGGACACTTAACCACGTTATAAGACGTGCGACAAGGCAAGGGCACCGCCCATATCTCCTGACAGATCGCCGTCCACAGCTCCCCAGGCGCCAAGATATGGCCAGATGGGACAAGACAAGCTACGATGGGAAAGCTATTAGAGTAGAGTGAGCTATGATGGGATAGTTAACCAGCTCCCTGCGTCCTCTTTTCTTCTATATAAACACAGCTATTGCTTCAGAACAAAACGGGGGGCAAATACCACTCTGGTACGCCCATCTTCTTCCCAAAAAATCTCCATCCCTTGCTTAGTTCTCACACTAACTTAGGCATCGGAAAGCCCTGCGCCGCCCACAGCCAGGGTCCTCTGACCTATTTCGTCTCCCTTATCCAGGTTTTCAGGCAACGGTTCTTCCGTCATCAACAAGGAGCTTCAGCCTCCGTCCTCCTCAATGAGTCTCAAAAACACTACCCCCAGGTCTGTAAATTTTTGTGCACTTACAACTATATATATATTGGAAGATAGAAATAAATTTTGAAAGAGAAAAGATTACCCGATTTCAAACAAATTCGTGAGATGCGTTGGATTAAATGGGAGGAGCAGTGGATGCGTATGGATTAAATGAAAGGACAGGGAATGTGTTTTAAGCATTGAAATTGGGCACATTTTTTTTTAGAGATTCAAGAGATGTGTCCTAAGAGATGTGACTTGTGCGTGAATGTGTTTTAAGGATTGTGAAGGGGCACTTTCTTGTGAGTGAATGTGTTTTAAGGATTGGGAAGGGGCACTTTTGTTTAGGCATGTGTTCAAGAGATGTGTCCTAAGAAATGTGTTAAGAGATGTGTTTGTTGGGAGGATGCTGATGTCGATGAAGGAGAGTTTAGAGCTGGCCTTTTTTTTCTTCCCAACTGATTTTTGACTTTGAGATATAAGAATGAGAAGAAAATGCTCTAAGACAATGTGCTTCTGATATAAAATTTTGAAAATCACCTTAATTTATAAAATAAATGCTGCGTTTCTGCTCATTTTGAGTACAGTATAAAAACTTTAAAATCACCTTTATTTATAGAGTTGGAAGGCGTTCCTTAGAATTAGATCACATCCACACAAATAGGCCCAAGAGACATATTTTAATGAAAAGGTACATGTATTTTTAAAACGACACATTCACAAATGAAAATATTTTATTGAAAAGGCACATATGAATTTTTAGAAAGACACATTCAAAATGGGCCCCAAGAAGCTGACGTGGCTTCTCCTACGGCAAGAATGGAGTTTCTTTTTTTTTTAACCGCTATCCAACTTTAAAGAGAAAGAATAATTTCTAGTGCTTATACGGAAAGGGCCTTCATTTCCAACTGAGAATCTACTCTCACATGCCTTCATTTATGAGGATTTGCCCTTGTTCATTGCTCGAATTCTTCAGTTGAAGTTGTGGCCCAACCATCGTCACTCGTTTGAGATCAGATAACACTGGTAGGACAGTTTGGCGATCCAATTTCGCCATGTTTTTGCTTTATCTCGGCAATCCATATTCTTCTTGAATCATTTATAAGAGAGGAATCATATATTTCTATCTACCCTTCACTTGAAAATAAAAAATTATCTTATCGAAGAAAATCAATTCATTATTCTAATTTATGCAAGGAAATTGTAGAGCACCAGCAACCCGTAAAAGAGCTATGCAAAAGATGAAAATAATTTTCCTCTATGCTGCAGATCCCTCTCTTCGCACAGGCCCAACCTCTACGTTAGATAAATCTTGGGAGTCTAGATTTTTAGGAGTGTCTCAGTCGGTCACTGAATGGAATGCCACAGTAAGGAACACATGATGAAGAAAGATTTGAGGACTTCTCAGTTCATGGATTTTTTTTTTTTTTTTGAACAATTCAAATCAAGAATGGTTGGGTATCACTGGTTAGTTGTGAGGCAGACAGAGTGCTCGCATTCAAATTCTTTGTGCCGTGTGTTTACTATGGCAAGTCTATGGCAGGGCCATGTAGCATTGAATGTAGACTTGGTATTGACATTGATGATGCCAAGGAAAATGAGCAATCTTGTACCCTGAGGCGAAAATGCAATGAGCATAACAGGACCCACATTTGGGCTCCACATTAACCAAGCCACAAAACCGGGGGGGGTGGGTTGGGGTTTTGAGTAGCTCTGCTCCGAGTGAGTCTGACTGAGTTTATGTACTGATGGACCCTTGTGGGTCTTCTAACACTAAGTGAAGTAACTTAGGATCTATCCTTCTGATAGAGTTTATCTTATTTTGGGTGTATTTTGATTTATGGTGAATTGAAGTAAAAATGAGGTGAAGCATCAAATTAAAAGAAAATAAAATATAATAGGTTATGATGGTCTTTTATTTTTAGTTGTTTGATAGAAAATTTTCTTGACTTTTTGTGTAAACAAGAGGATTATTTTTTTGTCATTTAGTAAAGAAATGGGATTATATTTTATATATATATTTTTTTAAATGAGGGAGTTTTGAATTAGTGTAGATGGAGGTTTTATCTCACTACAACTTTATTAGTAAAGTGCCTAATAGGCCAAGAGTTGTGGGCTTGTGGCCCATTTATTTATGAGCCATAAGATATATGGCTAGATCCAGGACACAAACCGAAAGACAGGCCTAGGTTCAAATTGATTCAGTTTTTGGTAGATGTTTAATTATTCAAAGTCTTATCGTACACTTTTAGGGCCAGTTGGGCCCATTTGCATACCACTTAACTTAAATCTGAAATTCGCGCCATCAAAGCCACGGAATCAAGGGGGCCTAGAAAATCCATACTACTCTATAGTGTATTGTCGGATCTGTCCAACTACTCATGTTGGCTTTATTTTATTTTCCATTAATGACGAGGAATGATTGTATTTTTCTAAAAACTTGCATCTATTCGATTAATGATCATGACAAGCTTATTTGTCAAGTTTCGTAGGTGACACTGGCCCTTGATTTGGTGGTCACACTGTAAACGGGGACGTCCATCTATTTGTCACAATAAAATGGAAATGAGAACGGCTTCTTATCCACCTCTTTTCATATCCGTGGGCTCTCAATTGGTTCGATCCCATAAAAGAAAATAATAAATACATACCCATCCACATAACTTTAAAACGATAAAAATGCCAGCTTCTCATGCATGGCAATTTTATGTTTTCTCTTTTTCTTAATTTGCCTTATTAAAAAAGTAAAAAGACCAGTGGTATCAATCGTTACCTACCCCTTAATCTTTTAAGAAATGGATTTGATAGCAAATATCATAAAATAAAAAGTCTACACAATGGCCGGGCCGTGTGATTGATCCCAGCTGAACCCTTAAATGAGATCCCAGCGTCCAGCTGGGATCGAGCACACAGCCCGGCCTATAGCACGGTTGATTTTAAAATTACCACAGGTGAAGTCAGTAGACAGGTGGAAGTTGTGGTGGGTTTCAATTTATCCAAACCCATAGTAAACTCAACCTATTGTCATCCTCAATAAAAGACGATTTAATGGTTAGCCATCCATAAAAACATTACTCATTGCTACTTTTAATACTATGGCCGATGGGCTAATCGACTCACTTGCATGCCACATTAAGTATTCACCATCCATATCTACCCAATACTTAAAAGGAGTTGTACTATACTTTGGTCGGATACTTCCTTCATCGATCTACTTGTAAGAGCCACACACGCAAGATTTTCTCTCTCATGGACTCACTACATCTCTTTCTCGTGTGACACGCTTGGACGCAAAGTGTTTGTTTTGTCATCTACTTGTAATGTGTGGGTTAGACCCAAGAATTAAAACAAGAATTTCAAAGATGAATAAAAAGATTATAATTGAATATGAATTGATGTTGTAGTTTTCATAACAACCATGTGCAACGCACGTATGTAGAAAGTAGAAGATTATCTAACAACAAATCTCCACTTGCTTTATGCATCGTGGAAATGGCCTATAGATAGAAAATTGAAGCATTACTACTAAATGAGTTTGTGTACAATTATCTCTTAGACAACAACTTTGTTCTTTGCCATTTAGCAAATCTCATGACTGTTTGCGTGGTTCTCTGCCTGGTTGCGTGGTAATTCTGATTTTTACCTGGATACTCAAATATTAACATTTGGATATGCTACTATTTTAACTCTGGGTTTTCTCTTCTCATTTATGTGGGCGCACCCGTGTCTCAGCCGACTGGATTGAGTTAAAAAATAAAATTACATGTAAATAGTTACCGGTAATTACATAGTACATAAATTGATTAAATGTAATTATATGCAAGCTTCTTTAGAGTCCTAGCTAAAACATTGCCGATTGTCTCCATCTGAATTTCTTGATATGGAGTAAGTAGTAGAAATTCTTCTAAAGCAAGAATATCGCAAGAAATTAGGTCGAACGGCTCGAACATTAGTGGTAACTTCAAATGACTATAACTTTTGATCATTGTCTGTTTTGTGACGTACAAATACATGAATCGAAGATACCATTGTGCTTTACACTATGCGCATAGATTCTGGATAATAAACCCAAGACCTGGACCACCTGATTACCTTAGTTCTTTATTGATTTTTGAATGATTAGTGAAAAACTCTAGACCAATGGACATAGGTTTGTACTTTTGCAGGCTCCAAATTCATAATCCTAATCGTTCAATATTTTTGCATTAACGTTAAAGATAAAAATGCAAATTTTCATAGCTTATCTTTTCATCGACTTTGAGAAAGTTGGAATAAATTTCAAAAAATTTAAGTAATACTGAAATCATGAGGATTTTACTTGTAAAATCCCGAAATAAAGCCATTTATCCCAAAAGATTCTAGCCATTTGTGTAGCACTGATGGGGTTTGTTAGTCCTCAATTGTTTTCTTTTTTCTTTTTTTTTCTTTTTTTTTAAAGATGGGGTCAGTGACACTAGCGTCACTGTATTTCTGACGACGGTGACGCTAGTGTCGTTGTTCGGATTTCAATGGCATCATATGCGATTCTAATGCAGAAAATCATACTGAAGAACACTCGTCTTGTAGGAGTTCTATCGTTGAGCTTGTCCAGCATAAAATCCCTATGGATTTTGTCCTTTTTTGGCAATTGTTTTACTGGAAACATTCCTATTGAGTTTGCAGAGATTGGAACCCAAAGGAAACTCAATTTGAGCACAAATGCACTCTTTGGACAAATTCCCTCCACCTCTTTCACTGTCCTTGTCTTTGCCAGCAGCATCATCGGCGGCGGCGGCTGCTTTGACGGCGAGCTTCCTCTCCTCGAAGAGCTTAGCATCAACACACGCCAGATTTGGCATAAGACCGCGTGTATCTTGAATCCTTAAAGGGTGAATCCCGATTTCCATGAAGATGTTGATCTGTCTAGACTGTTCATATTCCTCATGGCGTTTGGGCTCTTCCAATTGCTCACCGGAATGCTCCATTTTGGCATTTTCTTGGGTTGGGTGACCGCCCTCTTCTTTTTTATGTTATTTTCATTATGCTTGCTGGGAAGAATGGGAATTTGGATTTGTACAGGTGCTTGAGCCGTGTGGGGTACTACTGTATGCTGCCCATGGTGATTTATTCTGCAATTGCGATGTTTGCCCATCGGGGTGGGGTTGCCATGTTTGGGATGGGAGCGGTGAGGGTTTAAAGTTTGAGATCTCTAGATTGGTCCACTCAATAAATTAACCTACTGGTGTGCAAAAAAACAATAATCTACGCAGCGAAAATAAAATTACAAGCACACACCACAATGACACCGTGGAAAACTCAAACCGGGTAAAAAACCACCGATCCGTATTGGATCTAATCAAACACTATGAATCTCGCAATTACAAGAAACTCAGATTTCTTACCTAGATATCCCCTATCTAAAGACTGAAGTTACCTTGTGTCGCATTACGCTTCAACGACATCACACCGTTGATTGCAACAGATCCAGCGCTTGACTCCTCAAATCTTCTACGCAAGAAGATGATCTTCTACAAGGGTTGCAGAAGAAACTTGCCTCTCTAGAATATTTGGCAGCACAACTCTTCAAAAATCTCTAGAGAAAATTTCTCTCAATTAAATCACTAATTCAGAACTTGAGAGATAATTTCTTGTCTTTCTCTTACCTTTGGGTTGTGAGAAACACCCAATATATAGCCCCTAATTCGAGCTTAAGACTCATTGAAATATTCCACTAACAATAGAGTCATTTTCCAAATTTCTTCTTTCAGTCCGGAGCCAACTCGAACTCAGCGCACACCCTCGCTATAGCGAGGCATGATTCTGCCTCGGGACGATTTTTGTGTCGTGACATCGCCTGTTGCCTTTTTTTTTTTTTTTTTTAATTTACACTTGCAGCCTTTGTTGACTTTTGATGCCCTGGCTCCAGATATTCTAACAAGCGATTTCTGTGTTCTGGTCAACAAGGATCTGCACGAGGCTGCTCGTTGAGCTAGCGCATTGTGGAGAAGAGCACAGGGGGTTGATAGCATATGCTTGCTTGTTGAGCTTTTGTTTGAAATATAAGCAATGGAAGCTGAGATCTATGGAGATATTTGAAGAAAAAAAGGGAAAGATCTGATCTGATTTGATTTTTGCACGCAGAGCGATGATAGCGTTATTTAATATTTCTTTGAGTGACGCTATCGTCAGTAGGAATAAAAAAAATAGAAATGTGATGGGAAGACCCCATTAGTGATGCAAAGATGACTATGACACTTCCAGATAAATGATTGTCTTTTGACATTTTTCCAGTAAGATCCTCTGAAATCATTAGATGTACACATTTAGTGATGTGAAATTTTGGTAATTTAGAGAAATATAATAATAGGTGTAGGCCCCATCATCAGAAGATATTCATTTTGTCCCACGTACCTAATCACTTGTTTAATAGTAATCAATCCCAAATAGTAGTGCGTCGCCCAGAATCTGAGGGTTGTAAATTATCTGATCACGGTGGGCCATGCCATTTCCCATTGGATGAAGAGTCTTCGTCGAGTTGCGTCACCTAATAGTCGTCACATTCTCGTCACCGAAAAGCATATCTCCAAATCTATCTTTTACTGTCTGTGTGGAGTTGGGTCGGACCCACAAGTCATGCTTAACCACCAAGTTTCCAGTTTGCATTCCATTTTTTAAGTCCCTCCTGAACCCGATCTCTCTATCTCAAGCTCTCTCACTACACAGAGTACCACAAATTCCTGCAATCCAGTTCCACAGAGAGATTGAGAGAGATAGGGAGATGCCGAGTTCGATGAAGGAAGCCAAAAACACACACCTTCTTCCACCCAGGAGAGGTGCAGTGCTGGAGGATCTTGAGATTTTTGTTCAGTGCAATTAAAAATGCTGCTTGTGGTGTGAAAGAGAAGAATTAGCATGTTAGGCCGTTGCCTGACTGACAATCACTGCTGTAGGGACGCGAACTGCCCCGCGCCTATTGTATACACTCGGGTTGTAACCTTTGGTTGTAACCCTCATGCGTTTGTCCCACATCGAGTGTGAGGGCCTCCCACCCTTGGTATATTAGCCTTAGCGTAACCTAAGGGTGTACCACCACACCTCCCCACGTGGAGGAGTGTGGTGGTACACCCTTAGGTTACGCTAAGGCTAATATACCAAGGGTGGGAGGCCCTCACACTCGATGTGGGACAACGCATGAGGGTTACAACCAAAGGTTACAACCCGAGCCTATACAATAGGCGCGGGGCTCTGGGCCCCGCCTACCCCCTGTGGGACCTCCTCAGTTCGCGTCCCTACAAAAAGGCCGCCTATTGTATACACTCGGGTTGTAACCTTTGGTTGTAACCCTCATGCGTTTGTCCCACATCGAGTGTGAGGGCCTCCCACCCTTGGTATATTAGCCTTAGCGTAACCTAAGGGTGTACCACCACACCTCCCCACAACCCGAGTGTATACAATAGGCGCGGGGCTCTGGGCCCCGCCTACCCCCTGTGGGGGACCAGCTGTGCGACTCCTACGGGTTACCTCCTCAGTTCGCGTCCCTACAACTGCAAACCCCCTTTTCTTCTCCGCAATAATAAATCTTCTCTATAGGTATCTCATGTACATATACAATATTTCAGCTCCATTTGATGCTATTATATGATCGATTGATCATGGTTATGTGTGTATGTATATAATTTATGTAATTTCTAACTGTTTGAGCCACCCGTGCATCTCTCTCTCTCTCTGTCTTGTTATGGAGTTTTTTTGGTGAAAACATCTGGTTGATGTTCTCTCATGTTATGGAGTTAGCATTGGATTGAAACGGCCGTTTAGTCTTTGGGGGTATTAAAATCGATATCAATGTCTATGATAATGTCTTACTGGGCTTATATTTTTAACATCCTTAATCTGTTGATGGGTCTATCCTTCAACAAGCTTGGCCATGGCTTCCAACTAGTTTTGTTTGTGAATAGTGCAAATCAGATTCTGGGACCCACTTGGATTGATGGTAGTTAGATGGTGACAGGGGTGGAGAAATATTATGGGTGAGCCAAAAACCTTTCCATCAGCTTCAAATTGTCGATATCTAACAGGTGATAAGTTTAATTTTTATCTTAGCTTGATCCAACGAATTCAGGCGATGGGCATTTCCTCATAGCTCTTTTGTTCACAACCAACATACCCACAAAGAGGGTTTATATTTGTCACGCTCGAAAAAGTTTGGACTTTGGAGTAATATAAAAATAAGATCCTATTTCTATACTTACAATAAATCCCACCTAATAAAAAACACCTATTAAATAATGATTTTAAATTGCTGGCAAGATGTGGAAATTTATAGGCCTCAGGTATGGGTTTTTGGGGCCCTAGTTCTCGAACCGACTTCTTTATTCACCTTATCCCACCTACCACCTTTTGTCATTAACCAGAATAAATTTATTTTAATTTGATTCAGATAAGTTGCATGCATATTACTCATATTTATACCACACCTGATTAACTCCCAATAGCACAAATTTTCTCAAGAACTGACGCCTTTGTTCTTTTTTCTTCTTCTTAGTATCCATTTCTGTTTAGCATTTTCAGGATTTTCTTTGGAGTAGAAGTTAAGGCATTTTCAGGATATACCGTGCTTGTGAAAACCTACTTTGAAATTGGAAAATTGTATACGGCACCTTGTTGAAAATTTCCTTGACCACCCTGTCCGTTTTATATGGGTATTATATTGATTTCAATTTGTCCAGAAGACCCAAATGTCCATATTTTAGAGCAGAATATGGTTGTCTTTGTATGGTAACTTCAGAAAAGTACATAAATAATTTTGTATGGTACCCACCAAAATGATGATCAGGGAAAATGTTCCTAGCGTTGGTAGCAGCCCAAACGTTATGATCATCACCTAACCTTCTAGATATGATCGTACAACGATGTGATAAGTGATGATGAGTTGTGAAAGGTCCCTAGTATATGGTTGAAGTAACGCGACATTATCTGAATTTTTTTTTTGTTATGAAATTGGAATATCTAATTTTAAGGGAACTAATATGTCAAAATCACAATATAATTTTGATTGAATTTCGTTTATTTTTATTGGCTTATCTATTTTCCTATTTCGGTCCTGATCGCCGACGATGGTCCGATTTCCAAATTGGTTGAGGTGGGCCTATGCTGATCACAATCTTAATTCCAGGGGCATCCCAAGCTATTAAGGGGGTCTGATCTATTTGAGGGCTTCAAAGTTTTAATGGAGTCCCACGACTGAAAAAGTATGTTCTCTATTGCGTGGGTGCATTATAATTGTTTTAGGGCCATCACTTTTTTCCGCCATGGCTCGCCTGTGGTGTCTCTACCATGGATCTGGATTTCCTATTTTATCCAAACAGAAGAGTCCTCTTAGGATGAATCACGGGTCGCCACGCACGAAGATAAAGGAGGAGGCTGAGAAGAGAAAAACTATTTCTTCTATTTCGCTCCGCTACGTATTATGTTATAACAGAGGGGTCCTAAATCTGCCACATGGTGGGTGGCTTCTCCTGTTTCGCTCTGTAATGAGATCGGATCCCCTGTTTGAACTTAACGGGAAGCTCTTTTTGGTCCAAGAGCAGTGCTACATGGATCGATTTTCAAAGGCCTGAAAATCGGTTCACGTAGAATTTTTCTTGTCCAATGATGGGGTGACACATTGGGAGGAGAAATTTTTTCATTCTTTGCATCTTCCCCATGTATGACCCCCCTCGCGTCCAAAAAGGGGATCCGTTTCCCTCAGTTATGTATTATGTTGTCAGGACTGCGAGTTTTGTCATTGTCAGTGTTTACAAAAAAAAGGCTCTTATTCTATTTCTAAATTCTTACCAACTTCCGGGCCGTGATTTTGGGGCTGGCTTTGGAGGAGACATGTTTCTTTCTTTTTTGGCCAGAACCAGCAGACAAGAAGAATCTTTGGAAAGATACAGCTTAAAGAAATAGTAGCGTGAATGGGATCACCGTACCCACGCCCCGTAGGTCCCTCTTAGGGGATGTGACCTGGAGTTTGGAAGATCTTGATGGACCCTGTCTGTTAATTAAATCTGGCCCCCACCTCAATGTACTGCCCACAGGTTTCGTCGTCTATAATGACGGTTACGGTTAGAACATTGTTACACCCCATCCCGAATTAAGCGTGATTAATCTTAATTAATCATGATTATCGTTAATTAAGATGTGATTAATTAATTTACATGAGATTAATGGTCACTGTGACTGAAATTAGTCTTAGATGACTAAATTAAGCTTAATTAACTGATTTGGAAGACATGAGATTGGTTTTTGACCCCAATTAGTGAATTGGAGGACTTTTGCGTAAATATTAAATTATGTGAAAATAGTCGAATTGAAAGAAATTTGATATCATCGTATGTATCTCGATGAGTACATCAATTTTCATAATACACTTACTAGCATTTGACTTAAGATAAATCAAAGAGGTTAGCCTTTGACTTTAAATGTAAATTACCTTATAAATGGGTTTAAATTGCAAAAGAGAAGTACATGTATTCTGTACTCAGCACATGCAATTATATGGCTTCCACATGTCTTACATGAATTTCAGTCAAATTGCATGTGGGTCTTCGTTGGAGATGATTCTACAATTGTTTTTCTTCTTTGCTTCCATGTCATGTGAAACGGTCATGGCACAGGATGTAATACATCATCCTCCTTGTTCTCTGATCTCTGGTCTTAGTATGGAATGGAGTGAGCAGTGAGTTCTTCCTCTTTTTCTCCTTCTTTGTTCGTCTCCTGAATCATGGAGTAAGTGTTGGGTGAAGTGTCAAGGAGAAAGAGTGCTGTCAATTTCCTCATCCCTGTGCTTGGGTTTCTTGAAGAAAAGGCTTGGAAGAAGAAGAGTGAGATTGGACAGAATTCCACCTTTCAAACCCAAGAAGAAAAAGGGTTTTTGCATAGAGGCAAGTATAAATGAGTTTTATGGGTGAATTGCTACTGCATGTTATTGGGATGTAGATTGCATCCATTGAATTAAGTTTCCTTCCATTTGTTACATGCTATAGTGTGAATTGAATGGATAAATTCATGAGAATGGGTTTTCTTCTTGAATGATGTAGTTAGAGTGTTTGGATAGTTTTGAATGGGATAGATGTGTTTAAATGATATGTTGAGATGGGAACATGAGGTTCCAGGTTTTATACAGAATTGTACAAAGTGGGACAGAACAGAATTCTATCCTGAATTCTGTCGTTCTGTGCATCATCGGTCAACCGACGCTGTTGGTTAGCCGTCGGCTAACTGACGGGTTGACCGACAGTGTTAAATATGTAGAAAAATGTGTCTCTGGTTTTTGAACCGAGACCTGACCGACGCCATCGGTCAACCGACGAACTGAACCGACAACAATAGATGGATCAGAGGAAATTGCCTCTGGTTTTCGAACCGACATGTGGACCGATACCTATCGGTCAGCCGATAAACACTTCGGTCGACCGACGAGTCAACCGATGAGTGAGCCGACAGTACATCAAAGTGATGTATTTTCAGACTTTAGGTCTGCAATTCACAAGATAAAGCCTATTGATTTATTCAAGGCTGTTAGTACCTTGATACCGCCAGTAATGGTTAAGTGCGGGTCTTTAATGTGCAACTTTACATAAGAACTGTAATGTCTATCAAACATAACACGTGCACATTAAGTGATCTAGCTAGATACCGTTTGGTTGGTATTCATTGGAATTAACTGAAACTAATGAACTCGTAACCGCTCACTGTAATCAACTGTAAAGATTAACATTGTACTGGAATTACATGTGAACTGACACGGCACTACATATTGATTTCTGTAAGCTCATTGAGCTGATCTTGATACTGTCTGCAGCAGTTATTTGTGGAGTGTTCCGGAACTCCGTGGTGAAGTCAGTAGTTCCTGGCCCGGACACTGATAATCCCACATATTATTCTTCTATTGAGAAGATGGTCAAGTCTCCTTGTTACGGAGATGGTACTCCTTCCTTTAAGGAAGATGGCACTTGATTTGATTATTCTGGAAGTATTATGTTAGTTGTCAAATTGCCAATGTTAAGGATGATATCCTTATTAACTTGTTATAAGATTAATGACTGACTGTTACTTGAATATTGTTACTGTATTACTAGTAGCATGTATAGTCATAAACACTGTTTATACTTTGCTGAATTGTTGAATTCACAGTGTTATGATGACATTGCAGGCCCAGCTGCCCCTACCGATGGTGCGACCGCACCGGCAGCGGAGGAGACCCCTGCGGTTCCTCCAGGAGGATTAGTAGAATGGAAATGACAAAGCATATGTTTGGATGTTAAGAATTTTGTTATAAGTTCTGTATATTGAAATGACAACTTTTGTATATATGTATATACTTTTGAGATCCTTGCAGTATTTTGTACGCAAGTGATGATACTGAACATGATGTAAATAAATTTTGAACTCAATGTAAATATTGGTTTATATTCCGCAAATTTGTATCCTTTGTGAGTTTTACATGTTAAAATTCACGGGAGTAAATATGGTTTCGACGCCGGTTAACTCGAGATAATTAAATTTCGGGTTCGGGTCGTGACAAACATCCTGCAAGTGTATGCGATTTATCCCAAGTTTAGGTCAACCCGAGTTTGTTGGACTATTGGAGCGAATGTTTGTTAGACAAAGCGTGATAATGAATATGTCTTGGAACACTGTAATCATTTTTTCATTAAATAATCAATTCGATGGTGGTTGGAACTAACTCGTATTGACATAAATTTTAAGTATACTTCATTTATTTAGAGGACATCTTTTTAAATGGTTTGGATTTCAAGAGGCGGGCCTAACCATGGAGTTCATAACTCCTAGTTTCTTTTAGCCTCCGAGGATCCAGATTCCACATGTATAGCAAGAGTCCAATCACCAGGTAACTTTGGTGATTTGCTTTTTAGGCCTTTAAGATATGGGTACCATTGACAACATCTGATAGCAAAGTTGGTTGGATATCCCTTGTCTCTCTCTACTGCCCTTGCTTTAAATTCTTTAAATTCAGGTAGCGCAACCCTTGAGCCCAACAGACCGACCTAATCGAGCCTTGAGAGTTGAGAATTAACACCTTTTTTTTTTGCCCTTTTCTGTTTGGTTAAGATTGGGAATTGAGACTTAGCCTCACTCTACCATAGGCAACAGTCACTACAGACCCCCTCTTCTCCCCCATAAAACTAAGACTTGCTGTGTCTTCTCCACATGTATCAGATGTATATTATACAGTATCTCAGTTTCCTGTGATGCTTTGATGTGATCAACTGCTCATGGTTAAGTTTTTATGCATGTATATAATATATTTAGTCATCCCTGCCCTTCTCCATTCCAACATTGGAAAATGGCTTGTCTGGGGAATGATTCATCTCTAGTATTTTATAATCCTCCTTCTAGTGATCTCCATCTATATCATTTTATCATGTCTAACCCCTATCATTTTTTATCTATTCATTGGGTCTCTCCGTCAACACTTGATTGGAATGCAACTAGTTCGGTTTCTGAATGGCGCACATTAATGTGTAGGGGCCCATCTGGATTTATGCCAGTTAGATGGTAGTAAGGGTCGAGGAATTAGAAGGGCGAGTCACAAAACTATCCCATCAGCTTCAAATGCTTCAAGTTTAACAGGTGATAGGTGAGGGCCATTTCCTGATAGCTTTTATTGTACACGACAAAAATAGGTGGGTACAAAAACGATTTCATATGTAGATATTTGTCACACTCTTTAAAGTTTGGAGTGATATAAAAATGGAAACCTATATATTTCTATACGGGACAATGAATCCCACCTAATCAAAAGCCCCTATTAGGTAATGATTTTATATTGCTGTTTGCTATCTAGGCTGGGCACTCTTAAGTTTGGATCTTGGAAATGCATTGCAATATTTTTCCTCTGGGTTTCAAGGTCCTATGAGAAATTTCAGTATTCCTGAGTGCGTCACCTTCAATTACCAGAGTGTGTACTAGATGGATGGCTACTTCCAGACCTTTTAAGCAGGCCCTGGGATTCAATCTGGGTGGGGTGTGTACATGGATGGTTGGCGGCTGAATCAAGTGCTCATCAGGACTCTTACTGGGTTTGTCTAGCAACTTTATTATTAGAGTCAAGTACGGTAAAACCCTCATTTCAAAAAAAAAAAGTCTCATTAAAAGCACTTTAATTCAATTTTTTAACCAAATTTTATAAAAAAAAATAAAAAAATAACTTTATTTCTCCACTAAAAGACAAAAACACTCCACTATTATTACAAAAAATCATAAAATTTCATAATAAATAATTAAAATCAAAATATCATTTACACCACTCATCTCCATTACAACCCTATTAGTAAAGCCCTCAAACAGGCTCACCACTTTGACAGAACTTTGTGTGGAGCCTCAGAGAGTGCGAAAGGCAGGTAAGAGACAGAAATTTTATGTGATGGGCATAAATACAAATGAGATCGGCAGGTAAGGCCTGACATTGGTCCAAGAGCCGTTGGATCTCATTTTTAGGCCACTTTTCGGGCCTAGCATCAGTCCATGTAGCAGGGCTGTTCACATGTGTATCATTTTTTCACTCCCTTCATAGACGACAGTACCACTCTCTGATGATTTTTCCTTCTTCATTGCTCGGATTCTTCAGTTGATTTCTCGATTCGCACAAACAAATATACTCTACTTTTGATAAATCTTAGGAGTCCATAGTCTTAAGAAAATCTCAATCGGTTACCGAATGGAATGCCACACTCAGGCTCATTAAATAAAAATTCTAATTTCTAACATATCTAAATGCCTTCACCTTATAATCAAGCAAGATTTTGAGGACTTTCTAGTTCAGGGAAGATAATTATTTTCTACCTTTCAAATCAATAATGTGGAAGCACCACTGCATAAGTAGTGAGGCAGACGGAGTGCTCGTATTCAAACTTTTTTTGTCCTGTGGTTACTATTGCGAGTCAAGGTCTCATAAATGAGGGGCCACTTTAACAGATTAAGAAGAGTAATGGTGCTTCTTTTCTCATTTCCATTGAGCAGATGCCATGTGTCGGATGCTCTATATCATTGTGGAATGTAGACTTGGTCGTGACAGTGATGATGCAAAGGAAAATGAGCAATCTTCTACCCTGTACGGTTGTGTTGTGGAGCAATCCCGTAAACTGTGGTTTACAACAGCCGTGCTATTTGGACCGACCCCTAAGTCCCAGATATATTTGGATGGAGACCTATGGAGTCCGTCCAAAAACCGATCCCAGCCACAAAACCGACCCTCACGTGTCACTATACAGCCAAGCTTACTAGCTTTCAAAACTAGGGCTATAACCCGTAGCGTAATATACTTGTTAGGAATTTCATTTTATTGGCGAACTCTGGATCCGACAAAACTCTAGGTCATTGCTTTTTATATTTCTATTTTATTTTATAATAAATTGTAGTTGAGTCGCCGAAACATTTAAAGCAAAAATTACAGTATTTTGGAGCACATAAGCCAAATTCCATAATGTACTCTGGCTACAACAAAGAAATAGTTTGCTAGAGTGAGCCCGGGACATTAATTGGCCTCGCTATAGCGAATCGTGGTCAGTTTGCCCAGTTCAATCAGAATTTAAATTTAGAGTTTGAGTCTAATTTCAATTCTAATTGGAATATTTTTAGAAGATTCTTACACGTTTTTAAGACTATATAAATGGTGATTCTCTCAACCCAAAGAGATACAAAAAGTTACTCTCTCTTGTTCTAAGGTGAGAAAATCCTAAGAGAGATTCCTTATTCTCTAAAACTATTATTGAGAGATTGGGCTGAAGATTTGCTCTCGAAGGTTTGGAGCTACTACTTCATTGTATAAAGTTTATGCATCTTAGTTCTCTAGGTGTTTTTGGAGGATCAAGCATGGGGAGTGGTGCATCAGCGAGTAGTCGTGGCAGCAAGAAGTTGTCTAAGAACAACTACAATCCTTAGGTCTACGTACATATTGGAAAAAAGGAGTTGTGAGTATATCTTGTAACCAGTCAATAGTGATTGATTTTCTGATCGTGATTTTTCTCATTGGATAGGGCTTCCACGTTAAATTTGTATCTGCCTTCTGGTGGTGTGTGGCTAGTAGATTGATTAGCTAGTTTCCTTTGTTTTTAATCCACTGCATTGATTTTTGTAACTAACATCCATTCGAGTATAGTAACTTTCAACACTCATGATAAACATATGGCCTATAATGCTTTCACATTTGTTTCTTTCCGTCCATTTTAGGGTTGAGGGGGTCTAGCTGTGAGGCCCCACCCCTTGTGGGCCCTAAATTTGGATTTGAATACCAGATTATAGCCTATTGTATCTAATTATACTAATTATGGAGTTTAGTTGAGGGTAGAAATGTATTTTCTTTGGTTTTAGTGAGTTTAGTCTAGTTGTGTAATTAGTAGAGTCAATAGGGTGTCTTTTGTTATTTCTAAAATTAGTTAGTTTGTTAGAGGCCCTAGTTAGAAATTAGTGTTTACTATAGGGGGTATCCACTGAGAAAACCTTCTAAAACCTACCAAAAGACCAAAATGCCCATAACCCTAATCATAATCCTATTCAAACTAAAAGGGCACTTTATTTCCTAGCCCAAACCCCCAACCTATATAAGCTACCCCTCTCATTGCCATACGATGGCTACTGTTCTCCTCTCAAATTTTCCTCTTTCTCTATTCTTCCCCATTTCCCTCTAACTCTCTCCCAAATTTCCTCTAATTCTCCCATCTCCCTCTCGTTCTCTCTCTAAGGACTCTAATAAGAAGAAGACATACTACAGCTGTAACTTATTATAGGATTTCTCTCTATCTTGATATCTCTTCTCCCTCTTCTAGTCAGGTAAATCCCCTATTCTAGTTCAATTTCTATAGGAATCTCTCTTTCTCTCTTTAAATCTCATTCCTTATAGCTTTTCTCTTGTGCATATGGGTGTAAGAGTAGAAATCTCACTGGCTCTAAGATTTTAGGGTGACTGTGTGACCGAGGAGACCCTACAGCAGGGATTCCCTTTTTAGCTTGGATTTCTTTCTTTCTCTCTCTTCCTTCTTGCAATCGATTGAGGCAAGTACAATTTGCTTATTTAATATGGAATAGGTGTTTACTGTTTTTGATTCTCGGTATTTCTATTTCGATGATGTTAGGACTGTTAGATTTACCTTTGAGCATGTTTTCGTGGATGATCGGCCATTAATGGATGGGTTGATCTCACTTGGAAGATCAATGGCTCACGGACTGGATGATTGGGTGTATATTGGAGTGCTTTTCTTATTTCTATATGTTTCTGTGAAGTTTGGATGAGATTGGTTGAGTTCTGGTTGAAAAAAAAGGAAACCGAAATTCTGGGGTTACAGAACGTCTCTGCGCCAGAGCTGAGATCAGCTCAGCTCTCTCAGCATTGGCCGAGCTCAGAGATGGCCGAGCTCAGCATTGGCCGAGCTCAACATTGGCCGAGCTCAATGTCCTAGCCGAGCTCAGTGTTTTAGCCGAGCTCGGTGCTTGACCAAACTCAGTACCTAACCGAGCTCAGTGCTTGACTGACATCCGTGCTTGACCGAGCTTAGTGAATGACCGTGCTTAGAGCCAGTAGACCGAGATTCAGAAGAACGAATTGGAACCTGGGACACCCTTCAACCAGGATTCCCAGTGATTTCGATCGACCGACCAGGCCAGGAGGTCGACCGAGCACACTAAAATTATGAAAAAAAAGAGGCATTACCTGTATGGTGCTTGTTCATCTGTTCCCAGTGTGCCGGGTCGACCGCCCAGGCCAGGAGATCGACCGAGCACACTGTGTATAGTGACTTTCTCCGAGTTTAGTTTCTTATATTTTGATCATGTGGGGGCCGTTGACCATCCAAATGGACTTCCATCACTGTGCTAAGCCCGAGTCATTGGTGTGGCTCAACCTTGACTCGTGGGGCCTACTAATCAGAGTCCAAGTTATGTAATCTAAGATGATTCGACCTTTATATGTCGCCAATGATGCTCGTAACTTCTGGAGCACCAAGCACAGTATCTATTAGCATCTGATGTTATATTTAAAGATCAAATTACCTATGATAGACCTTGTGAGGACCCGTCCCTAGACATACCTAGTGGGACCCAATTTGACCAAGTCAACCATAGGTTGTCCTAATTACAGATGGGCTTCCCTTGGAGAATTATGAATTTAACCTTAGGATGACCCAACTACCCGTGGCCTGACCCATTACCCATTAATTAAGAGGGCACTTTAGTCAAACCCTACCCCACCTTAATCCCATGTGAGCCCCACCTCACTCATCTCACTCTCATCACACCCCCCATCTCATTTTCCCCTTTTTCCCCATTCCATATTCTAGGTCACGATGGAGACCCTTTCCCCTCTCTTCTCATTCACTGCACACCAACACAACACAGCAGCCCCTCCATCTCCATTTCTCTCATTCCTCTCTTCCTCTCATCTCTCTCGTTTTCTCTCCCTCCCTCTCGGCTTGCTGCCTCTCGCCGCCGGACCACGCCGCCACGACGCCGGCCACCTCTCTTCTCCTCTCTCTTCTCCTTTCTCCATCCCCTCATCTCCCTCATCCATCTCTTCTTCTCCCAACCCTTGCCGCCCACTGCCGCCGGACTCCGAGCACGGCGCCATCGCCATCGCCGTGGATGATCTCCTCGATCACTGGCAGCCACTCCACCTCTCTTTTCTCCATTTTCCGTTTCTTCTTCTTCCCTGTTTCTCTGTTTCCTTTCTCTGTTTTCTCCTTCTCCCTTAATCCTCTCTCACTCCTCCCAGCCAACGAAGTTACCCAGCCCCTCCATTTCTCTCTATTTTTCCATTTCTTTCCCTCTCTCTCTCTCTGTGTTTTCCCCATTCTTCCCCTTCACTGTCTTACTCTTTCTCTCTAATTCTCCATTTCTTTCTCTCTCTCTTTTCCCCATTTTTCCTTTCTTCTTTCTTTCTCTGTTTCTCCCTTCCCTTTCTCTGTTTTCTTTCTTGTTTCTCTTTCTTTCATTCATTTTCCCTCTCCCTCACTCACCTCCCTGCCAACGTGTGGTACCCCTCCCCATCTCACCATTTCACTCATTCTCTCTCTGTTCTCTCTCTTTCTTGCTCCATTCTTTCTTTCTTTCATTCTGTCTTCTCCTTCTTGCATCCTAGTGGGCCACCATCATCACCACTAATTTAGTGGGCCACCAATCAAGTGGGCCCCACAACCTCCGATCACCATCATCTTTGTGTGGACCCCGCGAGCTCCCCATCTCCAATTTGCAAGCCACCACTCCATTCCCTTTCTCTGTTTGGTAAGCTCCCCTTTCCCTAGGTTTGGTTTATGTGCTTTGGGTGTGGAGTTGTGTTAAGATAGCTTAGAGCTTCCCTTTCTTTTAATTTATGTTTTAATTTAGTTTTACTTTGCTAATTATTCCTTAGGTTTGATTTGTTGGGCTTTGAGCTAGTGCTTTTGGATTTGGGCATCTCCAACGAAAGGCAAGTAGACATGCTTAGATTCTTTAATTAAATTGATTAACATGCTTAGATTGGTAATTACTGTCTTTTATGGATGTTTGGCATGATTTTCTGTATTTGGGTGGTTGATTGGATGATAAGATGTATAGAATTGTTAGTCTAAGCTCTTTTTATGTGTATTTGGCCATTGATGGATGAGAATCCCCCATTTGGAAGATCAATGGCCCACTTGTGATGAGATCATGATATAGGAGATGTGTTTGATGTTTGGAAGTGTTTGGTGAATATTGGAATGAAAAGGGAGAAATCCAGGAATTACGGTACTTGCAACAGTATTTAGCTAGGCAGGCCGAGCTCAGAGCAGGTTACCCGAGCTCAGTGCCTAGTTGGCCGAGCTCAGAGCAGGTTAGCCGAGCTCAGTGCCTGGTTGGCCGAGCTCAGAGCAGGTTAGCCGAGCTCAGTGCCTAGTTGGCCGAACTCAGAGCAGGTTAGCCGGCTCAGTGCCTAGTTGGCCGAACTCAGAGCAGGTTAGCCGGCTCAGTGCCTAGTTGGCCGAGCTCAGAACAGTTGGTCGAGCTCAGAGCAGGTTAGCCGAGCTCAGTGCCTAGTTGGCCGAGCTCAGAACAGTTGGTCGAGCTCAGAGCCTGGTTGGCCGAGCTCAGTGTATACATTGACATTTCCCAGATTTGTACCCTTTTATGATTTGATCATGTGTGGGCCCCGTTGACCTTCCATTTGGACTATTTGGGATACGCTATACGCGAGTCAAGGGCCGGGCTTAACCTTGACCCGTGTAGCCATCTAAGTAGGGTCTTGGGTTGTAAAACGGAACCTGACTCAAGGGTTATGGACGTCTTATGATGCTAAATACATACAGGAGCACCAAGGATACTTAATAAGCATCTGGGACTCCGTGATCACTTTCTTAGGTGAAGTGGGACCTTGGACCTGAATAGAGGGGCATCAATCATCGATGGATTTGGGATGTGTGGTATCTATGTTGATGAAACGGACACTAAGGCTGGCTGGTAGATCCGAACCTTGGATGTAGGCCTTGAGAGGTACTATAAATCAGGGCATTACACATAGGCTCTGATCCATGATCACGGTCCGTATTGGATGAGATGTCAGGACATGGCACTTGAAGTCCTGATCGATAATATTGGGAACTTAACGATAGATACTGATAGACGGACTGTATATTGAGATAATACTAATTAAGCGTATAGAGAAGCGGAGTTTACAAAGGTATGCATTATTAACTGTTGAGAACCATAAGGATGGACTAGCTATACCCGAACTCCGTGTCTCGTACCCTTGACTATTATCATCTCATATTAAGGAAAATAAGGCTATCTAGTTCGGAGTACCCCCACCTAGTGATCTGTAGATTTTTGGTTGTACGATTAGTCTGCCGAGGTTTATGATGCCGGCATGGACATTGATATTGATTAGTCTGCCGAGGGTTATGATGCCGGCATGGACTTTGATATTGTGATGTGATTGACACAGTAGGTACCAGGTGTGGGTGGGGTACTGAGACCGCCGGCGTTCGGACCGGGTGTATGGATGGACGGCGATATTGATCTAGCACGTAAGTCCAATGACTGGGCTTTGCCGTGGCTATGGATATTGTTGGTTAAGATAGCACGTAAGTCCAATGACTGGGACTTGGCCGTGGCTATGGATATTGTTGGTTGAGATAGCACGTAAGACCAATGGCTGTGACTTGGCTGTAGCTATGGACATTGATGGATTCTTGTACGCCCTTATTCGACGTGACGACAACTGTGGGTGGCTATGACCCCCATGGTTGGTGTCAATCGACAGTTGTTGGGACGATGACGATGGGCTGGCTCTGACCCCCCACGTCCTTTGTACTTCAACTGTGGACGTACCTTTGTGTGCTTATATGTATGTATATTGGATGTATGAATATTATATATTATGGATATCATTGTTTATCGTCTTTAACTGCCGTCGTTAATACGGTTGGATCTGGATGCGATGGTTACGACTATGGTAATGTTACTCCCTCTGTTTACTTCTGCTACTGGTGACTCTGATGTGCTTGTGTGGTTTATCTGATGTTTTGATGATGATGGCTTCTCTTATCTACTTGTTATGTTGTATCAAACATCTGTTATATCAATATCTCGATTATCGTTCATGCACTACACTCTACACTGTTTTATGTTGCACTCTGATATTTTATATTATTATCGAGATACTAATCATGCAGGTACAGCTGGGATCAGGTATGGTCTTCTTCCCTATCTAATGATATAATGTATTGCCATCTAAACATGCCTATTTGCCTGGCTCATCGAGCCTGACCCAATCCTTGGTGTTTTCAGGTATCTTCTCTTCCGCTTTCTTGATTGGTGGTTTGTTTGGCGACTGATCCGTTGCCGCAGGGTTTAGAGAATGATGCATTTGGTGCATCGTGAGGCGTCTATCATATAGATCTCTATTCTTTCCTTTTCTTGTAGCTGGCCGTGTTGGCCTAGGAATGAATAGTTAGTTTAATTATGGAAAGTACCTTGTAATCTTTTAAAGTGAAACAAAATTTTAGGGCCTTGTCCATTTACCTGCTCATATGAGATTCACACTTGATTATATTATTGGATTTTCCGCATCTCTTAGGTACTTTCTCGTAGCGCCCCGAGATTCGAGGCGCCCGGATTTTGGGGCGTTACAGACCTAAACATGAAAGTGGACCAATTACTTAGGTTGGATTGTTGATATTTTCCATTGATTACAGTACTTAGAGATTTATCTCCCTCATATTATTATTGCCACTCTATCATCCTTATTATTATTTTTACCTATTAATAAATTGGAAAATGGAGGACCTAAACTTAGGATTACTTAGAGGTAACCCGGTGGTATGATTAGGTGTACATTGACCCGTGTATTTGGCTAGGAGGGCCTTTTTATGGCCTAAGTTTGGATGTGGATTACCCTAAACTGGAGAGGTTGGATTTTATGGACTTGTAGCCCATTATGAATGTAAATGGACTGTATATCATTGGAAATGGACTTATCTCTTCATTTGGGCTGTTATAGAGCAGGCAATGTATTTGGTAGGCCTTGGTATAGATCCAATTATTTGACTTGGACCTGGATTGTGATCCATGGATTGTATTGGGTACTTGGACCTCTTAGAGATATTGTTAGGACCTTGTTCACGCAAGGCAAAGCCTAGACAAACATAGACCCTTATTGTTTTCCGATTCGGCATAGACATTCACTCAGTTGATCTAAGCTCAGCTAGTTGGATTGATCATCACTGGTATGAGCTATTGAGAGTGTTGTGTGGCTATCATGATGAGCATTGTTGGAGACGGACAGTGTGATACCTAGTCCGGTCTCAGAGTGTGTTGTGGATGTTGTTTGCGGGGCTAGATAATCCCCAGCACTGGTGAGGTTTCCCCTCCGCGATTGTATTCAGTATGGGAGGGCCGCAACATAACATCCCGCGGTATTCTAGCTCGTGTGAATGTGCCAAGTTGTTTAGATTGGATATCTTATTTATTATGATTCTAAATACTTATCTTGCTCAACTGCCTAGATTCTATATCATTGTTACTCTCTTTAACATCTTCATTGTCTCTACTCATTTTGATGCATGCATCCTATATTACTTGTATACTGTGACTTGCCAGATCTTTAGATCTGATCCATTCTTAGTGCTTAGATTTTGACCTCGAGTTCGAGGGCGATGCGTACGCATTCTTAGAGGTGCCCGTAGTAGGAGACTACGGATGGTGACCGGCTCGACCTCCAAGAGGTCGAGCCGGTGGTTGAAGAGCCGGCACATGGGGTTTGAGAGTGCATCTGTTTATTTTGGGATTTGAGTGTCTTTTGTCGCGAGATGGTAGTTTATGGAAAATGTAATAAACCTTGATTTTTCATTTGACATTTTTTAGGCTGGACTTCAGCCCGTTATACTTGATATTTCATTTTTGATACCATATGATTCCGCTATCTCTGTTATTACTTCCGCTTTACTCTTTATGCTTCCGCAAATTTAACCATTGATGTGACGTTGTTCAAAAAGTTTTAAATTGGACCTCAATACGGACCTACGATTTTGAAAGTTCTCGAATTTTTCGGGAAGTAGCGCGCCTACTTCGGTACATTGACGGATTCCTCAGTATTCGAAATTGTGGCGTTACATTAGCTGCTCCAAGTACGTGTGGTTTGAGTTTATCTGCTGGTTGTAGATGAACCCTTATGGATCTTTGAAATTGAGCGCAGTAACTTGGGATCTATCCTTGTGATGGAGGTACCCTATATGGGTTGTGGCCCATTTATACATGTCGGTCACATACCGAAAGGCAGGCCTAGGTTAAATTTGATTGAAATATTGGTAGATGTTTAATTATTCAAATTTTCGTAACAACAACGGGAGAGTCTTATTTATGTTCGCTAAGCATGATAGTATTTGTGATTCTAACGAAGCAGAGGTGCGAGTTATCTTGAAAGCTTTTTGGTGTTGCTCAAGATCTTTTCATGAAAGTCTTATTGTGGAGAGCTACTCTTCGAATACAGTTTGCTTTCCTCCTTATTTTTATTTATTTTTTTCATCTCTTGTAATGAAATTTCTTGTTACCGTCTCAAAAAAATAATTTAAAGTTAATTTAAAGACTCCTTGTGCATTGTGGGCCCAGTGGGGCCCATTCGCATACCATTTGTCTTAAATCTGAAATTTGCCCCATAAAAGGCCACGGAATCAAGGGGGGCTACAAAATCCATACTGGTCTATATTACTATATATGTGTGGGCATGAAGTGACAGGTTACTATACATATGTGTGGATATGGTCATGTTGGCTTTATTCTATTTTGTTTTTCAATAAAGATGAGGGATGTTTTTTCAAACTTGTATCTGTCCAATTACTCATCATGACGGCATGTTGGGTGACAGTGGCCGCTGATTTGGGGGCCACACTGTATATGGGGCAATCCAACTGTATGCCAATATGACATAGAAATATTCCCAGTTGCACCCACTGAACTTTTCTTGAGAATGAATCTGAACCCATAGCTGCCAAGACCGATGAGAAACCTATCAAACACGGGACTTAAGGATTGAAGTGACAAATTATAAAAACCAGATGCTTTGTTTGGACAGCATAGGTGGGTGACATTTCTCTTTCATTCCCGCTTCACCCGTCTCCTTATTTGTCTCTCTCAAACAGAAAATCCGTTTTACAAATGGTATATCCAATCAAGTGGCCTATCCCAATGTTCGAATTGCCACTACCTTATAATCAAGCAAAAATTTTGAGGACTTTCTAGTCCAGTCCAGGGTAGATGTTTATTTTCTACCATTCAAATCAATAATGTGTGAGCGTCACTTCATAAAGTAGTGAGGCCGACAGAGAGCACTCAGATTCAATTTTTTTGTCCTGTGGTAACTATCGCGAGTCGAGGTCTCATGAATGAAGGGCCCACTTTAACAAATTAAGAAGAGTAATGGGGCTTCTTTTCTCATTTCCATTGAGCAGATGCCATGTGTCAGATGCTCTTGTATCATTGAATGTAGACTTGGTTTTGACATTGATGATGCCAAGGAAAATTATCAATCTTCTACGGGGTTGTGTTGAGGAGCAGTCCAGTAAACTGTGATTTAAAAATATTAGCAAAAAAAAAAAAAAAAAACTGTGATTTAAAAATGCTAGGAACCTAACAGGACCCACATTGGGGCTCCACATGAACCTAGCCACAAAACTTTTGGACCCACATTTGTGAACACGTTTAGTGGATCGCAGTCAGAAATACTATTGGTAACTTGGGAATACTTTCTATAATGTCACTCAAAAGTGCAGGTCTTAATGAATTATCAATAATGAAACTTTTACAATGAAAAGTTAATTTACCAATATCGCTATAATCTTCAAATTTCCACAAATGCAAACAATAAATACACACCCCTTTACGTAATTTCAAAATCATAAAAATGCCTGCCTCTTATGCATGGAAATTTAATATTTTCTACGTTTCATAATTTACCACATTAAAAGTAAAAGTGAAAGGACCAATGGTGTCAATCCTGACCGGAGCACTTATAAGTTATAAGTCACGGAATGAGTTTAGCACCCTCAAATAAATTAATTCTCATAATAACACATATTTAAAAATAATATCCAAAATAGCATCCCGAGCCTACGTGGCATATCCAATCCTAATACATGTTAATGACGGTAACGGAAGGTCAAGATTTTCAGCTACCCAAAGCCATGAATATAAGCCTTGTCAAATCACAAATTTGGATCTTTACCAAGAAAGCAACGCCTTGTCAAATCAAATATTTAGGTCTTTACCAAGAAAGCAACAGTTCTGGCATTACTAAATACATTGAAGATGTCAAATAAAGTGGTTTTCATCACTTGATATTATGTGATGAGTGATGAAAACCCAATTTTCTGTCCAAACCCAATCACATAAAAGGTAACAAACTGCATAAACTTTAAAAATATTAATTAAGATATCATAATTAAATTCTTCACAGTATATCAAATTGCCAAGCCACTTAGCATATTTAATCAAAAAACCACTTTTTTCTCCAAACCCATTCATTGTCTCCAGTTAATTAATACAACAATAGCTCCATTTAGCATCATACAAAAAAAAAAAAAAAAGTTTTGCTCCACAATTCCTAACTGCAACATTCAATAAATGCATATCTACCAACCTGCCATGCAAAGAAACAACACTGTATTGGATTGAAAAACAGAAATTGAAGAGGTAAAATGTAATAAAATCACAACTTACTTCATTGGTTTCTATTTGGACAAGAACGCCGATTATGACCCGTATTTCCACATAACCCACACGCCAAAGGCTTGCGACCACCGTCTCTAGCGTCCATCTCATTATGAATACGAGTTGATTTTGGACGGCCTTTGATATTTCTCCGCATATTTTCATCCGGAATGAGAGTTCGACCATTATAAGTGGGCCAATAACATTTATCCGGAATAAGGTTAACCGTAGGAGCCTAACATTTCATGTAATTTTGCATAGAATAAAATTCGTCCACAAACTGAAGAGCACCAATTCTACGTGAAGCACATGTAGCCAATACATGTGAACAAGGATGATGATAGATTTTCCACTTGTTACAAGAATAAGTTCTATTGCCAAGGTGAACAACGTGCACTCGTCCACCTCTAACCCGATCACCAGAGTGTGCTGGTGTAGTTTTCACTTCAAATAAGCCAGGATTATGGTGATACATATGAACTTCATGCCCATTCGCCTTAACTCTTAACCCAGTTAGTTTAGCCTCAATTGTTGTAGTGAATAAAGCACTAGAATGTAGTCGCGCCTCCCCGTGCTCACATCTAACTGCAAAGTAGCTATTGACTCTGTAGAACGTAAGCTGCACCAAAGCTGTAATCGGCAAAAAATGAGCCCCTTTCAAGAAAAAGTTAAATATCTCAACCATATTTGACGCCATATCTCCCCACCTTCATCCTCCATCATGCAACAACGTCCAAGATTCAAGAGAAACCCTATTACCCCATGACTTCACCCAATTATTATCAAGGTTTTCAATCTCAACCCACATCCTATCAAATTTGTGTTGTTGATTTGTCATGGCGAACCCACTTATTACTGACTTCAAATGCTTATTCTTGAACTTTGTGTTGAAATTACTGACAAAATGCCTCATGCAAGTACCGATGATATGCCATTGGCTCATTCCAACCAAGATATGGATCTTGCATGGCGTTTATTATACTGATATGTCGATCAGATATAACACATAAGCACTCATGGTTTGTCACTTTCTCTCGAATGCAAGCCATAAACCACCCCAAGTGTCATTGGACTCTCCCTCAGTTATGGCGAATGATAATGGAAGTAGCGGTCAATTTCCATCAATTGCAACAGCTATCATCAGCTTTCCACAATATTTTCCATACAGATGAGTAGCATCAACACAAATTACAGGTCTACAATACCTAAAACCCTCAATAGAAGGACCGAAAGCTCAAAAAACACGTTTAAATTTCTCCACTCCAGGACTAGATGTAGCCTCTGACTCCCAAACTACAACTGATCTTGAATTGGCTTTTTGCATTTTCGCCATAAATGCTGGCAATATCTTGTATGACTCCTCCCAATCACCAAATAATAGAACCATGGCATGTTGCTTTGCTCACCATGCTTTCTTGTAAGAAATTGTAAAATTATATTGCTCCTTTATCATAGCTATGATTGCTTTGCTAGTAATTGATAGTTGGGTTCTGACAACATCCTTTATGCAATGAGCCACAAA
The DNA here is from genome assembly GCA_012931725.1 of Litsea cubeba. NCBI lineage: Eukaryota > Viridiplantae > Streptophyta > Magnoliopsida > Laurales > Lauraceae > Litsea > Litsea cubeba. The sequence goes on along the minus strand of CM022947.1, from coordinate 114,228,724 downwards.
AATTGAATTAAGTTGCACATGATCACGATTTCCATTCGGATTAACGCAAGTGTGAGGGCCTTGATAGACTGCAATCCTAAAATAACTACTTCCCAATGGTATAGATGCTCTTAGTCTCCAAGTACACCCATTATGTGCAAGCTTACACTTTAATATCAATCTTGTGGAGTTGTGAAGAGGGGAAAACTGGGGGTTGATACCAAGACCTCGAGTTTTCAAAAAGGGAGGAACCGTGGCTCCAACCACTCGGCTAACCCCTTGAGATTATCATCATCTCTTATGGCTCTGAGGTAAGAAAATCCTAGGAGATACATTGATTCTCTAAAGCCATTATTGAGAGCTTGTGGTAAATATCTACTCCAAAAGGTACAAGCTTCTACTCTCTTGTAAAAGAATTGTTCAGTTTTGGTTGTTAAGGTGTTGCTGAATCGATTGCGAGAGGAATGGTACGTTGCGAGAAAGTCATGGCAACAAGAGAAGTTGTGTAAGAACAATTACAATCTTTACATCGACGTGCTGACTGAGAAAGGGAGCTGGGAGTATATCTTATTACGGTTCAATAGTTGTTGATTTCAGATCGTGGTTTATCTCCCTGTATAGGATTTCTACGTAAAAGATTGTGTTTGTCTTATTGTGGTTTATGATTGATAGATTTTTTTGCTAATTTGCATTATTTTTGTTTCCGTTGTATTGGTTATAAGACTACCTGCCATTCTAGTGAGCAACTTTTATACCTATATCAAAGGTATCATCGTGCTTTATACTATGAGCATAGATTTTGAGTAATAAACACCACGACCTTGAACACCTGATTACCTTAGACCTTTACAGATTTTGGATAATTTGCGAGAAAGTCTAAACAAATAAATATAATTTTTGCTGGACTGCAAAACTTATAATTATAACCATTTAGTATTTTTGAATTACCGGCAAACATCAAAACACAAATTTTCGCATCTTGATTTTTCATCGACTTTGAGAAAATTGTAAAAAACCTCAAAAAATCAAAGAAAATCTATATTTATTGGATGTACTTGTTACTTATATAAAAATGGTGGTTTTGGTAAATATAATAATATATTTCATGTACGTAATATTCGCATAAATAACATATGCATCCGGGCCATTTACTTATATACTTTGCCCATAAAAGGGTAACTGTCCCTAAAATTCCATCTTATTCATCTTCACTCCAAGAAATCGAGAATCATCAACTTGCTAAATGGCAATGCATGAAAAAGTAAAACTAACGTTTATAAAAGTCAATGTTAATGTGAACGCAATCGCGTATCTACTGAAAGTATTTACATCCCAAGCAAGTGGGGCCCTCTTATGGAGATAGAGTAATGGACCGTTCTTTTTTATCGTTTAGATGTGGGGTCCACCATGTCCTTATATTATAATTTCTAAAGTACAAATACGGGAGGGGCACTTCATCCTCCAACTTGAATAGACTGTCACCTGCGTGTCATTTTCTCGCCACGTCCACTTGCAGATAATGTCATGCGTGCCAAACGGCAGGTGGCTGCACAGTTGACTTCCTGGTCCCACCACATCGGCCCATTGGAGACCACATAACCAGTTAGCAGCTATTACACCCTTTGGTATATTAGGTTTCTATAACTCTGCAGTGGGTCCCCTATAATGATGATACAGACCATCCAAGATGAATATCATTCTTTCCTGTGAAAGTATCCATGAATTTTAGTTTATTAGAGAATTGGCCCCTTTATAAGTTATAACAACTTACTAAAAACGTGACGGGGCACTGGAATGGTAGTGTTGTTGATGTGACATTAATCACATTTCAGTCAAGTGTTCAATTGGGACCCACTCTATTAAATCGATATTTGAGAATAAATCACTAGGGGATGATATATATTCATCATGGATGGTCTCCATTATCATCATGTGGACCTCTCCAATCCAATTTCTAGATTTTCCCACCTTTATAGAACTTGGGTGATTGAGGAAATCCTTCCCGATAAGTTTCGGGAGTCCAGATCAAAATCACTTTTCAGTAGAGCTTACTAAATAAAAATCCGAATGGATAAAAATGAATGCTCCCATTTTACTTGGAGCTCACTAAATAAAAACTTGAATAGATAAAAATGAATGCCCCCACTTTACTTGGGGTAAATCTAAAGACATCCCACTGGTGGGAGGGTGTTGTTTATCTTAAACAATTTGGATCATGAATGGGTAATCAGAATTGCACTCGGATTAATATGCTGGTGCCGTGTGAACTATGTGGCTAGTGAATGACAGGGTTCATAAAAGAGGGCCATGCTTTAACAAATTACAAGAGTGAGGGGTTTTATTTCTCATATCCATTGAGCAGATGCAATGTGATAGATGATTTGGATCATTAAATTTGGACTAATTAGTGGGGACATTGATGATTAGAAGGAAAAAATGAGCAATCTATTTCCTTCCTATGGGTTTTTTGCGACAGGATTCACATTTGGGCTCCACATGAGTGGTGCTCAAGTCCAAAAAGCATTGCTATTAGCTTTTAAAACCAAGGACATTATCAATTGGGTAACATACTCATTGGTATTAGCTTTTTTCCGACATTTTAGGGTTTGTGGGGGCCGATCTGCTCCAAGTGAGTGTGACTTGGGCTTAAAAACCTGCTTGCAGTGGGACTAGGAAAATTGAGTGCGGTAACTTGCGATATATCCTCTGATGGAGTTACCCAAAGGGTGACTAGGGTTGTGGCTTCTTTATTTATCTACTCTAAGTTACATGTCTAGATCCAGGACACATACTACACACAGAACCCCTGGTTCGAACCTTTTGCAAAATTTATACACTTAGTTGCATTAAATATGTTGGCCATGGTCAGACCCTTCAGCACATACATGCCCAAATCTGTTGCCCCTTTTAACAATTGGGCCAGAAAGATGAACCCAAGTACAACACACGGACTTAGAAAACGCACCATTTATGGACTGTGGTCAATTTTGACTTGAAAGTTGAGAAATGAGACTTTTTTGAGGCTTAACTTCTAAGAAAACAAAATAATTTTTACACTACACTTTGTGCGGTGCATCCTCCTAGAAAACGAACTTCTGTTTTCTCTGAAAGGGGAGAGAGAGGGGAGTGGGTTTGGAAACGAGGGCCCGGGATTGACTCGAGACTCAGGAGCCATCATTCATTTGAATGAGTCTACTCCGTAGCCAAGAATAAAGGAGGACGGTGTGAAAGCAAGATTTCCTTCCTCCAATGGAGGCACGTGTGAGGAAAAATAGGTGGGGTTTATAAGATTCCAGTTGATTTGTCTCTGCTACCATCGTGCTGGCGTCTTTACTTTCCCGTTCCCATTTGGAACAGGTGTACGCCCAATCACTTGTAATCACTTGTTTACTAGTAAGTAGTAATCAATCCAAAATTGTATGGATCGGGGTTCCCTGTTTTCTCCAAACAGGGCACTCCTGTTTTGTCGAAATAGGACATCTGTTTCCAAATTGAAGTGTGTGGCCCAGAATTCGAGGGTTGCAAATTATCTTATCATGGTGGGCCACGCCATAGATGAAGCGTCTTCGTTGACTTCCGTCACCTAATAGCCGTCACACTCTCGTCATCTGTTTGGAGTTGGGCCGGACCCACATGTGATGCGTAACCACCAAGTTTCCAGTTTCCACTCTCATTTTTTAAGTCCCTCCTGAACCTGATGTCTGTATCCGACGCTCTCTCACAACACAGAGTACCACAAATTCCTGCAGTCCAGCTCCACATAGAGATTGAGAGAGAGACAGAGAGGGACATGGCGAGTTCGATGAAGGAGGCCAAGAACACACAACTTCTTCCACCCAGGAGAGGTGCAGTGCTGAAGAGGATCTTGAAATCGTTGTTCAGTGCAATTCAAAATGTTGCTTGTGGTGCCAAAGAGAAGAAGCATGTTAGGCCCTTGCCAGGCTAAAAAGTACCACTACGAACCCCTCTTCTTCCCCAACAAAACTAAAGACTCACTCTGTCTTTTCTATAGGTATCTAATGTGCATATACAATTATTCAGTTCCCTTTGTTGCTTTTATATGATCGAATGAATGATCGATTGATCATGGTTACGCGAGTGTATGTATATAATTAATGCAATTTCCTACTGTTTGAGCCATCCGTGCACTTCTGTCTCTCATGTCACGGTGTTAGCATTGGACGCAAACGGTCGTTTAGATCTTGGGGGGTATTGAAATCGATATCTATATATGTCTGGGCTTATATTTTTACCATCCTTAATCTATAGATAGGTCTATCCATCAACCTTTGATTGGCAATGGCATGCAACTAGTTTTGTTTTTGAATAGTGGAAATCAGATTGTGGGGCCCACTTGTATTGAGGGTAGTTAGATGGTGACAAGGGTGGGGAAATATCACGGGTGAGCCACAGAATCATTTGTCACATCGTGGTCCAGAATCACCCTGGCCTAGGGTAATCCCCAAGATGAAACACACGTACTCCCGTGTGAATATACCTGGGGTGAATCAAACACAAACACAAACACATGAAGGAGAAAAGCTATTCCACTTGTGAGTCAAACTCACTAAAACCATTAATCATCAGTGAATTATAGCGGAAGCTAAAATTTTCTTTAACAAAATGAATATCAAGGCCCTATACAATCCATTTACAATATTCAAATATGATACAAAAAGACTTATACAATTATATGCAATGTTTTATACAAAAGAAAGTCTACAGGTATAACCTATGTACCAATACCAAAAGTAAAACAAATTAAATAAAAGCTACTGTGACCCACACAAAAGAAGTCGATCACACATCTAACTATAAGCTCTCAAAAAATCTGGGCGCTCTCCGAAACGAGAAGTCTCTACAAGGGCCCTAGACTAGGTCATTCCTCTAGTCCTGAAGGTACCTCTTGGGTAACCTTCGTTCCCTCTTGGGCATCTGCAAGGCCGGGAGTTGCATCTGCCCCTGTGACACCAAGTGTAGTATCTCAACAAAACAATATAACAAGTATAGGCAATAAATAGGATATACGTAACTTTTCAAGAAAATTAAATGATAATAAAAAAAAATTGATGATAAAAGGAAATAATTAGACAATTGTATAATAATGAATAAAATCATACTTTTGAAATCTATACTTAATACAAATACTTAACCTCTCAATGAGAGCAATTCGAATATAATTGGGATATCACCAACTGCCCGGCCAAAGGCTAGCTGGCTACTCGGTTCTGGAATTCCGGTTACTCCAGACGACATACTGCAGTAGTCTCAAATAATAGGAATCAAATTATCCTGTCGGGCATCAAATATTGAAGCTATATGGTTTGTTGTGCCGTTACAAATGAATCGAATGAATCAATTTAAATAAGTTTATGCATTTATTCATAAATCAAATCAAATAGAAATCTCGATAAACCAAATACTTATTCAACTCAATTTCTCCCTCGGTCTCAAATAATTATATAACATTTAATTAACAAATTAGAAAAGTAGATGGTGAAATCAAGTATAGTAAATAATACGACTATTTTATCAAATGAGGTATATACCCCCTAAGATTCGTAGGATTTGTAAATAGACAGATTTTAGTATTTATAAATAGGCCCCTGATTCTTCTTTTTAATACTTTTCATGTCCAAAATTGATACTCCCATCACTGATAAGCAGCCACCATGAAATTTGTGTTGGATTTTTATATAAATAACGATTTTGCCCTTACATCCATTAAATAAAAATGAGTATATTATTATTTACAAAAATATCATTATTTTATCTCAAGTCCCAATGATTTTTCTTAATAACTCTCTCATGCACATGACTAGAGGTGGGCCTGGGGATTGAAGCTCCCACCCATATATGCGAAAAGTTTAAAATTTCCCCTCAGTCCCCAAATTCTAAAAAAGATTTTTTTATTTTACATTTGCTTGTTCCTCTAGTATTTCTTTTGCACCTTCTACACATTAAGCATAATCACGTATTTTGAGACTTTCATCAATCTAACGGTGGGTCGTCATGTTTGGATTAGATAAATTATAACCAATTATAAGTACAAGTGTTGATTGTCGTCATGATCAATTTGAATTTAAAGAAATGAGCCATGTATTGATAAAAAAAAATGAACTTATGTAGGGTTATTCTCTCCTACTAAGTGGGATTGTTAATGTTACATGCTTTAGAAAAATAATTGAGTGTAAGTTTTTGAAAGGATGCATATAAAGATAAAAGAGATGAATAAAAGTGTCATTTCGCTCTAAAAATTTATGACGGTTGGAAGACTATTGATTTTGGAGACACTGAAGTTATTAAAATAAAAATATAGGAGTCTATATGTAAATACTAAAACTTCTTAAACTTATTTATAAATCATATAAACTTTAAAGAGGGTATATATGAAAAATTAAGCTGTTATTTTATTTCTAAATTCTTACCAACTTCAGGGCCGTGATTCGGGGGCTGCTTTGGACGAGACAGGTTTCTTTTTGCCAGAACCAGCGGATAAGAAGAATCTTTGGAAAGATACAGTAACAGAGATAGTAGCTTGCATGGGAATTGGGATCACCGTACCCACCCCGGTGTAGGTCCCACCTAGAGGATGTGACCTGGGGTTTGGACGATCTTGGTCACCCTATTTGTTAATTAAGTTTGGGACCCACCTATCATGTCAATCCTGCCCACAAGTTTCAACGGTTTTTGTATTAGAAAAAAGAATTGGGCACTCTCCGTTAGCAACTTAAAAATAACTAAAAACAGTGTGTGTACTAGATGGATGGATGGGTACTTCCAGACGTTTTAAGCTGGCCCTGGAGTTCAATTTGGGTTGTGTGAATCAAAGTTTTGTCCAGTGCACCCCATAGGCGGTGGCAGCCTCTGCTCATCAGTACCCGAGAGACCACTTCGACAGCGATTTATGTGGAGCCTCTGAGAGTACGAAATGAAATGCAGGTGAGAGACAGCCCAATGATTTCAGAGATCCTTTTCGTACAAAGGGTCTCAACCTGTCGAATTACAGACCTTTCTATATACAATGCCTCTAGGGTGCTGTTATTCGCATCCACCCTATAAATAGAGTGGGTGTACGGCCTATAGCAAAATGCTAATGGGTGCTACTAAATGCACCGGTCTACAAAATTAGGATATACGGCCAGTCTATGAAAGTATGTTCCGTACTATTTTCTTCTGCAGCTTCTGCCGGTAATTATTAGCACCATTCACTTCGTTAGAGGAAGTGAGAGAAAATGCAGTACACACGTGAAAAAAGCACATTAACGGCCTCGATTTTGACTCACAAGGGTGGGCCCCATGAAATGGCCGTTATTACCATTTTGATCTGAGAAGGGGAAAGAGCTTCAGCGAGAGGACACATGGAGTGTACGGTGTACCAGAGAGAGGTATTTGTATGGGTGGGACCCACATTTCATTTATCCATACACATTGTTAGATATATACTAATTCTTGGATTCATGCCTAATCCCAAGAAAAAAAAACAATCCTGGATGGGAGAGTAGAAGATCCAAGCACTTGAACTAACCAGATGTTGATGCGGTGCATCTCTAAAGTGAATAAAAAATTGAAGGAAGCTCATCAGATTCGACCTCACCATTTGATTTGTGGCTGCTTTGGGTAGGAAGTGTTCTTTTCTTTCTCTTTTTTTTTTTTTTTTTTTACTTGGACATAATTAGCAGAAATATAAAGAAATCAAACCATAATGACTACAAGGTCCACCAAGACTGGTTAATTCACTCCTTTCATTTTTCAATCATGACCAACATTACTATTAGAAAGAAAAATTACCGTACCAACGGCACAAAATCCGATATTTATCCCATGTCAGATGAAAGACTGTAATTCACCGAATGGAAGATCATACACAAAAGGACGATCAAAATGGGACAGAAATACCTTTTTTTCCTGCGATATTCCAGGATTTTAGGATATCGCACAATTCGATATGTTAGGCCTGTAGGACATCGCACAGTTACCTACTTCTATCCCATCACATATCACTGTTTTTCACCACAGAAGGTCCGTTTTTCATCTTCTCTGTTTTCGTTGAGGATGTTTGTTTCCATCTTCTCCGTTTTCACTGAGGACCTCCATTTTCACCCGTACTTTATACATCTTATTCATCATTAAGTTTCATATCTTTCAAACTCTCGTCTTCCCAACCCTCTTTTCTCCTGGTTTTATCTTGTGCTAAATCTCACAAAAATATAGACCCATCTCGGCTCCACGCTTGTGAGGTTTAGCGTAAGATAAAACCAAGAGAAAAAGAGGGTTGGGGAGATAAAAGAATTTAATGAAAGATTTTCTTTTGGGAATCTATATTTTTGTTTTAAGAATAAGGTAGATTTTTATTTGAGGGTTTTACCCAAAAAAAAAACCCTTTAAAATTTGTAAATTAACACCACTGGTCAAGAGGATCAAAAGAGATTCAAACATTTGTTGCGAGTTGGCACTTGGCAAGACTCTCTATGTTGACATTATTTCCCATACTAGCAATTGTTTATGTTTGAATAAATTTATTTGAAATATTCAAGACTTTTGAGATTATCTAGATTTTTTATGTTATTAGTATTTAATAGTTATGATCCAATGGGTGTATTTAGAAAGTCTCAAAAAAAGAAAAAGAAAAAAACTCACTCTCGGAAGAGGTAGTAAAAAAGTTCCATAAATTTTTTATCTCGAGGGATGTTTCGAGAATTTGCCCACCCCTTTAACCCCCTTATGGGTCCCACCTCTTTGATGTGATTAATAAAGAACAAAAAAATGTTTGGTCCAGATAAAGGGCGTCTTTTGTGTTGGGTCTTCATGTTGGCACAAAAATCAGGCCACCGTTGATTTCTTTCATCATGCGGCCATTGACTAAATTCACATGTATAAAACTACTCGTTTTTTTTTTTGTGTTGATTTCTGCACCCAGTCTATACGAAGTTAGGGTGTTTTTCTTTTCTTCTAAAGATTGCAACTTTCATCTTGAAAATGGACGAAGGAGAGATTTCAGAGATGGGTTTTTCTTCTTTTCCTCTAAAGATTCCAACTTTCATCTTGATTATGGAAGGAGAAAAGATTTGAGAGCTGGGTTTTTTAAGAGTAAGGAGAGAGAGATAGGAAAGTTTCAGTTTTTGTCAAAATGAAAAAATGAAACACCATCAAAGAGAAATATTGGAAAGGAAATCTCACAGACAAAACACAGAGAGAAAGATCAATCAGGAGAATGAGAGAGAAATTGAGGATTAAGATGGAGTGGTTTTTGCAGAGAGAGAAAGAGAGAGAGAGCCCCAAAGAAAGAGGACGAGGCATAAGGGTGGGGCCCACCTGATTTTCTTTTTATGGCTAAGAGGTGGATAAATTTATAATCATGTGTTATGTATTCAACTTAATTTTGTCATTGGATGATAAATTTGAGTGCCTTAAAGTCCAACCCTTTGATCTTAATTTGAAAATACCAAACCCCATTTGCTCAAAATTCCAAGGCTTGCATGATAAAAGGTCAAAATCCAATTAAAGAAGAACAAATGGAGGAAGTGAAATACATTGATTATGGGTTTGTTTAGTGACAAAAGGGGTGCCCAATTCATAGACACGTTGGATAAGAGAGACTAAAAAGTGGGGTCTTGATAGGACGTTCATATGTCTTGTCATGGGCCATGTGATTTGGTGACCCATCAAACAAGTCACTTGAATGTCAATACATCCCTATGCCCAATCAATAGGGATGTAGAGTGGGTTTACTTACTAACTAGGCTGGGTGTATTTACCTGCCCCACTCTATTTATTGTAAAACGTTGGGCCCACCACGTTCATTGAATAGTATCTTTTCATCTCCAACCGAAAATGTACTTTCACATGTGTCGTGTTTTTTCACTCCCTTCATAGAGGACAATACCACTTTCTGAGTAATTGCCCTTGTTCATTGCTCGGATTCTTTAGTTGATTTTGTGATATAACCATTGTACAGCCGTTTGAGATCATATAACATTGATAGAATTCTTGGGTGGTCCAATTTCTTCATGTTTGTGATTAATTAAACGTGCGAAACTTCGATTTGTTTTGGTGCATTTGTTCACCAAGAGAATTTCTCTTTGCTAGAGCAATCTGTACTTATGCCCGCCACATAGAAATTTAAAATTCTCTCATCGAAGAAATCCAATTTTCTTGTTTTTGCAAGAAAAATGTTTGGCAATGACAACCACAACAAGAGTTACATGGTAAATGAAAGTATTTTTCCTCTCTACTGTGGATTTCTCTCTCCGTACAAACACGTACTCTACTTTCAGTAAATCTCAAGAGTCCAGCGTCCTAAAAATAAAGTCTCAATCGGTCACCGAATGAAATGCCACACTAAGGGTCATTAAATAAAAATTCTAACATATCTAAATGCCTTCACCTTATAATCAAGCAAAAATATCATGTTTATTTTCTACCATTCAAATCAATAATGTGTGAGCGTCACTTCATAAAGTAGTGAGGCCGACAGAGAGCACTCAGATTCAATTTTTTTGTCCTGTGGTAACTATCGCGAGTCGAGGTCGCATGAATGAAGGGCCCACTTTCACAAATTAAGAAGAGTAATGGGGCTTCTTTTCTCATTTCCATTGAGCAGATGCCATGTGTCAGATGCTCTGTATCATTGAATGTAGACTTGGTTTTGACATTGATGATGCCAAGGAAAATGAGCAATCTTCTACCCTGGGGGTTGGGTTGAGGAGCAATCCAGTAAACTGTGATTTGAAAATGCTATGAACCTAACAGGACCCACATTTGGGCTCCACATGAATCCAGCCACAAAACCAACCCTCCCGTTTCCCTATAGTGGTGGTCGCAGTCCAAGAAGCCAAGCCTAATAGCTTTCAGAACACATTACTCGTAGGGCAATTACGTACTCATGAGTCATGATAAAAATATGGCCTATAATGCTTTCACATTTGTTTCTTTCAGTCCAGTTTAGGGTTCCGCGGGCTTAGCTGCTCCAAGTGAGTGCGGCATGAGTTTTAACTGCTGCTTGTAGATGGATCCTTGTGGGAAGTGGCGGATTTACGATTTTCATTTGAGGGATAGATGTCTTTAATACCTAGTTTGGTTTTGGGGCAAAATGAGCATTTTCATGTGGATTTTAAGGAAAGAGTCATGATTTTTATTGATTTTTTTTTAATGCATCGCAGTTTAACAAGTGCGACCGCTCCCACGTGATTGTGGGTGGGTCCGCCTCTACTTGTGAGTCTTCTGAAATTGAGTGTAGTAACTTGGGACCTATCCTTATGAAGGAGTTACTCTATAAGGGTTGTGGCCCATTTATACATGTCTAGATACATGCCACAAACCGAAAGACAGGCCTAGGTTCAAATTGATTCAATTTTTGGTAGATGTTTAATTATTCAATGTCTCCTTGTACACTGTGGGACCAGTGGGGCCCATTCGCATACCATTTATCTTAAATCTAAAAATAACTCGGCTTTTTTCCAATCAAGTTACCATAAAATATTGTGAAAATGAAAACAAGTTTTCGTATAAATAAAAATTAAGAAGTAGGAAATTAATAGAAATGAATTTGGAAATCTGATTTATGTATAACTTTTACTGCTTTTATCAATTTACCTAGATAATATTGTGATTTCCTTACTATAGTCTTTAACCCTTAATTTTTCTTTTTTTTTTAAAAAAAAAGGGGATCGCAGTCAGAAATACATTAGTAATTTGGGAATACTTTCTATCATGTCACACAAAAGTGCAGATCTTGATGAATTATAAATAATGAAACTTTTACAATGTTTTTTGATCATTTACCAATATCGCTATAATCTTCAAATTTGCACAAATGCAACCAATAGATACACACCCCTTTACGTAATTGCAAAATGATGAAAATTCCGGCCACTTACGCATGGAAATTTTATATTTTCTACGTTTCTTAATTTACCATATTAAAAGTGAAAAGACCAATGGTGCCAATCCCGACCCGACCATTACCTTCCACGGAATGGGTTTAGTAGCATATATCATGAAATTGTCACAGGTAAAGGCAATAGGTTTGCAGACTAATGTTACTTGGACCTGGTGGTATATTTGGAACGCCAGGAATGAAATCATCTTTAAATCCAACCCATTCAACCCGGCCTCAATTATGGGAAAATTATGCGGGCCTTGCATGAATGGAAGGTGGCAACAAATCTCTTCATACCTTCAAGAGCAGTCTTCTACCACTAGCAAATTAGACTCCTCCTGTAACGCCCCAATTTCGGATACCGAGAAAACCGTCAAAGTACTGAAATTGGCGAGCTACTTCCCGGAAAATCCGAGAACTTCCAAGATCGTAGGTCCGCAGTGAGGTCCAATTTAAAACTTTTGGAACAATATTATAAGAACAGTTAATATTGCGGAAGCATAAAGAAATAAGCGGAAGCAATACAGAGATAGCGGAAGCACAAGGTATCATCAAAATCATATCATGTATAACTGGCTTATCCAGCCTAAAATGATAAGTGATAAAAACCAAAGTTTAATTATATACTTCCAACATTACCCAACTCACTACAAAAATCTCCCAAAATCCCAAACAAACAGACACTCAAGCCCGTGCCACTGGTGCCGGCTCTCCACCCTCCGGCTCGACCTCTTGGTCGGCCGGTCCCCATCCGTAGTCACCTACTACGGGCACCTTAACGAGTACGTACGCATCGCCCTCGAACTCGGGGTCAAGACCTAAGCTCCAAGAGTGGATCAGATCTAAAGATCTGGCAAGTCACAGTATGCTAATAATATAGAATGTATGCATCAAATGAGTAGAGACAGTAGTAAAGTTAGGAGAATAGCAATGGTATAGATCTAAGGTAGTTGAGCAAGATAAACAAATAAAATCAAGATAAACATAATATAATAAACCTACACAAAATGGCACACTCACACAGGCTGGATACTGCGAGATATTATGCCGCGGCCCTCCCATACTGAACACTGTCGCGGCGGGGAAAATCTCAAAGTGCTGGGGATTATCTAGCCCCGCAAATAACATCATCCATCAACACACACTGAGACCGAACTCGGTATCGCACCGTCCGTCTCCAACAATGCTCATCATGATAGCCACACAACACTCTCAATAGCTCCTACCAGCGATGATCAGTCCAACTGGCTGAGCTTAGATCAATTGAGTGAATGTCTATGCCGACTCAGAAAATAATAAGGGTCTGTGTCTGTCTAGGCTTTGCCTTGCGTGAACAAGGTCCTAATAAAGTCCCTAAGAGGTCCAAGCATCCATGGATCATAATCCAGGTCCAAGTCCAGTCAACGGATCCATACCAAGGCCCACCAAATACATGGCATGGTCTATAACAGTCCATATGAGATACAAGTCCATGTTCAATAACATATGATCCATTTACATCCATAATGGGTCACAAGCCCATACAATCTAACCTCTCCAGTCTAGGGTAATTCACATCCAAACTTAGGCCATAAAAGGGCCCGCCTAACCACAGACACGGGTCAATGTTCACCCAATCATATTACCGGGTCACATCTAAGTAGTCCTAGGTTCGGGTCCTCCATTTTCCATTTAATTAGCAGGTATAAGCAATAATAAGGACAATAGAGTGATAGTAATAATATGAGGGAGATGAATCTCCAAGTACAAAGATCAATGGGAGATATCAACAGTCCAACCTAAGTAAATGATCCACTTCAGATTCAGGTCTATCTCAGGTAATTCGATCTTTAAGTGAAACCACAGATGCTAAAGAATACTGTGTTTGGTGCTCAGAAGTTATGTGCATCACTTGGTAACGTATAAAGGTCGAATCATCTTAGATTACATAACCTGGACCTTAATTAGTGGACCCCACGAGTCAAGGTAGAGCCACACCATTGACTCGTGGTTGGCACAGTGATGGAAGTCTATTTGGATGGTCGATGGGTCCTACTTATGATTGCAACAATTGAAATTAGAATCTGGAAAGTGTCACTGTACACAGTGTGCTCAGCCGACCTCCTGGCCTGAGCGGTCAGCTCGGCACACTGGGATCAGAGAAGCAACACCCTGCAGGCAAAGCCTGATTGTCCAGAACTTCCTGTGAGTTCGGCTAACCCCCTGACCTGGGTAGTTGGCCGTGCACACTAAGAATTCTGGCTGAAGGGAATGTCCCAGGTTCTAGTCTCCCTTGTTATAATCCGGCCTTTTTGGAATCCATCTCGGAGTTCGGCTAAGCACTTGAACTCAATTGAACACTCAGCTCAGTCACCCAGCTCAGCTCGGCAAAGTGCCTAGCTCATTTCGGTCACCCAGCTGAGTTCGGTAAAGCATTGAGCTCGGCCAGGCATTGAGGTCGGTCAAGCTCTTAGCTCGGTTAAGCGCTGAGCTCGGATAAGCACGGATCCCGGTCTGGCACTGAGCTCGGTAAAACACTGAGCTCGGCCATAACGCCGAGCTCGGCCATAATACTGAGCTCGACCTAGACACTGAGCTCGGCCTAAACACTGAGCACGGCTAAAACGCGGATCTCAACCTGAGCATTGTGCTCGGCAGAATACTGAGTTCGGCTAGTGTTAAATCCAGCCATCGCTGAGCTCGGCCAGTACTGAGCTCGGCCATCGCTGAGCTCTGTCAATGCTAAGCTCGGCCATCGCTGGGCTCTGCCAGTGCCGAGCTCGCCCATCGCTGAGCTCGATCAATGCTGAGCTCGGCCATCGCTGAGCTCTAGGTTTGAGGAGAATTTCATGATCCTATATCTGGACCAGGTCTGAAATCAGGGATCTACCTAGGCCCCACAAATTCACTGGACCACTTTCCCATGCTTGATCAGATTAGATCAAAATCCACCCTCATGGTCGCCCAAGGCCCCTCAAACAGATGTGGGGTCCTGATTTACCAAAGGTGGTCCCACCTCGGTCCCGGTCTCGACGCAGCAAGATGAGTTTTCACAATTCCCCCATCCGGGAATTTGGTACAGTGACCCCAATCCCCATGGACTTCTCCTCAAACCATCACAGAAACATAATCAAAGAAGAAAAATCACTTCTATATCAACCATCCATCAACCGGACCATTGATCATCCAAATGAGGTGATCTCATCCATCAATGGCCAAAGAAAAACCAACAGACAGGCTTAATAAGGATCTAAAATGTACATACATCAATTGGAATTGTAATTGCAAATCAAAGAAGGAAAACATGCAATTTAGACTATCAGCATAGGGCACTTGCCTGATCAATTGAAGGTAGAAGGAAAAGAGAGAAAACAACAGAGAACCAATTACTAACCAGGGGTTTCAGCAGTAGGGCTCCTCCATTGCAGATCAGTATGGGGTTGGCCTTCTATTGGAAATTCTGGGGAGAGAAACAGAGAGGGAGAGAGATAGGAACTGGAGGGAAGATGAGGGCTCGTTGGAGAGAAGTGAGGAAGAAGAAGAGAGAAAAGAGATAGGAATTGAGAGAGAGGAGATGAACAATGATTGCCTGGGCAGGGAGGGTTTAATTTAAATAGGTTGGGTTTTTGGGTTAGGGATAAAAATGCCCTTGGGGTTAGAATAGGATTAGGGTTAGGGTAGAGGGTACTTAGGTCTTTAGGTGAGCTTCTAAAAGATTCTTTGGTGCAAACCCCTTATAGTAAACACAAAATTCTGGCTAGGGCCTCTAACAAACTAACTAACTCTAAAATTAACAAAAGACACCCTATTGACTCTATTAATTACACAACTAGACTAAACCTAGGAAAATACATAACTACCCTTATCTAAACTCCATAATTAGTATAATTAAAAATACTTAGGCTAATATCTAGTATTCAAATTCAAATTGAGGGCCCACCAGGGGTGGGGCCTCACATTCCTCTCTCGTTAAAGACATTTGGTCCCCAAATGTTTAAACAAAGTAAGCACATACCTAAGGTAGAAGATGTGGATAATCTCTAGCCACCTGGTCTCGTAGCTCCCAAGTAGCCTCAGCTGGTGTGTTATGCTCCCACTGAACCTTCACAAACTGAATGGTTCGGTCCCGAAGCACCTTCACCTTGGTGTCAATGACGGCGACTGGCTTGGCGATGTAGGACGCGTCAGGCTGGATGTCGAGCGGCTGGTGATGCAGAATGTGGGTAGGGTCCTCCACATACTTCCTCAACATCGAGACGTTGAAGACGTCGTGGACACCTAATAGCTCTGCGGGCAACTGAAGTCTGTAGGCGACATCTCCGATCCTGGCCTTGATCTCAAAGGGTCCGACGTACGTCCGTGCTAACTTGCCCTTCTCGCCGAATCTGAGGGTGCCTCGAGCTGGGGAAACCTTCAAGAATACACGGTCTCCCTTCTGAAACTCAAGTGGTCCACGCTGGTTGTCTGCATAGCTCTTCTGTCGACTATGGCTAATCTTCAGGTTCTCCACTATCTGGTGGATCTTCTCACTGGTGTCGCTGACGATAGATGGTCCATGGAAACTAGTGACACCAACTTCCTCCCAACAGACTGGGGTCTTGCACTTCCTGCCGTACAACGCTTCGAACGGTGCCATCTTGATGCTTGAGTGGTAACTGTTGTTGTAGGTAAACTCACATAGTGGCAAAGAACCCTCCCAGTTCTCGTTGTAGTCTAGGATACAAGCTCGCAACATGTCCTCCAAGGTTTGGTTGGTGCGCTCCGTCTGTCCGTCTGTCTATGGATGGTAAGCTATTCTGAAGCTCAACTTGGTACCCAAGCCCTGCTGTAGACTCTCCCAGAAATGAGATGTGAAGCGTGGATCTCTGTCTGAAACAATCGAAGCTGGAACTCCATGCAAAGAGACGATATTGTCCACGTACAGCTTAGCAAGGACGTCGAGTCCTGCTCTCATCGACACTGGCAAGAAGTGAGCTGACCCTCTTTATTCACTAAAAGACAAAAAAAATTTCACTTTTCTATACAAAAAGTCAAAAAGATTTCATATCAAACATCTAAAAATAAAACACCATCATAAGACCTAATATTTTATTTTGTCTTAATTTGATGCTTCACCTCACCATACTTCAATTCACCACCCATCCAAATAGGCCCACTATACTTTTATGTAGAACCAATGGTCGGAATATGATCCCTTTTGTTGTTAAGCCCCTCGTTTTATTATAATATCCCTATTTTGGAAAAAAAAAAGTTATGGTGGGTTTGGGTTTATCTGCCCCGATAGTAAACTCAACCTATTGTCATCTCTGAAAAGCTAATGATTAGCAATCCATGAAAATATAATTCATTGCATCTTTTAATACAACGGTTTACAGAAAATAAACTTACTTGCTTGCCACATTACACGTACTGTGTCATCATCTATATCTATCCAATACTAAACGGAGTTCTATATGTTGGTCAAATACTTCCTTCTTCTTCAAATGACTGTAACTTTTGATCACTGTACATCTTGTGACGTATAAGTATCTTGTCAGGATTTTAATTATGCCGGCTAATTCATGGGTTCGACAAAACTCTATGTCTATTTAGTCTTATTTTTCTATTTATTTTAGAGTGGACTTTGTTGTATTGCCGGTAGAGCTGAAGCGAAGAAAGAGGAAAATGAGAGAATCCCAGAAGACAAATAGGGACCCAATCAATTGGATGTGTAGAGCCTCCCAGTTAACATGGCTGACAGGAAACGTCTGGGAGACAGTTGAGTACCGATCAATCGGTCGATGGGATTCAAGTTTGGGACTGTGCAAATTTAGTATCCTCTTGAAATTGGAACCTTCATTGAGTCCTATTTGTGTTTTAATTCTAAACCACGAATCTTGGATTGTATAAAGGGTTTTTTCTCTCAGCCCTATACGGCATATCAATTAATTCTCTCATGGTTTTAAGGTGAGAAAACTTTAGGAGAGATTCTTTGATTCTCTAGAGCCATCATTGAGAGGTTGTGCTGAATATCTGTTTTAGGAGGTTTGCTGCTGCTGCTATCTGGTAGAAGATTTGTTAATATTGGTTGTCAAGGTGTTGTTGAGTAAAGTGCAGAGAACGGTGCACGGCGGGGAAGTCGTGGCAACATGAGAAGTAGTGCAAGAATAACTATAGCCCTTAGTCGATGTACTGACTAGGAAAAGGAGTGATCAATATATATTGTAAATGATAAATAGTTATTGATTTTGAGATCGTGATTTTTCTCCATGGATAGGGTTTCCATATATAAGATTATGTTTGGATTCTCGTGGTGTGTGACTGATAGATTTATTTACTAGTTTGCATCATTTTTATTTCCGCTGCATAGATTATTATACTACTATCCATTCTAGTAAGCAACTTTCATACCTGTATTGAATGTATCCTTGTGCTTTATACCATGAGCATAAATTTTGAGTAATAAACATCAAGACCTTGAACACCTGATTACCTAGACATTCACAATTTTTGAATAATTTGTGAAAAATACTAAACAAATAAATATAGTTTTTGTACTTTTTTGGGCCCCAAAGCTTATAATTGTAATTGTGTAGTATTTCTGCATTATCTGTAAACATCAAAATGCAAAATCTCGCATCTTAATTTTTCATCGACTTTGAGAAAATTGTAAAAAACCTCAAAAAATCTAGGTAAATCCAAATTAATTGGATGTGCTTATTACTTATGTGAAAATTCTGGTTTTGATAAACAAAATAATATATTTTTATATGTTTAATATTTACATATGTAACATATACATTCGGGCACTTACTTATATATATATATATATATACTATGCCCATAAAAGGGGAACTGTCCCTAAATTCCTTCTCATTCAACTTCACTCCATGGAATCGAGTCGAGAATCATCATCTTGCTAGTTGCTAAATGGGAATGGCTTGAAAAAAGTAAAACGAACATTTATTAAAGACGATGCAGTGTGAACGCGAATTGCCTGTCGCCCTGTCTATTGGAATTGTTTACATCCAAACAAGTGGGGCCCTCTGATGGACTTAGAGTAACCGACCTTTGCTTTCTATTTCTATCGGTAAATGTCGGGTCCACCATTTTCTTAAGTACAAGTACGGAAGGGAACCCTTCATCCTCCAACTGAATGGACTGTCACATGGTTGTCATTTTCTCGCCCCGCATCCCTTGCTGATAATGTCATGAGGCCACTCTTTTTTTTTTTGGCATGTCAGGCATTTTGCACAAGTGGGACCAACGGCAGGTGGCTACACAATTGACTTCCAGGTACCACCGCATCGGCCCACTAGAGACCACATAACGAGTCCCAACGGACTATTGCAGCTATTACACCCTTCGCATATAGTATAGGTTTCCAAAACTCCGTAGTGGGAACTGGATCTCCTGTTTGGCTCAATCAAGGGACACCACGTCAGGGCGGAGAAAAGAGAAACTTTTTATCTTAATTCCGCCCCTATTCTGCCCGTGGCGCCCCCTGATTGGTTCAAATGGGGTCAGACCAAATGGGGGATCCGTTTCCCCACAGTGGGAGCGATGTATTGACAATCCGGACCATCCAAGATGAAATTTCCCCCTTTGAAGTATCTTTGAGTTTCAATTTATTATAAAATGGGTCCTTCTGTGAGATTGAACACATTATTGAACACGTGATGACGGGGCATTGACATGGTAGTGCTGTTGATGTGGCATTGATCACATCTCAGTCAAGTGCTCAATCAGAATGTGGGGCCCACCTTATTGAACCGATATTTGAGAATATATCATAAGAGGGAGTGATATATATTCATCATGGATGGTCCCCATTATCATCATGTGGGCTTCTCCCTTCTAATTTCTAAATCTTCCCTCCTTTATAGAACCTGGGTAACTAAGGAAATCCATCTACTCTAGATAAGTTTCCGGGAGTCTAGATCAAAATCAACATTAAGTAGATTTCACTAAATAAAAATCCAAATGGATCAAAATGGCTGCTCTCCTTTCACTTTAAGTAAATCAGAAGACATCCCACTGGTGGGAGGGTGTTGCTCATCTTGAACAATTTGGATCATGAATGGATAAGCCGAATTGCTAAGTAGTGAGACAGGCAAAGGAGTCGGATTAATATTCTGGTGCCGTGTGAACTATGGCTAGTCAATGGCAGGGTCCATAAAAGAGGGCCCCGCTTTAACAAATTACAAGAGTGAGGGGTTTTATTTCTCATATCCATTGAGCAGATGCAATGTGATAGATGATTTGGATCATTAAATTTGGACTAATTAGTGGGGACATTGATGATTAGAAGGAAAAAAATGAGCAATCTATTTCCTTCCTATGGGTTTTTTTGCGACAGGATTCACATTTGGGCTCCACATGAGTGGTGCTCAAGTCCAAAAAGCATTGCTATTAGCTTTTAAAACCAAGGACATTATCAATTGGGTAACATACTCATTGGTATTAGCTTTTTTCCGACATTTTAGGGTTTGTGGGGGCCGATCTGCTCCAAGTGAGTGTGACTTGGGTTAAAAAACTGCTTGCAGTGGGTCTAGGAAAATTGAGTGCGGTAACTTGCGATATATCCTC
Organism: Litsea cubeba; assembly: GCA_012931725.1. Classification (NCBI taxonomy): domain Eukaryota; kingdom Viridiplantae; phylum Streptophyta; class Magnoliopsida; order Laurales; family Lauraceae; genus Litsea; species Litsea cubeba. The sequence goes on along the minus strand of CM022947.1, from coordinate 114,208,317 downwards.
TGATGGAGTTACCCAAAGGGTGACTGGGGTTGTGGCTTCTTTATTTATCTACTCTAAGTTACATGTCTAGATCCAGGAAACATACCACACAGAACCCCTAGGTTCGAACCATTTGCAAAATTTATACACTTGGTTGCATTAAATATGTGGGCCAAGGTCAGACTCTTCAGCACATACATGCCCAAATCTGTTGTCCCTTTAACAATTGGGCCAGAAGGATGACCCCAAGTACAACACTCGGACCTAGAAAACGCCCAATTTCTGGAATGGGGTCAATTCTGACTTGAAAGTTGAGAAATGAGACTTTTTTGAGGCTTAACTTCTAAGAAAACAAAATCATTTTTACACTACATGTCTACACTTTGTGCGGTGCATCCTCCAAGAAAACGAACTTCTGTTTTCTTGAGAGAGAGGTGGGTTTGGAAACGAGGGCCCCGGGATTGACTCAGGAGCCATCATTCATTTGTAGGAGTCTACTCCGTAACCAAGAATAAAGGAGCACGGTGTGAAAGCAAGATTGCCTTCGCTCCAATGGAGGCACGTGTGAGGAAAAATAGGTGGAGTTTTGTAGGATTCCAGCTGTTTTGTCTCCGCTGCAATCGTGCTGGCATCTTTACCTTCCAGTTCCCATTTGGAACAGGTGTCCGCCCCAACATCAGATGATATTCATTTGATTCGACGTACCCAATCACTTGTTTACTTGTAATCAATCCAAAATTGTAGTGCGTGGCCCAGAATACAAGGGGTTGTAAATTATCTAATCATGGTGGGCCACGCCATAGATGAAGCGTCTTCTTTGACTTCCGTCACCTAATAGTCGCCACACTCACGTCATCTGTTTGGAGTTGGGCCGGACCCACACGTGATGCGTAACCACCAAGTTTCCAGTTTCCACTCTCATTTTTTAAGTCCCTCCTGAATGAACCTGATCTCTGTATCTCATGCTCTCTCAGTTCTCACTACCGACTACGTACACAGAGTACCCCAAGTTCCTTCAGTGCAGCTCCGCAGAGAGATTTTGAGAGAAAGGGAGATGGCGAATTCGTTGAAGGAAGCCAAGAACACACAACTTCTTCCACCCAGGAGAGGTGCAGTGCTGAAGAGGATCTTGAAATCGTTGTTCAGTGCAATTAAAAATGCTGCTTGTGGTGCCAAAGAGTAGAAGCATGTTAGGCCCTTGCCAGGCTAAAAACCACTACAAACCCCGCTTCTTCCCCACAATAGTAAATCTTCTCTATAGGTATCTCCTGTACATATACAATATTTCAGCTCCATTTAATGCTATTATATATATGATCGATTGATCATGGTTATGTGTGTATGTATATATTTTATGTAAATTCCTAACTGTGTGAGGCATCCGAGCACTTCTCTCTCTCTCTCTCTCTCTCTCTCTCTCTCATGTTATGGACTTAGCATTGGATTGAAACGGCTGTTTTAGTCTTTGGGGGCATTAAAATCGATATCAATGTCTACTATGATGATCTTACTGGGCTTTTATTTTTAGCATCCTTAATCTGTTTATGGGTCTATCCTTCAACCCTTGATTTGCGATGGCTTGCAACGAGTTTTGTTTTTGAATGGTGCAAATCAGTTTGTGGGACCCACATGGATTGATGCTAGTTAGATGGTGACAAGGGTGGAGAAATATTATGGGTGAGCCAGAAATCGATTCCATCAGCTTCAAGTACTCGATGTCTAACAGGAGATAAGTTTAATTTTTATCATAGCTTGATCCAACGAATTCTGGTTTGGTGAGGGGCTTTTCCTGATAGCTCTACTGTACACAACATAAATGGGTTCCTTTCTAACAAAAAAAAAAACAAAAAACACCATAAATGGGAGTCTACAAAGAGGTTTTATATGTAGATATTTGTCACACTCGAAAAAGTTTGTAGTTTGGAGTAATATAAAAAGGAAATCTTATTAAAGCAAAAGCACCTATTAAATAATGATTTTATATTGCTGGCAAGTTGGGGAAATTTATTGGCCTCAGGTATGGATTTTTGGGGCCCAAGTTCTCGAACCGACTTCTTTATTCACCTTATCCCACCTACGACATGTTGTCATTAATTAGCACAAATGTATTTCAGTTTGATTCAGATTGCATATTACTCATATTTATACCACACCTGATTAACTCCCAATAGCACAAATTTTCTCAAGAACTGCCGGCTTTTTTTTTTCTTCTTCCAAATATCCAATTCTGTTTAGCATTTTAAAGATTTTTTTTTTTGCGGCAGAACTGTAGAAGTTTAGCATTTTCAGGATATACCATACTTTTGAAAACCTACTTTGAAATTGGTAATTGTAAACGCCACCTCGTTGAAAATTTCCTTGTCCATTCTAACCGTTTTGTATGGGTATTATATTGATTTCAATTTGTCTAGAAGACCCAAAATGTCCTTATTTTGGAACTGAATATGGTTGTCTTTAAAAATAGCTTCAGAAAAGTACATAAATAATTTTGAATGGTACCCACCAAGATGATAATCAAGAAAATGTTCCTAGAGTTGGTAACCGCCCAAACCTTATCGTCGCCACCTATCCTGCTGGATATGATTGTACAGCAATGTGATAAGAGATGATGGTCCCATCATGGTTGAACACTTTTTAGCCATTTGGTAGATTACCCTGTTTAGATCATATGGATTGCCCTAGTATGTTACCATGTGAAGGAGCTGGTGGGCCTTACCATGATTTCAATCATTTCAGATGCCCCATTAGAATAATAAAATGTTAATTTTTTTTTTTTTAACTAAATGATGTCTGTCCGCAATACATATTAGTGGGGGCGAGATAGTCAATTGGATCTCATATTAATCAAGTGTAAATCTGAATCACCTGCTTTACACTATTCTGATATCTGGGCCATTACTAAAACAGAGGAGAGATGCTACTTTGAGCGGTTTGGATTTAAATTGGGCCCATTATCAATATAAGTGGCTACATTCTCCTTTCACAGTGGAAGGATGATACAAATTATGACAAAATTACTAGTCCCACGGGCCATCGGACTTAAAAATGACAAGAAACACTTATTAGCTTTGGGCCCGATTTAATGGGTTGCACAGCGAATGGCCATTGAGATTGAATGTGGGCTTTTAGAAATGATATTCACTTCGTGCTTTCAAGGTCAAGTCATGAACTTTTGAAGATGGTGACTGTTAGTGATTGGAAGTAACTCTTAGATGTGAATCAAGTGATGTTTGTTCTTGCCTTTTGCGGTGATCACGGGTCATGGGCCATTGACCTTTGTTTGGAAAGGCAAGTTTGACTCATGGCCATTTTAGGTGATGATGGGGCACGAGCCTTGGATCTTTATACTTATAATGGACAATGTGCTTAACGTTATTGGACCAGATGGTGGTTGGCTTTGGAAATGCATTTTGAGCTTTTTGTGTATTTTGGGTCCATGGGTTCTTTTATCCATATCAGTTCCACTGCAGCTACGACAAAAACCGATAGGAATCTATCCTTTAACAATTTACAATAACCAATAGGAATCTATCCTTTAACAATTTTTTTTTTAATCTTCTCAAGATAGAGAACACATGGGATATGTATGGAGGCTAATATCTTCATAGGATAAAGGACTTATTGATTAGTCATGTAGAAAAAATCACATTCAATGAATGTTGGTTTGTGTGTGATCTAAATACCTCGAGGGATAATTTTCTACTTTAGCAGTGCGTCTATGTGATGACCTGTGTGATGACCTGTGATGGATGGCTACACATCTATCTTACAAATTCTCCTTGTACACTGTGAGCCCCATTTGCATACCATTTGCCCTCTGTAAAGATTTAAAAAGTATAAAGGAAAATGAAGTGGTAGACACTAATGTGAAGTAGAGGCCTGAGAAGATCCATGTCATTTTAGGTTTGCCTGGGTACTTTCTCCAGCAAAACTTGAGTGAGTTTCCACGTATTCTGTAAAAAGATGCAGAAAGTAGAAGAGTCTAGACATGAAATTTGGTCTTGTTTTCTGCAAATTGGAAATTGGCCACATACAGAAAATTGAAGCATTATTACTACTGGGAGTTTAAGAAAAAAAGGAGAGGTGAATGATTCTGGAAAACCTTTACAAAGCTGGTGAGAATGGCCCTAATCAAACACTTTACCTATCGGTACATCTCATGAAAACCCGGGGTTACTTGGTTGCTAAGCAACTCCCTCTCTCCCTCTCTCATACAGCTATCCATGGTTCGATTTTTGAATTGATAAATTGCAGTTCTCTTCCAATATGTACGGGCTCTCTTTTATGTGTGTGCGCAGGCACTCTCGTGAATTCCAGGTAGGGGTGATCGGCCGGATTTCCGGTCCGGTTTTCGGACCGGAATCCGGTCGGACCGGATTTCCGGTCCGGCCCAAAATGAAGGACCGGACCGGACCACTTATAAGCGGTCCGGTCCGGTCCGGTCCAAACCGGTCCGGTTGGACCACTTAAAGTGGTCCGGACCGGTTTCCATTTTTTTTTTCTTTTCATTTTTTTTTGTTTTTTTTTTTTTTCATTTTCACCTCACATCTAAAAAGTAGGCAAATGTCAAATGAATGAATGATGAGTTTTACAAATGGGTGCTAGGCTTATGCCTCATGGGCTCAAAGATTATGAAAAAAAAATTAAAAAAAAATTATTTTAATAAATGCGGTCCGGTCCGGTCCGGACCGGACCACAAAAGGCCCAGACCGGACCGGACCGGAATAACCGGTCCGGTCCGGACCGGACCGGATTTGGACCACCAAGACCGCAAATCCGGTCCGGTCCGGTCCGGTTTTGTGGTCCGGTCCGGTCTGCGGTCCGGTTCTGTGCAGCCCTAATTCCAGGTCCCTTGGCGTGGGTTGTTAAAAAGTAAAATCAGTGCATCCAATGATACCGACCACTCTATTGTTCTTTCTGTCTTCCTTTTCACATTTTTTTTTTTTGAAAAATAGGTTAGAGATCTATGATTTTAAGGCCGAGAAGATTACTAGTAAACCGATTGCAGGCAACTCAATTTAGGGATCTATGATTTTTCCTTATTGATTGATGGTGTGTGGGGGTATTTTCACTAAGCCGAGATCAGCGCTAGCCCAGGCCTCAAGACAGAATGATTATGCCTTCCCTAGGCCAAGTGTGACCGCGGCTGAAGGATCGCGGCATTCGCCGAGGTAAGAGCTCCCGAAGTCGAACCTATCCGACCTCGGCATCGACCCCGGCAACGCGGATTTGACAGATATTGATGGGACCAACGACAGGACAACGGCGCATGCTAAGGCATGCCCTGCAGATTATCATTATTGACAAAACGGCGCGTACAGGACACGTGCGCCCTCAGGGCATGGCTCCGGGCCAGGCCTGATGGGACCTGGCCCAAAAGTCAGAACCGCCGCCTGACCCAGCGAGCCTAGCATTTAATGAAGCATGGGTCAGCATTTAATGCATTATGGGCTGAGTGGACGCAGCCACTCGAGTGGTCGGCCCAGTCTTGGAACTCGCCCACAATAGTCAACCCCATCACCTATAAATAGCACCTCCACCTCCATCCTAAAGGTACGCAATACATAATACACACTCTTACTCTGTGATTTCCTCTCCATCTCCCTTGCTCGTTCTCTGAACTAACTTAAGCATCGGAGAGCCTTGCGCTGCCTGCAGCCAGGGTCCTCTGACGTTTTTTCCTCTCTTCCTCCTCAGGTCCAGTCGGAGCCACGGCAATCTTCATCCAAACCACCCGAGTCAGGGATCCTAATCCCTGATTTAAAGTCCTTAATTTTTAGGCACTTACAGATGGTATCTGCACTACTTTCTCAAAAAGTTGCAATTCATGTTTTATACAAGTGGGGGCCTACAGTTGGTGGCGTTAGTTGGAACAGTTGGTATTTTCAATGGTCGAGCATCTCTGCTTGGTGGGACACTCAAGAGTTTCCGGAATTCCGGATTCAAATCTTGGTGCTATCTGCCTTGTGGAATATGGTAGTTACTCAAAACAGGCAGGGCTCATGAAAAGGTCCCTTTACAAGCATAGAGTAAGTGCCTCCATTTTTTCTTTTTAATATCCAACGAGCATATGCCACGTTTGTCAGAGCCATGAATCTTTGAACGTGGACATGCCATGGACTTGATAATGATGATAGAAGGCAGAAGGGGAAAATAAGCAACCTTCCCTTTCCATGACTGTTTCTAAATGCAAATGTGGTCACAGCATCCCAAACATAATCTCTTCAAATTTGGGCCACCAATCACCACTCACATGGTAACGTGGTCACAGTGTCGCACCCCAAAAAGCAGTCCAAATTGTAATGGCTAGATTCATCACTTTTCCATCATGCGGTAAAGAAGGTGAGGGACAGTCAAAAGAGGCCGACCCTCTTCCTTAATCCTTAATTAAAAGTGTCACTATTCCATCATGTGACCATGTCGTACGTCGGTAAACAGCTGTTTACCCACCCCTCATGACATTATATGACTCTAATACCCTGTCCTGATCGTCTGCTTTGGAGATGGTACGTTCTTATGTAACTAAATTAAATGCGTAACTTCAAATCTATAATATGGGATTCATATTATAAGTGGTTAAAAATAAATATTAAACGTGAATTTTCAAAAGTGAACGTCAAAAAAACCTTTCATTTAAAGGGAATATAATAATAAAAAAAAGATGAAAAATGAAGAAACCAACTACCACTTCAGTAATTTATTTTTCGATTTTCTTATATTATATATTTTGAAAAAAATTATTTGATGCTAATCTTTTAAAAAATTCAAATTTGATCTTTATTTTTAACCACTTATAGTATAAATTCTATATATTCAATTCTGATTTGATTTAATACAAACATGCGTATTTTAAGTGTGTGACAAAGACTATGGCTCATTTATTTATCAGCCCTAAGATATAGTTCTAGATCCAACCCACAAGCCTAAAAGTCATGCTTAGGCTCGCTCAAACCATTGGTCAAATATAGACACCTAGTTGCGTTGGATATGTTGGATAGACAAGACCTTAAGCATTCTACGCCCTAGCCTACCCCATTTACCAATAGGCTTAGAAAGATAAACCCAAATACAACTTTTGGGAATGGCTGCCCCAACGAAGCACGCCTAAAAATTGAGGCATTTTTCTTCTTTACAGTAGATACACACATGCGCAGCCAACACACACTAGAAATTCTTGTCTGGGGATTTCTTGAGTTCCTATACAAAGTGGAATTCCTAAATCCTCCTAGGGCATGAGCATTTTGGAATTCCACCAAAATACAAAAAATGTGGAATTTCAGGAATTCTTATTTCAATTACTAGAATTCCAGAAATTCTTGTCTTGGGAATTCTTGAATTCCTAGACAAGGTGGAATTCTTAAATCCTCCTAAGGGCATGAGCATTTTGGAATTCCTCCAAAATGCAAAGAAGGTGGAATTCCAGGAATTCCTAAAGACAAATTGAGACTTATCATGTGCTGGAATTCATAAATTCTTGTGAAGATACAGGGAATTTGAAAATGCAAGGGGCATCAAGTCTAAAAAACCTCAACCACTAGAATTCCAGATTGGAATTCTAGTAAAGAAATAACCCCGTCAATTGAGACTTTATCATGTGCTGGAATTTATAAATTATTGTAACGAAATAGGGGATTTAAAAATGCAAGGGGACATGATGTCACATTATGTCTCAAAAACCCCAACCACTAGAATTCCAGGAATTCTAGTAGATAAACAGCCCTTAGGCTCCGTTTTTTTTTTTTTTGCTAGAATTCAAGAAAACCCTAGATAGGGTGGAAGTCCTGGATGCTCCCTTGGACTTGAGAATCTAAAAATTTTACCAAAAATCAAAGAAGTTGGAAATTTTGAATTCTCAATGATCATTTGAGACATTTCAATTTACTGAAATTTTGAAATGCTTGACTAGAAATAAGACATTTGCAAATGTCAAGGTACAAAATGACACATCATATCTCTAAAATCCCAACATTCTAAATTTTTATAAGGAATTTTATTAAAAAAACACATCCTTAGAGTGAAGGTGTGAAAAGGAGATTCCTGCCTTATCCATGAACCAAGTTCTCCGCGCCTGCGAATTCCGAGTGCCCGACTTTCAAATGTTAAGTCGATCTGTCGATGTCAGAATCAATCCGGATTACAGCCAGATCCCAGCAATCATGTCAAGATTCATTATGCAAGATTGCAATCCAAGGCGAAAAATAATCACAAGATTTACTGACAATGATCTTTGTATGAACTGTATTTAACCTTTTGATCAACTGTTGTAAATGTGCATACCTCTCTCTCCATATCTATAACTAACCAAGCACACACAATCTCAGGGATTTGACTGGATTGATTCTGAGATTGACTAACTTCAAATGACGCTTATTTCTCGTCACTTTCATGCTGAAATTCTTTTCAAGAAACTTTATGCACCATAAGTTTTATAAATTTCATGATTCATCGTTACTAGAAATGCTAAATGGAAAGTTATATTTGTGGTACATACTACATAGGGTTCTCATTTAAAAATTATAATATAAGAGCAGTGGCAGACTCTGAATTTTTTTCTTTTTTTTGTTTTTTGAAGGAGGTGGACCCAAATAGGTAATTGGATTCTGGGGATAAATTCAAAATCCTCCTGTAAGTTTTGAAGGTGAACCAAATATTTTTAATGTGGGTTTTGGATGTGTGCCCAAATATTTTAAGTGAGCTCTGAAAGCAGACATAGATCCAGCGAGGGGGATACACCTCCAAAGACATGTATGTAAGTCAGCCCCCGACATCGGTTTACCTTAGAACATGAGGCTCATGTTGAAAATTACGATATGTGGGGTCACATTACATTAGAGATTGTGGTACATGGAGCTCACCTTTAAAAATAAAAATGTTAGACCCATATAAAATCTGGGATGCACATTTGAAGATAACAACATAGGGCTCACCTCTGAAAAATTGTATGTTCTTACATCTTTATAAATTATAATGTGGAACCAATTTTAGAAATTAGTGCGTCCCAATTTTGAGAAATTGTGGTACATGGGACCACCATTTGGATATTTGGATGTGGGCCCAACTTTAGAAATTACTATGTTGGTCCACATTTAGAAATTGAGGTTGCTGAAATCTTATGGAGAAGTTGTTGAAGTTTCGAAATTGGAAAAACCTGAATCCAGACTTTTAGTGAAGAAACATAAAACTATTGACATGAGCTAAAAGATTCCTAGTAAATCAGAATTAGGCATAAATTCAGTAAAAGCAAGGGTAAATTTGTCAAAGGTCCATGCGCACAGTCTTCTAAGGCATCAATGACAACAACTTTTTCTCTAATGTCTCTAGTCTAGACAATTGGAGATATTTTGGTAAAAGGTTCATAATATGTCACGTCATATATTTTCATGACTAATTTGCCCCTTTCAACCCTCATTCCTAGGCCAAATTCTTTTTTATTCTTTGTTGTCCCAGAGAACTCCTTCTATCTTCTTTTCTCTCATTTCTTCCATTTTTCATTCCTTTCCATGGTTGTGGAGTAACATTGCAGAGCACTTTTCGTCGCCACCGTGATATCAGAGTCCCCTACAAGGACTCATGTCTGTTTCTCTTCTTTGATCCCGTCATTCAACCATCATGGCCTCCTCTGCTTCTTCTTCCTCTTCCTCTCTCACAGTAACTCTTCCCATCACAAACATTACCAATTTTGTCTCCATTGAATTGGATGGCACCAACTATTTAGTCTGGAAATATCAGACGGAATCCATCTTGAAAAGCACTGGTCTCATGTGCTACGTTGATGGTACTAAGTCAACACCTCCTACCAACATCTTTGTAGATAGCATCGCAACACCAAATCCATCCCTTGAAGGATGGATTCGCATTGATCAATTTGTCATTAGCTGCATCAATGCAACTCTTGCCAAGACCGTTACCCCTCAGGCTCTTGGATTCACAACTTCCCGTTCACTTTGGCTCTCTCTTGAACAAACTCATCTGCAACAGTCTCAAGCACAGAAGTCTCTTATTCACAACCAGTTACAAACAATTCAAAAAGGTGCATCACCCATTACTGATTACCTCCAATCTGTGAAAACATTGGCTGATTATCTCTCAGCCATTCAAGCACGAGTTTCAGTTATCTGAGTTTTCGGCAAACATATCTGAACTTTTGGAAAAACTCAGATAAATTTGCCAAAACTCAGATAAATTTATCTAAGTTTTCGGCAAATATATCTGAACTTTTGGAAAAACTCAGATAAATTTGCCAAAACCCAGATAAATTTATGTGAGGTTTGAACAACTTTTCTGATTTGCGAACAAATTTATCTGAGTCTGGACCAACACAAATTTATTTGAGTCTAGACCCACACAAATTTACTGGCATATGGACTGAGTGGATGCTGGTCATCACAGCAGATCACGTGCAAAAGCTCAGCCATCCTCTTTTCCTTTTCTATCTTCTTCTTGTAGCTTGGCTTGAATTTAGCCAACTTCTCTTCTATCTCTTTCCCTATCCGCCACTTGTCAAGATCATGGGAGAAAATGCCATATGCTTTTGATCATGCAAACTGAGACAAGAGAGATGCAATGGAACTCTACAACCCTTGAGATCAGTACCTGGAACTCTACAAAACAAAGAACCTAGACTACTTCTCTCTTATCCGACTCTAACGAGTCTATGTGGCCCATTAGAGATCTCCTCTACAACTCTTCTCATCTTCTCCGGAGAGTTATTGTACAGATCGAAACCGAGAAGCACCGAGTCGAAACAGTTTCTCTCCAATCGATCAAACAAGACTTTAGGTTTTTGCAGTTTGATTCATTTTTTGTTTCACTTTTGGGATGAATGTGGTTTCTGTTTCAATGAAAGGGTTTGAAATGGTTTTAAGCGAAGCAATCCTTTATGCTGACATGTCAAGGGGCATTTATGTGTTTTTCAGATGGTCATTTTCATGAAAGGACTGCTGCCACTACGAAAAAAGTCCGTGGACCTTAGACTATAAAAGTAAATGATGAAGGACCTACCGCCAAAATTAAGTCCCTGAAAGAAACAGGCAAGAATAACTATATGGCTGTCCCAACGCTGTGGCTCATATGGTAAAGGACATACGTGTGTGAATTTGAGTTCATAGTGTGGCAAAAGAAATAAAGAACAAACTATATTTGCCCCCATCACGGATAATAATTTTATTGCGGGCAGGCTTACAGTGCAGCCCCTATATATGCATTGTAATATGGTGCGGCGCCCATCTTTAATGCATGGTGGGGCTTCCTTTTTAAAATCCGAGCCCTAACCTAAGACCATAATATTTATTGTAACTAAAGTTTTCAAAGAAACTTTGATTGGGCCAATTGTATAGATCGGTAACACATGAGTGTGAATCCCTCCATTTCTATCCCAATAAGAGAAAAACAAGGTAAGTTCATCATATATTTCAAATATAATTTAATCTAATGGCGGCCATCTTACATATTCAAATAATAATTAATATAAGTTGATCATTGTGAAGGATTTCAAGGCTCATGACCGGCTTAGATTTTGAAAAGATAGGCTCCACATGCATTGTAGGCACGCCCTTTTTTCATGTTGGTAACCGATCCAACAATAGTGGGTGGCCCAGACTTTCATTTCGATGAAATTTAGCCCTGTTAAAAAAAGTATATCTATAAGAGTAACCAACATGAAAGCCCTTGCGATGTAGGGTTAAATATCATCCTATAGTGATTTAATATTAATATTTAAATTAGTTATCAATTCATAAAAAAGGAATAAAAATCATTCAATTAATAATAAAAATGAGAAAGCCCCGTGCGGTGCACAATTAAGTCCCACTTAAATCAATTTATAAATTCAAAATAATATCTAAAATAAATAAAAATAATAAAAACACATGAATTGGGTGAACGCATATTAGGGCTCCGGTCTGCCCTGAGCCATCAAATCAAGTATATGGTGACTTACATTAATTTTTCAAAAACACGCCGAGGGATTATAGAAATTTTGAGTCATTCAGATTTTGAAGGACTTGTAAGTGGGTCAACGGATCACTTAATTAAATGGGTTCTTATCCCCACTCAAAAAATATAAACTCTTGAAGAAGATTATGAACGTGGGTTCTGTGAAATCTTAACATGGGTTCTTGGAAATCTTCTCCTCCATGTCCTCTTTTCCTAATCTTCACTGTTTCACAACGTCAAAAACGCTTATAAATGACTCTGACGCTTGGGTTTTACAGACTGATATGGGCCGTCTGTTTTTTTCGACTGCTATATGACGTTACTGATGGCCCATAGCAGTCCTACTGGCGCAACGAAAACCCGCCAATATTTGGGTATTTTCGACACCCACGCGCGCTTTCTCAAACCTAGGATATAAAGCCTCGATTTTTCCCCCTTCTCCCCCCTACCCACACCCCAAACTCGATCGGTCTCTCTCCCTCTCTCCCTGGATCGCCCTGTCGCCCTCTCTCCCTCGATCGCCTAAAGCTCTCGATTTTTCCCCCTTCTCCCCCCTACCCACACCCCCCTACTCGATCGGTCTCTCTCCCTGTCTCCCTCGATCGCCCTCTCTCCCTGTCTCCCTCGATCGCCTAAAGCTCTCGATTTTTCCCCCTTCTCCCCCCAACCCACACCCCCCTGCTCGATCGGTCTCTCTCCCTCTCTCCCTCGATCGCCAGCGGCACTTTGACTTCGGCAGAAGATTTCCTCCCCCTCATCGGCAGCGGCACTTCCACTTCTGCTACAAAGGTATTTTCTTCTTCTCTTGTATTGATCCATTCATTTTCTATATATTATCAAGATGTGGCCCATTGCCCGAGTTCTCCGAAATTGCAAATATACAAATTGTTTTTAGATGCTAGCCTGGAAGAATAACGAGCCTCGTCCAAGGGCTGTGCAAGAGAAGTAGCTGGAACAGGGGGGAGTGAATGAGAAAGGAGAGGGAGGTTAGAGGCAAGGGGGAGAATGGGGGGAAAGAGCTGCAGGTCGAGCAGGTTTGGTGAGGCTGGGGTTTGAAGCAGGTTAGGGTCCTGGAAAGGAGGATCCACCTCATTGGAGGCGGGAGAAGCTGGATCGAGAGGCGTATTATGGGACAGAGCAGCCACAGACCGAACTGGCCTGGATTGGGAATGATTAATGCTGGGAAGAGGTAAAGGTGGAAGGGGAGCTGTGGATCTGGGGGAGGAGATTATGGATCTGAGATTGGTGGGTTGGGGGGTTTGGGGCTGCAGGGGGAATGGGGGTACCGACGACCGCCATCCCTGTTGGGATTTTCACTGATCTCTATGAAAAGCGGTCCATCACCGATCACATGAATGAGGCAGCGAACTACATTACCAATACAGTGTCAGTCACTGCTTGTTAAGAGATATATTGGTACCCGTAACTTTAATAAACTCAATTGCAGTCATTGCCTTGTAACTTTGGCAGTACTGTTTGGCTGTACAAAACAAAATATTACCAAAAGTGAATTCCAATCTAGAGCTATGTGAGAATAAAGCTATGCATTGTAACTAAAGCATCAAATCAAAGGCATTATTAGGATCATAGAAAAACCTGAGAGAGAGAGAGAGAGAGAGAGAGAGAGAGAGAGAGAGAGAGAGAGAGAGAGAGAGAGAGAGAGAGAGAGAGAGAGAGAGATGGTTGGGTCTTAGTTCAGACAATAGTTGTCTGAGCTATTTTTTACTTTTCAGATGATCTGTTTTGAAGACACTAGTTGTTGGTTGATGTGAGAAAATGAAATTTGAGTACATCCATGTACTAAAAAACTGTAAGGTGTATGAGATAATTTGATGCCCTGTTTTTGGTTTCCAAAGAGGAGGAATTATGTTGCGTTATTTTTTAATTTAAGTGCTAATTGTCATTTTTCAGATTATGGCCATGAACAAAGAGTGGATGATGGCACCAAGGTTATCTAATGAATACTTAAAGGGAGTTGAAGATTTCTTAGAGTTCTTAAGAGCTAATCGACGAGGATATAGTAGGAGGGAAAAAGACACTAAGAGACATCCGTGAACATTTGATATGTGATGGCGTAGATACATCTTATACCAAATGGATCCATCATGGAGAAATTCATTCTACAAGTACTGTAAACATTGGCACCATTAACAACAATGAAGATGAATTCCCAAGAATGGTTGATATGGTGAATGACGTGTTTGCACGTATCCCTAATGAGGATGGCGTTGAATATCATATGGGGGGTAGTGCGCCTATATACATGGATGAAACTAATCATGAAGAAGATGTTCATGCTCAGGATAATTCACCGGAGGGTATCCAATATAAGAAGTTGATGGAGGATGCGATGCAACCCTTATATCCCTCATATCGAACTGATGATACGAAATTGTCAGTCACAGTTGAGTTGTTGAGCATGAAGACTAGACATAAGTGGTCTAATAGGAGTTTCAATGAGTTGTTACAACTTTTCAGAGGGGGTCCTCCAGAACACAATGCTTTGCCTGATAATACTTACAATGCCAAGAAGATTGTCGATTCGTTGCGTTATGGAGGAAAAAATTATACATGCATGCCGGCAACGATTGCATACTTTAATGGGAGAGAGCATGAAAAAAGAGGACAATCGTCCAACATGCGGGCTTAGTAGATGGAAACCGGTAAAAACCCTGCTAAGCCAAGAGCTGTACGTTTGCCCTGGAAGAAGCTAAGATACTTTCCTATTACCACCAAGGTTACAAAGAATGTACAGTGTTACCCGTGGATTGCAGAGAGCTATGGACATGGCATGCAAATGCAAGCTTAGTACCTAATGACTCAATCAGCGTCATCCAGTGGATTCATCCTGTTGGAAACAAGTTGATCGTAAAAAATCCACACTTCGCTTCTGAGGCACTTAATGTTCGATTAGGACTTGCAATGGATGGATTCACCCTTTTGGGATAAAGAAAACAATGCATATAGTTTTGCTGGCCTGTTATGGTTGTTCCATATAATCTTCTCCATCCCTTTGCATGTGTAAGGAGTTCACGATGCTAACATTATGATTTCCAGGAAAGAAAGGTCCAGGGCATGATATTGACATTTATCTGCAACCATTGATCGCAGAGTTGAATGAATTGTGGTCCATCGGAAACCATAACATATGACTCTTACAATAAAAAATAGGTTCCACAATTGAAAGCAATTCTGCTATGGGTTTATACATGATTTCCCGGCATATTGGTCATTTGTCAGGTTGTAGGACCGCGGGAATGTATGCATGTTCCTGTGTGTGGAGAAAGAGACAGATTCATTGTGGCTAAAACATGGAAAGAAATGCAACTTCCATGGAGCATAGAAGATCTTCCTACCAAATTCGAGGACATCCTTTCCGGAGTCAAAAAATCACAATTTAATGGAAAAGAGGCACATAGAAAGCCTCCAAGGCGTTTGAAGTGGTTCCGAGCTGTTAAGCAAATGGAGAATATTCAAACTAGTTTTGGGAAGAGTAAGAAAAGGAAGAGGCCCGCGGATGAGCTTAATTCCACTCCATGGACAAAGAGATCGATCTTTTTGACTTGCCATATTGGAAGGTTCGTTTACATTGATGTATCTTAAAATTAAAGCAATGCGGTATAAAATACTTACATACTAACACGAATCTTTAAATTTTGTAGGATCTTCCCATTCATCATAATTTGGATGTGATGCATATTGAGAAGAATGTGACAGAGATTCTAATTGGAACAATTATGAATACAAAGGATAAGACGAAAGATGTGAGACCCCACCCCTGGTGGGCCCTCAATGTGAATTTGAATACTATATATAAGCCTAAGTATTTTAGTTATACTAATTATGGGGCTTAGTGAGGGTAGTTATGTATTTTCCTAGGGTTAGACTAGTGGTGTAATTAGTAGAGTCAATAGGGTGTCTTTTGTTATTCTTAGAGTTAGTTAGTTTGTTAGAGGCCCTAGCTAGAATTTTGTATTTACTATAGGGGGTTTGCACCAAGAATCTTCTAGAAGCTCACCTAAAGACCCAAATACCCTCTACCCTAACCCTAATCCTATTCTAACCCTAAGGGCAATTTTGTCCCTAACCCAAAAAACCCAACCTATATAAACTAAAACCCTCCCCTGCCCAAGCAACTACTGTTCATCTCATTTTCTTTTCTCTCAAGTTTCAATCTCTTTTCTCTCTTCTTCTTCCCCAATTCTCTCCAACGAACCCTCATCTCCCCCTCCAATCTCTCTTTCCTCTCCTCGCCCCAGAAATCCCTGACAGAAGGCCAGCCGAGACCAACCTGCACCATAGGAGCAACTGCCGAGACCCTGCCTTTTGGTTTCCCTGTGGTTTTCTCTTTTCCTTCTACCTTCAATCGATCAAGGCAAGTGCACTGTGCTGGTAGTCTAGATTGCATGTTTCCTTCCTTTGATTTGCAGTAGAATTCCAATTTGTAATATATATGTTTAGATCGATCCTTGAGCATGTTTGTTTGGTTCCTTTGGCCATTGATGGATGGGATTACCTCATTTGGATGATCAATGGCCGGTTGATGATGGGTGAATGATGTAGGAATGATTTATTTTGCTTCTGTAATGGTCTATGGAGAAACCCAGGAGAATTGGGTTGCAGTGATGGGTTTTCCGGAGATGGAATGACGAGAACCCACCTCGTTGTGTTGTGATCGGAATCGAAGTAGGACCACCCTTGGTAGATCAGGACCCTACGTCTATGTGAGGGGGCTTGTGCGACCACGGGTGGCTACTTGATCTGGATTTTGATCAGAGGTGGACCACCATTCCTGTGCTTAATGAAGAGAAGTTGTGTCCTGTCGCAGAACTGGGTTCTGTAACAGAACACAACACTGATAGGAGAGATGGACAGAGTCCAGCGATGGCCGAGCTCAGCACTTGCAGAGCCAGCGGTTGCCGAGCTCAGCATTATGCAGCTCAGCAACTGCCGAACTCACACTTGCAGAGCCCAGCGGTTGCCGAGCTCAGCTTAGCGCAGCTCAGCAACTGCCGAGCTCAGTGCTGGCCGAACTCAGCGATGGCTGGATTCAACACTAGCCGAACTCAGAGTTCTGCCGAGCTAATGGTTAGGATGAGATTGTGTTAGCCGAGCTAAGTGTCTAGGCCGAGCTCAGTGCTCAAAGCCGAGTTCAGTGTTACGGCCGAACTCAGTGTTATGGCCGAACTCAGTGTTTTACTGAGCTCAGCGCCAGACCGGGTTCCGTGCCAGACCGGACTTCGAGCTTAGCCGAACTCAGTGCTTAACCAAGCTAAGAGCTTGACCAACCTCAATGCCTAGCCGAACTCAATGCATTTTCTGAACTCAGTTGGGTGGCCGAACTGAGCTAGGCCTTTGCCGAGCTGAGTTGGGTGGCCGAACTGAGTATTCAATTGAGCTCCATTGCTTAGCCGAACTCCGAGATGGATTTCCAAAAAGGCGGGATTCCAACAAAGGAGATAGAACCTGGGACATTCCCTTCAGCCAGAATTCTTAGTGTGCACGGCCAACTACCCAGGCCAGGGAGTTAGCCGAACTCACAGGAAGTCCTGGACAACAGGCTTTGCCTGTAGGGGTGTTTTTCCTTCTCTGGACCAGTGTGCCGAGCTGACCGCCCAGGCCAGGAGGTCGGCTGAGCACCTGTGTACAGTGACGATCCCCAGATTCTAATTTCTATTGTTGCAATCATATGTAGGGCCCATTGACCATTCAAATAGACTTCCATCACTGTGCCAGCCACGAGTCAATGGTACGGCTCAACCTTGACTCGTGGGGTCCACTAATTAAAGTCCAGGTTATGTAATCTAAGATGATTCGACCTTTATAGTTACCAAATGATGACATAACTTCTAAGCACCAAACACAATATTCCTTAGCATCTGTGGTTTCACTTAAAGATCGAATTACCTGAGATGGACCTGTATCCGAAAGTGGACCATTTACCTAGGTTGGACTGTTGCTATCTCCCTATGATTCGTGTACTTGGAGATTCATCTCCCTCATACTACGACTATCACTCTATTGTCCTTATTATTGCTCATACCTGTTAATTAAATGGAAAATGGAGGACCTAAACCTAGGAATACTTAGAGGTGACCCGGTAATCTGATTGGGTGGATCATTGACCCGTGTCTGTGGCTAGGCGGGCCCTTTTTATGGCCTAAGTTGGTGTGAATTACCCTAGAATGGAGAGGTTAGATTGTATGGGCTTGTGACCATTATGGACGTAGATGGATCATATGTCATTGAACATGGACTGTGTCTCATATGGATTGTTATAGACCAGGCCAAGTATTTGGTGGGCCTTGGTACGGATCCAATGATGGAATTGGACTTGGACTATGATCCACAGTTTATATTGAGTACTTGGACCTCTTAGGGACTTTTGTTAGGACCTTGTTCACGCAAGGCAAAGCCTAGACAGACACAGACCTTTATTGTTTCCGAGTCGGCATAGACATTCACTGAGTTGATTTAAGCTCAGCCAGTTGGACTGATCATCACTGGTAGGAGCTATTGAGATTTGTTGTGTGGCTATCATGATGAGCACTGTTGGGACGGACGGTGTGATGCCGGTTCCGGTCGTTGTGGATGATGTTGATGATATTTTGCGGGGTTAGTAATCCCTAGCATTAGCTTAGGATCCCTACCGCGACTGTGTTCAGTATGGGAGGGCCGCGGCATAATATCCCGCGGTGACCAGCTTATGTGGATGTGCCATATTGTGTAGGTTTATTACTGTTATGCTTATTATGATTCTACATTGTTATCTGCACGACTGCATAGCATATGTACCTTTGTTACTCTCTTAACTTTATACATGTCTCTACTCATTTTGATGCATACATTCTATATTATCTGCATATTGTGACTTGCCAGATCTTTAGATCTGACCCACTCTTGGTGCTTAGGTCTTGACCCCGAGTTCGAGGGCGATGCGTTCGCACTCGTTGAGGTGCCCGTAGCAGGCGACTACGGATGGGGACCGGCCGACCATGAGGTCGAGCCGGTGATTGGAGAGCCTACACCTGGGGTTGAGTGTCTTTGTTTGGGTTTTGGAGAGTCTGTTGTAGTGAGAGGGTATTATTGTAATTAACTTTGGTTTTATCATTGTCACATTTAGGCTGGACTTCAGCCCTTTATATTGATACAGATGATACCTTATGCTTCCGCTATCTCTGATATGGCTTCCGCTATATATCATGCTTCCGCAATTAACCATTGTTACTATGTTGATGAAAAGTTTTAAATTGGACCTCACTGCGGACCTACGATCTTGGAAGTTCTCGGATTTTCCGGGAAGTAGCGCGCCAATTTCGGTACTTTGACGATTTTCTCGGTATCCGGAATTGGGGCGTTACAATTTTATGGTATCAGAGCGGGCAAGTCTCTAGGAAATAAAATACACTAGAAACTTTAGGACGTAGTGAGGATCTCAGTGTGGGGTACGTATAGGGTCGATGGATCGGGTAGAATCAGTGTAGTCCTAAGTGTTGGACTTAAACTAACCTAATTTCTTTCTCTTAACAGATGTCTAGAGAAGTTCTCCATCACATATGATACCAGCAGTCGGGTAGTCGCCAGACTTCGAGCAGCGTTTCCAGAGGTTCTTGCAGGCCTTCCTCGTTTCCCAGGAGGCCCAGGCGTTCGCGCAGCAGCAGCAGGCCGAGGATTTTGCCCAATTCCAGACGCAAGTCTTGGACATCATGGACAGAGTGGCTCAGCCAGGCACAGCAGCGGCATCCGTTCGGGAGGCAGACCCGAACGTCATATTTGAGAGGTTCCTCAAAAGGGACCCTGAGTTCACTGGCGCCGATGACCCGCTGGTGGCCCGAGTGGATGTGCGGATGGAGAAGATCTTCAAGGTCTTCGAGTGCACCGGTCAGCAGAGAGTGCAGTTGGCCGCTTACATGTTCCGGGGAGTCGCGGAGGACTGGTGGAGGACGATTCAGCGTCATTTCGAGACGATAGGAGACGAGATCGCTTGGACTGCATTCAGGGCGGACTTCCTTCGGAAGTTCATACCATCTCACGTCAGAGACCGCAAGCTGCGGGAATTTCAGGCGCTGGTGCAAGGCAGCATGACTGTCTACCAGTATGAGGTTCGCTTCACCCAGCTTTCTCGTTTTGCAGAGGCTCTGATCACACCTGAGTCCGAGAGGATCCGTCGGTTCGTCGATGGGCTGAGAGATGACATTCAGTTGAGCATGTCTGCTGAGCATGCCCACATATGAGGAGGCTTTGAGGAGAGCTTACTGGGCAGAGGAGCGTCTGCAGCGGATAGAGGCCAGTCAGCAGCAGAGGCGAGTTAGAGCCGCCTTGGTCAGACCGCAGCCCTTGCCCATACAGCAGCAGCCATTTCAGAGACAGAGGCCAGCAGGCCAGGCCAGGCAGCATCAGTATCAGCGGCAGCCTCAG